>JACTTY020000005.1:1238929-2477858 GCA_014595695.2 Epargyreus clarus clarus | reverse complement strand
AAGAACTCCGGCAGTTTTGATTTGCATTCCTCGTACCTAAGCGGGTATAATTGTACAATTTTGTTTACTTTGTTGTATAAAACAGTTGCAAGGTAGTCAAAATGAATGTTTTGCCAGTGCACTAGTACATCTGCTAGTATTGAGTATGCGAACGGCGCGCCGTGAGCTACTGTTTGTTTGAACATGGGGCGTACTTGAATGTTTACGGAGTAAAATCTGCCGAATGAACAGTTGGCGAACTGACAGTACTTTGGAGATCGCATACAATTCAGTTGTAGGGAAACGAATAGGTTTTGAATGTATCAGCTTAAAAATTGCTCTCTGCGCTCTCTCCAATCGGAGGAAACTGGTTTTGCCAGCTCCCCCCACCCCCCAGGCTGAAAGGCAATAAGTCATAACAGACTGTGCCAGAGAGTAATATACCGTCTTGAGTGTTTGATCGTCAATATTACTCCTCAACATCTTAAATATTTAAATTAATTCTCTTAATCTAGAAGCAGTAACCTCGACCTGTTGCTTCCAGGTCATTAATTGATCTATTAGCACTCCAAGGTATTTAACAGTCTCAGTCATTGTTAGCCTCGTGCAGGAGCAGCCAATCTCGTCACCTCTACATCGGTGAGCAGCGATAGTGATGGGTTCGGTTGGTAAAGAAGATGCACTGGCAGAAAATGTTGTAAAGGTAGTTTTACTTAAATTTATGGTGAGCATATTATTATCCAACCAACCCACAATCGTTCTCAATGCGGCTTCAGCATAGATACGAGCTTCAGTCCATGTGATACCATAGATAAGGAAAGCAGTATCATCCGCGTAAGCTAAGACTTTGCAATTTTTTATGGCCAAATCACAGAGGTCATTTATATAAATAAGGAATAATGTCGGCCCAAGGACACTACCCTGCGGGACGCCATAAGATAAAGATAAGTCCGATCTCAAATAATTTTCAATTTTGATGCGCAGTTTTCGTTCGCTTAGATAACTTCTAAAAATCTCAAGAACAAGTCCGCGTATACCTATGCGTTCTAGCTTTTTTAAGAGGTTGGGGATAGAGACGGTGTCAAATGCCTTAGAGAGATTTAAAATTTTTTCGAGGATTTTGGATAACGTAGTCAGTCATTAACCAGGGCATTAGCAGCACTTTCAGCATCATTCATAGCCATTATAAACGAATAATCAGTCTTCTCAATCTCATTCACACATGCAACTTCATTAATTAGGGTTTTTTTGAGGGCAGATTTAGATGTTTTTTTGGTTACACTACAACAAAATATAATGGGTGCGTGATCTGTTATAAAAGAGTCAATAACCAATATAACAGAGGGGGTGTTAGCTTTTAACAAAACGTGGTCAAGGCAATTGTTGTTCCTTGTTGGAATTATATGGGCTGGGAGCATGGCATTTTCGGCAGCAACGGTCGACGAGGCCGATTTTGATAAAAACTATAAATGCATTATTAGTTTTTTAAAATAACTTTTTCCCTAGCCGAGAATCGAACGAGTTCATTTTGAAAGAAAATACACCCTCTATATTATTCCACTATTTGATAGTGTTGCTTATAAGGATCAAAATCTAGGAAGTAATGATAAATGACAAACTACAGGAAAAGCCTCAATTTTAAGAAAATACATATTTTTTCATATTAATTTGGCAGTTAAGTTCCCGCCATTCATCAATTTAAACATTTCGTGTATTAACAATTTTTTTGGCTAAATGTTTCAAATCATTCGAAAGCGGACGTTTTGTTCTCTAAGAATTTATATTTTTATGTCCGACTTAGTTAAGGTTATTTTAAGGACCATTATAATAGATTTAACTTGCTATGGGCGGAGCTTCGGTTAATACAGACGTAAAGTTGACTATTTGCAAAAATGACTTTTTCGAGTCAAATCCGAGTGATTACTAAACAAAGAGATAAAAAAATCATATTTAACGTTTAAACTAAGTTGTTAACAACGCACAATAAAAAATACTATTTAATAAGTTATCTATTTCTATTAAAAATTTAATCCTGAAATCGGCCGTAACTTATTTGCCAAACTATTACTTTCTCATACTAAGCCGTAAGTCATGGTCATAACATTGAATAATTAGTTGATTAACCAACAAATTCTTCAATGGTATGACTTATGTATGTTTCTAAAGAATTATACATAAATCATTTGTTATGTATAATCCTTAAGGATTAGTATGTCAATGTATGCAAAAATATGTATTTTCTTCAAAATTTTCCTTTTCGTTTAATTTGTCACATAACATTACTTCCCAGAATTTGATCCTTATAAGCGACACTATCAGATAGTGGAATAATATAGAGGGTTTATTTTTATTCAAAATGAACTCGTTCGATTCCCGGCTAGGGAAAAAGATATTTTAAAAACTAATGATGCAGTTTTAGTTTTTATCAAAATCGGCCTCGTAACTCCTTTCAGCATTTTTCGCTACTTCTTATAGTTTCGGATTAGGCCCTGAAGGCCCGTTTGAAAAATTCACCCTGTATACACTGTACATGGTAAGTTAGCCTTAACATAAGCTACCACGCCGTCATTATGATTTGTGTGTTTAGTTTTAAACGAAGAGTATCCTGGTAATATGGGTAGATAAGGGCATTTACTTAACCAACATTCGCTTAAGACAAGGACATCAAAAAGTATGTTAACGCGTTTTAATAAGACCTGAAGCTCATTAAAGTTACACCCGATGCTTTGAATATTTAAATGTAAAACAGTAAAAGGTTCAGTAATAGTTTTGATATACTCAATACAGTTTTCGGGATAGCAAATGTATGCTTGAGAAATAGATAACCCCTCAATATCATTATTAATCTCTTGTGTACTATCCATAATTATAAGAAAACAACAAATATCATGTATCGAAGAATGATGGGTGGGTGAAACGAAACAATAGGTTCAGCAAAATTATAACATATATGGATTGGTGGAGACTAAGTGAAGTGTAGATGTGAAGTGTAAGTGAATACTATAAAAATACGCAATAAAAATATATTAGGACCTTGAATAAGTTCTCACTGTTTTTTATTTTTCAAAAAAAAATATTAAAAAACACAATGCTTACTCAAAGTATTGTCCATCATTAGAGACCACTTTCTCCCATCTCTCTGGTAGCAATTGAATCCCCCGTCGGAAAAATGACTCATCTTTCGAGGCAATCCATGAATCAAGCCATTTTTCGGCTTCTTCAAAAGAATGGAAGCGCTGCTCGATTAAACCGTGCGCCATCGACCGAAACAAGTGGTAATCGGAGGGGGCTATATCCGATGAATACGGCGGGTGGGGTAGAACTTCCCATTGAAGTGTTTCCAGGTAACCAACAATTCCAACAATTCACACATGAGAAAACGTCGCTCTACGTCTCTCGGCTTCAACTCATACGGCACCCAATGTCCTTGCTTTTGGATCATTTCTAACGCTTTTAAACGTTTTGAATCTGTTGACGCATCTACTTGTAACGTTTTCCCAAGCTCTACTAACGTCTGACAGGGATCTTCTTCAAGCAATGCCTCCAATTCTTTGTCTTCAAATTTTGTCGGTGCTCCAGAACGCTCTTTGTCTTCAAGGTCAAAATCATTACTTTTGAAGCGCCTAAACCAGTCCCTGCACGTTGTATTCGACAAAGCATTGTCACCATATGTCTCAACGAGAATTCTGTGTGTTTCTGCTGCAGATTTTTTCTGAATAAAGCAGTGCAATAAAATTCCCCGCAAAAACACTTTATTTGGCACAAAAGTACACATTTTCACAAAAGGCAAATAAATATGTAGTTGACGCTGTGGTAAACTCTATTCTACTATAATTTGAGGTTACATATAGTACTATTTTGGTGATTCGTTACCGTACGAAATTCCAGGCACAGAGCAACGCCATTTTAAAAAAAAACAGTGAAAACTTATTCAAGGTCCTAATAAATAATAAGACAAGACTAAAAATGCACTTAAAAAAGACACAACATTGAACAAATAGTCACAGTTTATCCGGTTCACTCAAGGTTTTTAGGTCCTGTTCACTCTTGATGAGTATTGCTGCGTTCCCTTCCTTTTTCCTCATCAGTATTTTGCCATTAGAAACCCAGCAGTGGTCAAACGAGTTTGACCTGGCATGTTCTTTAGAAAGATAGACTAGCCTTTTCACTTTCGGCGTTAGATTTTCTGAAATAAACACCGGCTTACGCGGGCCTTTTATACGGATGGTTTCAGTACTAAATTTGCTTGTTTTATTACTTTTATTATACTCTTTATATTTCCGAATTGTCTGTTCTTTTGTCAGTGCAGATACGAAGTCTACAGTTATAGTTTTAACTTCATGATCTTTAGTATTAATACGGAAAATATCTCTCACACTGTGCTGATCAAAGGACACGTTTAAGACATTACCGATTGATATCACCTGATTTTGTTTCGCCACTAGTGCAGGGGAATTTTTCTGGCGTTCCATTTCGAATTTATTTATTTGTGACTGTATGGTGTCAAATTTACTGGCTAGGAAGTCCGCTGTTGTTTGTAGTGCAGTGCTTTGAGACTTGATCTCCTCAATAGCGAGGGATATCTTTTCCATCTTCGAATCTTGCGAGGCTTGATGTCCTTTGAGTTCCTTAAACATGGACTTCATTTCGCACATGAACTGAGATAGATCGTCGTTGTTGCTGCGCTCGGGGCGTTTACGCTTATAACGGTGGGTAACGTTCGGGACGTCTGTGTCTAAGTCTTCCATTGAGCGTGATATATTTAAATCCGGCTCCGACTCGCAATAATGCAATCTGCGATATTGCAACGGAAGGCGTGACCAATTCAGGCGTCTTATTGCTAACGCTTACTTGTGGGGAAGATGGTGGAGGGGTGCTGCGAAGCGGCATTAAATTAACTAAAGCAGCGTTGCGTAGATTGCACGGTATCTCAGTACGAGGGGAATTGTGTACGAAGATATCGGCTACAGAGCGAAGCTACTTAGCAACTGTGACGTAGCTAGTTCGTAGGCGTAGCTACACGGCGAGTTATTGTGGCCTATGCCTATATATGCGTCAATATCGACTACGAAGCGGGTCTTACTTATGAATATTTATTCTCACCGATAACAGTTATTGCGGTCTTAAGTTGCACTATTATAGAGTAGATTTTACGTTGCAGAACTATTCGAATTTTAATTAGAATTACGATTGCAAACAATATAACTAACGTCGACACGTCTGCACTGCGCGGCGGTCCAAGGGGAAGGATAACTCCTTTCAGCATTTTTCGCTAATCTTTATAGTTTGGGATTTGGCCCTGAAGGCCCGTTTGAAAAATCACCCTGTATACCTAGGTGGTGTATATTTTTATTTCTTGTATGTGCACGCATTTTGCGTGGGAGGTGGTCACATACTGTCTGGTTTAAAATATATACCTTCATAAACATTGGTAGCAGATTGTTGCGAAGTATTTGCAATCCCAACCTAATAGCATGGATTTCCGAAAAAGTAACCAGTTAACTATCTAGCATATGAAAGTATAAACGGTATTAAAACAAATTACGAGCTTTTAAACACAATAAGTAACATTTTAATTCTTGACATGGTTTCTGCATATGCAAAATGAAGAAGACATAAATCTGTAAAACAAAGTTGGGTCCCTTAAATAATGTCTTTTAAATGTCTCAAAAGGAATCGCCTCTATTGGAGGAGCGTGCAACTCTCAAGAGATATTCAACATCAGCATATCCGCTGCCCTCATCCGAGACACCGGTGGTTTCTCCAGCATAATGGCGACCACACATGAATTGGGGCATTTGTAAGTATTTTTTATATAATTTAGGAGTAGCAGACGAGCAAGCAGGCCACCGTTAAGTTAAGTAGCTTCTGCCACCCATAGTCATCTGCAATCAACCACAGACAAGACCAGATAAAAGCTTATTATTTTGACAAAAATAAATAAACCTTGTGGCGTCTGGAACCTGAAACATAAAAATAATAAATGTAAATTAATAAATAGTAAAATAAATAAAAACCTAAAAACTACTTACGTAATAATAATAATAAATTCAATCAATTAAAATTAGTATTGTATAAAAATAAATTCACTTACGAATAATATTGTAATGTCGGAAGGCCGCCGTAAGCACTTATACTATGCCGTGAGTATCGCGTCGCGACTAAAAATCGTATCGCATAAAGATCTCCATTTGCAGTATAAGATAACTAGTCATATCGCACAACACAAACAATACAGTATTATCTTAAAAAACAGTGTTTGAGATAACGCGATGTGAAAGTTTGATTACATTATTCACTTACGACTGTCTTGCCTTATCAAATTTGACTACAATTTGATAATATCAAGTAATAATTAATGATAATACCACATAAAATTTGCGGAATGTTTAGTTTTAACTAACAAGGTAATAAAATAAAACACTAAGTGTTACACAAAAAATATTGGAAATAAAGTATCTATTTAAAACAAAAAAAAACAGTAACAATTATACTGGAAACAATACAGTAACAAAAATACAAGAACAAAATTATCATTATTGTAACTACTTAAAAATCTGTAAAAGATAAAAAAATATCCAACAAATTTTCATTTTCACAATTAAGACAACAATAGAAAAATTTCCTGCATAAGTATGTACTATGTATTATTAATGAAATCTCTTTGCCCCAATGCGCCCAATAACCAGTTATCAAAAATACCCAATAATCAAAAATATGGTTTAGTTTAGTTTCATCTATATTTGATGTACACTTCAACCTGCAGGTAGCTTCATCACAGGGATTTTTAGGTGATCGGGGGTCCACTCGCTTCTTTTTCGAATTTATTTACTCTCATCCTAAATTGCGTTTCTTCTTGATGATCTGCTTCATAGATTTAGTAACAGTCATAGTATTGGCATTCTCAAGACCCGTAGAAAATGAGTTGCAGCGTACAGTTATTATCCGTATGAAATTTGTTAATGATGGAGATAGAGAAATCCTTGACATTGAAAGCATGTCCTAAATTTTTATTCAAAACAATTTTTATACTCACAGTGTTGCTCACTGGCGAGATTGGTTAAATCAGATAATACGTTATCGTGGTTCGTTTCAGTAAGAGTATTTTCTTGTAAATCAGTTTGACTGTTTCCCCTATCAATGTGCTATCGTGAGCATTATTGGTCATATGAGCAGTTTTGTTCTGAAATTCACAATCGGTATACGTCTGAACGTTGTCAAAATGATCCCAACATAGAAAACTATTGCACTTACTGCAAGCTGAAAACTTCCGAAGAACACGAGACATAGTCACAGGTTTGGTAGCTACCTGATGACTCTGATGCACATGAATGAGAACGCCGCTCCGAATTATTTTCGGGGACATACGTTGGGTCGCTAATGCCATCACTATCAGCAAACCGGTCTTCATTTTCACCTATAGAATTGCTTTCGGGTGTACTTTGGCGGTCGTAGACTGCCCTCGTTATCCTTTCGGCTCTATTATTTCGCTTCATAGTTTTGTAAAAATCTAAAACTTAATTTTTTTTTAATAAATACTCGACAAAAGGTAGTATCTGATTTGACACTTACACTAACTTAACAACAATTACAAACAAAAGAGTATTATTACAAGCAAATCGAGGGCTATAAAGTATCATTTTGAAATATTTTATTAAAAAATGACAAATTATTCAAAATTAAACAGTGAATAGGGTATTATATTATAATGACACAAAAAGACATCATTATTTAACAGGCAAAAGGGTATTATTAACTTAAAATAATACTGTATAGAATACTCACAATGTCTGCGTTTGCTCCGAAGTTGACAAAACACTGGCAGCAACTCGTAATAAATGCATGTGGCGCTGAGCGTCAACTGAATCAACTAAGTTGTGACCCTTTTGACCGAATCGAAAATAGCGTGATTGAACAGTCCATAAAGAAATATGTGGCCATATCTTATAAATTAATAGGCCTAAAAATATAATTGTCAGGCCAATTTACAGAGAAAAAAATATGGAATTCGAAACGCAAATAAAAAAAAATGAGACTTTTTAGACTTAATACCCTTTAATTTGTCATGTGCGATATGTAGATGCGCTTGCAAAGATTGCATCGCTGCCGTCGCCCGCACTGGCCCGCAGTGACCCATACGCTTTCGCAAGGGACGCATGTGTCGCTTCTCGCTATCAATACCTATTCCCTTATACTCGTATTTACGTACACACTAAAGTTTTGTCATCAAAATTTATATATTGACTACCGTCATTTGGTAGGCTGCACCTTTGAAAACTTCTTTGTTTTAAGATTTCTCAGGTGTGCAGGTTCTTCACGATGTTTTGTTAACCGTATAAACAAGTGATAATTAATTTCTAATGCCTGGACTTTGAACCTCGGACCCCTCGATCAAGAGGTCGAGTTTCTTAATCAGTAGGCTTTCACTACTTTTATTAATATATATGAATTCTATCAAATTTTTTAATCGACTTTAAAAAAGGAGGAGGTTTCTCAATTTGTCCAATTCTCAAGTCGATATGTTTTTTTTTTTTATGTTTGTTCGCGCACAAGTTTATCGTTTATGAACCGATTTTCATGTTTTTTTTTGTTGGGAAAAAGATATTTCCAAGATGGTCCCATTATAAGGAAGTCAGGATCGGCGCGCTACTAAGGAACAGGGTTGCCAACCCCAGCATAGGGCAAAACTTAAGATATGGTAGAAAAAAAAACTGTAGAAAACTATAAAAATCAAATTAAAAACAGTAAAGCTACATGTTTATCTTTTTATTATTTTGTGTCATTTAATTATAATCATAAATAGAATAAATTTTAGGGAGATAATTCAAAACAATATAATTATAGTTTAAGAACTTAAAACCATGCCAAAATCGCATAAGGAAAATCGTTAATCCTCATTCCTGACAATTTTGATGAGGAGAATGGGATACAATTATTAAAATCGTGTATTGTCAATAAAAGTAGTGAAAGCCTACTGATTAAGAAACTCGACCTCTTGATCGAGGGGTCCGAGGTTCAAAGTCCAGGCATTAGAAATTAATTATCACTTGTTTATACGGTTAACGAAAACATCGTGAAGAACCTGCACACCTGAGAAATCTTAAAACAAAGAAGTTTTCAAAGGTGCAGCCTACCAATTCGCACTTGGCCAGCGCAGTGGACTATGGCCTAATCCTTCTCATTCTGAGAGGTAACCCGTTCCCAGCAGTGGGACAGTAATGAGTTGTTGATGATGATGATATATTATATTGTTCAATGTTTTAGGCTAGGGTCCATACACGACGGACAACTGGAGGAGACGTTAAAGTTGAGTAGTTCCAGAGTCTTAACTGTGCCGAGCACTAAACGCTGCAAAAACGAGAACAGCAACATCATGACAACAATGTCTGATTTTAAGAATAACTTGAAAGCAAATCAGTTATTCCTTTGGTCGCCTTGCAGTATTTCCAACATACGTGCCTTTTTACAGTAAGTATTGCTCAATACTACTTTTGGAATAATATCATATGTTAGTTAGTTAAGGGTAATGTCACTTGCCCTCGTAATATTTCATAAGTGTACTTTATATTAAAATATGGGTGCCACACTACTGCCATAAAGCAAACTTGGCAATAATACCTCCGAAAATTAACGAATAAATTCTAGACGTTATTCAATCCATTCCTATTGGAAAGTGATAGAACCTTTTGTCGTTCGACTTCGGAGGCGCGACTGCCTCATTTATTTCTGTTTTATAACAGCAGTGTTAAGCGCTTCTGTGTTCAACCTTGAAGAATGTGCTAAGGGAGAATGCTTTATCACAGACATTCTAACTTAGTCCTGACGGCTAGCATCGCACCTGTGATTGACCTCAGATAGGAATTTAATATTACAGACGTTTATGGGCGACAGTAGTTTATTACCATCAGAAGTACAGTAACCTCGTGAGTTACTTCTATATTATGAAAAAATGCACATTTGTAAGTAGTTAAACAATAGATTTTTTCATTTCAGGCGGCCTGAAGCCCAGTGTCTGTATAACTTACCGCAAGATCAGATGCTGCCGGGTCAACTACTCTCGCTAGATGATCAGTGCCGTAGACAGTGGGGGCCGACTTCAAGGTAAAATACTTAATGTAGTATACTAGCTTCTGAAGGCGAAAGAATCCTTTGTTAGACTCAAAGCCACCACCGCCTATTTTAGTCGAATAACAGCAGTGATAAGCGCTGCTGCGTTCCGGTTTAAATAATGTTATAAGGTGGCATTATCAGAGGCGTTTCTGCTTAGGCCTCAGGGGTAACGCATCTATAGCCGATCCCAGACCCCATGTCTATAGGTAGTACAGTACCATCAGGTTGTCCCTGTAGTTCCGGGACAAGAATAGGGCTACAGGCCCCTGCCTGTCGTAAGAGGCGAGAAAAGGTGGCTTCCGGGGTTGCGGGCGGCAAGAGTGGGGACTCGAAACGCCCGGCCAGCGAACCCAGCAAGGATGGAAGTATGTGTGGTCGCATATCGTCATGAACACCAGACGGTTTGGCAAACGTCATGTTCACCTGGGAGGACCCCGACGGGGCAACACGCTAAGAGGACTCCGGTTGCGTTCCTTTGGAGATCCCGGCAACCATGTGTCACTCCCACGGCATCGGGTACCTTTTGAAGGTTTCCCTCCTTATGAAAAAAATCAGGCCTACTATCAGGTGCTGGTCAGTTTGCTTCTTCAATATTATAAAAAAAAACTAACTGCATTACTATAATATCTTTGAAGAAAATTTGCGCCCCCACAAATGTATGATTCTTACATTGTATATATATTGGTGATTATAAAGACTAAAACATACATAAATATAAATAATCATTTATCTGTGTGTGTATTCTAGAGCTTGTGACTATGGACCAGGCGTTTGCACGCAGCTGCAGTGCTGGGTACCCGGTAGAAATGTATGCGATATAAACCAGCCTGCAGCTGACGGCTCATCTTGTGGACAGGGAAAGGTAAATAAAAGCTCTATTCACATCCACAGACAGAGTAGGTGTCGTACAAAGAGCAGACATTTTAAGATTATGATATACATTACTTATGGACATTGCCTCCAGCGTATGTAATAATGCAAGTGGTATGTTCCAAAGTTGTGCCGGCGCGAGTCTGTACGGGGTTGCTGGCTGCTGCTAGTTAGGCGACTTATCCCGAAACAACGATTTTGAAATCGATTCGAATCGAAGTCTGAAATGAATTCATTCTTCAGACTTCGTCAACTTATTTTATTGCTAGAGTAACAATAAACATTATTACATTGACCAAATGTGCATCACCCGTTTTCCGAGGTGCGTAAACATTTTAGTCCACGAAAAAAAAGAGATCAACATGAAAACATATCAACTTTCTTGTATCCAGGATGGGTTTGCCATATCGATTCGTTTCTTCCACAAATCGACATACTTACTTAAGTAATATTTGATCGCAAAATTTAATCTTCGATTCTGATTCTGTTCCTGTTGAAAATTTACAAAAGAATTAAGCAACATACTTGCAATGCCTACTTGAATTTGCCTGACTGCGACAGTCTATCAGTAGATACGAATCCTCGCGTCTGAGCTTTGTCTGTCACGAACTGTCTGTAACGAATTAATTTTAAACCTCCCGGCCTGATTCAATATCAGCGCCAACCATATAGGAAAGCCTCACGTCTAAACATCCTTTTTGAATTCCAGTACTGCATAACCGGACGGTGTGTAGCTGATCGGACCTGAGCATAACGACGTATGAACACGTATCTACCTCAAGATGTGTCTAGAAACTGCTGTTACAGTCACATCACACTCATTCATGTATAAACCACATACAGCATATATGTGGTTTATACATGAATTTCATAATAATTTGTCGCTTTTAAGTACTTTATTTATTTTTATATTTTTGAAATATTCATTGTTGCTTATGCTTGAGTTATGAAATGTCATTAGATTTTTTAAGTATTCTTTTGTACTGATAAATTAAGCGATAAAGATGTATTCATTAATCATTATTACACAAATTGTAAATGTTGATGAGTATGGAAAAATGTATTTATTCGATAAATTGGATTTAATCGATAAAGATGTATTCATTAATCATTATTACACATATTGTAAATGTTGATGATCATGGAAGAACATATTTATTTTTAAAGTCTTTTCTGAGCGTTTAACTCTACATGTGAACTATTAACATATTAATTTTGTAAATACACTAGTTTTTGTTATCGCATGTGTTCTTTGGAACACTCTACAGCCCGAACAGCTTGACATATTCTTATATATGAGATATCATTGTTCTCGTCTAAATTTTGGGAGTGTCCATAGGCTACATTTCTAAATAGTCGGGTTTTTGTTTTTATGATAATAATTGCCAGTCATCAATTCAATTTATTGGCATGTATGTGACTGACGCTCCTGACGGTAAATATTGGCCGTTGTTCCATAAACGAAAAATATAGAGGGAATATTACACTTATCTAATCGTCGGTAGCATAAATATTAGCTCATTTCATAAATAAAACTGTGTACCAACAGCAGTCATGAGTTTCACTAACCTTCCTTGGACCCTAAATTCTGGTATAGTAAGGGAGACACATTTGCGAAGCATTCCTGCTTAGTCCTCAGCGTAAGTGGCGCATCTGTGGCCGATCTCTGGGAGGAATCTGGTCCTTTCTAGGATTGGTAACAGATGTCCATGGGCGGCAGCAGCCACTATCAGGTGCACGTCTAATCCACCATCTGCTCCTATATTATAAGCGCCAGTTGGACAAGTGCCAGTCACTAACCGATAAAGTCCTCCGAGTCTTCCTTAATGAGAGAAACGAGACAAATGGGAAATTAGAAGTCTAATAATAAGGCAATTGACAATATATACTTTCAAATTCAAATTCAAATCTCATTTATTCAAAATTGATTCATATAGAAGACTTTTTGAAAATAAACAAACTACCACCGCGGAAGGAAGGTGTTTCGCTATGGAGAAAAAGCGGCGCAAGTAACTCCATACGTGTGCAAATTTGCATCTTTTAAGGGTAAATAATAAACAATTTTACATAGTGGTATACAGGGTGAATTTTTCAAACGGACCTTCAGGGCCAAATCCGAATCTATAAGGATTAGCGAAAAATGCTGAAAGGAGTTACGAGGCCGATTTTCATAAAAACTAAAACTGCATCATTCATTTTTAAAAAAATCTTTTTCCCTAGCCGGGAATCGAACGAGTTCATTTTGAAAAAAATACACCCTCTATTTTATTCCACTATCTGATAATGTTGCTTATAAGGATCAAATTCTGGGAAGTAATGTTATGTGACAGAGAGACAATGTGTTCGGATTTGGCCCTGAAGGCCCGTTTGAAAAATTCACCCTGTATATTAAACTAGCTGGCCCAGCCACGCGTTGCTGTGGCTTAGTAATTATAGATTAAATTATTTTTTTACTCATTATCTAAATACAATCAAATTATTATTCACTAATAAAGCTGATAATAATTTAACTGTTTTAAATTATATCAAATTGAGAATAGGCGTATTCAGATGAAATAAGTACTTATTAAATTTAGTAAGTACAGTAGACTCTGGTCATAAGTTATATCGGATGCTTTTGTCACTCTCACGGCAACTATACCTATATATAAATTTTTTCGTGAAAGTAAAAGAGAGAAAGAAATCTAACTTATAACCCGTGTCTACTGTACTTACTAAATTTTCTATAGTAAAAGCATTACTTATTATATTTATGCTTAGTAAATTAAGTAAATACTTACTTCGGCCAAACATTCTTAATAATTTAAAAGTGATAGGTAAAGTATTAGAATGTTAAAATTATGCGGAAACCCAAATATACTTTTTAAATGTAGGTTTTATTTATCTTATCTTTAACTATTGTTTTTAATCAGTGACAAATGTATACAAAAAATTAATTGATAATATATAAAAATCCAAATCTATGAATGAGGTAGATAACATTGATTTTGAACAATTGTTTTCATTTAAAGTTTTTTTTTTTTAATTATTAAAATTGACAATTATCCCAACACTAATTTGTTCACAATATTCTTGGTTAACCTGTCTTTTGCTAACACAAACAAATTTGATGACTTTCCCACACGTGAACGGGCCACATACAGTTGTCCATGAGAGAAACACGTATTTTCTAAGTCTAAACCGCAAGTCAATATTGTTTGACCTTGCGATTTATTTATGGTCATCGCAAAAGCTAAACGAATTGGAAATTGAAGCCTTTTGAATGGTATTGGACATTCTGACGCTATTAATGGAATTCGCGGCAACAGGACGATTTCGCCTTTAAACTTTCTAGTCAAAATTGTTTCTTCAAGAATATTTCCAGTGATCCTCTTGATGACTAAACGTGTACCGTTGCATAATTTAGGTGGGTTTAAATTACGGAGAAGAATAATTGGTGAACCAATTTTCAATTGCAGATTGTGTGGTGGCATTCCTGGTAAATCCGAAGAATTTAAAAATTCGATGGGAAAGTTTACGGCTTCGTTTTCGTCAACAACTGTATCGATTGATTTAAAAGACATCAAATCACTGGGTAATAATTGTTGTATCTGGAAATTAATTTCGTCGACATCAACGTTTCTTGCTGCCAAAATAGCACGATTACAGAGCCAATCATGATCTAAATAATTATTTATAATATCCGGGAAGACACTCTCAATAAGTTCACTTTTCGTCTCAACAACAGTGCAGAAATTATCTGGTAGTTTGATATATTGTGTATCTTGATACAGTTCAACTTCACCGTTTCCAATATCCAGTAATTGCTTAGAAAATACTTGTGCCAATGGATCATTTTGCACTTGTACTCGCATGTTTACAGTCAATCGAAGAGTCTCGACGTTTCGCCATAAAAACGATTGTTTTAGACATGCGTTAATTTCATCGGCAAAAGTAGAGTGAGGGATAACTGGTAATGTCTGTCGAAAGTCACCAGACAATAGTAAGACAGTACCACCAAAAAGTTTATCGTTGCCTTTTAAATCTTTCATACTTCTATCCAATGCTTCAAGTGAATGCTTATGTGCCATAGTACATTCATCCCAAATTACAATTGCACTCTTTTGCAACACTGAAGCCATTCCACTTTTTTTTTAATGTTACACACTGCATTTGGTTTGTTGTGAATGTCTAATGGCAACTTCAATGCTGAATGTGCTGTTCGTCCACCATCTAATAATGTGGCAGCAATGCCTGACGATGCAATTGCCAATGCAATTTTTTGTTGCGACCGTATCTTTGCAAGGATTAATAATATTAAAAATGTCTTACCGGGTCCACCTGGTGCATCTAAGAAAAAAAATCCACCTTGTTCAGCATCAACAGTCCTTATAATTCGATTATAAATATTTTTTTGTTCAGTTGTCAATGATGGCTCATTATTCGCAATAATTGAAGCTAAATCAATTTCATTGTAATGTGTTTCTCGTTGCAAATCAGTGTTAAGTAAGTCAGTGGCTGGACGATTAGGTGTTGGCATACCATAATGACTAAGTGTTAAATTTGAAATTAAAATACATAAATCTTCAATCAACACCAATGCTTCATTATACATCTCTGGTGTGAAATCTAGATTTGGACATTGGTTTGTTTGTTTGGCTCGATACAGGATGTCTTCAGTCATATAATTTTTATATTTCTCCCATAAAGTCAATGAATGTGTTGGATAACATGTCGTCAATATTATTGCAAATAGTTGACGCATACTATTGGGTGTGGATGTTAACGCTGCATCAGCAAGTGTCAAGTCCCAGTGATTATCTGCCTCCAATAATTTCAATTCACAACATGCATCTTGATATGTATTGAACACTCGACCATTAACTGTGCGCAAAAAATCAAAAGATGTTGGTCCAGGAACATTTATCAACAACAAACGCAAAAAGAAACATTCACGTTGTTTTGGATGTACAGTGTAAAGTCGTCCCAATGTCTTGGCTTTAAATAAACCTGGTATTGATGGATGTGGTGTTCCTTTTTTACGTGGTTCCCACTTTTTGCCTACATTATTCCACGTAAAATAGCATGGAACTTCGGTGTACAATAATGTTTTTGCGAATTGGCCAAACACATCAGATTTTTGACACAAAGTAAAAAATTCAGTTAACGTCGTCTTTGGTGGCTCAAGTGCTTTTTGGATAATATTTTTTTCAGAAAAATATACTCGCTGACCATTTTCGAGATGTACTGCAAGATGCTGGACAGGAGGATCTCTTTCATGTATGGGAAAACTAAAAATATGCCAGATAGCCTCGTTATTACTACTAATATATCTCCCCATTTGGTATCGTGTTATTTCGTCATTTCGGTTAATATTTTGTACTTCGAATACGGCCAGATCACTTCTTTATTAACGTACTTGCAAATGTATTTAATGGATTTCACGGAACTACAAAACTCGACATTAATATGAGCCTTATACGTTTTGGAAAGCAGTGGTGAGTATGGAACTACCCACCGATTATCAATTTCAACTTGATTTGTAGAATTTGACATTTGCATATAAAATGTGCGGCCACCATGGTTAGTGTCTCTACGGCGATACAATGGATAACCATCGATATCCGTAATAGTATCATTCGTAAATGGTTTTGAGAAACGTTTCTTACATTTTCCATTCTCCATGCATGGCGACGTCATATTAAAAGTACCACATGGTCCATGGATCATCTGACTGGTAACAACCTCAAACAACTCTGGGTCAGTCGATGAATCCGGAATTTCAGCAGAAATTATTTGATCTATTTCTTCTGGACGAATTTTATTTTCAAGCCAAATCAAAATGTGAGCATAAGGTAAACCTCTCTTTTGCCACTCAATAGAATACAGCCAGCAACATGTATTACCAAAAATTGAATATTTAACGATCAAATCAATCATAGATTTCAATTTTTGTTTAAAAACACGTGCAACGATATCATGGCGATGTACTGATTGTTGGCCTGATAATAACAAAGTTTGTATTTCTTCCCAATTTGGGTTACACGTAAATGTAATGAACAAATCAGGTCGACCATAATGACGTACGTAAGTCATAGCATCTTGTATGTGTTCTTGCATATTCCGTGGACTGCCTATGTAGCTTGAAGGTAAAATAAATACAGTTCCAATATCATTGGTGCTTAAGTTCTCTTCGACGTTTCCGATAATAGCATCTCGTAAATGGATGTATTCCTCTGATCGTAATTTAGCCTGATTGTATCTAATGAATCGTAAACGTTCACTTTCGATCTTAGCGTACATATCTACAACGTATTGATGGTACAGCTGACGATATCGCAAGATATAATTGTCTTGACTAAATCTAATCATCAATCGGTGCGCATAGTATTTCATTGAACTAACGTTTTTATTTGTTTCATTACCAGTGGCTGGATCACGCTGTTTGATGTTGATGTAATATTCATCTTGCCCTTGCCAGAATATCAAAGGATACTGAAGTGCGTCATATGAACGATGTACATCTGAAATTACACTAACAGTTCTATCTCGACGTGTGATTCTAATGTCTCTGTTGTTAGATGGATCACCAACCATAATAATAGCAACTTCATCTACAGTTGGCGCGTTGAACCTACCAGCATGTTCCCCGGATGGTACTTTGTCGGCTTTAATGACAATTTGACAATTGTCACTTATTCATTGTGGCGATACCCTTTTAAATAACTGAATCAGATGATTATAATTTTCGAAAAAAACTTCCAACGATTCCACAATTGCTCTTTCTTCTGCTTTTTCTATAAAATTATGCAGACACCTAGTTGTCACACGATCCTCACAACTGCCCATAAAATTAATTTGAAGAAACTTTGCATCGTCATCAGGCATCGGCATTAGTGACCCAATCTCATGATACACTTGGCCTTGAATTTTGAATGTCGTTTCAAAATTACGTTCATCAGATGTTAAGTCGCAAATCTTAGTTGCACCAAAAGATGTCATTTGAAAGCAAGAATTAAATTTACGTGTCTTACGTAAAAATAATTTTGAATCGTCTGATTGCATTGAGGATTTGCATTGAGGAGGCTAATGGGGCGGTGGTTGGAGGGAATATGTTTCGGTTTCCCAGGCTTGGGAATACCGATAACTGTTGCTGTCTTCCAGGCTGTTGGAAAGAAGCTGAGATCGAGGCAGGCATTGAAGATAATGACCAGAAGGGTCAGTACCTACTGCAGTGACACTCGACGCCAGTATTTATACCTGGGCCTTGAATTTCCCGAACGTTCTAGTGCGCATGCTTCGAGAAGAATCGATTGATCGATTGTTCGAAATAGTGACTCTCGCAGGTTCGAGAGGGAGCTTTGTTTACGTTCAAAGGGGGGCTCGAGCGCCATCTATTGGGTGTATTTGCAACTTAGATGTCAAACAATGTTGAAGAATTTGATCGATGAATCAACTTATACCGCCATCTATGAGAACTTCATAAAACTAAACAGTAAATAAACACTTGCTTAATAAACATTTAATTTACACATTTTATTCGTTTATATTCACGACATAAGCGAATAATTGAGATAATAACTATCCTATGCCCTAAGTTAGACCAAATTACAGGTACGTACATGTGAAATTTGGTTGAAATCGGTTCAGTAGTTTTGGATTTTATTGGCAACATACATCGTGACTCAAGATTTTTATATATATATAAGATGTAAAACTAAGCGAGAAAGGCGCGGCAGCGCCCTGCGAGCGGGTGGGTCCAATCCGTATGAATTCAGACCTTACCTTTATACATGATCACCTTTATACAATTTTACATAATATTAATACAAACATTAGCATATCACCACTAAAAAGGGTAAAAAACTAAATTTAACAAAAAAAAAATAGAAATATGTACTAAACCAACATTTATTTCTATTATTTTTTACTTTGTAGTGACACATAGAAGTCGGTTTTATTTTTTTTGTTAATTTTTTTTTTTACAATACGGAGAGTGAACAGTGTTGTAAGGGGAATGAGAGTGAATCAGGATAATGGAAAAATGAGGAACATGTTCCTTTTTATTCCGAGTTGATGCAGAGTACCAAATGGATTTATATGCTGTCTTCGCCGAAAGAAAAAGTGAAACGTGAGAAAGGTTTAGATGAGTAATTTAAATTGACTTAAGTGTGACGACATATATATAGCTTTTTATAATATAGGAGTAACAGACAAGCATGCAGTCCACCTGATCGTAACTCCTGCCCATGGACATATGTAACCTCAGATAGGATTAGATATTCCTACCTGAGGTCTGCCACTTATGCGCCTCTATGGACTAAACTGAAACGCTTCGGAAAAGTATGTCTCCCTTACCTCACCCTTCAAACCAGAACACAGCAGCGCTTAAGACTGCTGTTATTAGGCATAAATAGGTGTTTCGGTGGTACCGATGGAGTCTAACCACAAAGGGTTCTAACACCTTTAAAAGCTGATAGTCCACTACGAAAAAAATTAGACATTTATATTCTATTTTGCCCGTGCGAAGCGCGGGCGGGTTGCTAGTTGTACCTATATATAAAACAGATTATAAAATCTCCGATTAATTTTCTTTCATTTGATATCCTACTCGATAGGTTTGGTTACTTTTTTTGTAATGTGTTACTATTTCGCGCCAAAAATCCGCCATTTTGATTTTTTTTCTAACACCTACTCAAGGACGCTCGGGTCATTAAGACAAATATAAATACACCTTAATGGTCGAAATTCATCCAGCCGTTTGTTAGATCCGAGCGAATAAAGAAAGACAATCATACAAGCGCGAAAAACATAACCTTTCCTTGGCAGTCGGGTAAAAAAACACGAATAAACTTGTAAATGGCATATTACTGTTAACTAGTCCCACAAATTTCACAATAGTAAAAAAATGTTTTTTCCTTACATGAGTAAAATACATAGATTGATCACTCCTAACAAGAAAGTTTTGAGAACTGAAATTCTAAATAAAGTGTTGTCGCGTCTCCGTTCTAAAATGTCCCCGTTTGAAATACTTATCTATTTATTACCTACGTAAATTACATTGCATTAATTAATATACGTAGTTTTATCTAAATATATTTTTTATTTGTCAAGAATTCAAACATTCAAAAATTGAAGGTGGTAGAACCCTTTTTGATTCGACTCCGGCGGCACCACCGCCACACCTATTTCTGCCTTATAGCAGCAGTGTTAAGCGCTGCTGTGTTCTGGTTTGAAGGGTGTGGTACGGGAGACAGACTTTTCCGAGGAGTTCCAGCTTAGTCCTCAGGCATTAATTTGAAGGCAGTCATGTCGGTATTATTCCGCGTAAATTTCACCATGACAGCCATTAAATGGCTTCCTTTAATTACATGGCGGTGAGACATCTATACTTATCTATGCTTTGAAGGCAGACTTTTCAAAATGAAAGGTAGTAACCAACAAATGTCCTTTTCTGGACCCTTGATAACGTGTGTGTAAAATTTTATGATAATCGGTTGAGTAGTTAACACGTGAGAGTGTAACAAATAAAGAAACTCACATTCATCATCATCATCATCATCAT
This sequence comes from Epargyreus clarus clarus, assembly GCA_014595695.2. Taxonomy (NCBI): domain Eukaryota; kingdom Metazoa; phylum Arthropoda; class Insecta; order Lepidoptera; family Hesperiidae; genus Epargyreus; species Epargyreus clarus. The sequence continues at coordinate 2,457,355 of JACTTY020000005.1, read as the reverse complement.
CATCAACCCATTACTGTCCCACTGCTGGGCACGGGTCTCCTCTCAGAATGAGAAGGATTAGGCCATAGTCTACCGCGCTGGCCAAGTGCGTATTGGTAGACTTCACATACCTTTAAGATTTTTATCTCTCAGGTATGCAGGTTTCCTCACGATGTTTTCCTTCACCGTTTAAGCAAGTGATAATTAATTTCTAATAAAGAAATACAGAAACTCACATTATCATTTATAATATTAGTCAGGACGTAATTTCCGAGAATATCTATGAAAATTACAATTATTGGCATTACCTACGCCATTAGGTACGCCTCTTTTAATAATTATTGACTTTCCTTCCGTGTATTTGCCCACTTACCAAAATATAAAAACATTACTGAAATAATTAATTTTATACCTATATTTATAGTTTTCCTACAATTATCAGCGTGGACTTCAGAAATATGTTACTACGAGTATATGAATTCATTTAAAATAAGGATCTGTCTGTTAGTATTATTTCTTTTCATTATTTATTACTAGTTTTTGCCCGCGGCTTCGCCCGCGTTTAAAAGAAAATAATGTAACATACTAACATACATAAAACTGAAATTTCGTACCTTCAACTTTGCTTAAGATCATCACTTGATCAAATGCATAGTTTCCGATTCAATCCTTACTAATATCGATTAAAATAATCGATGTTTTGGATCCAAAAGATCGATTCTCCGATTAATCGATCTTAGAAGGCCATCCCTAGTTCCCATGGGATTTCCGGGATAAAAACTATCCTATGTCCTTTCTCGGGTCTCAGACTATCTTTATACAAAATTTCATTAAAATCGGTTCAGTGGTTTGGGCGTGAAGAAGAGACAACCAGACAGACAGACAGACAGACAGAGCTACTTTCGGATTTATAATATTAAAGTAAGGATCTTCTTACCAGACTGCAGAGGGTAATGTTTTTCGAGCATTTTTTTTATAATATAGGAGTAGCAGACGAGCATGCAGTACACCTGATGGTAAATGGCTACTGCTGCCCACGGACATCTGTAATCAACCCCAAATAGGATAACATATTCCTACCTGAAGTCGGCCACAGATGCGCCGCTACCCCTGAGGACTAAGCTGAAACGCCTCGAAAAAGTATGTCTCCCTTACCACACCCTTCAAACCGGAACACAGCAGCGCCTAACACTGCTGTTATTAGGTAGAAATAGGTGTGGCGGTGGTGCCGCTGGCGTCGATCCACAAAGGGTTCTACCACCTTCATGTCGTATGTTTATATGTCTGTCTCATTGTTTATTGTGTCACCAACAGGTCAAATGGTTTGACGAATTTTAAATAAGTCTAAATTGTGGGCATTTGTGGGATTGATATAGGGTACATGTGTAAGCAATCGGGGGTTTTTATAATAATTCTCTAGTAGGATTGTCACAAACATTACCTACCGCAGGTAGATATAAATGCCTGGGATAATAAGTTAACCATCAACAAATATTGTAGAAATCTATTTTTAATAACAACAGCGTTAAGCGCTGCTATGTTCTGGTTTGAAGGGTGTGGTAAGGATGACGATCCGAGACAAATCTATACAAAGCGTTCCAATTTGGATTGAACGGGTGGCCTTGAGACAGAACGGGGCTACAGTGTCCCCGACCCGCCGTAAGAGACAAAAAGGGCTCTTCTGGAGTTGCGGGCGGCAAGAATGCGAGCTCTAACCGCCCAGCCAGCGACCCTGGAAAGAACCACTGTATGTGAGGCCGCTACCTTAAGTCCACAATCCAACAAACTTAAGTCCAAGTACCACATCAAAAGTTGTGAGAGGGGGTTTTAGTGCGTTAACAATTTGCCATACGGTTGCCACCAGACAGTTGCCGTAAGGTTCAAAACACACAAAAACATACATGGGTATGTTTTTGTGTTTTTCACATACCAATGGATCGTTATGATTTTTGCATAGCGGTTAGGTACTTTATGGGTCAGAGAATAACATGGACGGTTCCTATAGAATAGTGTATGTGTATGAATTATTGTATCCTACATGAAACTTATATTTTAAAGAAGTTTCTTTACAGTCCACTAATTAGAGTGTTCGTGTATGTTTCTGAAGAAAGCTTGACCAATTTAGGTACACAGTGACGAAAAAAAATATGTGAAAATACTTAATCTTTTATTAATTAAATATTAATATTAAAGTAATTTGTATGTCATACCATACTTTCTTACGTGGGCGAAGCCGCGGGTACTGCTAGTTTAGATATAAGTCCATTTACATTGGGTTTTATTATGAACTAGCAGAAACCATTTTAACAATAAAGTATATAGCATGAATATTTAATTAATAAAAGATTTTTACATATTTTTGGCCTACGTACCTAAATTGGTCAAGTTTTCTTGAGAAACATACACTAACACTATTTAGCGGGTTGTAATGGAACTCCTTTCAAATATATGATTCCTATATATAATGATGAGGGATATAATGATTATACTATTCCATAGGAACTGTCGTTGTCGAACTGTTTTTTTGGATAAGTTTATGTTAATCTCTGGCGCCTAAAGTACCTAACCAGTATACAAAATCATAACGATCCCTTGGTGTGTCAATAATAAAACACAAATGTACCCATAGGAACCACATAGGGGTTGATTTTCCATTAACGGTAGAATTAAAGTTCAACTATATCTAACCAGTATGGCAATGGCTAACTTTCGTGGTGCTGGCTTTCAATTTGACAATTTAAAAATAAGCTGTCAACCCCTATTTAACCACCTTAAGGGTTATTTTTTGGAAAATCTCTGAAATGAGTGTTTTTTATTTTAAACCAGAAATCTAGATATACATTTTCATCGAGTTTGCTTTAAAATTGACGGACTTTCATACTAACTTTTAACCCCTATTTAACCACTTGACGGTGGAATATAAAAAAAATCATTTATACGGTCGAATTGAGAAACCTCCTCCTTTTTTGAAATCGCTTAAAAAATCCGTTCTTAGAGCGCGTCTACATTATAAAATAAACCTATAGTCCGAATTTCATGATTCTAGCTTCAGTAGTTTAGGTAAAACGTTGATTAATATGTATTGAACGTGACTATTACTATTATGTTACAGCCAAAGTGATAAAGGATACGGAATTAATCACATTAACCAATATATATAATTTATATATTCAAAGACTTGAATAAAGTTATAAAACAAGTATAGGTAAAGATTATAAGTTTCTATTTGAATTTCCTTTAAGCATAATTATATTTTTTGTAATTTTTTAATGATCTACATATCGAAAATTAGATGTTTCGAGATGTTTTACGACTGTACACGAGGTGCGTACATGTATATTACTACTATTATCTCCGATCGCTTCTATACTGAATTAACGTGATTTGGACCCGGGTCCAATTCATGATGACTCGGACCTAAACTATGTGATTCATAGTTACTATGATACAAAAAGATAAGAGGTGGCAAGGGACACCAGGATGGAACGAAGGTCCTTTCGATTAATTAGTGAAGGAATTGTATTTTTTTTTTATTATTTATTATGTACATAAAACCTGTATACGCTCAACAAAAATAATCGTCGCGACACCACACTGTTCAATGCGAAATAAAAAGACGTAACGAAAATAGCTGGCCTGCTTTCTATGATAGAGAGAGAGACAAACAGAGAAACTAGCGTAGCGAAAAAAATCTAATGAGAAAAACACGCGCACGCCGCACGCTTACAACTATAGCAAAAAGTGTCGTTACAACTTTTGGTCTTAATTTTTTCCGTCTAGCTCCCTTTCGCAACGCGCGATAAGGAACTCCGTTCCAACGACCAAGATGAAGTTGATACAACAGAATTCATATTTAATAATTTCATTTAATTTTAAGATTTACCGTACGTCGGGCTTGTACAATAACATATTTATTACTTTGACTATCTTTAACCTGCTATAATATGTAACAGCCAGATGAAGTGATTAATTTATCACATTGTCTGCATGAATTACTTATTATACATAATAACCAGTCATGATGTATAATAGCTATTTGATCACTTTGACTGTAACATGTAGATAGATGAATAACGCAGGTGATGAATGACTGATGCACACGTTACAAAACGGGACATAGAAGGTAACTAAATGGGGAAAGTTGACGAAAATGTTGATGAGTAAATGGTATTTCAATATAACCATGTGACGTATACCCAAATCCTTTATATACTGAAGTTTAATAACACATGGAATCACTCTGAAGCCATTCCATTGGACTTCAGGCAGACAATCATGCAAATAAGCCTATAAGCTTAGAATATCGCAGTATTTGGAGTTATTTGAGTGTTTGTTGTGTAAGGATTCACTATGGGTGTGACAGGGTTACCAGCTCAATGGTTATCAATAACTGTCTTTCTTTGTACCTTCCTCTCCGCACATTCGCATAACACTAAGGTAAGTTAATCTCATTTATATGACAAAGACGACTACCAAAATCTTTTTCATTCAGTCTTCATATTTTCACCAAAACAAATTGTCTTGAAATAATATCTACCTTCGGTAATTTCAACAATGTTTTTTTCTACATATTTTGAAGTAAAACATTAATTATTATTTAAATAATGAATTGAACTTAAGAAATATGTTTCGTATAGGTACATGCCAATTTCTATTCCAATTTTCTTTGATTCACAATAATAATTATTATCATATGTATTAATTATATTATCATAAAATAATTGTAATAATTTATCAAGCAGCAACAAAAAATACGTAAGTATAACATAAAATAAAACGAAATAACAGCTATTAATTAAACTAGTGTTATTTTAAAAATATAATCATAGTAATAATATTTCTGTATTTAAGTATTACTGTAAGCATCTCAAGACAACCACGTTTAAATGAAATTATATTTATAGCTTTGTTATTTATAGATACACGAACACATGACAGCAGCCGAATTGCAGCAAGTTTTCCAAGTAGAGCATCACACCCACGTACCACAGTATCATCCAGTTCAACTGACGCACCACATATCAAGACGAAATGTTCCCATAGACCATCCGGCCAATACCCGCTCACGGAAACCTGAGAGAAGTAACCACGATGTGGTCAACGACTTGAAGACAAGTCAACAACTTTTAATAAACGATGAATTGTTTATCAAAGGAAAGCAATATATCAAAGACATGATTCAGCTTAATAACAAAAGGAGCGAGCAATTTGTTGCTTCTAGTTCTAGTGAAAATATCGGTGATGGATCAAATGGCGATGAAATCCAAGATAAGGAGCATGCTGTAGAGGAGCAGGAAACTGATGTTCACAAGATAGAGCTGGAAGCGTTTGGGAAGCAAATGAAATTAGTGTTGAAGAAGCAGGAAGGGCTGGTCAGCAAGGACGGCTTGAGGATGTGGCGAGCAATCAGAGACGAATCACAACCCTTTGGCGTCGCTTATGAGGAAATCAACTCAGTGAGGTTTTTCTTTAGTTTTGTTTTAACGCTCACTGACATGTTGCCCTCGCACACGAATAATGATGAGTCATTATCAATACAATTCTAGTTGAAAAAACAGGCATAATCTATAACAAAGTTAAAATCTCATACAATTCATTCATACATTCACCCAATTATCCTTATTATTTCATTCATTAATATACAGGAAGGAGAAGAGGAAATTGGGGATCTGTATCATGACGACGAAAATGGCGCCGCGTTACTTATCAGAAGACATCCGAAACACAAAAGCTTATTAGTTGTAAGTATGGGCTTGAATTTCTGAACCATTTTTTTACCGAAATTGTATATACTATTTACTATATTAGTCAACTTTGTTATCGGTGAACTAGAGTTAAGAATATTAGAATGTTCTGAATATTTAGAGGAAATAAATAAAAAAAACAATTTTAGAAATCAAAAACTTTCTAAATAACTCTATGAACTAAACTACCGAGTCATTTTTAATTCAACCAGGTCTATAAAATTCTATTAACGTCTTAGATCATGGTACTATAGAAATAAGCGTAAGAGGCAAGGAGTTGTGGCTGTCACAGACATCGTCAATTGTATTTAGATATATTGAGTTAGTTTTTATGACTGTGCAGGAAGGATCCATTGGTGATGATCTGGTGATCAAAGCTATTCCAGACTCTATGACAATTGCGGCTCAGAAAGATGATGGGTTTATGGATTCCTCTAGAATGGCCAATTCGGTGGAAGCTGGTCTTGCTTTTGGTGAGTATTTTTAAATTTACGTAAAGGAAGTAGCAAGCGAGTATAACAATTTATTACATTATTGTTAAGATATTTATGATAGTAATTTTTAAAAAGAAACCACAATCAATAGTATCATTCTCGGATTAATTGTGAAAAGGAACATACGATTTAGATAAATCCCTAAAAATACAATACCTACTATTCAGTCAATATTCTACTATTAATAACAAGTTTCGATGTTCACTTAAAAGTTGAAATAAATAATACAATCATACATTTTATAATGTAGGCAAAAGAAAAAGTACAGAACAGGAACGTCTAAAACTTGCTCTTCGAGGCGCTCAGCACGTCATCATCAAAAGAGATATTGTTCACAACAACAGTCTAAGTGACTACGGTAAGTTTGCCACTTTTTATATATAAGTGGAAATAGTAAGCAACCATGCAATCCACCTGATAGTAAGAGGCAATTGAACTGCTAACCATGGAGATCTAGAGCCCTACATGAGGTTGGCCAAAGATGTGTTGCTACCCCTGAGCATCAAGTCGATAATCCTCGTGTATATGTATCCTTCTTCTCATATTTAACTAAAACACCGCAATATTGGACACTGCTTATAAAACAAATGTTGTGGTGCATCTAGACTCGGACCACGAAGATTCAACCATCTAACAAAATTAAATGTGATAACTTCATTTACAGCATTTATGAAACCAAGTCTCGAACACAAGAAAGTCAAGCGAAATTCTGATTATAGAGCAAACATGGTCCCTGACACGGTCTATCCTGAAATCCTCGTCTTCGCGGACTATGAAGAATATGCGTAAGTGAAATTTTGTCAGATTGAGTTTTAAACTTCTTAATTTTTTACCCATATTATAACAGTGATAGCTGAGTGAAACTAGCCCTCTCAATTACGAGGTCTGGAGGAGGATTTTTTCCCAAACCCCCCTGATTTTTCACATTTATCTGCGTAGTAGAAACTTGATTAAACTGACATTATGAGCAAATCTGTAAGAATCACGATCTCAAGGATGAGTAAACCATATTGTAGTCATACCGCACTTGGCCAGCGCGGCTCTCTACGGCCAACACACCTCTCACTCTGAGATGAGATACAAGCCCAGCAGTGGGACAGTGATAAGTTGACGAGAAATGTGTACCTATTACTAGTTTTGAGGCCGTAAATCTCTTACTCCGAGGTAATAGAAATTGGAATAAAAATGTATTTAGTTTAAAGTGGTTAGATAAACGTTGTTCAAAAGATGGTTCAATGAGTTTGATGTTTTTCAGGCATGGTGGTCGTGAAGTGGATGTTCAGCGATATTTTGTAGCACTCTTCAACGCAGTGGCCCTCAGATATAAAGGGCTGACAGACCCTAAAATCCGATTATCTGTCGTTGGAGTTGTTCTAAGTGTAAGTTACACCGTTTTACCTTTAGAACTAAAGAGAGGATGTTTTATTTGGTCTAAACATCTAGTGATATTTATAAAAATATTAGTCGTATGTTTGTTAATTTATTTTGTGTCTTTATTGTGTACATTCATTGTAAATTAAAAAACGCATTTCTTCTATTAAGTAAGTTGAACTGAAATAGTTTTGACCGCGCCAAAATTTAGAATATTCTATTTAGAATTGACAAAGTTTTGTAAAAAAATAACATGAGCTAAAAAAAAAATTTTAACCATTTTCTTTTTTTGGTTCATGAAAAATCACTACGCAACATTGTTATGGAAGACCTTTTTTTTGGCGCCCCGGATGATTTGACAGTACGCTACTATGTTCAGTATACTCTATGTTACGCGTCTATGAAACATTTGTTGTTTTTCACAGACTCCATTCCTCCGGAGACAATATGGGGGTAGTATTGGAAACGGTGGCATGAACGCAGACCAAGAGCTCCTCAAGTTTGGACAATATATATATAAGGAGAAAGCCTACAGCCGATTACCTAGTCACGACATTGCTGCTGCATTTACAAAGTGAGTGTGATTGTAACTGATTCCCGGAATAGAACGTAATTGACCAAGCGCATGCCGAACTCGCACACTTAGGCTGTTTGTCCATTGCACCATCACTGAGCCGATACCGAGAACGAGATTATATCGGCCGATTTTAATTATGTCGTGACGGCGATAGTTTCTCCATTGCGACCGATATCGGCGGTTTATTTTGTTCCAGCTGTCACTCGTGTGTTCGTGGACAAACAGCGTTAGGGTTGCGTACCACCAATATTTATATTTTTTATATTTTAAGTAATTGTTATAATAGCAGCCATAGAAGTAAATATATTGTGAAAATTGGAACTGTGTGCCTACGTATATGTGAACCGTCGAAACCATTTCTTGTGTGGCGATTTCCATTTATTTTCAAGAGTTTTTACTTTTAGTATTTGTTGTTATAGCGGCAACTGTTATACATACTATGTAAAAATAATCAAATGTAATGTAATTCGGTTCAAATGATAGATCCCTGAGATGGAGGGACAGACGGACAGACAGCGGAAGCTTACTAATGTAACAGGGTTCCGTTTTTTTACCTATGAGCACCGAACACTAAAATGGTCTACAGACAATCCACTTTTCGAACCGCAGGCATGGATATTGCAAATCCATAATTTAATTTTGTTTTGGTTTTCAGGGGAATGATGTGCAGAAGAGGAGACTGCTCTACGCAAGGTAACTATTTCGTTATTTACTTGTACCCGTTAAAGTTTCTTTAGTAGCTTTAATAGTCAAAACAATGATTCAGTGGTTTTTGAACGACTATCCGTCGTATTGTTGTGTTCAAAAATGTGCCTCGTTTCTTTTCGTCTTCGGCTTGCGTTTCAAAAAACTTTCTTATCAACACATAAAAAAAATACGGAATACCACTAGTAATACGCCAAGTACTAAACATTGACCAGTAAATCGTTGATATCTATTCAAGGAGCTAAAATTAATGTGTCTGTTTGTTATGTCAAAACAGCTTTTTAAGTTAAAATTAAAACTACTTCGCAACCAAATACCTAGGTGATGGTATTGGTGGTGTATATTTTTATTTTTTGTACGAGCACGCATCCTGTGTTGAAGGGAGGGTGGCACATACTGCGTGGTTTAAAATATATACCTTCCATAGAAGATGTCATTGATACCTTCACAAACATTGGTAGCGGATTGTTACGAAGTAGTTTTAATCCCAACCAAAGTATGGATTTTCAAAAAGTAACGCCGGATGCAGTTAACTATTCAATAGCTGTTACTAGCATTTAAATTCTTGACATGCTTTCTACATGTGCAAAATGAAAGATATGTAAAATAAAGTTGGGTCCCGTATAAAGTGCCTTTTAAATGTCTTAAAAGGGATAGCCTACGTTGGAGCAGCGTGCGACAATGACAAGTATCAGGCCGTCAGCAGATCTGTCGCCCTCATCAGAGACAACGGTGGTTTCTCCGGCATATACGTGATCACGCACGAATTGGGACATTTGTAAGTTTTTTATATAATATTGAAGTAGCAGGCGGGTATACAGTCCACCCGATATTAAGTAGCTACTGACACCCATGGAAATCTGCAATCAACCATTGACAAGACCAGATTCCCACCTGAGTTCGGCCACAGATGCGCCGCTATCTCTGAGAAGTAAGTTCGAATGCCTCGGAAACGTATTGTCTTCCTTACCATACCCATCATAGCAGATCATTACAACTGTTAACATTACTGTTAATAGGCAGAAGTAGTGGTGGCGGTGGTGCTGCCGGAGTTGAAGCACAGAGGAGGACCCTCTGTGCTTCAACCGCCTTTAAGTAAGGAAGTAATGAGGCCTTACGTGACTTTTTGTTGCATGAGCAACAAATAGATTTGTGTGTATAGGTAGAGCCATCATGATTCGTACGGGAAGGTGTTTTGTTCTAGCGTGCGTTTTGTTGTGAAACGTCGTAAAAACATCGTGAAGAATCGTGCAAACGTGAGAAACCTTATAAAAAATGAAATTCCAAAGGTATGTCAAGTCTACACATGCGCACTGGGCCAGCGCGGTAGACTATGGCCTAATCCTTCTTATTTTGAGAGGATTAGGCCATAGGGTGATGTAACCCGTGCCCAGTAGTAGGACAGTAATGGATGATGATATAGGTATTAATATTGTTAAATATTGTAGGCTAGGGTCAACCCACGACGGAGAACCGCAGATAGACCAGAGATTGCCGAGCACCGAACGCTGCCGAGCCGAGAATAGCAACATCATGACACCAATGTCTAATTTCGGCAATAATCGGAAAGCAAAGCAGTTATTCCTTTGGTCGCCTTGCAGCATTTACAACTTCCGTTTCTATTTAAAGTAAGTATTGCATAACACTACTTTTAGAATCATCACACGTTAGTTAGTTGTAGGCGATGCCACCACAAGTCCACTTAATATCTCATACGAGTATGTGTATTTTGTATTAACATGGGTGTAAAACTACTGCCATAAATCAAAGTTGGCGGTAATATCTGAAAATTAACTAACAAATTCTAAGTCTGTGTCCCAGATAGACGTTGTCTAGTCCATATCCATTCGAAAATCAGCCACTTCCTCATTTATTTCTGCGTCATATAAGCTTGTGTTCAGTTTTAAAGAGTGTGGTAGGTATTCAATATTACCTGGGGTTGATTACGGATGTCCATGGGCTACAGTAGTTAATTACCTTCAGATGTACTGTATGCTCGTTTGTTACTTCTATATTATATCTTATATATAAAATTCTAGTGTCACAATGTTAGTTAACGTTCTCCTCCCGAACGGCTTTACCCATTTTCATCAGATTTTATATGCATATTCAGTAAGTCTGAGAATCAGCTACTATCTATTCTTTCATACTCCTAAGTGATAAGGCTTGTTCACTCTTAACATTTTTTATTTTTATGGCAACACAACGTTTGCTGGGCCAGCTAGTATTATTATAGTATTATATATCACGTTTGTAAGTAGTTAAACTATAACGTTTTTCATTGCAGCCGACCTGAAGCCCAGTGTCTGTACAACTTGCCGCAAACACAAAATCTGATGACGGGTGTACTGCCGGGTCAACTACTCTCGCTAGATGATCAGTGCCGTAGACAGTGGGGGCCGACTTCAAGGTAAAATACTTAATGTAGTATACTAGCTTCTGAAGGCGAAATAACCCTTTGTGGTTAGACTCGAACTCACCCCCACCTATTTCTGTCTAACTACAGCAGTATTAAGCGCTGATGAAGCGGCATTATCAAGGCGTTTCTGATTACTCCTCAGGGGTAACGCATCTATGGCCGACTCTAGGTAGGACTATAATGTTATCCGGGGTTGATTATACATATCGATGGGTCGCAGGAGGCAGTTAATATAAGGTGATCTGTACTCGTTTGCTGCTGCAATATTATAAAAAAACTGTCGCCGTGCAGACTATAATGCAGACATTTAACCCATAATCTATCCCTAGATTCATCAGCAAAAATCCTTTCACAGTGGCTGTTTGTCGGGCGGCACTTTTAGGGGCATCAGAATTACAAATCTCAGCCTTTGTATTATTATAATTTCTTAGAAGTAAACTTGCACCCTCACAAATGTATGATTCCCACATATATGTATAAGTAATTATAAAGATTAAAACATACATAAATAAAAATAATCATGTATGTCTGTATTCTAGAGCGTGTGACTATGGACCAGGCGTTTGCACGCAGCTGCAGTGCTGGGTACCGGGGATGAACAGCTGCTCAATAGTGTACCCTGCAGCTGACGGCTCATCTTGTGGACAGGGAAAGGTAAATAAAAGCTCTATTCACATCCACAGACAGAGTAGGTGTCATACAAAGAGCAGACATTCTAAGATTATGATATACATTACTTATGGACATTGCCTCCAGCGTATGTAATAACGCAAGTGGTATGTGCCAAAGTTGTGCTGGCGCGAGTCTGTACGGGGTTGCTGGCTGCTGCTAGTTAGGGATGGCGACTTATCCCGAAACAACGATTTTGAAATAAATTCGAATCGAAGTCTGAATTAAATTCATTCTTCAGACTTCGTAAACTTATTATATTGTTAGAGTAGCAATAAACATTATTACATTGATTAAATATGCATCACCTGTTTTCCGAGGTGCGTAAACATTTTAGTTCACGAAAAGAAGAGATCAACATGAAAACATATCAAGTTTCTTGTATCCAGGATGGGTTTGCCATATCGATTCGTTTTTTCCACAAATCGACATACTTACTTAAGTAATATTTGATCGCAAAATTTAATCTTCGATTCTGATTCTGTTCCTATTGAAAAATTACGAAAGAATTGCGCAACATACTTGCATTGTTTGCCTAATTTGCCTGACTGCGACAGTCTATCAGTAGATGCGAATCCTTGCGTCTATGCTTTGTCTGTCACGAACTGTCTGTAACGAATTAATTTTATCCTCCCGGCCCGATTCAATAGTAGCGCCAACCATACAGGAAAGTTTCACGTCTAAATTCCTTTTTGAATTCCAGTACTGCATAGCCGGACAGTGTGTAGCTGAACGGACCTGAGCATAAACGACGTGTCTACCTCAAGATGTGTCTCGAAACTACTGTTACAGTCACATCACACTCATTCGTGTATATACCATAATAAATAAAAATGTTAAGAAAATGTATAATAATATTTTATTTGATTATATCCATTTTTACCCTACTGCCAAGGAAGGGTTATGTTTTTCGCGCGTATCTTGTATGTTTGTCTTTCTTTATTTGATCCGATCTAACAAACGGATGGATGAATTTCAACAGTTAAGGTGTCATTATATTTGTCTCAATGACCCGAGTGTCCTTAGATAGGTTTTAGTAAAAAAAAAAACAAAATGGCGGATTTTTGGCGCGAAATAGTAACACATGTAAAAAGTTAACCGAACCTATCAAGTAGGAAATCAAATGAAAGGAAATTAAACGGAGATTATAAAAACATATTTGTATATATATAAAACAGCAAGGTGACTGACTGACTGACTAACTAAATGACTTTTTCATTTTTCAGAAATCAACGTACACCCTAAACTAAGGACCTTACAGTTCTGAAATTTTGCACATAGGTTCTCTATATAGCGTGAATAAGTACTAAGAATGGCCTTTTGGAAATTCTACCCTTAAGAGGGTAAAATAGGGGAAAACAGTTTTTTTGAAATCCTTTAATTTTGAAGCAACTACTATAAAATTTTGTATTAGGCTTTCTGGATAGGAAAAAGAACGCACTTATTTATCCCCATCCGAAAAATCAACCCCGTAGAGGGTAAAATAAGGGTTAAAAGTTCATTTGAACAACCGTCAATTTTGAAGCAAACACTATGAAATTTTGTATCAGGCTTGTTGGATAAAAACTATGAAATTCTACCTCTAACGAGGTAAAAAATGAAAAATGACCGAAACTTTGAATTACTGAAGTTATATATTTTATAGACCGGAAATGGTGGATCTTTTCACGAAATAGTAACACGTTTTAAAAAAAGTTCACCAAATCTATCGAGTAGGATGCCAAAATAAAGGAAATTAAGAAGAGATTACACATACATTATATAATATATCTTTTATATAAAATTCTCATTTAAGTTACCCTACTCCTCCGAAACGGTTTCACCGATTTTCACCAAATTTTATATTCATATTCAGTAGGTCTGAGAATCGGCCACTATTTATTTTTTTTACCCGTAAGTGATAAGGGTTCTTCACCCTTAACATATTTTTATTTATATGGTAACACAATGTTTGCCGGGTTAGCTAGTACATATATACTCATATATACACACCGAGATGACTGTCTGACTAAATGAGAGAGTTGCTGTGCCAGAGATCAACGCAAAGGGAAACCGCTGAACTTAAGCGTGTTGGAATTCTACACATAGGTTCTTTATATAGCGTAAATTAGCACCACGAGGATAAAATATGATAATATTGTTTGAAGATCTTTTGTTTTAAAAGCAGACATCTACTATGAAACTTTTTATTTGGCTTTCTGGATAAAAATAATGAAATGCCTATTTCACTCCTTTTGGAAATTCTACTTCAGCCTTTTTGGGGCAGCCGGGTTTTTTGATTTTTTAAATTAATTACTTGTTACTTAGTACATTTGACGCAATTTGACAATCAACAAATTGTGTTGCCTGGAGATTAAATATGTACTCCACCAGGGCTATCGGCAGCATTTGGTCGAGATGATGTTGACAGTATGCTATAATCAGTTCGAACTTCACAATGAAGACTACCGTTGAACAGTTGAACCACCCTAAACTCTTATTTCTTCTTTAGTTTCGTGTAGACCTAGGGGCAGTAGTAGTAGGTACACATCTGTAGTCGATCTCATGTAAGAATGTAGGTTGTTGATTATGGATGTCCACTATCCAAGGCTGATGATTCCTATTTAACATTGAGTACATGACTATGACCTAATGCCGTATTCGTTTCTAAAATAAAATACCAAAAGACATTATCGATCTATCCGAAAAAAGGTTTAAATCTACTATAAAATTAACTTTATGTGAAAAAGCTTATTACAATGTAAATCAGTACTTAAATGATAAATCCGCATGGTATGACAACTCCAGCTACAACATCAATAATTAATTATATATCTTCTTATATATATAAAAATCTTGAGTCACGATGTATGTTGCCAATAAAATCCAAAACTACTGAACCGATTTCAACCAAATTTCACATGTACCTGTAATTTGGTCTAACTTAGGGCATAGGATAGTTATTATCTCAATTATTCGCTTATGTCGTGAATATAAACGAATAAAATGTGTAAATTAAATGTTTATTAAGCAAGTGTTTATTTACTGTTTAGTTTTATGAAGTTCTCATAGATGGCGGTATAAGTTGATTCATCGATAAAATTCTTCAACATTGTTTGACATCTAAGTTGCAAATACACCCAATAGATGGCGCTCGAGCCCCCCTTTGAACGTAAACAAAGCTCCCTCTCGAACCTGCGAGAGTCACTATTTCGAACAATCGATCAATCGATTCTTCTCGAAGCATGCGCACTAGAACGTTCGGGAAATTCAAGGCCCAGGTATAAATACTGGCGTCGAGTGTCACTGCAGTTCAGTTCCTTTTTAAACGAGTAAATTAATACTATCTTCCGGAAAGTGTAAGTCTCAGTACTACTCTCTGTGTCAGTCTCTACGTAAATATACCTGTGCATTTACCAAGTATATAACTTCTGCAAGTATCAATCAGTGCAAAATCATAACTTTATACACATGTAAGTATTTCTTGCTTGCATTTTATTTTATTTTTTTCATGAGTGTAAATTTCGCAGACTTAAATTCATTTTTTAATAATAAATAAAAATAAATAAATGAACAAAAATAAATGCACTTATGAAGAAATTATTTAACTTTCTAAACGTGCATTTTTTCTTTTTATTCTATTAATATTTTAACAATTTTCTTTTCAATAATAAAACTTAAGATTTTTAGATTCTTATTTTGGTTTTTTAATCTGATAATTGTTAATAAATCCATTCATTAATTTCGATCTAATTTATTAATTTATTTCAATTATAAATATATTCAATTTCAGAGTAATGCCGCGAAAGAAATCTAATCTCGCCAATAAGTGTAGCAGAAAAGCACGACTCCAGCGTGCTCGACGAGCTCGAGAATCAGAAGAAGAAACTGCAGCAAGAAATGCAGCTCAACGAATTAGAACAGCAAAAATTCGTAGTCAAGAACCTCAAGAACAGCGTGATAAACGTCTGCGACAAAATGTATTAAGGACAAGAACTGCGCGACAACAGAATATAGCCAGATTTAGAGAACTCGAAAGAACGAGGCAACAAACCAGTCATGCATTAACACGTGCATCATTCTTTCGCCTTGCGTTCGAGTATGAACCAGACATTAATTACTCGGCACATTCTAAGATTACAATTGGTGCGATGGATAAAATATGTCAATATTGCCACGCGTTCAAATTCCGAAATGAAACAACTGGAATGTGTTGTGCGTCAGGAAAAATTGTACTGACACCTCTTCCTACTCCACCGGAACCTTTGAAATCACTTCTTGCTGGCGAATCCGACGATTCAAAATTATTTTTACGTAAGACACGTAAATTTAATTCTTGCTTTCAAATGACATCTTTTGGTGCAACTAAGATTTGCGACTTAACATCTGATGAACGTAATTTTAAAACGACATTCAAAATCCAAGGCCAAGTGTATCATAAGATTGGGTCACTAATGCCGATGCCTGATGACGATGCAAAGTTTCTTCAAATTTATTTTATGGGCAGTTGTGAGGATCGTGTGACAACTAGGTGTCTGCATAATTTTATAGAAAAAGCAGAAGAAAGAGCAATTGTGGAATCGTTGGAAGTTTTTTTCGAAAATTATAATCATCTGATTCAGTTATTTAAAAGGGTATCGCCACAATTAATAAGTGACAATTGTCAAATTGTCATTAAAGCCGACAAAGTACCATCCGGGGAACATGCTCCAACATGGAAACATGGTTCAACGCGCCAACTGTAGATGAAGTTGCTATTATTATGGTTGGTGATCCATCTAACAACAGAGACATTAGAATCACACGTCGAGATAGAACTGTTAGTGTAATTTCAGATGTACATCGTTCATATGACGCACTTCAGTATCCTTTGATATTCTGGCAAGGGCAAGATGAATATTACATCAACATCAAACAGCGTGATCCAGCCACTGGTAATGAAACAAATAAAACGTTACTTCAATGAAATACTATGCGCACCGATTGATGATTAGATTTAATCAAGACAATTATATCTTGCGATATCGTCAGCTGTACCATCAATACGTTGTAGATATGTACGCTAAGATCGAAAGTGAACGTTTACGATTCATTAGATACAATCAGGCTAAATTACGATCAGAGGAATACATCCATTTACGAGATGCTATTATCGGAAACGTCGAAGAGAACTTAAGCACCAATGATATTGGAACTGTATTTATTTTACCTTCAAGCTACATAGGCAGTCCACGGAATATGCAAGAATACATACAAGATGACTACTATGACTTACGTACGTCATTATGGTCGACCTGATTTGTTCATTACATTTACGTGTAACCCAAATTGGGAAGAAATACAAACTTTGTTATTATCAGGCCAACAATCAGTGCATCGCCATGATATCGTTGCACGTGTTGTTAAACAAAAATTGAAATCTATGATTGATTTGATCGTTAAATATTCAATTTTTGGTAATACATGTTGCTGGCTGTATTCTATTGAGTGGCAAAAGAGAGGTTTACCTCATGCTCACATTTTGATTTGGCTTGAAAATAAAATTCGTCCAGAAGAAATAGATCAAATAATTTCTGCTGAAATTCCGGATTCATCGACTGACCCAGAGTTGTTTGAGGTTGTTACCAGTCAGATGATCCATGGACCATGTGGTACTTTTAATATGACGTCGCCATGCATGGAGAATGGAAAATGTAAGAAACGTTTCCCAAAACCATTTACGAATGATACTATTACGGATATCGATGGTTATCCATTGTATCGCCGTAGAGACACTAACCATGGTGGCCGCACATTTTATATGCAAATGTCAAATTCTACAAATCAAGTTGAAATTGATAATCGGTGGGTAGTTCCATACTCACCACTGCTTTCCAAAACGTATAAGGCTCATATTAATGTCGAGTTTTGTAGTTCCGTGAAATCCATTAAATACATTTGCAAGTACGTTAATAAAGGAAGTGATCTGGCCGTATTCGAAGTACAAAATATTAAGCGAAATGACGAAATAACACGATACCAAATGGGGAGATATATTAGTAGTAGTAACGAGGCTATCTGGCATATTTTTAGTTTTCCCATACATGAAAGAGATCCTCCTGTCCAGCATCTTGCAGTACATCTCGAAAATGGTCAGCGAGTATATTTTTCTGAAAAAAATATTATCCAAAAAGCACTTGAGCCACCAAAGACGACGTTAACTGAATTTTTTACTTTGTGTCAAAAATCTGATGTGTTTGGCCAATTCGCAAAAACATTATTGTAAACCGAAGTTCCATGCTATTTTACGTGGAATAATGTAGGCAAAAAATGGGAACCACGTAAAAAAGGAACACCACATCCATCAATACCAGGTTTATTTAAAGCCAAGACATTGGGACGACTTTACACTGTACATCCAAAACAACGTGAATGTTTCCAGCCACTGACTTACTTAACACTGATTTGCAACGAGAAACACATTACAATGAAATTGATTTAGCTTCAATTATTGCGAATAATGAGCCGTCATTGACAACTGAACAAAAAAATATTTATAATCGAACTATAAGGACTGTTGATGCTGAACAAGGTGGATTTTTTTTCTTAGATGCACCAGGTGGAACCGGTAAGACATTTTTAATATTATTAATCCTTGCAAAGATACGGTCGCAACAAAAAATTGCATTGGCAATTGCATCGTCAGGCATTGCTGCCACATTATTAGATGGTGGACGAACAGCACATTCAGCATTGAAGTTGCCATTAGACATTCACAACAAACCAAATGCAGTGTGTAACATTAAAAAAAAAAGTGGAATGGCTTCAGTGTTGCAAAAGAGTGCAATTATAATTTGGGATGAATGTACTATGGCACATAAGCATTCACTTGAAGCATTGGATAGAAGTATGAAAGATTTAAAAGGCAACGATAAACTTTTTGGTGGTACTGTCTTACTATTGTCTGGTGACTTTCGACAGACATTACCAGTTATCCCTCACTCTACTTTTGCCGATGAAATTAACGCATGTCTAAAACAATCGTTTTTATGGCGAAACGTCGAGACTCTTCGATTGACTGTAAACATGCGAGTACAAGTGCAAAATGATCCATTGGCACAAGTATTTTCTAAGCAATTACTGGATATTGGAAACGGTGAAGTTGAACTGTATCAAGATACACAATATATCAAACTACCAGATAATTTCTGCACTGTTGTTGAGACGAAAAGTGAACTAATTGAGAGTGTCTTCCCGGATATTATAAATAATTATTTAGATCATGATTGGCTCTGTAATCGTGCTATTTTGGCAGCAAGAAACGTTGATGTCGACGAAATTAACTTCCAGACACAACAATTATTACCCAGTGATTTGATGTCTTTTAAATCAATCGATACAGTTGTTGACGAAAACGAAGCCGTAAACTTTCCCATCGAATTTTTAAATTCTCTGGATTTACCAGGAATGCCACCACACAATCTGCAATTGAAAATTGGTTCACCAATTATTCTTCTCCGTAATTTAAACCCACCTAAATTATGCAACGGTACACGTTTAGTCATCAAGAGGATCACTGGAAATATTCTTGAAGCAACAATTTTGACTGGAAAGTTTTTTCAAATTCAAATTCAAATCAGTTTATTTGTGAATAAGGTAAACATAATATAATGGCTGTTGGGTGACAGTTTAAAGGCGAAATCGGCCTGTTGCCGCGAATTCCATTAATAGCGTCAGAATCTCCAATACCATTCAAAAGGCTTCAATTTCCAATTCGTTTAGCTTTTGCGATGACCATAAATAAATCGCAAGGTCAAACAATATTGACTTGCGGTTTAGACTTAGAAAATACGTGTTTCTCTCATGGACAACTGTATGTGGCCTGTTCACGTGTGGGAAAGTCATCAAATTTGTTTGTGTTAGCAAAAGACAGGTTAACCAAGAATATTGTGCACAAATTAGTGTTGGGATAATTGTCAATTTTAATAATTAAAAAAAAAAACTTTAAATGAAAACAATTGTTCAAAATCAATGTTATCTACCTCATTCATAGATTTGGATTTTTATATATTATCAATTAATTTTTTGTATATATTTGTCACTGATTAAAAACAATAGTTAAAGATAAGATAAATAAAACCTACATTTAAAAAGTATATCTGGGTTTCCGCATAATTTTAACATTCTAATACTTTACCTATCACTTTTAAATTATTAAGAATGTTTGGCCGAAGTAAGTATTTACTTAATTTACTAAGCATAAATATAATAAGTAATGTTTTTACTATAGAAAATTTAGTAAGTACAGTAGACACTGGTTATAAGTTAGATTTCTTTCTCTCTTTTACTTTCACGAAAAAATTTATATATAGGTATAGTTGCCGTGAGAGTGACAAAAGCATCCGATATAACTTATGACCAGAGTCTACTGTACTTACTAAATTTAATAAGTACTTACTTCAGCTGAATACGCCTATTCTCAATTTCATATAATTTAAAACAGTTAAATTATTCTCAGCTTTATTAGTGAATAATAATTTGATTGTATTTAGATAATGAGTAAAAAAATAATTTAATCTATAATTACTAAGCCACAGCAACGCGTGGCTGGGCCAGCTAGTTGTCTTATATGTTCCAATCTAAACTAACCAATTCAATACGAAACACTATAGGCGAGGCTATATGAGATACTATATTATTGGCTAGATTAGGTTGGAACAGAAAAGTAAATAAATCAAACTAGGTGGTAAAACTCTGCGAGTGAGTCGGTCCAATTTACCTTAAATTAATAGTTAAGAAAAACTACAACGTATTCATTAATCATATTTTATATTTGTAAGAAATAATTGTCAAGTTGAAGAGTTAAGGTCATTTATTTCATTACATGTACCTGGTTAGGACCTGTAAAATATGTGTGAAGGCACTAAATGGCTTATTCATGTGGTTTAGGCTGGAGGTACCTCTGCATCATCAGATCTAAGGAGTTGAAGGTCAATTTTTTCATCATATGTCTCTGTCTAGCAACTTCATTACAACAAATGTCTATTCTATATACACATTGATATATTGTTATTACATGGGAGGCACATCTGCATCATCAGGATTGAAGAATTGAAGGTCATATCTTCCATCATATGTCTCTACTCAAAGACCTTATCATATATTCGTAAGCTCCAAATGTCTAACTTGTATGGTTGAGGCAGGAGGCACTTCTGCATTATCAGGGTTGAAGAGTTGAAGGCCAAATTTTCCATCTTATATCTCTACCTATCAACCTTATTGAATATTCATAAGCATCAAATGCCTAACTTGTATGGTTGAGTCAGGAGGCACCTCTGCATCATCAGAGTTGAAGAGTAGAAGGTCAAATTTTCCATCATATATCTCAGCTTATCGACTTTATTAAATATCCATAAGTTCCAAATGCCTAACTTGTATGGTTGAGGCAGGAGGCACTTCTGCATTACCAGGGTTGAAGAGTTGAAGGTCAAATTTTCCATCATATCATGTTAACTTAGAAACTCAATGTTCATTTTAAGTTTCATGAGAATTGAGTGGGCAGAAGGTAAGTTGTAATAAAATATGTAAAAAGCAGGGGTAGTGATTATGAGTTCCACCCCATAACTTAAATTCTAATCATCAGAGTATACTAATGTTAAGGTAGGAAAGTACCGCAACGAAACGCCCTTTCATATGAAAAAAAGAAAATTCAAATTGGTTAAGAAATACTCGACTTATTGAAGTTTATATGAAATCGGGTTTTTCCAATTTTCCGGGAAAACTGGCGGAAATTTTCAAATTTCCTCGAAATGGGACCCCCCCTGTGAAACTAGCCGCATACAATGGTGTATGAATCATATCGATCGGTCGCGGCATCGCGAAATAATCGCTGAACAAACATAAAAAAAAAAGCATATATACGGTCGAATTAAGTAACCTCCTCCTTTTTTGAACTCGGTTAAAATAATCAATGATCTTCCACGTAAGTTTACGACACGTGCTGCACAGAGGTTAAGCTAAGTCACATGTTCTACAGTTTAATAGGTATTTCACAACAATAAATATAATATGTTAATTTAAGAAAAAATCTATCTAAGAAATGGAATTATGTTTCTTTCTGGTTAGTTTGTACTGAATCCACTGAAAATCAAATTTTCGTGCACTCCTCCATTAATTGGTTCCGCAATATGATATTGACCAAAAGTCTACTAAACTATGCATCCAAATAACATACCATAAAGGCTAAATTAAATACATATATTTAATTTTCTACACACATTTTATGCTTGATTTTTATTTATATAAAAATCGAAATAGTTTAAGTTGGAAAGGATTATTAGTTATGTCATTATTATTATAATAAAGATAAGGAGAAAGAACATTATTTTCGATTTGTGGACTTTAGGTTCGTCTTCCCCGGCATTATGTAGAGAACTTGCTGATCTCCGATGGGACGCAAACGGAATCTCCTGAGTGCAGAAGATTTGGGCTCTCCTTGTAAGTACAGGTTTACAATCATCACACACCTTCAGGTGTTTACGACACGTCATCAGTAGTAGGACTTAGAAGATCCGGTAAGAAAATCAGTGGGTTTGTCTTTTTTTTTGAATAATAATTATTATTCTCTTTTTTTTAAATGCCATGCCTAAGGTCGACAGTCCGTATTTAAACGCATCTGTTTAGGAGTTGCTCCACAAACAGTTCTCACACCAATATTGATTACAATTACCACAATAGATAAGAACTAAAGATACAAATATTTTTGCGGCCGACATTTTTGCTTTTAGCTCAAAATGGCGCAGTATTGACGCAGGTTTTTTTTTATTTCCCTGTATTTCTGAATAGGTAAGGTATTTTAAAATCATTAACTCAACATCGGCAGCCATCGGTTACAGGGAAACCTCGATTTGAAAATTAAAAAGACGGAAAATTTCCTTAGTTATTTAAAAATATAATCCTCATTAAAAGATAATGTAGAATACGTATATATTTGCTTGAATAACATTGAAAATATCTTAAGCTGAACTTCCATGATGAGAAGTCTAGTTAATATGAAATTATCAAATCTAAAATTAGGGTGAAATTTTATGTCCCTAAAACTTTTTTAACACGCTTTTATTAGCTTGAGTTGTATGTAATATGTAAGTAACAAGTAACGGAATCTTTGAACCCGATTTCAATCTACTTTGGACTTTAGTTCAAAATTTTGAAGAATTATCAAAAACCGATGACAATACACGATTTTAATAATTTTGTACCATTGTCCTTATCAACATCCTCAGAATTAACGATTTTCGAGGCGAGATTTTGTTCAAGCGCCTTAGAGAAACTTCATCGCAAGTTACCAGATTGCAAATAATTACCGCTTTTTAGTTTCAATAACTGTTGTAGCCGGTTTTTTAGTTTAGATAATAATAATGTTATTTCCCTATACCTCAAATGTTCGAAGCGCTTTTCGAACCTGATAAATGGAGCACCCCACGCATTTTTCATAATAGGGAATATGCACATTTTTATTTTATTATTTTAAACCACTTATCACATCGTTTTAACATAGTAAAAAATATAAACAAATTTATTACTGTTTGAAATATTTTTTTAAAAATTATTTAAAGTATCAATTAAATTTGACACATTTGAACGCCGCCATTTTAAGCGCTCTTTGAATGACGTCACGCAGCGTGATTTGTATTAATATTGATGATAACTGTATGCACATAAAGGTATTATTAAACGTTTTCAGGGTTTCATCGCTATTTACATCATGGGAAAGGCTAAATAACCACTTTATAAATATTTCCTAGAGTTATTGTGCAAAACCAGTACTATAAATACATTATATAGTGTTTTTTCTTTTGCAAAAGATGCGAAAATACGAAAAATGTGGTGCAAGATTATAGGAAACAGATATAGTATCTCCAAAATCGCATTAACATTTGTATTTACTGTAACAAACAATAATTTTAGGTAAATGATTTTAAAATATTGCATTGATCATCTACTTCGTTAGGTACTTAACGACTTCTACAACAAACACTATCATTTGAAACACACAAAATGCATTATAATCTATTATAATATTATAAAGACAGGTGAAGATAGGTGATAGGTTGAAGGTGGTAGAACCCTTTGTGGTTCGACTCCGGAGGCACCACCGCCACACCTATTCCTACCTAATAACAGCAGTGTTAGGTGATGCTGTGTTCCGGATTGAAGGGTGTGGTAGGAGACAGACTTTTCCGAGGCGTTCCAGCTTAGTCCTCAGGGGTAGCGGCGCATCTGTGGCCGACCTTAGGTGGGAAGGGAATATCTAATCCTATCTGGGGTTGATTACAGATGTCCATGGGCGGACTGTATGCTCGTCTGCTATATTATAAAAAAAAGAAAAAAAAGAATATTAACATAATAAGTTATGATCAGTTAAATATTTCCGAATTGACCTAACAACTAAGCATAAGGAATTGACCTAAAAAACAGTTTGTTCATTTTGCATATTTTAGGTAAATAGTCCGATTGTGCTTTGACAAAACTACTTTCAATCATAGTTCTTGATTATTCCTAATAATACTATCTAGAAAAATCGCACTAGGTAATAAATAACACTGTAGGAATATAGACAAAAACAATTTTTCTCTCAAACAGTTTGAATATCGACGCCGATAAACATCGTAACACGCTATGTGACGTCATTTTTCGATTCGACCAATGGGAATGCGTTTTGCAAATTTGAATTTCGCGCGCATAATTTACGATTTTTGATTAAAGTTTTAAACAATTTAACACGAAATAAAGAAAAAATAATGGTTTAGATGTAATTTCAGGACCGTAATGTACCGAGGAAAAAAATAACAAGCAAATCTAAATCACATGCATATTCCCTATTATACTATTTACTGTTCCTTAATTGATTCTTAGATTGAAAATTATTTACTACTTTTTAGTTGATTTTATCATAAAAGCGTGTTTTTTAGTTTTTTGAACTATATTTATTTATGTTGTTTTACTGTTATATCGGATAGCTCTATCATTTAAAAATGTAAAACCATCTAAACGTCTTCAGTAGCACGACTTTTGTCCCAACCATTTATGAGATGGGAAATGCCGGTCGGTCCCATAGAGCGGTGGTGCCGCTGGAGCCGAACCACAGCGGGTTCTACCACCTTCAAAATTGTATACCTCCTAATTGAATAAAATATGTCCTCGTATTTTAACATGCTTATTCTCATTTACTCAAAGGACCAAAATGCGTGTAATTGTAGCTATACTGTAATTCGTAGAATGTAAAATATATTTTTTATGTGCAATAATTTAAATAATTGATATAATATCAATACAAGTCGAACTCGCACACGAAGAGTACCTCTAAAAATTCGTATTTTTTATTTTTAGTATTTGTTATTAAGGCAGCCACTGAAGTAAATGCATTGTGACAATTTGAATTGTGTACATGTTAACTGAGCATGTTAACATAACATTTGTCAGAATAACAATTGTCACAGACACCTTAAAATAGAAATTAATCTGCATTCCCAGCGTCAGCTAGTACGTAGATTAATTTCTATTTTAAGGTGTCGGATTTTTGAGTTTTCTGTAAATCCGACTCAGTAGATTTAACTTTGGCCTCGGCTTTGGCCTCGGCTTTGGTCACTTTATTAGATATCTCAGAACAATTTCAAAGATTTTTTATTCATCATCATATACCTATATACATACAAGCAAACTTAATATCGTAAACAGCTGCTATAGTTATAAAACTGTGTTGCAGCTATTTACGCCCACCTTCGGCCACAGGAGACGTACATATATACTAGTAAAACATTTGATTTACACAACACGTGATTTATACAATTCTATAGCTATATAATCGTTACTAAACAAATATTAATAAATGTATAAAATTAACTTTGTAGTAATACATAAATAAATAAACAAAACAAAATAAATATAAAATTAATAAGTAAAGAAAAGGAGTGAATGTGTTGTGTAAGTGTGTGTGTATGTTAGTGTGTGTGTACAGTGTCTGTGTATATGTATGTGTGTGCGTGTGTGTATGCTACCAAATGTATATCTTGTGTGTAACATATTATTAGAGTACAGTCAGAATAAGTTCAGTCTGATCGTATGTAAGATTTTGTTGATAGTCTGTAATTAAGTAAATAAATAATAAATATTTAATTCTTTATTCATTTTATTATATATTGTACAGGATAGATAGTCATAGTGTCGTCGTGCAAGTGCAGTGCACCCGTCTTGTATTAGAGACTGTATTAACAAAAGGTAAGTTTAAATGTTTGTGCAGAATAATTTGACGGATAAACAGCTGTCTCACAGTTAACACTCTTGCAGCAGCGTATAAATATTTTGTAGGAAATCGATTCGGTCTCGATTGCATGACTTTTAGTACTGCCCTTTGTGCTCTCTCAAGTCGGAGGAGGCTAGTTTTACCAGAGCCGCCGTAATACAGTATGATACAATTGACTGCGCTAAGGAGAAATAGATTAATTTCAAAGTTTTGTGGTGTACTATGCGATGCACTATGATTGGTATGATCGAATGTATTGAAAGTATTGGTTAGTAATAAATCAGGACTCGAAGATTACGGTCGTTTCATTTTACTCGAACCTTAAGCATCTTACATTACAGTTTGTTGATCAGTAACTCCCCTCAGATTTTTGAATATGTAAATAAGTTTCCTTATTCGAGCTACAGTAGCATCAATCTGATCATTCCACGACATAAAAGAATCCATAATAACACCAAGATACTTAACTTTGCGTGTATACATTATTTTGGGGCAAGTGCAAATACTACGGCTGGGACAACAACTGTGTGCAAGAACAGAGAACGAGTCATAGGGCAAAGTAGATGTATTTGTGGCAAAAGTAGTAAAAACAGTTTTGTCTAAATTAAGGGTGAGCAGATTGTTTTCCAGCCACCTCAATACTTGCCTTATTGCATCTTCAGCATGACTACGGGCCTCAACCCAAGAACCCAAGAATTAATATGTTCCTGACGAATAGAATCTTAGACGAATCGTAAGGATATTGATAGTGTAAGCACTCATAGTCATTGCAATAGGGTTCAAAATGTTCTATATAATACGGGAACGTACTCCCGGAAATCACGATGTGTTAGTCGCTAAATTGTAAAATTTATCACTGGCCTTTTTGTCACACTCAAAGTATTTTGAGTGACGGAATGAAATTTGCGGATAGATTCTAAACAAAAACTTAGATAAATCGGACTTGTGGAATTTTTGAAACTGCACCGCATCAAAACCGTTATAATATCCAACGAATATTATTTGAATGAAACTTTACAATATTACCGCCTATAAGTCCATCAAAATAAACTTTTTTTTTTCTCGAGGGGGAAACCTTCAAAAGGTACCCGACGACGTGGGAGCGACGCCGGGTTATGTGGGATTTTTACCGCACTAAAACCCCCCCGGTGGCCGTCCTCAACGCTTGTTGGAGAAATCAGGGATCTCCGACGGAACACAACCGGAGCCCTCCAAGCGCTATGCCCCGATCGGGCATATCTACCCTCGGGGAGCAGTTTTTGCTCCTCCCACACCATGTAGTGTTTACGACGGTATGCGACCGCACATACCGCCGTCCTTCCCGGGGTCGCTTGCTGGAAGGTTCGAGCTCCCACTCTAGCCGCCCGCAACCCTGGAAGCCCCCTTTTAGTCGCCTCCTACGACAGGTAGGGGATACCGTAGCCCTATTCTAGTCCCGGAACTACAGGGACAACATCGGAATAACCTGGAGAATACAATAAGTAAAGATATGTGTTTTGGCTATACTACACTTAGCTGTCAGAGCTATCTTGATGTACGATACGATGATACGTAAATTTTATATGGAAGCCACATGGCCAAAATAATCATGCATAAATTACTTTTAATGTAGATACATTTTCGCTACGCATATTGTAAATAGATTATTTTTCTTTGACACTAAATAAATCGGACGGATAGTTTAAATTAAGGTGGTAGAACCCACTCCACTGTGGTTCGACTCCGGCGGCACCATCGCCACACCTATTTCTGCCTCATAACAGCAGCGTTAAGCGCTGTGAAACCTCGGAGAAACGTTGCTACGTTAGCATTTCCATATTTTTGATTGACATAATTATGTCATCAATGTCTGCATTCGTCATGACGTCTTTTTTTATTCTGCCATTATTTAAACAAAAATAATCCAAGTCTGTATGACTTGGATTATTTTTGTTGGATTGATTGATGTAAAAATAATCCAAGTCTGTATGACTTGGATCCAGAAAGGTGTCTACCACCTTCTAGAATGGCAAAAACCAGTATTAATTTTAAAAGATAATAATTAAATAGTAAGCAATAAATAAAACAAAAACAAACAATTGTGGAATGTTTTATATTATACTTTATAACAATTGTCTATTTACAATACATATACAATATTAAGTTGTTTATGCCATTTCTAAAATATAATTTCTCCTGCAATTTTAGACTAATATTATCTCGGATTTCAGGCATTTTAATATGTAATGGGTACTCATGATAAGCGCTTTTAATTTAAGCCTACTTAAATTTAAAATATATTATTTTACAAGATTGGAGTAGCAAAGAAGCTTACAGTCCAGATTTTACAAACAAAGTCAAGGTATTACTTGCAGCTTTAATTTGGTTTCATGCTTCCTTTTATCCCTTTTTCCTCATTATATATTATAGTCCACACCAAACTGCTAGTCTGCTCTGAAGTTGTTATGAGCAGGTGTAGTCATAGAATTTGCTATGGTGACGCACTTCATTTCTATATTCAGAGGACTAACAGTTTTATGCTGACTATACATTCTTATGCGTCCCTTTATACCTTTGTTATGCCATTTACATAGGATATTTCAGTCATGTATTTTTCATTTACATAGGTCATTTTGGTTATGTACTTTCTTCTGTATCTATACACTCTATCCTCTCAAGGTGTCATATATCTTTAACTACATCCAGAAGTTGTCTGGAAGAAATAGCTTAGTGATAAGACCACCTTTTTGTATACTGTCTTATGTTATTTTATATATTTCTTATATCTGGTGTACAAATAAAGAATATTTTGTTATTGTTATTTCTAAGTGTTTACTATGCATGGAGGTCTGCCACCAACTCAATATAGAACAAGTTCTACTTGAAGGTGTATAGATGCATCACCTATAATGATTGTCTTATAAGTAAATCAGCTGGTATCTACAACTTCCACTAAAATATAAAATGGCTTTACACTAGAAATAGGTGAGGTTGTGGTAGATATCGTAGGGTATGGAGGTACCTAGTAGAACCAAACAGTCTCTCCCATCTATCATGACTGTCCCTACTGTCATCTTTGCATGCTAGCAACTTGTTCACTGATCTCGTTAAGCATCTGAGCGGACTTCTGGATATTCTCATACTGGTAACCAATGTGCACAGCAATTAACTGCATCTTCTTCAAGTTTTCTTCACTACTTTCTATCAGGTTCTCCGTGCAAGCCATATCACGAGCTGCTTTCATCAGGAGCTGAAAATAAATTGAATTTCAGTATTCATTACATTAATAAATTGTGATAAACTAGTGATTTGAAATTCGGCCTTTCATGATAAGAACTTTTAATTTTGGTTTTACTAAGTCTTGTGAGTATTAGGTTAATTTTTGTGACTATTACTTACTTTATCAGTGATAAAAAAGCACTCAGAATTTTCAGGCAAGTAGATTTCCGCACAAGGAAATTTCCTTACAATTTTTCAAATTTGTCAGCATGTTAGAACTTTAAATCATACTACTAAGACTATACTTCTTATTATTATTAACACAATTAAATGTCAATAAGTACCTCATTCGATTTTGAACCCCGTTGTATCTGGCGAGAGAGCGAGGCTATGTTATTCATATTGACTTGCACGCGTTCCGCTAAGCGCTGCTTAGATTCAGCGAACAATGAGCGGGCGCTGCTCGAAGACGCCGATGTCATGGTGAAACCCCTTTTATTTTTTATTAACGGGAAAATCCACTTTTGGAATTACAATTACCTGCAAATCTTGATTCGTTAAATTTTCATAACATGACAATATTGACATTGACATTTATGACAATTGACAAACATCAAATTTTTCATTTTTATAACACTAAAACACTTTGTCCCAGCATTAGTTACAAGCTTTTTTGCTTAATTTTATTATAAAAATTAAAAAAAAATAGTTTTACGGATTTTAAAAGATTACTTTCTTTTTTAAAAAGACTGAGATGACGATTTCAAGCATAAGATCAAATAATAACAAAATATTAATATAAAACACACATTTATATTTGAATGAAAATATACGTTGTATAAAAATAATATCTCTATTTTTTTAAATAATTTTTAAACAAATAATTATTATTTACTTACCATTACTTAATCAGTTATTTGCTTATCTGTCATGTCCCTGTAACTCTGTGCATTCTTAGATTTTTCAGTAGTCTGTGACTCTGTACTGAACTGACTTTTCGCTCGTCACGGAACTTTGTGTTGTAGGAAATTTCTGTACTTTAATTCAATTACTACGTCTTTTTTCGAAATGTGTTCTTTCAATAAGTGTTTTTACTCTTTCGCTATCAAATTTAATTTTCTATACCGGTCCCCAATACTCTAGAAGATGATTTTTAATTACGAGACTATTGTAGTTGATTAGATTGGTTTCCTTATTTACGTATACTGAGTGGGCAAGTTATTTTCTACGATGGATAAATGCGTGACATGTGAACATCTAAACAAGCTTGTTGACGTCCTCGGGCGGGAATTGTGGCAGTCGAAGGAGGTGAGTCTTAATTTTGATGATACCTAACCTCAACAACATTATAATATGTAATTAGCATTCTTTACTTGAGTCTTCATTATGCAACGCTGCACCCGGCGCGTTAGTTTTGAATTGCAAGCTGCAAACGTTTATGATATCCTGGTACATCTTTCCGATAAATTCTTTATTTACTCCTATAAGAATTACCCACTTTAACAGTCTTCTCACAGTCTCTAAATAAACAACTTATTACAAATTAAACATTATAAATAGTATTTAACATTTGAACTAAGTAAATATGTAACATTCATGTTTTAAATAAGTATGCAATACCCTTTTATGTAAGTGTCCATGATGCAACACAAATGGTAAATAAAGCAGTCAGTTTGCTGTAATGTCTGAACACAGCATTTGTTACTTTGTTTTTTTTAATAGAAATTGCGAGTGAATATACAATCCTCATGCCAGTACTATCATCACATAATGTTGCCGATGAACATCTGTAACCAACTCCAGATCGGATTAGAGTACTGTCTGAAATCGCCACATATTCATTGCTAGTGGTGCATGCATCAACCATACATTTCTTGCATGCCAAAACAGTTTTTGCTTTACACACAGATTATATCGGACTAGTAGCGAGTGATACGAAAAGGGGCTTCAAAGCATACGAAAGCATCATGCCATTTGCCATCACAACATACAAGTCTCTCTTACAACTACAGCACGTCAATACATGTTATACATCATATTATTAAAACAATTCTATAGTGCACCTATAGCAAAGCAACAGGTAAAGCAGACATCAACCCATTATTGTCCCACTCGTAGGCAACCTAGAGAGATTTCATCTCTGAGTGAGAGATATTTAAACTACAACCCACCTCACTAACCAATTGTGGATTGGTACACATCACACATCTTTAAGAATTATTTTTTAAATACTCCAGTGTTACCCTCAATGGTTCCCTTAATATGTTTCGTAATTTTTTATTCTAATGTGTTTTATTATGTACTTTGCCGAATAAATTATTTATCTTTCTGTCTTACATATATGTACATAACTTTGAAAGTAAGAGATATGCTCTACATATGCTATGCTCGGATTAGTACCTAGGACCACCTGATTGAGACGTTTACTTTCAACCACTGTGATAACACTGCTAATACCAAAATGATCTCAACCAAGTTCCATTACTTATCGAATTACACCAACATGTATGTACGAAAAACCAATACTATGATACATTGGACAAATTTATTTCTCATCAACCAATTTTTAAGAATGAAATACATATTCATTCATACTTTGCAAAATCAACCTTATTACTATAGGAACAACATTCACAATGTTGGATACAAAATTTGCTAAGTCATAATCAATCCGCTGTCACACTTATCTGTAACCACCTGTATGCTATAAAAAGTTTAACTTATGATGTAATATAGTTGAAAATTACATTATAATAGTGAAGTTAATGTATTAAACTTGATTTTGCAAGTCTAGAATAAAAATGATGACATGCATCTTTGCTTGGTAATAAAATATTTACATATATTTTATTTGTTATTATTTTTATTGTATCCCTTCCATTGTTATTATTGTCTTTTGTATGTTGTAACTTGTATAGCATGTAAAATAAATGGTTTCTTTCTTTCTTTCTTTATATGGTACTTCTGATCAATCTTTATGCTAACAATGATAATATAAGGACTATAATAGATATCAGAATATTCCCTATCATTATAATCAAAGCTTCTATTGACAATATGCAAATGGACATAAGGTGGCTCATAATTCTATATCATTTTGAACTGTATATACAGGGTGTCCCGTAAGTACCACGACAAACTTGGGGAGAACATAGGTTAGGGTCTGACCTCTCAGAGAAAAAAAATTACCTTAACAAAAAGTGTCACTGTTTTTGTACTATTGATCGTTTTATATATTTTTTTTAATTCAGCCCCCATCTTTCATTAACTGTGTGTTCAGATTTGATGCAGTGTTTATTTTTTCTGTTAAATACTATCAGATATTGGTTTACCATATTGAAATGTAAATTGGTTAAATGATATAAAGGAACCATGAAAAGAATAAGGCAATTCTTAGACTTTATTTTTTTTTCTATTTTTTCCTCAACTTTGATTATTCGCAATGGAAAAAAAAATGCATATAAGTGCACATTGCCCAAAAAAATATGTCTAGTTAATAGAGATTCCAAAAAGGTACACTTACTATTTAAAGTTGAAAAAAAAACTTAAGGCTGTTTTTGCATGAAAGGGACTGAAACCAACTAAAACGTAATGATCGAGTTTTTTTTAAATCACGCTTGCTACCAACTCAAAGCAAGTGAAACAGTACAAAGTTGCAATATTGACTAATTAGAAAAATATCCTTCTTCAGTTATAAAAAAACCTATATAAGTAACTAACTAGCAAACAAAGTAATACAATTTTTCAAGGTTATTTTAATCTACTTTTGATTGTAGTGTTGAAGTGAAACTTCATGTGTATGTAATTTTGAATGACAAAGCCAGAATTTGGTATCTTGGCACTGATCTGATGATGGAGCCATGATGCTTTCAGATCTTTGAATAATCTGTAAACATAATATAGATTATAAATATTTTATTTTTGTTGCAGACGTTGACATGCGTAGACTGCGGCTGCCCAGGACCGAACCTCTGGATCTGCCTACAACCTGACTGCCACCATATTGGATGCTCTGAAGTTAAAAATGACCATAGCACAATTCACCAAAGAGTAAGGAATTCTATCTATTAATGAACAATAGGTGTTTATTGTTAAAATAAGAATAAGTAAGACATTTATGTAAGGCGTTCCAACCTCTAGCGACTAATGCAGCTCGCCCCGGGCCCCCGGTCCCGGGGCTCCTGGGGGCTCCCAAACACAGTTGCTATATTAGCTGTGAAAATTGGAGGGCCTTCAATCAACATTCCACCCCAGGCCTGCGACGACCGGAATGGGTAGCAACCGAGCTTTACTTCTATCTGAGGTTGATTTTATAGATATTCATGGGCAAGCATTGCCAATTATCATAAAGTGATGGTAAGTGCCGCCCATGGACATATTATGTAATCAACCCCAGATATGATTAGAGTCCTACCTGAATTCGGCCACAGATAAGTTGCTACCCCCTGAGAACTTGTAAGTATGTTTCCCATACCAGACCCTTCAAACCACAACACAGCATTTAACATTGCTGTTATTAGGCAGCACCACCGCCAGACCTATTTGGTCTGGCGGTGGTGCCGCCGGAGTCGAACCACTGAGAGTTCTACCACCTTTTTATACATAATACATAACATTAATAATTTGCCTTTGTTTATTTAGTAAACACAATATATTACGTTTTAACCAAATGCAGTATATTTAAATTAAGAATCTCATACATATTAAAATGTATAACTTTTATAAAGGTCACTTTTGTTATTACGGAATACATAATGTGTAACAATGGTAACATATGACAATTACAATCTTAACACAAAGTAATATTTACGGAAACTTAATGAAATATACTATACTACATATTCTTATTTTTAAGGATTTTGATACTTTACATATTGATGTTATGTAGAGACAAAGTCCGACGATTGAAAAATAATTAACTGAAGAAGAAAACTATGTATGCCTGTCACTCCCACAATTTAAAAGAATCGAACGATTGAGTTCAAGGTGGTAGAACCCTTTGTGGTGCGACTCCGGCGGCACCACCGCCGCACCTATTTCTGCCTCATAACAGCAGTGTTAAACGCTACTGTGTTCTGATTTGAAAGTTGTGGTAAGGGAGAAATACTTTTCCGAGGCATTCCAGCTTAGACCTCAGGGGTAGCGGCGCATCTGAGGCCGACCTCAGGTAGGAATTTCTAATCTTATCTGGGGTTGATTACAGATGTCTATGGGCGGCAGTAGCCATATACCATCAGGTGAACTGTATGCTCGTCTGCTACTCCTATATTATATAAAACTCCTCATATGTGAATATTCGTCAAACCGTTTGAGCTATACGCTGTTTGTCCACCAACCACCGACACCGAGCCGATACCGATAATTAAGACGGCGCCGAAGTAGCGTACATACATTTACTATAGAAGCTTGTCCACCGAGCTTCCATCACCCGATCACCGTCATCCCATAGTAAATGTATGTGTACGCTACTTCGGCGCCGTGATTATTTATCGGTATCGGCTCGGTGACGGTGCAGTGGACAAACAGCGATAGGGTGTCCCAAAGAGTAAGACATACATACATAAACACAAACCTCGAGATACATCATAAGAAAAACTTTACTCTCCGCAGTGAAAAACAATAGAAGTTCTCTATTGATACGAGTATCGATTTAGCTTCATATTAATATATTCCCTAGTCATTGTGTAACATTTCAAAGTTCAAGAGACGAATACAAATCAACTCCACATGTTTAATATTAGCTAATAAAATGTGTGACAAACACTATTTATATGTATGCTAACCAATTGAAACAAGTTAATTTTTATTTTTACTACGCTTTTATTAGCTTGACCTGTATGTATGTATGTAACGGAATCATTGAACTCGATTTTTATTTAAATCGAACTCAATTTAGTTCAAATTTTCCACAATCATCAAGATCCGATGACAATATACGTTTTTAAACATTTTGATCCATTATCCTTTAGGGTCATCAGGAGTAAAGAGTATCGAGGTGATATTCGAGGTAGGTGGCGCTGCGGCGATGTAGTGCGGACCAAATCATAACTAATTAGTCAAGGCATTCTGTTATCTAAATATATATAACTCAAGGGTGATTGACTGACATAGTGATCTATCAACGCACAGCCCAAACCACTGGACGGATCGAGCTGAAATTTCGCATGCAGGTAGATGTTATGACGTAGGCATCTGCTAAGAATAGGATTTTGGTCAATTCTACCCCCACGGGGATAAAATAGGGGATGAAAATATTACTTAATATAATTTTCCGAAGCGTTCCAGCTTACGCTGTTTGCCCACCAACCACCGATACCGAGCCGATACCGATAATTAATGACGGCGAAGTAGCGTACATTCTTCGGCGCCGTGATTAATTATCGGTATCGGCTCGGTGACGGTGCAGTGGACAAACAGCGTTAGTCCTCAAGGGCAACGGCGCATCTGTAGTACCGACCTCAGGTCAGGTCAGGAATATCTAATCCTATGGGGTATATTACAGATGTCAATGGGCGGCAGTAGCTACTTATCGTCAGGTGGACTGTATGCTCGTCTGCTTCTCCTGTATTATAAAAAAATATATGTATATTCATAGATGATTACATTAGAGAAGGCTCCTATGCTATTTGGCGTGGATTATATTCGTCCAATGACCTTACAAGTGTTGAACAGTTTATTTCCTACTTCCATTTTTAAACCACCTTTGACATTACTGCAGTTGATAATATAGATTCACTCAAGCTGTTTACCTTCGCCGTTACACTGATAAATTATAGCTAACGTGCACGTGACTTGAAATAAAATAACTGGCCAAGTGCGAGACGAACTCGCACTAAGGGTTCCCTACCACCGAAATTTCATTTGTTTATTTTTTATTTTTAGTATTTGTATTGAGAAAATTTGAACTGTCTATCTATTACAGTTCAATACATAAATCGAAAACGCCGAAAAATAGCGAATTCTTTTATGGCGACCCCCGTATATTTTGAAGCTATTTTTATTTTTAGTATTTGTTGTTATATCGGCCATCGTTATACGTACCTACTCTGTTAAAAAATCAAGTGACTATCTATTACGGTTCAGGAGATAGAGCCCAGTTATAGACGGACAGACAGTGGAGGCTGAGTAATTGGGTTCCGTTTTAACACCTTTGCGTACGGAACCCTAAAAATTGCCTCAGATTCGCATCAGCGTAAGACGAAGCTCTTATTTTAATAGTCCCTGCAAACACCATACTAGAATGATTATGTATAGTATTATTATACATTAGAAACAGTAATTAATTACCATTTATTATCGTTATTATTAATCATTAAATATGAAGGTGGTAGAACACTATGGTTCTACACTGGAGACACCATAGTGTTCTACCTATTTTTGCCTTATTTATTTATTTATTTATCATTAGGTTACACCAACAAACTGAACACTAATACATTGTCTAGACATATCACATTGAACTTAAATCTAAGCGTCACCTCAATTACAGGTGTAAACTACATTCTGAAACAACTACGTACTAAACATTAAATAAAATGATTGACAATTAAAAAAGCAATATATAATACGATAGGAACAATAATAATAAACTTAGTTATAACAGCGGTATTAAACGCTGCTGTTTAGTAGGATGTGCTAAGGGGGGCATACTTATACAAGGCGTTCCAATTTAGTCATAGAGGTAATAACGCAACGCGTGGCCTGTATCCGGTAGGGCTCTAATCTTATGTGGAGTTCACAGATACCATGGCAGGCAATGTCAACTTCCCATCATGTAGACTGCACACTCATTTGCTTCACCTATATTTTAAAAACTAGCTGATCCGGCAAACTTTGTACCGCCTGAAAATCTATTTATTAGATATATTTCATATAAAATAGCTTATGTTACTCGTGGATAATGTAGCTTTCGTATGGTGAAAGAATTTTTAAAATCCATCCAGTAATTTTTGAGCCTATTCATTACAACCAAACAAACAAAATATTAGTATAGATTAACACACACTAAGCCTTCCGGCCTGCGAGTACCCATCGAAACTAGTGAAGTCCGCGTAAAACTGCTAGTCCGCACTGAAAATAGAAATGAATCGCGTCGACATAGTAAATTGTATGACTAAACCTGCTCGCAACAACTTCAGAGCGGACTAGCAGTTTGGTGATAACTATACCTACCTACTCAATAATAAGTAAACGAACATAATTATAATCGTATATCATGAAATATAAAAATATCAAATACAAGCCGTCGACATGAAAACAAACTTAATTTTATAAAACATTTTAATTACTTTTTAAGTACATTATCATTGTTATTTTATAGTGTACTCGTAGATAATATATTTTATGCTCATGTTACTTAATTACTTTAATACTTTTTTTTCAAATATTATGTTAATAAGAGTCTGTTTAATTGCTGGTGAGTAGCAGTATAATGAAAAGAATGAAAGTAGACGTATAATATAAAATTTAAAGAATAAGATGTCGTAGAATGCATTGTCAGAGGAAATAAATACTGAAGCTATTCTTGAATAACTTATACATGCATGTAAAAGCAGTGATAGCCTAGTAGTTAAGAGACTCGGCCTCTTGATCGATGGTCCTAGGTTCAAATCCCACGCATACCTTAATATTAATTTAACCTTAAGAAAACCCTATACAGGGTGAATTTTTCAAACGGGCCTTTAGGGCCAAATCCGAAACTATAAGCATTAGCGAAAAATGTTGAAAGGAGTTACGAGGCCGATTTTGATAAAAACTAAAACTGCATCATTACTTTTTTAAAATAACTTTTTCCCTAGCCGGGAATCGAACGAGTTCATTTTGAAAAAAAAATACACCCTCTATATTATTCCACTATCTGATAGTGTTGCTTATAAGGATCAAATGATGGGAAGTAATGTTATGTGATAAATTAGTGGAATCAAAGTTATGTGAAGTCTTCCAATACGCACTTGTCCAGCGCGGTGGACTATACTTCTCATTTTGACAGAAGACCCGTGCCCAGCAGTGAGACTATAATGGGTTGATGATGATGATGATGATAAATGTAATGTTTTTTTCTTTTCGCAGACTTACCCCCACCACTGTGTTCATATGAACTTATCTACGGAGAGGATATGGTGTTATTTGTGCGAGAAAGAGGTCCACGCCAGAGCTGCCATGTCGCAGGGGAGGGTAAGTTTCATCCCCTATTTACATCCTTAGAGGATGGACGAAATTTCAGTCACACTTCTTGCTGGGGTTGGTAAAACTTTTTCTGGTAAGTTAGCGCCAAATCTGCGGCAATTTGTGACAGCAGTGCCAAGTACGTGTAGTAAGAGAGAGACATTTATAGCAGACATTCCTCAACTTAGTCCTCAGGGGCAATAACCTATCAGTGGCTGACCTCAAGTATTAGTCAGGGTTTCTGACCCGAGAGATATTTTGTTATGTTGAATGAACAAGAGTATTGATATCAAACATATTTTTAATACTTCTTTGAAGATTCTACCACCCAATCCAGATGCAGTTCCACCAAACATATTCTTGCCCGTAAACAACAGTATTAAATGCAACAATGTTCTGATTTAAAAAGAGATGTAAGGGGGATATACTCAAATGAGGCATTCCGACACTTCCAACTTAGTCGTCATTAATGGCCACGACATGTGACCTACCTCCTATCAATCTGAGATTGATTATAGATGTCCAATTGTTCTTATCAGGCCACTTATCAAGCAGACAGCATCCACGTACACAACCTTGGTAAGTTGAATGGAGGCCCCCAGTGCAAAAAGTTGATTTGATTTTACAAAACTACAAATGTGTCATAGATTTATTCTCCGAAAAATACGTATGATTCTGGTAACCTTTTTTTTCGCAGATTTATACACATTTCACAGATTATTTGGGTCTGATGATCTTAGCAACTGTGGTTGGGGGCCCCCAGGATCGGTGCCTCGGGGCACGCCCCCCTAAGTCCGCTAGAGTCTCGTATGCTTCTATTGTATAACAATCGGTTCCAGATGAGTCCAGACTCGACGTCCCTGGACGGCACGTCACCCAGCGCGTGCCTCGGCTCGCCGGGGATCAGCGTGGCGGACGATGAGGAGTTGGATCCGGATGAAATGGATTACGATGATGAGACGCGGCCGAGGGGTAAGGAAACATACTCATACTACTTGACCCGTTTATACAATTTTTTAAATCCCCTAAAGGTGGGCTAGTAGTGGAACATGAAGAATAAATAGGATACGGAGGGTTTCGTACCACTAGTAGTTTGTTGTATGGGGACCTGTGCTTATTTTAAAGTTATTTTTTTATTTTTAGTTTTTTTTTTTGTAGCAGACGAGCATGCAGTCCACCTGATGGTAAGTGTTTACTGCCGCCCATGGACATATGTAATCAACCCCAGATATGATTAGATATTCCTACCTGAGGTCGGCCACAGATGCGCCGATACCCCTGAGGACTAAGCTGGAACGTCTCGGAAAAGTCTGTCTCCCTTACCACACCCCAAAACGGAACACAGCAGCGTCTAACACTGCTGTTATTTGGTAGAAATAGGTGTAGCGGTGGTGCCGCCGGAGTCGAACCACAAAGGGTTCTGCCACCGTAATTATTAATAAGTGTTAGCAATAATAAGTGGAGTTTTCTATAGACTTCCTCTAATTGCAGGGGACGTCGAGATTGAATAATAGTCGAACATGCAGAATGTATTTTTGTTAACAACGATGGGTTTTCCCCCAGGGCTGGTGGGCCTGCAGAACATGGGCAACACGTGCTACATGAACGCGGCGCTGCAGGCGCTCAGCAACACGCAGCCGCTCACGTCGTACTTCCTCGAGTGCGCCGCCGCCGTCGCCGTG
Organism: Epargyreus clarus clarus; assembly: GCA_014595695.2. Classification (NCBI taxonomy): domain Eukaryota; kingdom Metazoa; phylum Arthropoda; class Insecta; order Lepidoptera; family Hesperiidae; genus Epargyreus; species Epargyreus clarus. The sequence continues at coordinate 2,417,092 of JACTTY020000005.1, read as the reverse complement.
CTCGCCGGGGACAAGAAGCCGGGACTCAGTCGGTACGTCGCTGTCTATGCACCGCCCCCTCACATACAACCTATCATATACACAAATACATAACTCCTCCTGCCCCCACCTACGCACCAGTTGCAGATTAAAGTCATCGGAGGCCCGGGGCGGAAAGTTAAATGAAGGCCTTCAATGTCAAAAGTTTATTTGATTTTACAAAATTACTGATTATTCTACATTCCAGCGACTTTTTTTTCGCTAATTCACATTTCACAGATTGTTTTGCTTAGACGGAGCTTTTTTTAGCTAGTTAGCAACTATGTTTGTGGGCCCCCCGGGGCGGACCGCCCCTACCGCCACCACTTGTCCGCTTGAACTTCACACATCACATTTACACTCCATGAATTATATGAAGCTCACACAAAGTCCAGATTAACACAAGTACTCACCTCTATTCACACATTTAACTCCCCTCTGCACATACACACACATATAAGATCACATATCCCCCACCCATAATACACATCCCCCCTCCCATTCCACAAGTCCGTCCGCTCAAGTTTGCTTCAAAGCGGAGAAATCCTGGACAAAATCACAGAAATTTATAGTCTAAACCATACTCTATTAAAAAAAAAATACTAAAACAATGCAGCATTAAAATAATACTCGCATTTGACCATCATAATATCAATCAGCTCTATAACAATTACACAAAATATGTTAATTAAAAACTTATTCAAATGTTTTATATCAAATGTTTCAAAATATGTGGTTAGCGGTGTCTTATGACCTTCTTTTTTTTGTTTCAGAGCATACCAAAAATTAATCCAAGAAATGTGGAGTAGAAAAACTAGAGGCTATGTTGTACCTAACGGTATTTTGTATGGTATACGGAATGTAAGTAACACTTATAATTTGTAATAATTATTATATTTGGAGATTAACCCATTTCCGAAATTAATACAATAAAACTATTTCTGGATCCTATTTACAACTTTTATTATTACCGCGTAAAAATACAACTCAAACGTCAAGAGCTCTCTTTTTCTTTTTTTATTCTAACTAATATAATAGTACCAGCCAGTGACTATAATAATGGGCATTTATTATTATAAAAATAACATAATCATGAAAATAACACAAAGTAATTAATTAAAATAATGCTATAATTATATAATTTGAATATATTTCTAACAATATAGATGTTGCATTTCATGATTATAATACTAGTAGTTAACACTAATGTTAATATAATTGTTGTTTGCTTAATATGAAGCGAAACGGCGGATAGATTGGTTATTAATAACGGGCGCTAGTCATTAATCCAATGACGAATTTTGTTCTAGGTACATCCTATGTTCCGTGGATATCATCAGCACGATACTCAGGAGTTCCTAAGATGTTTCATGGATCAGCTTCACGAGGAGCTCAAAGAACCGGTAAGGGCCATTTTATTTTATGAATTTTGGCACCATTCTTTAAAGGTGATAGAATTCTCTACGTTTCGACTCCGGCGGCACCACTGCCACTCCTATTTCTGTCTAATAACAGCAGTGTTAACCGCTGCTGTGTTCTGGTTTGAAGGATGTGGTAAGGGAACACATACTTTTCTGAGGCGTTCCAGCTTAGTCCTCAGGGGTAGCGGCGCGTATATTGCCGACTTCAGGTAGGAATATAATCTTATTTGGGGTTGATTACATGTCCATGGGTGGCAGTAGCCACTTACCATCAGATGGACTGAATGCTCATCTACTACTCTTATATATCTGTACTAATATTATGAAGAGGTAAAGTTAGTATAATTGTTTATTTGTTTGTAAGGGCTAATCTTCGGAAATACTGAACCGATCATAAAAATTCTTTCACAATCAGAAAGCCACACTATTCAGGAGTGCTATAGGCTATATTTTATTATGATTTAACAAAAAGCGGGCAAAGCCGCGGGTACTGCTAGTCTTATATAAAAAAACACAATGTTTTGCAGGTGTGGGACAGCGCACCAGAAGACAAGCTCGGTTCGGAAGCTGATGGTGACCACCAGGAGTCGAGGAATGTGCACATGAGGCGGCGAGCGGCTTCCTCTGGTGGTAGGTGACCATTTTATTACATACTTTTGCCATATATTAGTAACGATTACTCACTCCTAACAAGAAAATGTAACCAGTTTTGACAATTGCAATTGTCACTGTCATCTATTTTCGAGTTTGAAATATATTAAAACATGTAGTTTTTAGATCATTTACGAATGAAACGATTTTTCCCCGCATTTTATTTTCGATTTCGTGTGTTTGCACATAAGCCATTTAATGGCTTCCTTCAATTACAAGACGGTAAGATATCTATACTTATCTATGACTTTTGCATAGAAGTGTTAATTAAATGGTTAATTATTCCTTCAAGGGATACTTTGCTTTTACGGGAGTGGCTACTATACTTAAGATTCTACAAAACAGACCAAAGCTAAAAACAGTGCGTGGATACGCGTGTACACACGCAAAAAGAACTTATTACAAAATTATTTGTACAAAACATATTCTTATTGTAAACCATGCCGTTTCCGTAACAAAATTCGGCCTTTTCGCGATCGTTGCTACACAGATTATAGTAATAATTGAATGTATATTTTTATTGTCCTTTTGTTGTTGTTTTTGTTTTTCTTTTGTTTTATGTTATTTTTTGTCTCTTTCTGTTATTCCATCTGTTTGGAATTATCCAAATAAAATCTTTCTTTCTTTCAAAATTCGAAACGTCCTGACCTTTTTGTTAGGATGTGAACAAAGAAGTTTTAACTTCATATTTCTCGTATAAAATGTGTTTTTTTTCTAGCAAGCGACGCTCCATACTTCGCCCGTGTGCGACGCCGCTCGCCTGCACACGATGATGGACACCTCAGGTAATACAAAAACTTGTGTACTCCTACACATCTACATATAGGCAATTGTATTTGTACAAACTTGTACACACACGCTTCTACACTTGGACACTTGACACTTGAACATTTCTACACTTATTTACTTAGACACTTCACGTTTGATGCTTGTATACTATTACTTAAAACACTTTGTGCACTACTTTATTTGACACTTGCACACATTTACAACTGACATTTGAATCTTGAACATTTCTTCATTTAATTTTGTATTGCTACACTTGTTAACTTAGGTACTTGCACATTTGACACTTGTACAATTCTATGCTTGAACTGCTGCAATTGTTTACCTGTATACCTTGTATACCTGTATATTTAGACACTTTGTACACTTCTATTCTTGGACGCTTGCACACTTTTACAATTTATAACACCGACTATGGAAACTTAGCTATAAAAATATTCCAATTGACCCTGAGTTTTGGAACCGTCTAAGCACATGGTCAATTGGATTTGTTTTACGTAGTCAGAAAGGTTTCCAACGACTGATCAGGAATACATGGCGCAGTTTTGGAGAATGTATTTTCTTATCCCAGACGTGTAGATTTCCTCACAATATTTTCATTCATCGTTAAATATATGATAAGTAATTTCTAAAGCCATTTATCAATTATATTGTGAAATAAGATAAAAATTCGTGATCCAGGATACACTCTCAACCGGAGAGCTCGAGACACAAGAGATCAGCGAGCTTCGCCGGCACGCAGCATCTCGCGTACAACGTGCTCACACAACAAGTAAACGGTGAGTATAGTCCGCGAAAAAGTATTAGTCCGCTCTGAACATAGAAATTAATCGCGTCTCCATAGCTAAATGTATGACTACACCTGCTCGCAACAACTTCAGAGCGGACTAGCAATTTGGCGATAACTATACCTTGAAACTAATTAGCCGTTTAATTAACAGCCTCTTTACTAAATGACGTCGTTTTATTTCAATTTAATACATACAAACGTCCTTTAATTAACATTTTTTAGTAAATATATTGTTGGGAAATTATTTTTAATTCCTTATAGAGACTGCGTTCACCTAGGGGGTCACGACTTATTCCATCGGAATCGTGAACGAATGTTAATAGCGTACCCGCAGTCCGACAAGGGACGTTCAGAGAAATACCATAAGGTTTTAACTTGTATAGTCCGTGCCAAACTTATAGTCCGCTCTGAAGTTGTTACGCGCAGGTGTAATCAGAGAGCCAATATGTTTGAACAAGCATATACTCCGTAGCAATGTAAGGGCACACTAACTGCGCTATGTCCCCGCGGGCGAGAGCGGGCAGTGAAGAGTGCCGGAGGGGTCCCGCGCTGTCTTCGTCCCGCTAATATCTTCAATTAACTGTTGCTTTTCTATGTTCATGGGAGACGCGAAGTTTGGCGAGGACTCTTAAGAGTCCGGCAAAGCTTCGTTGCCCTCGCAACTTAGAAGAAATCGAGCAAGGTTTCTCCACGCAAAAAGGGGGATACGCCCCACACTTTGAAAAATGATTTACTATTGAAATATGAACAATAAGATAACTTTCAGGGACGGCCGCGGAGGGCGCCCGCGACGTGGGCTCGGAGTCGGAGCTGTCGTGCTCGAGCGAGGCGGAGGAGCGCTACGAGACCTGCTCCAGCGGCAACAGCGACGCGCCCGACCGGCCCGACAGGCCCGACAGGCCCGACACCAACGTGTTAGTTACAAAATATATTTATTTTTATCATAAACATCTTCATCGATCAACCAAGGAAGGATTTCTAAGAGAGTAAGGAAGGTTTAAACCATAATATTGGAAAGTAACTAAATGGTATTATAAACTACAGTAAGTGTTATTTCCTAACAATTAAATTACTACACACTTCTACACACTTAAACTAATCCACTTATAACCAGGGATTCGTTTTATTTGAGCTGCGGCCTTATTGTAATACGTGTTATCTATTTGTGCCTAATAACAGCGGTCTTAACTAAGCGCTACTATGTTCTGATTTGAAGGGTTTGATTAGGAAGAAATACTATTCTGAGGCGTTCCAGCTTGATCCACTTGTAACGGTGCATCTCTGGCCGACCTCATGCCTACATCTAATCCAATCTGCGGTTAATTACAGATGTTCATAGGTGGCAGTAGCCACTTATCAACAAGTGTATCTGCTACTCCTATATTATATAAAAATATTTGTAGCTGAACAAAGTCATTCTATTTTAAAAAATACCCTACATAAGTAATATGTCCATCAGTATATTTTTTTTATTCACAAATAAAAGGCTTTATTGCTCATGCGATCATGCCACCCTGATTATAAACATTCTAATACAATTCTAATACTAACCTAAACTAACTTAACCAAGCCCAAAAATAATCAAATCAAATTTAAGTTATCTAACGTCTAATGAGCCGATACATCAATAAATGTTGAATAATGCAATGTATTATCCACAGTAAATCCGGGACGTTCAGCGGTGGTAGTGGTGACGGGAGTGGCACGCGGTACCGCAGCATCATCTCCGACGTGTTCGACGGCAAGCTGCTCTCCTCCGTGCAGTGCTTGATCTGCAATAGGGTCGGTATATAGTTATTAACAATACACACACACACACACACAACATACGCCAACACATACACATTACATACGCACGCGTGTACCCACACTAAGACGGAGATGGGCGCACATATACATACAATAACTCGCGCACATACTAAAAAGGAAACGCATTCATATTTTTTCATTTGTTGGAATAAGATACAAAAGTACAATACACACACACACGTACATACAATAACTTGTATACATAAAAGAAAGGTACGCGCGCACACCCTCATGCATACACACACAAAGACGCATGCAAACATACATACATCTTTTAAAACTTGTAAACACTATACTAAAAATATAATCCTCACGATTTATCTCCATTTAGTTCAAATAATTTTTAATTTCAACAACCCCTGTTGCACAACGATCAGCAACCCGGTTCGTCATGAAGATATCAGGTTCGATCCCTGGCCGGACAAACGTCTAATTGATTTGACAACCTGCGTTACGCTACGGTCACTGCTGTTCTGACATGTAGAGCTTCCGCTTTGAATGATAGTCTGAATGTTTATGTTCTCGTGTAGTCATATAAACACACATACACACATTTCACTGTAGAAGTAGAATTCTGAAGGTGGATTCTATAACCATCAGATATAATATATCTAGTGTTCTTAGGCATTATTCTGTGTTTTCAGGTGTCGACGCGTGTAGAAACATTCCAGGACCTCTCCCTCCCTATCCCGTCGCGGGAACACCTGGCAGTGCTGCGATGCCAACAACCGATCCTGAATCACCACACACAACAAGGATCGCAGGAGTCATGGGTATGTATCGTTTATTTATTATAGCCCGGTCGCCGAGCAGGAAGAATTTCGTAATTACCTTGTGACCAACTGCCAGAGGTTATAAACATTTTCTGTAAAGTACATTTTTATACCCGGCAAACTTTGTATCGCCTCAAATATAGTTCATATAAAATATAGCCTATGTTACTCGTGGATAATGTAGCTTTCGAATGGTGAAAGATTTTTTTAAATCTGTCCAGTAGTTTTTGAGCCTATTCATTACAATCAAACAAACAAACTAAAGTTTTCTTCTTTATAATATTAGTATAGATTGCAAAGTGGTAGAATAAGAAAATACTAATTTAAATTTAAATTATTATATAAATTAGAAAAAAGCGAAGTTTTAGCGATTATATACGTAACAATTTAATAGGCCCATTTTGACACATGCCATCCTAATGTCATTAAAGTTTTGAACTAACTTTGTATGATCGTTTAACACGTAATTGGAAAGTTAAATACTTTTAAACGTACGATAACTAAATAATTTATATACATGAATAATTTGTAAAATTTATAAATAGTATTAATGATAAAATGAAAAAATATGGAATGTCGAAAAAATATTTCAAATATCTAAAATCAAGGGCGACTGAATAGTACCTACCATCACGAAAATAAGCCTAAATTATATGACCAATTTGTGTGAACGGCGATAATCGCTTCTGTGCGACCGGGACGGCAAATATCTTCGCACGAGCGATAGAGATAGCTAGTAAGTGTACGAAATTCTTTCTGCTCGGCGACCGGACTTTACTTTCATCAATCATCCATACATATATATATATATAATCATCCATATGGTATGAAGGTCATCAGGTTAGGTTCTCGTTTGTCCCCGTAGTTTCGGGGCCTGAATAGAGCGAGCGGGTCGATACCGACCCCCGGTCGTATAAAGCGACTAAAAAGGGGCCTTCCGGGGCTTCGGGCGGCCGGAGTGGGAGGCCGAGTCGCCAGGCAGGCCCCGGGGAGGATGGTATGTGGCCGCGTAGCTGAGGAAACACTTGGGATCTCGCCGGGGCGGGCCCCCAATTATTTTTCGACATAGCAACATTTTTTGTGTCAAATCTCAAAAAAATATTGAAAATTAATCAAATTATTTCAACAAATAATGTATGAATCGGTGTTATGTGTGTTTGTTACAAAAAAAAATTGTCCGTTGAAATTTCTATATATTTTTTTTTATGATGGGGGGCCTCTCTCTTGTGGAAGCATCGGAGCAATAGCTGGACTACTAAAATTCATTCAATAAATAACAACATACTACAAAGCCGGATTGATTTAAAAACTACAAAATTTTAAAGTCGCTTACAGTACATTTACATTTTGTATTTGCTAAAAAAAGATCATAATACTATGTAAATGAAAAATTAAAGGCATTTTTTGTTAAATATGCCATAAAAAATGGTAAATAGAGTGTTTTAAAAGACAATTTGAAATTAGTTGGTATGTGATATTGAAGCTTTTTTGAAATTGCTTAAAACAGAATAATCTGTGGTTGGATTTATAACTTTCATTCACACATATTTATGGAATATCCCATGGTTATTATGTAATGCATTAGCACCATATTTATATTTTACACCTTGTAATAGTAATAATTTCACACTAGAATATTGTCCCAAATTAATTTTATATTGTATTCTTACTACAAACAGAATTAAAATTATTATGAATTATGAAATTATTACTACATAAAAAATTTATTTTTTCCATTTTTTTTACCCAACTGCCGAGGTGTATGTATGTATGGATTTGCGTGTATACGTATGACACGTTGTTAGGACTCATATTATCAAATATTATAATACAATAATACACAGTTTCACTATATAGGCTAGTAACGCCATCTATGTTGATTCATGTGTACTATATTATGTTAAAAGTAAAATAAACCAGTTCCATCCAATTCGTTGAGCAAACACACACATGGTCATTTTTGGCATGCGCTGTAGCTCTTGATGAATATTCGTATTTGAAATCCAAAAATGCCTCGTCTAAACGTGATCAGGGGATGGTAAGTGGCTACTGCCGTCCATGGACATCTATATTCAAGCCGAGATAAGATTAGTGTCCTACCTGAGTTTGGCCACAGATGTGTTGCTACTCCTGAAGATTAATTTCGAAAGTATCTGAAAAGTATGTCATGCGAAATACCAAAGGAACATGCATTCCACCTGATCTGGTCATCGGCTACGTATAGATGCGTTGCTACACAGAAACTTTGTATAAAAGTATATACTACTAATAATATGTATTTTAAACTAACACGTCAATATAATAAACGCTTAACATTACAAATAAAGAAAATTGAATATAATTGAAGTTTTCGCAGGTGTGGTGGCTGCTCGGGTGGCTCCGGTCGTGGTTCTACGGGCCGGTGGTGTCGCTACAGGACTGTTTAGCGGCGTTCTTCAGTGCGGACGAACTGAAAGGCGATAATATGTACAGGTAATAAGATTTATTTATGTTTATTTTAATTTCAATGTTAAGGTCTCGTGCAATATTTTGTTGAAAAAAAAACTAAATGGCCGTCCGTGGTTCGTATGCACTAATGCCCGTTATTACTGATTGTGATACATTTTTGTCAACCAAGGATCGAAATTTTCAAATCCTTTTTGGTAAAAAAAAAAAACAATAGTAATATTAGTAAGCGTTAGCTGGAATGTTTCATGTTCAATTTGTATTTTAATAATACTTTTACACTAATATCACAAACTAAAAATGTGAGAGGCGGTGTGCCTCAGCAAATGTCATTCGACAAATTATTCGTCGGACAATGACGAATATGTAGATGAGTACAGAGGCATTAAAAAAACACATACCACGGAGAATAGACGAGCATCGCGGCGAATACACCTAGTTTGTTATTTATAATTTATACACTCGTGTCTATTCGTCTGTACTTTGCTAATATCTAAACGTTGTTCTACAGTAATGTGTATTTTGTCCTCTTACCAGCTGTACCCGCTGCAACAAGCTGCGCAACGGCGTGAAGATGTCCGGCGTGGTGCGGCTGCCGGAGGTGCTGTGCGTGCACCTGAAGCGGTTCCGGCACGAGCTCATGTTCAGCGCGAAGGTGGCCGCGCGCGTCTCCTTCCCGCTGCACGACCTCAACATGGCGCCCTACACGCACAAGGGTAACTGTGTGCTACGCTCCCCCTCCCCCCTCTCCAGCAACAAGCCGACAACGGCGTGAAGATGGTTTATAAGAGAATATTGTTAAGAGAAACTAGCTACTAAGAGTGTAAATCTCTTTCCTCGAACAGTTTTAGAATATATATTAGAGCGCTTGTAAACATTTGCTATAATTTCATTATAATAATAATTATTTTCACAATAATAAACATAACATTTATTTTCATAATAAATATATATCTAATAAATAGTTTTATAAGACACTGTTTACTAATAAAGTATTTTAATTGTAATTAATTCTTTTCATAAATTAATGGTATATGGTACCATATATTTCGACATAAAATAATCGAGTATAATTTGTCTGTCCATCAGAGTGCACGTCGCAGGTGACGCGGTACGCGCTGTGCGCGGTGATCTGCCACGCGGGCACCGCGGGCGGCGGCCACTACACGTGCGTGGCGCGCGGCGCCGCCGGCTGGAGCGCCTTCGACGACGCGAGCGTGGCGCGCGTGCCCGCCGCGCACCTCGCCGCGTGCGAGGCCTACGTGCTGTTCTACAGGTGAGCGCCGCGCCGGCCGGAGCGCCTGCGACACGCGAGCGTGGCGCGCGTGCCCGCCGCGCACCTCGCCGCGTGCGAGGCCTACGTGCTGTTCTACAGGTGAGCGCCGCGCCGGCCGGAGCGCCTGCGACACGCGAGCGTGGCGCGCGTGCCCGCCGCGCACCTCGCCGCGTGCGAGGCCTACGTGCTGTTCTACAGGTGAGCGCCGCGCCGGCCGGAGCGCCTGCGACACGCGAGCGTGGCGCGCGTGCCCGCCGCGCACCTCGCCGCGTGCGAGGCCTACGTGCTGTTCTACAGGTGAGCGCCGCGCCGGCCGGAGCGCCTGCGACACGCGAGCGTGGCGCGCGTGCCCGCCGCGCACCTCGCCGCGTGCGAGGCCTACGTGCTGTTCTACAGGTGAGCGCCGCGCCGGCCGGAGCGCCTGCGACACGCGAGCGTGGCGCGCGTGCCCGCCGCGCACCTCGCCGCGTGCGAGGCCTACGTGCTGTTCTACAGGTGAGCGCCGCGCCGGCCGGAGCGCCTGCGACACGCGAGCGTGGCGCGCGTGCCCGCCGCGCACCTCGCCGCGTGCGAGGCCTACGTGCTGTTCTACAGGTGAGCGCCGCGCCGGCCGGAGCGCCTGCGACACGCGAGCGTGGCGCGCGTGCCCGCCGCGCACCTCGCCGCGTGCGAGGCCTACGTGCTGTTCTACAGGTGAGCGCCGCGCCGGCCGGAGCGCCTGCGACACGCGAGCGTGGCGCGCGTGCCCGCCGCGCACCTCGCCGCGTGCGAGGCCTACGTGCTGTTCTACAGGTGAGCGCCGCGCCGGCCGGAGCGCCTGCGACACGCGAGCGTGGCGCGCGTGCCCGCCGCGCACCTCGCCGCGTGCGAGGCCTACGTGCTGTTCTACAGGTGAGCGCCGCGCCGGCCGGAGCGCCTGCGACACGCGAGCGTGGCGCGCGTGCCCGCCGCGCACCTCGCCGCGTGCGAGGCCTACGTGCTGTTCTACAGGTGAGCGCCGCGCCGGCCGGAGCGCCTGCGACACGCGAGCGTGGGCGCGCGTGCCCGCCGCGCACCTCGCCGCGTGCGAGGCCTACGTGCTGTTCTACAGGTGAGCGCCGCGCCGGCCGGAGCGCCTGCGACACGCGAGCGTGGCGCGCGTGCCCGCCGCGCACCTCGCCGCGTGCGAGGCCTACGTGCTGTTCTACAGGTGAGCGCCGCGCCGGCCGGAGCGCCTGCGACACGCGAGCGTGGCGCGCGTGCCCGCCGCGCACCTCGCCGCGTGCGAGGCCTACGTGCTGTTCTACAGGTGAGCGCCGCGCCGGCCGGAGCGCCTGCGACACGCGAGCGTGGCGCGCGTGCCCGCCGCGCACCTCGCCGCGTGCGAGGCCTACGTGCTGTTCTACAGGTGAGCGCCGCGCCGGCCGGAGCGCCTGCGACACGCGAGCGTGGCGCGCGTGCCCGCCGCGCACCTCGCCGCGTGCGAGGCCTACGTGCTGTTCTACAGGTGAGCGCCGCGCCGGCCGGAGCGCCTGCGACACGCGAGCGTGGCGCGCGTGCCCCGCCGCGCACCTCGCCGCGTGCGAGGCCTACGTGCTGTTCTACAGGTGAGCGCCGCGCCGGCCGGAGCGCCTGCGACACGCGAGCGTGGCGCGCGTGCCCGCCGCGCACCTCGCCGCGTGCGAGGCCTACGTGCTGTTCTACAGGTGAGCGCCGCGCCGGCCGGAGCGCCTGCGACACGCGAGCGTGGCGCGCGTGCCCGCCGCGCACCTCGCCGCGTGCGAGGCCTACGTGCTGTTCTACAGGTGAGCGCCGCGCCGGCCGGAGCGCCTGCGACACGCGAGCGTGGCGCGCGTGCCCGCCGCGCACCCTCGCCGCGTGCGAGGCCTACGTGCTGTTCTACAGGTGAGCGCCGCGCCGGCCGGAGCGCCTGCGACACGCGAGCGTGGCGCGCGTGCCCGCCGCGCACCTCGCCGCGTGCGAGGCCTACGTGCTGTTCTACAGGTGAGCGCCGCGCCGGCCGGAGCGCCTGCGACACGCGAGCGTGGCGCGCGTGCCCGCCGCGCACCTCGCCGCGTGCGAGGCCTACGTGCTGTTCTACAGGTGAGCGCCGCGCCGGCCGGAGCGCCTGCGACACGCGAGCGTGGCGCGCGTGCCCGCCGCGCACCTCGCCGCGTGCGAGGCCTACGTGCTGTTCTACAGGTGAGCGCCGCGCCGGCCGGAGCGCCTGCGACACGCGAGCGTGGCGCGCGTGCCCGCCGCGCACCTCGCCGCGTGCGAGGCCTACGTGCTGTTCTACAGGTGAGCGCCGCGCCGGCCGGAGCGCCTGCGACACGCGAGCGTGGCGCGCGTGCCCGCCGCGCACCTCGCCGCGTGCGAGGCCTACGTGCTGTTCTACAGGTGAGCGCCGCGCCGGCCGGAGCGCCTGCGACACGCGAGCGTGGCGCGCGTGCCCGCCGCGCACCTCGCCGCGTGCGAGGCCTACGTGCTGTTCTACAGGTGAGCGCCCGCGCCGGCCGGAGCGCCTGCGACACGCGAGCGTGGCGCGCGTGCCCGCCGCGCACCTCGCCGCGTGCGAGGCCTACGTGCTGTTCTACAGGTGAGCGCCGCGCCGGCCGGAGCGCCTGCGACACGCGAGCGTGGCGCGCGTGCCCGCCGCGCACCTCGCCGCGTGCGAGGCCTACGTGCTGTTCTACAGGTGAGCGCCGCGCCGGCCGGAGCGCCTGCGACACGCGAGCGTGGCGCGCGTGCCCGCCGCGCACCTCGCCGCGTGCGAGGCCTACGTGCTGTTCTACAGGTGAGCGCCGCGCCGGCCGGAGCGCCTGCGACACGCGAGCGTGGCGCGCGTGCCCGCCGCGCACCTCGCCGCGTGCGAGGCCTACGTGCTGTTCTACAGGTGAGCGCCGCGCCGGCCGGAGCGCCTGCGACACGCGAGCGTGGCGCGCGTGCCCGCCGCGCACCTCGCCGCGTGCGAGGCCTACGTGCTGTTCTACAGGTGAGCGCCGCGCCGGCCGGAGCGCCTGCGACACGCGAGCGTGGCGCGCGTGCCCGCCGCGCACCTCGCCGCGTGCGAGGCCTACGTGCTGTTCTACAGGTGAGCGCCGCGCCGGCCGGAGCGCCTGCGACACGCGAGCGTGGCGCGCGTGCCCGCCGCGCACCTCGCCGCGTGCGAGGCCTACGTGCTGTTCTACAGGTGAGCGCCGCGCCGGCCGGAGCGCCTGCGACACGCGAGCGTGGCGCGCGTGCCCGCCGCGCACCTCGCCGCGTGCGAGGCCTACGTGCTGTTCTACAGGTGAGCGCCGCGCCGCATAACATGCACGTGCGGGGTCTATATGCCGTTCTACACGTAAGTGTTTACCATGCGGGCACGTGCAGGATTTACATGTCACGAGGTAAGCAATACGCCCAATAAATACTTAAGTTAATACTCTAGTTATATATCTCCAACAGACGAGCAGAGTCGCGAAACTACCGTCTTGGAGTACCGTGAAGACCGAAATCGAATCTACCGGTCGCCTCTTAGCTGTATTCTACTACTAAATCGCGAAGTTTGGTATCAATTCAGTGCGTATCACTAATAATAGTCACATAATAATGTCTTTTTTTTATTTCCAGGAAAGTCAACCCCCAAATGACGGTACTACGGCAGAAAGCGGCTGAAATCCTAGAATCGGCGACGGTTGAACCCAACGATATCAAATTCTACATTTCTAAGCAATGGATAAATAAGTGAGTATAATAAAGTGTATTTTATTTACACATGTATTTCTAGTTTGGGTACTAAAATATATGTACTAAAATATAGGTACATATTAAATATTTTTTATTTAAAGTTCACTACTATAGTCTTAGTATAAATTAGTTTTGTTTGTTTGCGTTTGCGATGCATCTACACGTTTTGCTTTTGTAGAGGTTTGGAGTTTGCGACAGGTGTATGGGTTCATTCAGTATTATATTTGGCTGTTTAATGTACAGATTCAACACGTGGGCGGAACCGGGGCCGATCGACAACAGCGACTTCGTGTGCGCCCACGGCGGTGTGCGGCCCGAGCGCGCGCCGCACCTGCTCGCGCTGGCCGCCCGCCTGCCGCAGCCGCTCTGGGAGTTCCTGCACGACACGTACGTTGTGTGCCCGCGCAGGGTCCGGCCCGAGCGTGACGTCACTGCGCGTGCGGCCCGAGCGCGCGCCGCACCTGCTCGCGCTGGCCGCCCGCCTGCCGCAGCCGCTCTGGGAGTTCCTGCACGACACGTACGTTGTGTGCCCGCGCAGGTCCGGCCCGAGCGTGACGTCACTGCGCGTGCGGCCCGAGCGCGCGCCGCACCTGCTCGCGCTGGCCGCCCGCCTGCCGCAGCCGCTCTGGGGAGTTCCTGCACGACACGTACGTTGTGTGCCCGCGCAGGTCCGGCCCGAGCGTGACGTCACTGCGCGTGCGGCCCGAGCGCGCGCCGCACCTGCTCCGCGCTGGCCCGCCCGCCTGCCGCAGCCGCTCTGGGAGTTCCTGCACGACACGTACGTTGTGTGCCGCGCAGGTCCGGCCCGAGCGTGACGTCACTGCGCGTGCGGCCCGAGCGCGCGCCGCACCTGCTCGCGCTGGCCGCCCGCCTGCCGCAGCCGCTCTGGGAGTTCCTGCACGACACGTACGTTGTGTGCCCGCGCAGGTCCGGCCCGAGCGTGACGTCACTGCGCGTGCGGCCCGAGCGCGCGCCGCACCTGCTCGCGCTGGCCGCCCGCCTGCCGCAGCCGCTCTGGGAGTTCCTGCACGACACGTACGTTGTGTGCCCGCGCAGGTCCGGCCCGAGCGTGACGTCACTGCGCGTGCGGCCCGAGCGCGCGCCGCACCTGCTCGCGCTGGCCGCCCGCCTGCCGCAGCCGCTCTGGGAGTTCCTGCACGACACGTACGTTGTGTGCCCGCGCAGGTCCGGCCCGAGCGTGACGTCACTGCGCGTGCGGCCCGAGCGCGCGCCGCACCTGCTCGCGCTGGCCGCCCGCCTGCCGCAGCCGCTCTGGGAGTTCCTGCACGACACGTACGTTGTGTGCCCGCGCAGGTCCGGCCCGAGCGTGACGTCACTGCGCGTGCGGCCCGAGCGCGCGCCGCACCTGCTCGCGCTGGCCGCCCGCCTGCCGCAGCCGCTCTGGGAGTTCCTGCACGACACGTACGTTGTGTGCCCGCGCAGGTCCGGCCCGAGCGTGACGTCACTGCGCGTGCGGCCCGAGCGCGCGCCGCACCTGCTCGCGCTGGCCGCCCGCCTGCCGCAGCCGCTCTGGGAGTTCCTGCACGACACGTACGTTGTGTGCCCGCGCAGGTCCGGCCCGAGCGTGACGTCACTGCGCGTGCGGCCCGAGCGCGCGCCGCACCTGCTCGCGCTGGCCGCCCGCCTGCCGCAGCCGCTCTGGGAGTTCCTGCACGACACGTACGTTGTGTGCCCGCGCAGGTCCGGCCCGAGCGTGACGTCACTGCGCGTGCGGCCCGAGCGCGCGCCGCACCTGCTCGCGCTGGCCGCCCGCCTGCCGCAGCCGCTCTGGGAGTTCCTGCACGACACGTACGTTGTGTGCCCGCGCAGGTCCGGCCCGAGCGTGACGTCACTGCGCGTGCGGCCCGAGCGCGCGCCGCACCTGCTCGCGCTGGCCGCCCGCCTGCCGCAGCCGCTCTGGGAGTACCTGCACGACACGTACGTTGTGTGCCCGCGCAGGTCCGGCCCGAGCGTGACGTCACTGCGCGTGCGGCCCGAGCGCGCGCCGCACCTGCTCGCGCTGGCCGCCCGCCTGCCGCAGCCGCTCTGGGAGTTCCTGCACGACACGTACGTTGTGTGCCCGCGCAGGTCCGGCCCGAGCGTGACGTCACTGCGCGTGCGGCCCGAGCGCGCGCCGCACCTGCTCGCGCTGGCCGCCCGCCTGCCGCAGCCGCTCTGGGAGTTCCTGCACGACACGTACGTTGTGTGCCCGCGCAGGTCCGGCCCGAGCGTGACGTCACTGCGCGTGCGGCCCGAGCGCGCGCCGCACCTGCTCGCGCTGGCCGCCCGCCTGCCGCAGCCGCTCTGGGAGTTCCTGCACGACACGTACGTTGTGTGCCCGCGCAGGTCCGGCCCGAGCGTGACGTCACTGCGCGTGCGGCCCGAGCGCGCGCCGCACCTGCTCGCGCTGGCCGCCCGCCTGCCGCAGCCGCTCTGGGAGTTCCTGCACGACACGTACGTTGTGTGCCCGCGCAGGTCCGGCCCGAGCGTGACGTCACTGCGCGTGCGGCCCGAGCGCGCGCCGCACCTGCTCGCGCTGGCCGCCCGCCTGCCGCAGCCGCTCTGGGAGTTCCTGCACGACACGTACGTTGTGTGCCCGCGCAGGTCCGGCCCGAGCGTGACGTCACTGCGCGTGCGGCCCGAGCGCGCGCCGCACCTGCTCGCGCTGGCCGCCCGCCTGCCGCAGCCGCTCTGGGAGTTCCTGCACGACACGTACGTTGTGTGCCCGCGCAGGTCCGGCCCGAGCGTGACGTCACTGCGCGTGCGGCCCGAGCGCGCGCCGCACCTGCTCGCGCTGGCCGCCCGCCTGCCGCAGCCGCTCTGGGAGTTCCTGCACGACACGTACGTTGTGTGCCCGCGCAGGTCCGGCCCGAGCGTGACGTCACTGCGAGTGCGGCCCGGGCGACAACAGCAACATTTTTATCTGAGGTCGGCCGTAGAAGCGTTGCTACTCCTGAGGACTAAGTTGGAACGCTTTGGATAAGTGTGTGTCCTCTACCCTGCAAAGCGGAACACAACAGTGCGTACACATATGAGGTAGAAAGAGATAGCGATGTTGTCTCCGGAATCAGCGTCCATGGATTCTATCACCCTTAATTCTTAATTATCGGACTTTCGAGTTTTACTGAAAAAGATCACAACACACTACTTTTTTTGTTGAAGAGGGGAAAACCTTCAAAAGGTACCCGACGCCGTGGGAGCGACGACGGGTTATGTGAAACTTTTACCGTACTAACCCCCCCGGTGGCCGTCCTCGGCGCTGCGTAGAAGACACCGGGATCTCCGACGGAACGCAATCGGAGTCCTATTAGCGCGTTGCCCCGTCGGGCTCCGTCCAGATGAGCATGAAGCTCGCCACTCACTGTGGAGCGTACGGCGGTATGCAGTCACATATAGCATCGTTCTTCACAACACACTCTTTTTTTTGTTTACGATGGGGAAACCTTCAAAAGGTATCATATGCTGTGGGAGCGACACGGGGTTATGTGGGATTATTGCCGCACTAAAACCCCCCCGGTGGCCGTTCTCGGCGCTGCGTAGAGGCCTCCGGGATCTCCAGAGAAACGCAACCGGAGTCCTCTTAGCGCGTTGCCCCGTCGGGCTCTGCCCAGGTGAGCGTGACGGTCGCCACACCGTCTGGTGTGCACGACGGTATGCGACTATACATACCGCCGACTTTCCCGGGGTCGCTGTCCGGGCGGTTCGAGCTCCCACTCTTGTCACCCGAAACCCCGGAAGCCCCTTTTAGTCGCCTCTTATGACAAGCAGGGGATATCGTAGCCCTATTCTGATTCCGGAATTACAGAGACCAGGTATGTGTTCCCTTCCAACCCTTCAAAGCAGGTAGAAATAGGAACTGCGATGGTGCCTCCGGAATCAACCACCAAGAATTCTATCGCCTTTGATGTCCTATCTTTTAAGTTGTAGAATTTCGAATTTTAATTGAAATAACCTAACGATATAACTCCCACGCGACACAGGTTTGGCAGCGGTCCGGTGGCGTCGTGCGCGCAATCTCAGTGTATTATAGGGAATCTAGCACACGTGTTAATACCTACTTATATAAATATGATCCCGGTTTCGCAGGTTCGGCGGCGGTCCGGCGGTGTCGCACGCGCACGTGTGCGGCGTGTGCGCGCGCGCCGCACAGCGCCTGCGCGCGCGGCGAGCCCGCGAGCTGGCCGCGTTCGCTGACCTGCACACGCTGTTCCAGGTACCACATGAAACACCAAACACCACTCACTGGACCCAACGTCTCGTTGTTATAATTGACCGTTATCTCACTGGTCAACAGTGGTTTTGTTGCCCTTGAAGTGAGAGTGGTTTCGAATACTTTTATGTTATTAATTTAAGAAACTAAAAACAGTTTTTGAATATTGGCTCTAGTTTTTTTTTTTAATTCATCAATATTATATTATACAAAAAAGGCAGTCAGTATAAGAACAGAAACAAGTATATTAGTAAAAATCTTTTTTTATTAAAAAATCTTATAAATTATCAAGTTTTAATATTCAGTTAAGGTAAAAACAAGTGGCAAATAACAAAAAAACATATGTATATTTATGTTAAATCTCTGAAAAATATCTTTTATATGCTTGTCTTTTATGACTTTTTTCAGGACAATCTCTTTTTAAAGACCAGCAGTAATCTGCCATCATATGGCTATTCCATCTTCACTTATACCTTTCTTCCATAACTTTAAGGTCTTGGTGGAATCGCTCTCCCTGTTCTAAATAACTGTGGAGATAGCAATTTTATACTCGTGTGTGCTCCAAAATTCTTAAAGCTCCTCAACATTTTCTGTACTATTTCTTCGTAGTTTGTTGCATTATTACTACCTAAACAACCCTTAACATCCGCTACGCAATATTAACAATCATCAAAATGATTTTTCGGCTTCATCCAGATCATTGGAATACCAAATTCTAGTCCGCGGCGTTCTAATTTTTTCCGCAAACGTAACGACTCAACATAAGACTTACAAACTTTATGAGGAACCCACGACTTATCTTGTTTTTCAATATGTAAACCAAAATATTCTGTATGTACCTCTTTGATATAGTCTGTAATATTTTGCGTCTGTTTTATTGTTATATAAACACCACAAATGTAACAAAAAACGTCTGGGCTATATTTGCATTTTCTTCGCGTAGTATTCATATTTCTAGAACAAAATAAACATTAATATTATATCAACCAAAATAAAAAAGTATTTTACTGCACGGAAACATAAACAAACAATACAAAAACACAATATGGAAATGTTTAATAATCCTTGATTTATCAAGTAGTAGCAACTTACCCAAAAGCGCGTTGTGCGTCTTTTAACCTTAAGAAAACACTGATTTCGACGGTATTTACACGAAATGAGGGGAGGGGGAGTCATGTGACGTTTATGTAGCAACCTCTGTACTGCATAATAATAACTATTAACATTTATGAAAACATAACTTTTATGATATTATAATTTGCTTGACCTGGAATATCGATTTCAGAGGAAAAATAATTAAAAAACAAAAAATGCCAAATTAAAAAAAAACAAGAGCCACTTCAGCAATTTTATAAATATATTCGAATTTTGTTAGTTTGAAAGTAAATAAATCCAAAGAGATATCCAGGGCAACAAACAAAAATATATTTTTTGTTGACCTGTGAATCGATAATTGTCTAACAAAGATCAAAATTTGACGTACCACCCACAAGGCCCAAAGTCGCATTGTCATACTTGTAATTTTAATTTCTCATAGTTATTATTTAGTGTAATCCATTTTTGGCCTTATTATATGTAACAAAATGTAATCTTCTTTTATTGATGTGTAACGCTGTTGGATTGCCAAATAAATGAATAAATGAATAAATAAATAAATAAATAACTAATGTCTGTTGTTCATAATCAATAATCTAACAAAAATCTAAAGTTTACGAACCACCCACTAGGCCCGACGTCGCATTGTCACAATTAATGTCCGTTGTTAATAATTGCATCACAAAGATCGAAATTTTACGATATCTAGTACGAAGATTTGACAATTGTCAAATGTCAATCTTTAATAAGCAAAACATCGAGTGGATTTACCAATGTCTAGTATGAAGAAATTGTCAAATATCGATCTTTAATAGGCAAAACATTGAGTGGATTCATAATTATAAAGCGGAGTAAGAATGTCCTGTTCCCTAAGCACTAGGCATACTAATTCATGCATCATTTACTCTCATACATAATTTCCATATTTACTAAATACATTGTAATAATATTAATTCGTATTCAACACATTTACCCAGTTGTTTCCCTTGTTAAGTAAGACATTATTACATAATTATAATACCACGTCGGCACGCTTGCTAAACCTTCACAATTTCCAACATGTGGGTAGAGTATTTGATTTGATTTTTGTAGGTTAAAAGCACTTTTAGGATAACTTTTGATCAAGCTAAACGTCTGTACACGTTTGGTGTTTGCGACGAACGCCGTATATTAACGTAGACGCAAAAAATGGATTTTTAAAAAGTAATATTGTGTTCCATAACTACCATAAATTAGCGGAGAGTATCTCCCTATCTCCTCAATCTATAAAATTAACGAATTAACGTGTGTTTTATACACTTTCCAGGAGCAAGAGCGGCCGCACGCGATATACGCGATCAGCATGCACTGGTTCCGGCAGTGGCAGGCCTTCGTGCGGAACAAGACGCGCTCGCCGCCGCCGCCGCTCGACAACACCGGGATCGTGCTCGAACAGGTACCGTCGCACTAACAGTGCGCCGGTTACGCACTTTATTGATAACTAGCTGGCCCGGCAAACTTTGTACCGCCTCAAAATTTATATATCAAATATATTTCATATAAAATATAGCCTATATTACTCATGGATAATGTAGCTTTCGAATGGTTAAAGAATTTTTAAAACGGTCCAGTAGTTTTTGAGCGTATTCATTACAATCAAACAAACAAACAAAGTTTTCCTCTTTATAATATTAGTATAGATAATTATTATTTTTAACCAATTTTTATTACTACAGTTCGAAATTTGAGGTAGGTAAGGTTCGTTAAGATTGGTTAGAACGGGCGTGGGACTGGCGGTAAATCAGTAAGCACTGACTAAAAAATCAAGGGGTTGTGTCTTGGATGCTAACTCCGATCCCCCAGGATAAAAAATTCCGCTTTTTTTGGTTTACGATATTGAACCAAGTTAACTTAGGTTATTCGTGATATTTACAGGAGATCGACGGCAAAAAGACGTATACGCTGAAACCGGGCTCCGACCACGCTCAGCTGAGCGAGGAGCTGTGGAGGTTCTTCACCGACATATACGGCGGCGGCCCCGAGGTGGTGCTCAAGTCGCCCGTGCCGCCCGCCCAGCCGCCCGAACCCTCACAACCCTTCACGCGGCTCTCGCGAAAATACTCAGAGTCCGACAAGGAGGAGTACTGCTCGAAATCCACCTCCGAAATGAACATCCGCGCGGTGCACGGGGAGCTCCAAAAGAACCAGTCCCTCCAAAACATAAACAGGCGGCACAAGGTCACCGCCGAATCGGATGAGGACGTGAGCTACAGACGCTTCCAGTACAAGCGCCACGAGCCCAACGGCAACTACGACTCCGACGAGGACATGAGGAACGGCATCGACTCCGACCACGACGCCAACGACAACCCCGTACACCGCAAGCTCACCGACACAGAACTGCCAAATTTAGATAGTATATCCCTCAAAAACAAACCCAAGGCGGGTAAAGTGAGAAAAATCAAAAGACGGACAGTGAAATGATTTTTTCTAGCGTTTCAGTTCGTCCACAGACTGAGACGGAGTGCCGCGGGACGCGCGCACGAGTGACATTCCTGAACGGTGGTACGCATTTACCGGGCTCCGCATAGATAAGTATAGATATCTCACCGCCTTGTAATTGAAGGAAGCCATTAAAATGGCTTAAACAGAATGGCTTGACGGAATTGTCAGCCGTTTAATGGCTGTCATGGTGTAATTTACTCGTAACAATGCCGAAATGCGCAGTTAAGTGGTGCAAAAACACGAAATCGGAGAAAAAGTGCGGAGAAATATCGTTTCTAAAAACTACATGTTTTTTAATATTTTTCAAACACGAAATTAGATGACAGTGACAACTTCAATTGTCGAAACTGGTTACATTTTCTTGTTAGGAATGAGTAATCTTTACTAATCTATGGGGCTCCGACTGAGGCCGTCTCGTTGCCACTGAACGATATTTTTTCTATAACTATACTCGAACAACGGCCTCGCCCGCTCGGGACGGTGTTAGTATTTTTAGTACAATTTTAATTTAGTTCAAATTCAGGTATAGTGAATTAGGTACTTGAATGGAGCCGTGTCGTTCATAATAATCACTGAACTGTATATTTACGGTATTGAATGTATATCTGTGTAAAATTGTATGTAAAGTTAACCATAACTATGTGTATAGAAATTTCATGTTTATAGACTTCTTCCGACTGCATTTCTTTCGTTTCACTGTTTTACCGTGGATTAGGTATTTATTTTGTTATTTCTGGTTCTAAGTCTATGTGTTATTTGTTAATGAATTGATCAGCAATAAAATATATTTCATCTTTATTGGCTGCATTCATTTGTTTTTATTTTTTGCTTCCCATCCATCATGTCGCAGTCCAATAACCTTAGTATGAGTTTTAACGTTTTTACAAAAATGACTGATTTGGTATTTGTTTACGCATTTGCCCATACGTTTCCAGTCAGCGCCCCTAGCGGATTGTATCAGAACTGATTGGAAATATATGGGAAATAAACAAAAACAAAAAGGCATTTTTGTCAAAACGTAAAAACTCATACTAAGGGTAAAGCTATAAATTCTTAATGGATTGTTCGAATACAGAACACTTCGTTCCCAGTTTTGTCATGGAAAATATTATTATTCTTAAAATATACAAACCATCTTAAAAAGCGTCCGTGCCTCTAAAACTCCGTTGAGCGCCACCACTGAAGCTTGTAGTTTCAGTGGAAGTCCCAAATGTTTTCACTCCACTACCTTACAAATCAGTAAAAAATACACGAATCCTTTTGTCCAGCATTTTGAATTGGATAAACGATTTAAATAAGGATTCCATTATAGATGATGTCTACGAAGTATTAATATTGTAAACTTTTGAAATTAAAGTTCCACTCCAACATTGTTTCATGCTTGATTTCTAATTATGTTCTAAAAATTTGGAATAGATGGAATTTAAAATTTTCGAAAAGTTTATCAAGTTGTTACTACTGCTTCTTGTAGTTGTTGATTAGGTGTATTATATCAAAGTTGATCAAAATAAATAAATTATGAGAACTTATTTTGGAAATACAAAGAGTCTTGAATGCTTTATTTGTATATTAACCTATGTAGTAATAAACTCATTCTGAAATTAATGTGTAACGTAATGTAATACATAATCTTACAGGATAGGATTCCTACACACGTTATAGTATGCAAATCCTGTGATGTCCCACTGCTGGGCATAATTATCACCATTACTAGTATGCCTGAAATATACTAATCTTTGTTGTTCCAAACTGTTAATGTATTATCTACAAGAGTATTCTGCTGCTATATAGGGTGTCCCGTAAGTATAATCCGCGCCAAACTGCTAGTCCACTATGAAGTTGTTGCGAGCAGGTGTAGTCATAAAATTTGCAACGCGATTCATTTCTATATTCAGAGCGGACTAGCAGTTTTACGCGGACTATACCACGACAAACAACATTTTTTAATATTATAAAACAATTGATAGTTCAAAAACGGGGACACTTTTACTACGTTATATTTTCTCTGAGAGGTCAGCCCCTCATCTGTGTTCTCCCCATGTTTGTCGTTGTACTTACGGAACACCCTGTATTATTATAATACTATAAATACGAAATGAGAATGTAATATAAAAATACCATATTGTTGTTCAAAATATTTATTACAATGAAGACCATAATATTACATCTTTTATTATAAACCAGGTACAATGTTTATAATTTATTCAATGGGTTTACTGCGAGGGTTCTCGGTGATACTAATCAAGCTACAATTTAGTCATTATCGGAAGTAAATTTTACATATTGAATGTGAATTAATTGTGTGGCTTGACAGTTTTGAATGTAATAAACATGTTTCGGAAATACTCTATACTTCAAACATGCAAATTAATTAGGCTCGCGTCCATCACTCGCGATAAAACTACAAACATTTAATTATACGTGATATATTGCATTGAACACTAATGTTATAGTTTATCGCTTGCAATGGAACATGGCATTTACATAAAATGTTAAATCCAGAATAATTACATATTTTTAAACTCCAACATTCTATAAAATGTCTTATTATTTCCAAAAGCGTAACAAAAATAGATTCTTCTCATTAAAATATCGTAGACTTCTAAAAATATTTTTTTCTTTTTGTTATAATTCAAACAATCATCTACATTTTTTAATATTATAAGGCCCCTATGTTATGTACCATATTACGTATACCTATAGGTCAGTGACATTTTGCTAGAAGTTAAAATAAGGAATCGATTAGTAATCTTTTTGTGGATGTTATTCAAATTTCGAAACAATCTTATTATTCCACTGATTTCCACCAATATGTTTAGGAGTCGAAGCAATATGACAGTTCATATTGCATTTTAATAGTTCTTTTCGAAGATGACAAATATGCAATATGACAAATTATTACTTCCATAACATTTATATATGGTAAAATTTTTTGCGACTTATTTTAAATATTAACGAAAATGCATTTATTATTAATATTAAATATTTACGAACTGATTCCGGAAGCATATTGCAATGTATTTTGTACGTAGACAATATCAATATATTATTTATTTGCAACTTCATAAAAATCCCATATTCAACTTCTAGCATATTCATAACTGTTAACCAAACTTACGTATATAATAGTTACATAAATAAAAAATAACTATTACATGATGTAAACACAAAAATAAAATTATGTATTATTTGGTATTACACAACATGTTTTTAATTATAAAAAAAATAACGAGTCACACTCATTATCTGATCAATAAAAAATAAAAACTGGGTAAGTATAAAAATTTAACAATCAAAATTATGCGTAAAAATATTCCCAAAAAAAATTGGGATTAGTGAACACTTTGTGTCTCTATACATAAACAAAAAATACATAGTTTATTGTCACTTGACATGTGGTAATATACGAAATGTAACTGTTAGTTCGTGCATTATAGTTCGAAAATATATTATACAATGTCTATAACCTTAGACTAAAAAAAAGACAAATCCTCACGGAACATAACATCGAAGCATATTTTGAGCGTCGCTGTAATGAATGTTACAAATCTGGGAATTTTTCTATTGAATTTTATTTTCACTGTGTAATGACAAAATATAACATCATGTTTTTTAAACGTTTAAAATTTTACGAAATAACGTCTCATCACGAAACCTATATTATTTTAATCGGTACTGGCTTGATTTGTATTACGCATATAACTAGATTTTGGAATGCTTCAATATTTTGTCCATGAAGCTAGTACATCTTTTTTAATCTAAGAGTATAACAAACATCTTTACAACGAAAACGAATAGGTTTTAGTAGTTTTACAAAAGAAATACTTCTTTTTATAACAAAAGAAAATACACGGTCCCTTTGAGTTACGTTACAAGCTGGTTACACAGTATATTTTATAGACTTAAATCAAAATATATACCCGTCTGAATTGGATGTCATATAATCTACTATATCAAAATATATAAAGCTTAATTGCTCATCTGGGGGCACGGCGTTGCCCTGCCAAGTCGTGCCAAAAATGCCGCACCGCCGTACAATTCTTATTGCTTCACATTTCAGGCCATTTTTGATTTTAATATCATATGTTAAGATTCTTTGAACTCAAATCCCCTCCCTTTTGGAAACATCTCAACTAATTATATTTTATAGCATGTGTGTTATTTATTTAATTCACTTATCATTGAACTCGAGCATATATCTATTGATTTAAATCTACATATACATTTTGTAACAAGACAATTAAGATCTGCAGGCTACAGATTCGGCAAAAAATAGTGACAAGGGCATTTTAGAACAAACATAAAGATGGATACAGATCAAAACATTTGCATGTAATGTTACACTCAGAAAAGGCATTACATCAGTGCGTCAATTTGAACGTTATAGATTGGCACCGCTTATAATAGTTGTAACACAACATTCATACTAATGTTAAAGAAATGCACATAATCGAAGCTGAACTACAACAAAAATGGAAATCGCGTGCATCACTACAAAGTTATTATAAAAATCGGACCTATTACATACAAATATTCCAAATCCTTCCCCATCTTTTACAATGCCTGATTATGGTCTGAATATAACCCAAAAATGACAGTGTACTGTGGCATGTTACCAGGTGTACACAAACCTTGTACTACCCAATACAACAATAGAAAATACACGTCTTTGATATGTTAACAATTTAAAAAATTACAATCTAAAACATTATAAAAATATATTGTCGTCATCGTTGTATATTTCTGTAACAATACTAGCAAAATATATAGATACAATTACTATACATATAAGATTTGTACTGATTTGGCATGCACCTCGCGCGATATTTTCATCAATACTGTTTTATTTTTTAATAAGTTTTTGATAAATTGCACAAAATGTACATATACAGAGTCGAACAGTTGGTTTGGAAGTCATTTCGAAAGTACTGCCGTAAAACAACTATGTCAGTAACGTTAATATTACATATATATAAAATGTGTACAAATTACAATCGACTGGTAAAATCAGTCATTTCTGGCTATTTGAGTACTGCTATTGATTGACTAGCGGATCTACAGAAAGTTAATGCGTATAAAATCTGAGATATACATACTAAAGGGTCGTCCATAAATTACATCACATTAGCGTAAGGGTTCAGATAGGGGCCGCATGCTTTATGACGTGACAACAATTCGAAATATTAAAACTTCAATTAAAAGGGGAAGTTACATTGACAAGTGGGCCCCAGTTTCGAAACGTATGACGTCATAACACGGTCACATACATGTGACAATTTCACGAGGGGGAGGCTCGAAGACACAAAATTAAAGCAACTTAATTTATGGACGACCGTCAAAAAAACTGATGTACAAAACATGCTACAACAAGTTAAATGTCGTGCTAACTATAAAATCTACAGTGGTTCGAAATAAATACAAAAAATACATGTACTTTAAAATTTGTTTTTGGGTAAATTTTTGATTTTTTCAAAAGTGACATACATATAATATTTACATTATAAAAATTTTAAAAATATTTTTTTTGCGTTTCTCCACGATTTGTAATATTTTCGAACCCCCAAACACCTAGAGGGGGTCGATGTTTTTCACAATTATTTTTTTTTGTTTTCGAATTAAACCCAACATCAAGAAAAATATTATTTCCATGAGCGTAACTAATAATAAAGCAAATTACATACTTACGTTGTTTATATGAAATGAATTTCGATATTGTAGCACACACTAACATAAACACAAGTTAAATGTACTTTTTAGTGTACAAATTAGTATTTAAGCGTTTTCATATAAAAATCGTGTACTTGGCCGTTATTTTTTTTTTAATTTTTGACAGAAGAAAAGGCAAAATTCGCAAAAGCAAACGCAGATTAGTAGCTCAAAACATTGACCGCAGCTGTTAATTTTTTTGATATCTTTTTGTTCTGTAAAAACGCTTAACACCTTTTTGTACACAAATTTGAAACCACCCTTCGGTTGCATGTATTTCTCAAATCTAATAGAATATAAAAACTAACATTCTCATTTCTCACTAACCTAAAATAATAATTAAATTTCTAGACGTAAGAATAAGTTTCAATTGAGGTAGATTAAATTTTTTACAGTCCTATTAACCTAAAAGATTAGAATTATTTACATAAACTATGAAGCGTTTACAACATTGGATCCTTTTAAACTTCATTATATTTTGTTGCCATTGCTAGACGCCAAACATTTATTTTTATTTTTAAAATTAATATAAACTTATCATTTATGTGTACAGAGTGCCAGTGGAGAATATATTCGCGATGAAAAACAGTAATCCCTGGGACCGACAAGATCACTTAAAAACAGAAATATATTGAAACAAAAAACAAAACGATCTGATTCCCATAATTTAAATTAATCGAACGACACATTATATGTTACAATTCGTCTAGCCATTTGGGCTGCAGAGCAGGGCAAAGAATGAGACATAAATACGCTCGAAAGACATTACCCTCCGCAGTCGGGTGAACGCAAGTGGTGGTAAAACAAAACTTAGCACTGGAGCAAAACATAGTGATGATAAACACATAAGAGTCGTCAAAATGCCTTGATGTTTGTCATAAATAATGTTAGGGCTCTTTTTTTAACATATTCATGACTTTCGAGTCAAATTTTACAATTTTAGCGCGCTGAAACTCGTTGTAAATAATATACATTGGAAAAAGTAATATTGTCGGCTCCCAAGGATGACCTATATGACCTTTAACCACATACATACTCCTTAAAAATAATGAACCGATCTTACAAATTCCTTATTCATTACTAAAATAATAAATGCGAAAGTATGTTTGTTTATTTGTTCCACTTTCACTGGTCAATAAACCAACCATCTCCACTAAATTTAATGAACACTGGATACTTTTGATATTGGAAGATTTTACACATCCCGAGGGAATATAAGACAGATTAGTCAGATGAGTACATCGACTAACGTAACAAACGCAGACAGATCCGCGTGCGTGTCTAGTTCAAAACTAAACGCGTTCATTGAACGATTTCTAAACAACGAACCTTTCTACGCCATTATGCGTAAGAAAGAATTTCAAAGCATTTCCAATTTTCATCACAATCCACAAAAAATGCTTAGTCATTCATAAGGTTTTAATGACTAGACGATGTTACTACGCAAAGTTAACTCATTTAATTGTCGGTGCAACACCGAATAGTTGTATCACAAGTTTTGTTAAACAAAAGCAAAGAGGATTAGATCGTGTAAAGAAAGAACTTTTTAAAATATTTGATACAAAGGCGAGAGTCACTTTTGTACCGCATGGAATTTACTCGTAACTTTCTACCGATATCATATCGATTGGTCGACAGGTGTTAAAAACGGTGCGCCAGATTCAATTAAATGGGCTATTGCTCAAAATTATTATCAAACACTTGACTAATCTTGAAAACGTTACTCGTAATAACATTTTTATAAAAACATTTTGTTTAGCTTCCCCGTAATCAGTGGTTAAAGGTCTAAATAATTATAACAGTTATCAGAAATGCAAGGCACCTAATAATCCACATGTTATCACATCCTTCCATTTCAATCGTACCAAATTTTTAACAATTCTCACTATATTATAACAATTTTCTGACACTTACACACACGAACTCGAAGAGAATCGTTTAAACAAATTATATAATTTGGCTCATAATCCTAAAACATATGCCAAGACAATCACTTTTTTACAGAAAGCTTCGACAAAGACCACTTTCAAATAATATTTACATATTTTATCAAAACTTGCGACAATGTACCGTCAACTTTAGCTCATTTTAGTTCGATCAAAATTGTTTAACATGAGCAACAAAGAATCGACTCGATTCTTTCGTTAGTAATAAAAATGGATAAAAAACTAATGATTTCAGATTTCACGATTTTTGGCACATCTTATTACAATGAAGTGATGTATATTCAGGCTCTCACTTGGCCGATCTTACAGACCCAATTATAATTTCTTAATGCTAAGGAAACAAAGCTTCTGAGGTATGAGGAATAGTTTTATTGCTCGTTGTCGGCT
Organism: Epargyreus clarus clarus; assembly: GCA_014595695.2. Classification (NCBI taxonomy): domain Eukaryota; kingdom Metazoa; phylum Arthropoda; class Insecta; order Lepidoptera; family Hesperiidae; genus Epargyreus; species Epargyreus clarus. The sequence goes on along the minus strand of JACTTY020000005.1, from coordinate 2,387,584 downwards.
GGTACACCGCAACGCGAATAGAATATCAAATTCATTCTGAACAATAGAATGAGAGAGAATCCTACAGTATAATATATTCAATAATTTTCACTCTGTTCCGGACTTACTTACGATGATTATTCATTCTAGCTTAACAGATCTGATGTTATACCCACACTATGCTTTCGGATCTACACTTGGCGCGAGGCATACGCTCTTTGTTGTATTATCGTCGAGTGGAAAACAGTAGGCCTCTCTAAAACATATTATACGGCCTACTGCCTTCAAGAGCCGTACACCCTAAACACAATCCCGTAAACTAATATTATTGTCCTCCTAATTACAGTTCACATTCCGCTATCGCTTGTACTATCCCATCTAACAGCTCACAGAGTTGGTCCCACTTATACTCCATAACCGTCATACGTACGTACGCTATAAATAAACAATTTACAAATTCCGAAAGTACATACACGACTAGATAACATATTCATGTAGAATTCGGAAACATTTTGGTATACCTGAGACGAACGAATAGTAACAATTTGGCAATTTTCCTCCGAGGGCGCGCACCCTCAAGCTTCATCGAATAACGAAAAGTATGTTCAATTGATTAACTGTCTATAAATTTAGCATAATATTATAGCATAGCAACACATTCGAATCCAGCTAGTTTCAACAAATCCCACAAAAAAATATTAAATAATACATTATTAACATTGCTATCAACTTAGATTTCTAGGCGGTACAAAATTCTATTTCCATTATCAATACAAAATTGTCTTTCATTAATAAAATACTTAATTACAATAGTTACACCTGTTTTGTAAGATAAATAGGTAGACTTGCTAGCGATTTGTTGAAACTAGTTACGGAACAAAAGAAAGATAATATTTATATACAGTATTGCAGCAGTGCTGCAGTCCAGACTATATTTTACAGCTTAGACCAACCTTACCTAGTGAGGTAGCTCGGTATTTAAATAAGCTAAATGCAATGCTCCAGGGGCTGCTAGTGGGGCGGGGGCGGCGGCGGCGGCGGCTTGGGGCTCTGCGCGGTCTGGAAGGCCTGCGTGAACGCGGGCAGCCGCTGCTGGGGGCGGCTCTCGCGGCCCTCCTCGCTCGCAAACGTCGGCTCGCTCTCCTCCAGCAACTCTAACATCTGGCTCGAGATGCCAGACGGTCCTTCGCCCGGATCCAACAGCAAGGACTGGACGTTGCTAGGCCCGAGCAAGTGCACGTCCAAGGGGTCGGGCAGAGCCTGCGTCGTTATGTAGTCGAGGTTCGAGGACGACTGCGCGTAGGGCGCGGGCACCATGTACACCACAGGATAGTCCACATTACCGGCCGCTGAGTAACTCGCAGCATACTCTGGGGAGGTAGCTTCCTCTACCTTTATATCTAATGGTTCCACTTTGATGTCGAGGTCTGGAATTTCTACTATTATATTGGGGGATGGAACTCTCGTTGGGTGCTCAGATGACTCCTCGGGCGAAGCAGGCTTCCAAATACCAAACTCTTCCTCGACAGGAAACTCAGAGAAGCTCTCCTCGAAAGAGGAGGCCTCAGGTGGTGGGTCCTTGGACGTGCCCACTGCTGCAGACCTCCACGACTCATCGGGGTGTGCATTCTTTACATGGCGAACTAAATGGTCTTTTCGTCCAAACTTTTGGGGGCAATGAGGGCATAAAAAATCTCGTCTACCTGTATGCACGACTAGGTGGCGCCGCACGTCCTTGGCAGTGAAGAACCTCCTGTCACAGTAGTTACATGTAAACTTTTTATCCGTTTCACTTTTAACAGTTCGACTCCCAGTGTGGACTTTCAAATGATACACTATCTCCTGCCTCGTGCTGAATGTCTCATCACAGATCTTACACTGCAAGTTGCCCTCCTCGGCCGAGTGCAAGGCAGCGTGCTTCCTGTAGCTCAGCTGGGAGGTGTACGACTTCCTGCAGTCTGGCCTCTCGCAAGTGTACAGATTCTTGACAGGATTATGTACCCTGACATGGTTGGTCAGGTGATCCTTGCGATTGAACGTCTTGCCACAAGTGGTGCACGCAAACGCGCGGGACTCACTGTGGATGAGGCTGTGGCGCACCAGCTTGAACTTGGAGTTGAATCGCTTGTCGCAGAGGTCGCAAGAGAAGGGCAGCTCCCCGGTGTGGCTGAGCACATGCTGGCTGAGCTTGCCGGGGCTGGAGAAGCGCTTCTCGCAGGTGGCGCAGACGTGGCGCTTGCTGCGGTCGCGGCGCGGCCGGCGCTCGGGCTCGGCCGCCGCGCCCGCGCCCTCCGTCCTCGCCTTGAACGTGGGCACCCGCCGCACGGTCTTCACCGTGCGGAAGCACTGCTTGATACCGCTGGGGCCCGACGCGTCCACGGCCACGTACTGCACCTTGGTGGGCAGCTGCGACGCGGGCGGCGCTACGAACCTCTTCTGCGGGGCGGGCGCGCTCGGCCCGCCCGTCTCCTCCGCGAACTCGGGGCCGCCCTCCGCGCCTTCTCTAGGGTTCGGTGGCGGACTGGCCATCTCGCGCACATTTTTGACGCGCTTGCCCTATATCGCCGTTCGGTGATCGCGCGTGGTGCTCGTGCGGGCTCCGGGGTGCCGCTGGCTCGTCGCGATGGCAGAAAACATTTCTGTCACATTGACGGTCTGGAAGCCCTTTTTCGTATTCGTGTCACATGGTTCTCGCGGAATTTTTGGAGTTCATCTTCGGTTTCCGCTGAACTCTGTCGCGTGCTTGTCTCTCTACGCTTCTATTCGATTGAAGAAAGCGGAGAGGGAGTGAAAAACGATGAAAATTCTACTTTCTTCGAAGAAATACGTAGCGGTTGACATCGAAATGTCAAAATAATGAAATGAAGCCAAAAAGCCATGTCAAAAAAAATCCGCCGAATCGTCGTCGACTGCCCCTTCGGAAATTATTGCCATTTGAATAAAATATATTAATTTCATAGGGAACAAAAAAATATGGTGATGAAATAAAATTATCTCCTCTGTTCAAAATGAACGAACGTGATCATGTATTTTTCTTTATGATGTTTGAGTACTTCAAACCACTTAAAACGTCTACCATCCGTCCAAGTTTTTAATTCATTTATTAAAAACTAAAGCTATGAACTTACAGCGCGGATTTCAGCCAACCCGTACAGCGATTCAGCAATTAGCTGCACTGCAACATGCGTAAAATATGATAATATAGATATGAAATATATTTGCACGGTTTACAGCTATGATGGCAATGTGCATGACTGTCTGCAGCTTCCTCTGCATTCAAGGGCTAATTGTGAACCTGTACTAAGCGACACCATCACCTGCAGCGGTTGCTCACGTTCGCTCACGTACGTAGCATTGAAATTGACATGAAAGTCAAAAATGGTAGAGCCTGTGGTTCGATTCCGGCGGCACCACCGCCACTCCTATTTCTGGTTGATGGTAAGGGAGTAGGGAGGGTAGGTTACTTTACTAAGAGACGCACTTTTCCGACGTATTCCAGCTTAGTCCTCAACTGTATTGCCGCATTTGTGATCAACTGACGATCTGGGATCTGGGATCTGATTATAAATATCTATGGGTGGCAGTAGCCATTTACTTACAGGTAGACTGTATGGTCGCCTGCTGTTCCTGAATTCTGTATTATAAATATCAATAATAATCGTGAACAAATATTCTTGCTAAATAAACCTTTTGGTCAAATCTGTAGATAATTTCACAGCTGCAGGAGCTACGTGAGCGTATATAACTACAGTCTCATTAGATTTAAAATAAACCAAATATTCCGCGACTGCGCGCGTGTTTACTTGAAAACCGTTCCTCCGTTCATGGCCTTAAATAGATCAAGATCTTTTTTTGTTTTTTCTATGGTTTTCGGTTAGATTAAGATATATAATATCGAGCCTTAGAATAAAACACCGAATGCACTGTTTTTCCCATACAAGAGAAAAACAAGCGTATTTCTCTGTTCCATGGTTTTTCCCGTAGTTAAGAAATATATTATTTAATATTGTATCATTTTATATCGGGTAAAGTAAATGAAGGAGTTAGAATAAATATAACTAAGAACTGAGAGACGTATTTAATCCGACATGTATAAAATTTCTGATATTATTTTGTATTAATGATATAATTATTTATTATATCATTATTTATACTATACTCTCATTAACTATAATTATTCTATATTTTTTATAATCTATATCATGTTTCAAATTGATCCATTTGTCAGTGTCAGTTACGTCAGTTGCGTTTCTGCTGTGAAGGAATAATTTTATGAACTGAAAAGGGTGTGAAATAAAAAACTCAAGTCACGCAATTACAATCCGTTGCATTTATCAACAACGTATTTTTTGTGTCTCAAACACAAATAAATAAAAACTAATCGGTATGTAATTTGTTACTCTACCCGTTTTGTTTTCAAAAATAAATTAACCAAGAAATGTACCGTCCATACGATTTCCATTATGCGCTCTACGTTAGTGAAGATCTATTTTGGTGTCGATATAAATCTCGTTAGCATTTGTAATGTAAATGCGTGTACCAGCACGATTCTTAGCGGTAACTGACTATACGGATCGTTGCAAGTATCTCCGTATGAGCAAAATCGTTATGTTAAATATGATGTATCATCATTGCATTATAAATGTTTCATTATAGTTTATTCCATTTGCAATGATGATTTAAGGTCAGTCACGGATGATAGCAGATCTATGTGTTAGCTATTACAAATTTTCCAATTTTGAACTAAGAACCAATCTGAACTGTTTGTGTTTGAGGAATATAATGCTAGTGTGAGAACTATCTCACGAATAATAAGCGAATATTTTAAACTAAAAACTTCCTGCAAGTAGTAATTATTAAAAGTTGTATATATTGCTCATTATAAGTTTATATTTGCAGCCATGTCTGAGCAGAATGTAGCATCTGCGGCGCCATCAGCTGCCACTGTTGGTGAGGACCAGCGCTCTGCGGGCTCCGGTACAGGATCTGGTTAGGAAACACTTTAAAATTTGGAGCCTACAATGCTTTTTGTATCCCATTGCTGTGTATGCATGTAACTACAACTGGAAGTATACTCCATCCTTATTGAATGTTTTCAAACTATTTGTAGATCATTGACATTTCAAAATCAGGAGGTAGAACCTTTTGTGGTTTGATTTAGAGGTCACCACCACACACTTTTTTTGCTTAATAACAGCAGTATTTAGTGCTACTGTGTTCCAGTTTGAAGCATGTGGCAAAGGAGATATATTTATCCAATCATTCTAATTTAGTCTTCAAGGGGTAACAGTATGTCTGTGGTCGACCTTAGGTCGGAGTTTTAATTTTACTTGGGGTTGATTATCCATTGGTGGCAGTAGCCTCTTACCATCAGGTGGACTGCATGAATCTTGTTTACAATAAACTTAAAAAAGAGAGTTATTAAAATGTGACTCGCTTTTAACAGCAAGTGCAGTGGAGGAGAGAGTCTATGGAGGTTGCGAGGGTCCGGAGGCGATGTACGTGAAGCTGGTGTCTTCCGATGGCCACGAGTTCATTGTGAAGAGGGAACATGCCCTCACGTCTGGGACCATCAAGGCCATGCTGAGTGGCCCCGGGCAGTTTGCTGAGAATGAAGCCAACGAGGTCAACTTTAGGGAGATCCCGTAAGTCTATTTTTGAAATGTTTTCACGGTTCATGCTTGAACGTTCTGTGGTTAAACTTTCGTGCCACCACCATTACACCTATTTATGCCTAACAGCAGTATTAAGTGTTGCTGCATTCTTATTTGAAGGGTGTAAGGGAGCCTTACACTCTTTACTCGGAGGTTACAACACACCTTAGTCTTGCCAACTTAGTCATCAGTAATTGCATCTATTGCCCATTATCTATTGGGGGTGGATTGCAGATGTCCATGGAGAGCAGGAGCCACTTATGATCACACGGAATGCGTGCTCCTTTGCAACTTTAACATTACATAGAAAAGGTCTTCCTATGTGATATAAAAAATTGATTTTTCAATTATTAAATATCCCTGCAATTGAATATCCAAAAATGGTCAAATAAAGCCTACACATTGTAAAACTGTATAATTACATTTAAAATACACTTTATTATTGTGCTATCCAGTAGTGTTGCTTAGATCAAATTCCGTTAATATTAAAAAGTAAAACAAAAGAGGTACTTTGGAACACTTTTTAAATACAGGAGAGTGGAGGACTTTAGGTTTGTTGTATTGTATTCCAATAATACTTGTTCCAGATCCCACGTCCTGCAGAAGGTATGCATGTATTTCACGTACAAGGTGCGCTACACAAACTCCTCCACGGAGATCCCAGAGTTCCCCATCGCTCCAGAGATTGCGCTCGAGCTGCTCATGGCTGCCAACTTCTTGGATTGTTAGGGGGTGCTGAGGCATTGCTAAGGGTTGAAGAAGCTTCCCATGGAATACGTATGGCAATATACTTTTAAAACATTCATGTGATATGGTCTATTTACTAAACTGTGGATGATTGTAAGTGTAGGTAACTTTGACTGTGTGTGTGCTAAGAAATGTCTTGCAAACAAATCCCCGACTAGCAAGTTTATATAACAACATTATTAGAAAATCACACTGTTAAAACCAAATCACATACGACAGATAAGTGAATGGAAACAATCTGTAGAGTAACTTATGTAGAAGGCAACTTAAGATCAGTCACAGATGGCAACTAATGCCCATTATTTATAATCAATCTATCGTAAAAAAATTGCCTACTAGGCAAAAATTGACAAATGTTAACCGTTAGTAGGTATAACTTATTATTATTAGATAAATTGATTATTATTAAGATCAAGCATAAGTTGTAAAGCTCACTTGAATGTGCAATTGTTTTATATTGTATTACGTATTCTATGGAAGCTTCTAGAAGTATCCTGTATTTAATTGAGAGGAAACTAATATTTTGTAGAACCAGTTGGAGGAATGAAGATGGTGGTTCAAAGTGCTCTGTAGAGGGCGCCACCAGGCACTTTACCACCTAACAATTTCATTTTCGAAGAACAATCTATTTATTATTATTGCATATGTGAATTCAGTCCATCCATCAGCCTTTACTGGTCCACTGCTGGACATAGGCCTCCCCTAGTCTGCGCCACTCCGACCGGTCTTGGGCCGTCTGCATCCAGCGGTTACCCGCCGTCCGCTTCAGGTCGTCAGTCCACCTGGTCGGGGGGCGTCCTGTACTCCTTTTGCCGAGACGTGGTCTCCATTCGAGGACCTTCCGACCCCACCGGTTATCGGTCCTGCGAACTATGTGGCCAGCCCATTGCCACTTCAGCTTGCTTATTTTGAGAGCTATGTCGGTAACTTTCGTTCGCCTACGGATTTCCTCGATACGAATTCTGTCGCGTAGGGAAATACCGAGCATAGCTCTCTCCATAGCTCGCTGAGCGACTTTGAGTCTTCGTATAAGGCTCACAGTGAAAGACCACGTCTCGGCACCATACGTCATCACTGGCAACACACACTGAATTCAGTAAACACCATTAATTAATATGGAGAAGTTTATAGCACCATATTTAGGTTCATTATCTCTCCATTATCCATTCCTCTCTCTCGATTATCCATTCATTACAAATATTACAATATTTTTAGTTACAATGTTATGTAGCATAACTGTCTTCGAAAGTAAACAAAAAAATATCAGTGGCTGCCCCAACAGTATAAAATTAATCTTATTCTGTTTTCAAACAAGGATTTATTTCAAATTTTGTTACATTTTTTTTTAATAACTGAAGACTATTCTAATTCTTTGAACATACACATCCAAATTTAAAACGAAATTTATCTTTTAATTATTTACTTTTTATTTAATACGCTTTCTACATTCACAGTCCCACACTCGGATTTCCTGATTCGTGGGTGCCATAGTCACACACAGACGAGTACACACTCAGACCCAAATAAATCATTTAAATATGTCTGGGAATCGAACTCAGAACTCTGCGTGTCACACCGGTATGGTGACCACTTCGTCACTCAGGTTACATTGTTTCATGTGTTTACAGTTGGCAAAACGCAACTGAAAACATTACTAATTATCTCAATTTGATGTCTGTAGATGTTATTTAGTAAGCTGATAAGTTCCTTAATTACTGAACTACATTTTAGACTATTTATTGCACTAACAAGGCTTTGGAAATGAATATTTTAAAACATAGGTTCTTCTTTTGATGTGTAGCATTTTTTAGTATGTTAGGAAACTATAATCGTTGTAGACATAAATGTATTGTAGAATACACTATGCACGAATGAGTAGAATTAATAGACAATTTTATTAACCGAGAAATATTTCTCATTATTCTGTATATCAGGTTATTGTAGCAAAAAATTCGTAGAACACAACACTATGATAAGCTTTATGCATATAATCTATAAGAAGTATACAAACAAATTCACCACGCAATTTTATTTATGTAAGTTTTAACTACTTAATAGAATTTATTTTCTAAGATTTTTGTTTTTCTGAACATAAGTAACCATACTTTAGCTTCTCTAGAATGAAATCAGGATGGGTAACTAGTATTAAATAGTTGAATACCGTTTGTTGGCATTACAGATGCATCATTTCGCAACATAAGGATTTTTTAAATTAAAATTTCCTCTATTTACATTTAGTTTGTAATAGCATTTACACTAAAATAATAATCCTTCCTAAATAGCTTCTGTTTTTTCAGTTTCACGTATTTGTTTATAAACATTCAAGCTCTCGTTTTATTTTTAATAAAGTGGAATTTTCTTTTATTGGTTGTTTTATTTCTTTACTACCCACTTATTGTTAAGTGTACATTCTAAACTATTGTTAAAACTTCCCGCAGCTCTTCACAGCCTATTTTCCGCAACTCAAGAGATGGCGCTTTGTGAATCACGCTTTCGAAGTTTTCTCAATATCTAGCATATAAACGAACTGAACGTGTGGCCATGTCGCAAAGGCCCTTATCATCATCAACCTATTACTGTCCCACTGCTGGGCACGGGTCTCCTCTCAGAATGAGAAGGATTAGGCCATAGTCCACCGCGCTGGCCAAGTGCGAATTGGTAGATCGAGAATCGAGAGGCCGCGTTTCTTAACCACTAGGCTATCTGCTTTTTGGCAAAGGCCCTTACAGTAGCTATGAAATAGAATCATAAGAGTTTACATACATTTGGTATACATAAATAAAAACAAAACAATTGACTCATCCTTTATTGAATGCATAAACAAAAACCGGTCCACGTGTTGTCGGGTATGTCGGAGCGAGCCCACCGCTGGGAACCAGACCCTTTGGAATGACGTCCTGCTTAAGTCTAACACATCAGAAAACAACTCCATACCGAACTAAAAGTTCATTAATAAATAAATTCTGATATAAAAATTACACAACTAATAATGAACTATAATCATAATCGAAAATTAAACCATCTCAATAATGAACTAAAACTCTAGAAATTCCATCTGAGATCTAAGCTTATAATAAAACTTTGGATAAGAATTAAAATAATTATGGACAATCGATTATATAGTTTTGTACATTTTTACACGCAAAGAAAAATAAATCTTTTCATCCATTTAGTTAAAATACTGAGTAATAATAATTATAATAGGCGAAGGTATTATATGCGTCTAGATGGACAAGGAAACCTGCCAAAAAATTGGTGCACAAATTGAGTGTTATTTTTAAACTGAAAAACCCAGTTATACTTTAAAATTTGTATTTTTTGTCGATGCCGCATTTAGCCACATATAATATCTTTGTTAGGGAACAAAATGCTGAGTTACATATTGTGACACTGTACGCACCTTAACTAACGAAAATATACACAATACATATTAATAATAATGATATACTCATAATAATACATCGTAGATTACAAAATAATACTTTACGATTACAATCATGTAATAATGTCAATTATTGTATGGAAGATTTCATTTTGTATCGACAGCTCAGTACAAAACAGTAACATTATCATATATGCCTGATATACGATTTTTAAAATGAAAATAATGACACAACTGATGTGTTTAGTACATATTATGCGAGGAATGTTCTAATCTGTACCGAATACGTACTTGAAATTTATTAAAAATCGAGATAGGTTGTATATTGGTTATAATATTACAAATGAATGTCGGTTTACAGTTGATCAAATTGGGGTTTACTTTTTATTACTATTACGTCACACGAAGTGTATCTATCTTCCACCACCAATTAAATGTTAAGTTTCAACGTTATTTGTTAATTTTCAAATAAACAACAAAAATTGGGAATAATAAGATGACATAATAGCCTTATTTTGTCACCCGTATATTCAAATGTATAATGACTGTGAAACTTGTTTCAATAAATATTATAGCCCAAAACTGGGGGATTTCTATTTACCTCTCGCTCTTTCTTTATAGTATGAGCGAGAAACGTACACAAAATGATCCAATTTGTAACATATTATTTAAGGAGCAAGATAGATACTCTTTTCACCATAATCGTGTGACGTAATCAATACACGACCCCACTAAAATGACAATAAAAGTTCACAATGTATGTATTTTATGACGAACATAAGGTACAATTTGTCAATGAATCAATAGATATGTAGAATAATATTTTCACACAAGCAACACGATGTTATGATTTATTCGAAGCGCAACAATGCAGATGATATGTTGATAGATATACCACTAAGACCGCCGCACTACGCCCTTACGTATAACAAAATGACAATCCTTTTTTATTAAAAATAAAAACTTATTAAAATTAAAAATAACGAATTTTATGCGAATAATTGCTCGATATTGAAGCTTAATTTGTTTTTATTTAATTTAAATAATTATATGTCTCTTCGTAATTTTTGAATTGTTCAAATCCATTTGAACTAATTTTATAAAATAATAAGGAGAATAAGAAACTGCTTTTTCTTTAGAATATATTAATCATGTTTAAATCATAATAAAAGAACCTAAGTATTTAAAGGTCGGGATAAGTAAGTAAATAAGTAAGGAGTCAAGATAGTTAAATTTCTTTAAAACAAATTTTGCCTTTGATTTTACGAAGGGGCTCATATTTCATAATAAGATGAAAATGTTATCTCTTTTCTGGAATAAATCAGATGGTATAATACTACATTAACGTTAACTTAAGTTAACTGAAGTTTCATAAATATATTCTTATTTTAACTTTGAATAACGATACGTAAAAGCGCGTGTCGGCGGCCGCGTTATAAATAAACTCCAATGATCCAATAAACGAAACAGATATAGTAACAAGGATGGATATATTTATATTAACGTAATGATACTTCAACCACTTAGGACTTCAATTCCGTTGACTATTCGCTACAAATAATATTGAGCACTCGTTTGTCTTTTTGTAAAGCTTAAGTATCGCACTACGTTCAACGAAACATAAGCGTTGCGTACGTAAAGAAAATATTAAGTATATGTAAATGCTGTATGTCAGATAAGTACTAATATCTAGCCTGTCTAAACCTCTTCCATAGCAGAGCCAGTTAAGTAAAGCTTTCGAACCTTCTATGGAGCCACCCCGATTCCAAACATTGGCGCCAACGTAACCAACGTATTCGATTTGATATCGTAGTAGGTATAAATTGCATAAAATTCATATGATTTAAAAATCACAGCCTGTTGAAGTCAATTGATCTTTTGAATCATCAAAAATATAGTTATATTTATCGAGATTGAATTAAAACATTGTATCAAATCTTAGTGCAGTCTTAATTGAAAGAAGACTTAAGATTTGTTCGAAAAATGTCGCTAATATTTGATCAAACATTGGTGTATTATTTAGTTGGTGACAATGTGGAGCCGGGGCGACCGTCAATCAAACAGCCACTACAAGCGAACTAAAATCGACGAAGCGACAAACATTCATCCCTGATCAGCGTGCGCTATGTTCTGATCGATCTGGATCATCTTCTTGCTGATCGAATATATCGGGGGCGTTTCGATTTTGCCCGATATCGCTTGCACTCGACTCTTGACCGATTCGAGCGGCGCTAGATCGATTTTCGAGTCATCGCACGACTGCGAATGTTGGAACGAAACTCCTTCAGTGTTACCGTAGATGTGTTGCGGTTCGCGCACGTTGCCGTAGAGGTTGTAGTTGTGTATGAGAGTTGAGACTCTGTTTGTGGTTATTGGGAGGCTGTTGTGTTCCTTGGGGGCGTGGTCAGCGTTCGGGGGCGTGGTTACCGTTGTGACCGGTTGGTTGATCTTGAAGTCTGGTTTTGGCGGGGGCGCGTCCTCTTCCTGGAAGGACGGTTGGTTGCTGAGAGGTGGGTTCGTGGGTGGTGTGTGGCACTGAGCGGGTGGGGTCTGGGTGGTGGGGTGTGTCTGCTGCGGGCTGGGGGACTCGTCGTCGGGCTCGAGGGCGGAGCGCCAGTCCACGTTGGGATGCCGCTCCCGGATGCAGTCCACCACGTCGAGAAGATTCTTCGCGTCCATCGCTAGCACATGCGCGGCTGCCAGCATACTTCTGCAAGCGAATCGTTAACGATGTGCTTAATAATTTTTATATCACGGCGTGCGTAAATGGACGTTTTACGCACGCTTCGCGTGCGCAAAACCCCCATTTCCGACCCCGTAATATAAAATTTTATACAACACGCGGACGAAAAATGTTTTTCTGACTCGTGTGATTGCAGTCCTCGCCTGCGGCTCGGCCTGCAAACTCACACTTGTCAGAAAAAAATTTTTCGTCCTCGTATTGTAATGTACTAATATTTGTTGTGGGTAAAATATTGTTACGGAATGAATTCTAACATTGATTAGTGTTGTAATGAAATATGTGGAGATCCAAAAGGAATAAAAATAACTGTTTGAAAATTAACATATTGTTTTTCACACGAATAAAGCAAATACCTACTTAGAAAAATCTCAATTTTTTTAGATTTGGTAGGGTCTTTACAATTAAATAGCCATTTTGAAACAAAAGGATAACTGATGATTTAAATTCTACATCCATAAATATATTCTAAATGTTTGATAATCAAATATGCGACGGTTTTAAGTTATTATACATACTTGGTGTAATCGTGGTGCAGCGTGGTGTTCGCGTACTGTATGGCGAGCCGCATCGCCTCAACGAGCGCCGCCATGTCTTTGCTCAGCACCTGATGCGCCATCTCCACTTCCCTGAATAAACAAATACATAAAAATTATTTATGAATATTTTTTTGTTGATTTAATAAAGTTTAAGGTATTTTTTTTTTCTAAGATTGAAGTAGTGGATAGGGTGGTCCACTCTGGACCGTCGATTTTGGGGGACCAACAAACATAGTTAAAAAAGGTCGTCAGAACCAAACAATATGTTAAATGTGTATAAATCATCGAAAACAAAGCTACCGGAATCGTATTTTTCGTCGAATAAATCTATGATTGGGTGGGGGACTGTCAGCTCGGTATCTTGACTGAGTCCCGCATCGAACTGATATTTTAAATAATATTGTACTATTATGAAATCATGTTAAAAGTATTCACCCCTTTGAGAATTTCCCCGGGCAAAGAGGGTACCCTCAAGGCCCGAATAACTTACCTTTGCGCGTGTGGGGAGTACAACAACACGAGACGGTCCACGCTGGCGCAGAGACGTCGCAGTGCGTGCCCGGCTCCCCGCACACCAGCTAACACATCAGGCGGGGAGCTCCCCGCTGTGGGCGCCGGCCAGCCGCATGACGGCGCGCATCTCGCCCGTATGCACCACCATGCACGCCACGCGGCGGGTACAGCAGCACAAGGTGGGGAAGGGAGGCTTACCTCCGCGCGTTCGGCAAGTACAGCAGCATGAGGCGGGGATTACTTGTGCGCGTGCAACACTTGGGGCTTACCTCTTCGCGCGCGGCGTGTATAGCAGCACGGAGCAGTAGGGGGGAGGGAGGCGGGGGGACTTACCTTTGCGCGTGCGGCGGGTAAAGCAACACGAGGCGATCCACAGTGGCACACAGGCGTCGCAGCGCGTGCCCCGCGCCCCGCACTCCGGCCAGCACGTCAGGTGGCGGTGCGCCGCGCTGCGCCGCGCCCGCTAACCGCATGACGGCGCGCACGACGGCCGTGGTCGCGCTGTACACCGGCTCGCCCGCGCCGCGGGGTACGTGCGGTGCGTTCGACGTACCCTGGGGATCACACGACAAATGTTCATATTCGCCGAGTATTAACGAATAGACGAAAATACCAATATGTAAATAATCTACTTGATTGTATTCAGTACGCCTTGATTCTTCTGCATCAGCGACCTTGAATTTAAATTAAAATACTCGTCCCCTCTCCTCTTGGTGTAAGTTTTTTAAACTCTTTACAATCTAAATGGTCATAAAGTTCATCAAAAATAAATTTTACCCAAAAACTATATTGTGATACTTTGGGAATGGAAAATCAGATAAAATTACATTACTTGTACGGGTCACGACCGTACATTTGGTACCATCAGTAGTTTACGCTACACTGATGCATTTAAGTCTGTGCGCTAATGAACCCTGTAAATATCGGTCGCGTGCTCCTCTGACATTAACTATCATCTTAGGAATAGAAGTTTATAATAAATCAGTTATTTCTATCAATCTCTATCATTTCTATCATCCAAATATTATATTAGGTTACGTCTCAACCCATACAAGACGCGAGTAGGATATGTTAATAACTCATACGAATGTACTTGGTACGCGTTGCATTGCTCGTCCACTCCCCGCGGGGTGTAGATTTATTATTGACTATTGGTGTTAAACTATGTTCTTTAATTATTATACTATGCTAAGGGTATTAACACTAAAATTAATCAAAAAGCTTATTAAAAACAAATTTTAGGTAACAATTATTTTGTCAAACTTTAGGAATGGAAAATTAGATGAAATTAAATTATTTATCAATTTATAATTAATTTTAAGTGGTCCTACCTTATCTTCGCTTCCTTGTCGCTCTTTGGGTTTGACTGTATTGGCCGGACTTGTGTCCGATGAATTCGCCGCTGCAAATGAAACAAAAATTACATTTTAGTCATTTATGTCCTAATTTTCATAGTATCTCTATTTTATTACCTACATAAATCTCTATCATAGTATTCGTCACTTTTTTACACTAAATATTAACATTGGAAAAACCATCGTAAAGAAACTTGCACGCCTTCTTAAAACAGTTCGCAAGGCATGCAATTTTACGAACTTTTACTAAGTTTCTGTAGACTTAATCTGTCTTCACACTTGATTAGCGCAATGGACTACAGCCCAAGTCCTTATCCTGCCTATCAGTGGAACAGTAATGTTTTGATGACGTCATCAAAGTATCACATCATCAAACTTATGAATTTTGAAATAAATAAAATATAAAACATATATATAATAACCGGAATGCGGCTGACTAGTGGGCTTGCCGTCGTGTGCGGGCGCCTCGCCCGCGGCCTCCTCCGTCGACGTGGACGACGTCAGCTGAACGTTCGATAGACGCTTCTGTTGAGAAATGAATGAGGTTTAGTGTTGGTTTTGTTATTTATGAATGATCCGGTGCGAAGGACCAAAGTTGACATTACGGAGGTAGCACACGAGCGACAGCGTGCCTGTTAGCCTGAGACAATAGCTTCGGCCAGTATCACTTTAATTAAGCTTCACCGAATTAAAAGGAATTAAGGGGAAAAACAGTCATGCAATTTATTTTTAAATTTTATTTTTGAATACATTTTTTACTGTATTGTCTTTCGACAAAATTTAGCGTTTGAAGAACTAATTAAAAACGGTTTCTTATTCTGTGTGAAAATTTTATTTTTTCCCTTAGTAATTTACATTTAATTTCTTAAAATTCTAACTTTAAATTCAACCTTTAAAATTTTACTCAACTGGCGAAGAATAATATAGGGGTCATAATTCAAAAAAACTTGTGTCGCCATCTGGTGACATATGGCGAATAATCGCAACAGTCGCCATTCCTTACCAGATTATCCTCTTGCATTTGCAACCATCGTCTGTCCTCCTCGCTCTGATGTTGCTGTCTCGCCAGCTCTGCTAACAGCCGCCTCTCCACCGCTTGCTCGGTATCGAACTCTGGACTCTGTTCATTAGAGATAAAGGTTAGAGTCCATGCTTACAGGGAATTGACAGCACGAATGACTCATGAAATTAGTATATTATTGTATTGTATTTTCGTAAATTATACGTATTTTATAGCAAAATCAAGATCGTATTCAAATTGATTTAGATGACCAATTGACCGGGAATCGAACCCTGCACGTTTTTAATTACTTACTTTGCATGATAAATTACGATTTTATGAATTATTTGATTTGATTCTTATACAGATTATATAAAATGAACAATGAAATTTAAAAAAATAAACCGAAACAAAATATGGAGTGAACTTTTGAATGAATGTAATTAAAATAAAGTCATTCGTGCTTCATTATAACTATGTTTTAGAACTAACCTTGTAGTTAGTACCAATAATAATATTTTATATAAAATTTTGTACAAATTATATATGATTTTTTTGTTAATCAAGATACAATTTTGTTAATGAGGATTGACCAATTAATACCAAAATTATTTAATTTTTGTAACCAAAAACAAAGTTAGTTCATCAACAGATGTCGACGTCATTAAATGACGTTTTATGAAAACCACATGTGAAATGTTACTTATTTGATTGGAAATGGTATATTGTCTCAAATTTTGAACTATCAAATTATCTCTGTCTCAACTTTTGGACTATCTAAATTTCAAACAATTTTCTAAGCCAAAGCTTCAAAAAGTCAAAAACAAAAAATCTACTAAATAAATAGCAACAAACATTTATACAAATTATACGCTTTACTTGCATAAATTCGATAAAGCACAAAAACAGCGGCAAATAAAAGATTCACATGTGATTCCAAACGAAAATATAAAAAGTTAAAATAAAAATATTAAAAACCAATTCAACCGGAGAACCCAATGGACACAAAATTCTGGAAAAAGAAAACACGGATTCATTTACAAGACACAGGGATGGGAATGTTATGGACACCGTTCACTTTTGTTTATTTACAAATTATGTCACTCGATTAATATACCATTCATTAGTTTTACGGTCATACGTAATGTTCAACCAAGATTTGTTTATATACAGTAAAATTATACTGCGTCCACGGCGCGATTTAACGTTTCGTCCCAGGGGTGCGTTGCCTCAAAATATATCGGCGAATTGTATGATATGCATGCGAATACAACTCCGAATATCTACACGTACACTACACTATCGTGATACCATTCAAGTAATCTACGAAAACAATTTTGAAAACAAAAAAATGCCAATAAACATGCTCGTTTGTGCACATAATTTATGTATACGGGTGCGTCCGTGCGTCCGGAATCACCTGCGTGTGCTGGGGTGCCACGAGCGGCAAGCACTCCTGCCGCGAGGCGTACACGCCGTCCAGCGAGGCCGCGCCCACCGGCTGCGGCCGCGCGCCCGCCGACAGCTGCGCGCGCTGCAGCGGCGGCGGCGACCCGAACGCCGCGGCCCCGCCGCCCTGCAGCGGGCTCGTCGAGCGGAACTGCGGGGCTAGCTGCTTGACGCCGGCCGCCTTGCTCGGCCCCGCGTACGGCACGCCCTGCACCACGCCCACGGGCACGTACGCGTGCGCGGCCCGGCACAGCGCCCGCGTCGCGCCCGCCCGCTGCGCCGCGACCGCCACGCAGCTGCGCACGTCGCCGCCGAAGTCGTAGATCTCCTCGACTAGCGGCGGGTCGGGCTGATGGCGCATCTTGTTGACGACGCTAGCTGCCAGTTGAGCGTTCAGAGCACCCTGGACCGCGAATTGACCGACGTCGGGCTCGCGGCGAACCCGCGGCGGCGACGCGGGAACGGAACGTTGACGAGCGAGCGGCGTGCGCTCGAGCGAGCCGACGCGGGCGCCGCGCTCGCCGGCGACGCCGCGCGGCAGGCGCTCCAGCGAGCGCACGCGGCTCGCGTACGCCGGCTCGGGCTCCGGCGCGGGCTCGGGCTCCGCGGGCGGGCACAGGTTGTCGCAGCTGCCGGCCGCGTCCACGACGCCGGCGAGCGTGCCGGCCGGCGGCTCCGGCGCGAGGGGGTCGAGGCGGTGCAGGGAGGCGGCGGGGATGGGGGCGGTGTGCAGGACGGGGGCGGCCGGGTTCTCCGCGAAGTGGACGGCGACGGTGTTGAATACCGAGGCGGGCGTGGTGTAGGCCTGCGGGTCGAGCGCGCGCGCCTGGTTCTCGCGCAGCAGGTGCGCCAGCACGAGCGGGTTCTGCGCCACGATGTACGTCTGCGGGGCGCCCGCCGCCGGCCCGCCGGGACCGCCTGCGCCGCTGTCCACTCCTACGTACGAGATTTTATATTTAATGCTATACTTAGGTACTCGCCGAACAAGACAAAGGAAGTTGCGCGCATTATAACACATAATTAATTATTCGTTTTTAACTTCAATTTATTAGTATTTTACTGCCAAATGAAATGCCAAAAATATATTTACTTGCATACATAAGCACATAGTTCTAAACTATTTTAACAAATTTTGAACACAATATAAGACTATAAAATATTCTAACTAACCTCCAGTGAGATTGGTGCTAGGCCGTTCAGGTTTAGGTGGGGGTTCGTCCCCCCACGACGCGGCGGCGACACGACGATTCTCTCGTCGCATCGTATCCCACGCCGTGCTGCGTTCTTCTTGTAGGATCTCACTATAATAGATATATTAAAATTAATATTATTAATATAAAATAAACATTACATGGAAGTCTGAATAATACGCAATGTTCATAAATCGCAGTTCTGAGGAGTAGCAACGCATCTGTGATCGGCTTCAGGTAGACTAATGGACATCTATGACCATATAAAATAGAGGAATCACCATATAGAATAGTGCCGAGCCCCCTGCGACCCCCGGCGCGGGGGGACGGTACTCACAAGAGCGTCTCCTTGAGCGCGTGCGCGGGCGGGCGCTGCGAGGGCTCGTACGCCCAGCAGCGCGACATGACGGAGTACAGCCGCGGGGACCGTGCCGGGCCCCCTGCGACCCCCGGCGCGGGGGGACGGTACTCACAAGAGCGTCTCCTTGAGCGCGTGCGCGGGCGGGCGCTGCGAGGGCTCGTACGCCCAGCAGCGCGACATGACGGAGTACAGCCGCGGGGACCGTGCCGGGCCCCCTGCGACCCCCGGCGCGGGGGGACGGTACTCACAAGAGCGTCTCCTTGAGCGCGTGCGCGGGCGGGAGCTGCGAGGGCTCGTACGCCCAGCAGCGCGACATGACGGAGTACAGCCGCGGGGACCGTGCCGGGCCCCCTGCGACCCCCGGCGCGGGGGGACGGTACTCACAAGAGCGTCTCCTTGAGCGCGTGCGCGGGCGGGCGCTGCGAGGGCTCGTACGCCCAGCAGCGCGACATGACGGAGTACAGCCGCGGGGACCGTGCCGGGCCCCCTGCGACCCCCGGCGCGGGGGGACGGTACTCACAAGAGCGTCTCCTTGAGCGCGTGCGCGGGCGGGCGCTGCGAGGGCTCGTACGCCCAGCAGCGCGACATGACGGAGTACAGCCGCGGGGACCGTGCCGGGCCCCCTGCGACCCCCGGCGCGGGGGGACGGTACTCACAAGAGCGTCTCCTTGAGCGCGTGCGCGGGCGGGCGCTGCGAGGGCTCGTACGCCCAGCAGCGCGACATGACGGAGTACAGCCGCGGGGACCGTGCCGGGCCCCCTGCGACCCCCGGCGCGGGGGGACGGTACTCACAAGAGCGTCTCCTTGAGCGCGTGCGCGGGCGGGCGCTGCGAGGGCTCGTACGCCCAGCAGCGCGACATGACGGAGTACAGCCGCGGGGACCGTGCCGGGCCCCCTGCGACCCCCGGCGCGGGGGGACGGTACTCACAAGAGCGTCTCCTTGAGCGCGTGCGCGGGCGGGCGCTGCGAGGGCTCGTACGCCCAGCAGCGCGACATGACGGAGTACAGCCGCGGGGACCGTGCCGGGCCCCCTGCGACCCCCGGCGCGGGGGGACGGTACTCACAAGAGCGTCTCCTTGAGCGCGTGCGCGGGCGGGCGCTGCGAGGGCTCGTACGCCCAGCAGCGCGACATGACGGAGTACAGCCGCGGGGACCGTGCCGGGCCCCCTGCGACCCCCGGCGCGGGGGGACGGTACTCACAAGAGCGTCTCCTTGAGCGCGTGCGCGGGCGGGCGCTGCGAGGGCTCGTACGCCCAGCAGCGCGACATGACGGAGTACAGCCGCGGGGACCGTGCCGGGCCCCCTGCGACCCCCGGCGCGGGGGGACGGTACTCACAAGAGCGTCTCCTTGAGCGCGTGCGCGGGCGGGCGCTGCGAGGGCTCGTACGCCCAGCAGCGCGACATGACGGAGTACAGCCGCGGGGACCGTGCCGGGCCCCCTGCGACCCCCGGCGCGGGGGGACGGTACTCACAAGAGCGTCTCCTTGAGCGCGTGCGCGGGCGGGCGCTGCGAGGGCTCGTACGCCCAGCAGCGCGACATGACGGAGTACAGCCGCGGGGACCGTGCCGGGCCCCCTGCGACCCCCGGCGCGGGGGGACGGTACTCACAAGAGCGTCTCCTTGAGCGCGTGCGCGGGCGGGCGCTGCGAGGGCTCGTACGCCCAGCAGCGCGACATGACGGAGTACAGCCGCGGGGACCGTGCCGGGCCCCCTGCGACCCCCGGCGCGGGGGGACGGTACTCACAAGAGCGTCTCCTTGAGCGCGTGCGCGGGCGGGCGCTGCGAGGGCTCGTACGCCCAGCAGCGCGACATGACGGAGTACAGCCGCGGGGGACAGCGGGGAGGTAGCGCCAGACGCTCGCCGTTCTCCAGTTTGCCGATCACGTCGTTGTTCTTCACGCCGCTGAACGGCTTCACGCCGAGCATGAGGATCTCCCACATGCAAACACCTGGGGGATTAGGAAACAGCGCATAAGTCATCGTCACTTTACATAAATATTTAATACATAACAATTTTCATTTTCATTTCGTTTCGTTGTCAAAATCAATTTAAATTCTTATTACAATTTCAATTTTAATTTTCACTTAATTTTCATTGAACTTGATACATAGGTACTATTTTTAAAGACATAGAAATAGATATGAATATTAGTAACACACAAGTACATTACATACAGTCAAACTAAAATAAACTTACCGAACATCCAAACATCGGAAGCGGAGGTGAACCGCCTAAAGTTTATGGACTCCGGCGCCATCCACTTGATGGGCAGCTTGCCGCGGGACGCCTTGTAGTAGGATTTGTCCTCCACCATCTTAGATAGACCAAAATCTGCCAACTGCAATAAATTAATTAAATATGAAGGTATGTATATTTCATTACTTTTCATTCTGGTTTTATGTGTACTTTTTGTGGAAGAAAAGTTATCTATTTGTGGGTACTTGTTGCAGGTTGATAATAATATTTAGTATCGGTAGTTGGTATATATTTATTCGCTAAAAATGCTTATTAATATTTACAAAAATAGTGATACAACTAGCGGATAACCAGGTAGCACTGCTGTGGGAGAAAGACGATGTACTGCTGTCTTGCTTCAACGGTACACCGTTAATCGTGATGCATTAGAGCGAGATGGTGAATGGCGATGTTCCATGAGTGTGAGCGAGATGGATATGGAAGGCTATAAATATCGCCCATTCGCTCTGCGGCCCTCAGTCGCCGCTTGGCACGCGTAGGCGCTGGCGTATGTGTTGTATCCCACATCACTCCCTCTCAAGCGAAGCGTACGCAGGGCTTCACGACTCGCCCAAATCTACTTCTCTTGACTTCTTGGAATGTAGAATCTTTAAATGTTAGCTGTTTCTCAGATGCGTTGCTCGACGATTTCGTTTGCGATGAATTCATAGCTAAGTCTTCTTTTTCTTCATTATATAAATGTGCAGGCTTCAATCTATCTATCGACACAACAGAAGTGCGGCGCGGTAGTTGTATTTTAAAGTTCTTTTTATAGCGGTCTAATACCTCATACGGTCCATCATACGGCGGTGTGAGTGGGCTGCGTACTGCGTCGTTGCGTATAAAAACATGACTGCACGATGCTAAGTCCTTATGTACAAAAGTTTGTTTCGATGAGGCGTACTTAATTTGCAATGGGGTAATTGCGGACATTGCTTCTGTTAGACGTCGGACGTATTCTGTGTCTTCAATTTTTGACTTTGTCGGTACAAAAAAATCTGACGGAAGTCGTAGCGTCGAACCATAAGTCATCAATGCCGGACTGACTTGAGAATCTTTCTTAAGAGCGGTGCGTAGTCCCAACAGTACTGTATATAAGTCCTCGCTCCATTTTGCTCTGGCATCCCTAGCCATGAGTGCGGTCTTCAGTGTGCGATGCCATCTTTCAACTGTCCCGTTCGCCTGAGGGTGGTAAGCAGTGGTTCTGATGCGTGTGATGCCGAATTTTTTTATCAGCGAGTTGAAAATCTCGGATTCGAACTGACGTCCTTGATCTGTGGTCACACGTAGTGGACATCCAAATCTCGATATCCAACCTTCGTATATAGCCTTTGCAATAGTTTCTGATGTAATGTCCTGTACCGGTATTGCCTCTGGCCACTTAGTACAACGGTCGATAATTGTTACGCAATACTTGTAGCCGTTTGATATAGGTAATGGGCCAACTATATCCATATGTATGTGTTCGAATCTCTCTGATGGTGCAAATTCGCCTAGTGGACTGATGACATGACGTTGTACTTTTGCGCGCTGACATCCAATGCATGACTTAGTCCAAGTTCCCACGTCCTTGTTCATAGAAGGCCAAAAAAATTTTGAAGTCATGATCTTGCGCGTGGTCCTAATACCAGGGTGGCTTATGTCGTGTTGCGCTTTAAATGCTGCATAACGAAAAGCAGATGGAAGATATGGACGTGGATCTCTAGTTGATGTCTCACACATGATGGGTTTACTGAGACCAGGAAGTGTTATCTCCGTAAATTTTAGGTTCGGCTTTTCTCTTAATAACTTCAATTCTTCGTCAGTTTCTTGGTCATATGATAACTTTTCATAAGAAATCTCTTCTATTCTTGATAGTGCGTCCGCTGCCTGGTTCCTTTCACCATCTATATGCTTAATTTTCATACAGAATTGGCTGATGAAGTGCAGTTGTCGTTCTCTTCGCGGCGTATCGCTACTGCTAGATGATCTTGTTAATGCATATGTCAACGGCTTATGATCTGTATATATAGTTAGATCGTTACCTTCTATAAGACGTCGAAAGTGCTTGGTAGCTGTGTACATTGCTAAGAGTTCGCGGTCGTACACACTATCCCGTCTCTGTGTCTCACTCATTGATTTTGAAAAAAATGCTAGTGGCTTCCATATGTTGCCTATCTTCTGTTGTAGTACAGCGCCAATGCTGTAGTCGGAGGCGTCAGTCATCAGACATAATGGGGCATTCGGAACCGGATGTGTAAGTGTGGTAGCTCCGAGAATGCTTTGGCGGCATTTCTCAAATGCTTCTTCTGCTTCGGTTGTCCAAATTATGGCTGTTTTGTCGTTCTTTTTGGTGTTATGCAGGTATTTATTCAGCTCGTATTGACGTTCGGCTTGACATGGTAGGCAGTCGCGATAAAAGTTAATCATCCCAAGAAATCTTCGTAAGTCTTGAACTGTCTGTGGCTTCGGATAGTTGGTTATGGCTTGAATGCGTTCTTCAGTAGGTCTTACCGTAAGGTTATACCTTCGCATGACACTTCATATCCTAAAAAATGTATTTTTTCTTTTCCAAATTCGCATTTTTCGAGATTAAGTGTAACGCCATATTGGTTCAAACGTTCTAGGACTTCTTCTAAGTGATGTGTGTGTTCTTCCTTGGTTCTTGAGTGAATTAGTAAGTCGTCCACAAAACAGAATACGGAGTCGTCGAGTCCTCGCAGTACTTGGTGCATAAACCGTTGAAATGTCTGAGCGGAGTTCCGTAATCCAAACGTCATGCAATTAAATTCAAATAACCCAAACGGGGTAATAATAGCTGTTTTTTGTGCGTCTACTTTCTCCATTGGTATCCAAAAATATGCCATCTTGACGTCCAATTTTGTAAATATTTTCTTTTCATGTAATTGGTAAGAAAAATCTTGAATTCTCGGTATTGGGTATCTGTCGGGTACTGTTACAGCGTTAAGTCTTCGATAATCTCCACATACCCTCAGTGAACCATCTTTTTTTGTTACAACATGGAGAGGGCTGGCCCATGGACTATTTGAGAGCTTGCATATACCCATCTCTATCATCTTCTCAAATTCAAGTTTTGCGGCTTTGTACTTTTCAGGGGGAAGTGGTCTCGGTCTTGCGAATAATGGCGGTCCAGATGTTTCTATACGGTGGGTCACGTCGTGTTTAACTGGAGTCTTCAATGACATAGGTCGCATCAGATCTGGGTACCTCTTCAGGATGTTGTGATAATTGTGGTCCCGATTCATCGTGTATACGGCTGGATCGCTGTTTCTAATGTCAATGGCATCAATCTTGACATCTGTTACGGTATCGATGAGCTTGCGACGATGTAAGTCCACAAGCAATCGATGTTTTCTTAAAAAATCTGCTCCTAGTATTGATGTTTTTACACCGGCGACGATAAATGTCCATTTAAAGCTCCGACGTAGTCCTAAGTTGAGTTCAAGTGTTCGCTCTCCGTAGGTAGGTATGGGTGTATTGTTGGCAGCATACAGTTTATATCCGTTCGCAGGTGGCTTGTTCATAGTTTTCTTCGCTGTTATTACTGAGATGTCTGCTCCAATGTCAATCAGAAATCGTTCCCGTGACTTCAAATCTACGACGCATAGGCGGTGGCTTGATTTAGGAACATCGACGCCCGCCACCGTCGATGTCTTTTCTAGTTTTCCTGTTTCAATTTTCTTCTTGCGCAGGGTGACTCGCAGCGACGGGCCCTATCTCCAAAACGATAGTGGTATCGGCATTGCCAGTCGGAATCTCCCGGTTTTGGATTACGGGATAGCGTGCGAGAGCGGGATCTACTGCGGGAGCGAAAAGGACGGCGATAATTTCTTGATCTACCCTCTTCTTGGCGTACCCGCAGTTCGGCTATTTCGAGCGTTAACTTTTCCATTTGTTTGGCCAATAAATCATATCGGGCATCGTTTACGCTTGTACTAGGTATCGTAGCGGTGACGGCAGCGATTGAGGTATCTTCGGAATGTTCCATCATTTTGTCAGCCATGGCAGCCAGTCCGTCGAGCGATGATTCTGTGTTTACGGATAGTATGGCCCGTATTTGAACTGGAATCTGATTCATCCAGACTACCTTCAACGTCTTATCTGGGAAAACACTTCCTCCTAGTTCTCGCATTCTTCGTAGTAATTGGGTGGGCTTCTGTTCACCGAGTTCTAAACCTCCTAGTAGTTTCTGAATTTGACGGTGTTCTGATTCTTGATATACCGATATCAATCTTTGCTTCAGTGCTGCATATTTTCCGCTGGAGGGTGGCTTCACAATGATGTCGCTAATTTGTTCTACATCGTTCCGGTCCAATGCTGGCATTACAAGATGGTACTTGTGTTTGTCGCTAGCTTTGTGCGCCGCGACGACGGCTTCAAACTGTGCAAACCAAAGACGTGGATTTTCTCGCCAGAAGTGTGGAATTCTGGACTGCAGGGAGATTGTAGATACTTCAGTATTCATGTCTTGCTCGGGTTCGTGTTCAATTGCTTCCTTGAATTCTGCTGAGGTCTCCATCTTCAAAATCACGTCGGGGTCCCCAAATGTGGGTACTTGTTGCAGGTTGATAATAATATTTAGTATCGGTAGTTGGTATATATTTATTCGCTAAAAATGCTTATTAATATTTACAAAAATAGTGATACAACTAGCGGATAACCAGGTAGCACTGCTGTGGGAGAAAGACGATGTACTGCTGTCTTGCTTCAACGGTACACCGTTAATCGTGATGCATTAGAGCGAGATGGTGAATGGCGATGTTCCATGAGTGTGAGCGAGATGGATATGGAAGGCTATAAATATCGCCCATTCGCTCTGCGGCCCTCAGTCGCCGCTTGGCACGCGTAGGCGCTGGCGTATGTGTTGTATCCCACATATTCTTCACGAATATTTTAATTAGGTACATGCTTCGATAAAATTCGCATTTTATTATTATAAAAACAATTTACAAACAACTAGAAACAAACTAAAGTCTGTTCTTACATAGAGACGTACATTCATAACGTACTTAATTTCAATTTATATGTGATAAAAAGATAGAAAAAAATAAAAAGATAGAAATCAAAACCGTACCTTAACGCACGTAGGCGTGGAGACGAGCACGTTCCTAGCGGCGATGTCTCTGTGCACGAACTTCTTGCTCTCCAGATAACTGAGCGCGGTGGACAGCTGGTAGATGTACAGCACCAGCGTACAAGTTTCTAATCTGAAAATATTAAAAAATTGTTACTAGGTATTTTTCTTTGCTATAGAATGGGGTTAGTGCGTTTATTATGTGTATGTAGACTATGGTACGTGTATGCCGTAATTTTGCCATAACTTCTGTGTAAGTGGCAATGTTTGAAAACGAGCACACTTGGTACTTGATGTTAAGTGGCCAATGCCACTCAAGATGTACCTACAAATAATTAAATTCACAAAAACATTACCCCAACTATATTGATATATAACAAACTATCCAAGATAAGAGTTCTGCCAACTTTTCTTTATCACATTCTTCTAACCACAGAGTAAATAACAGCAACATGGTTTTGTTTAGCATTGTACCCTGGAATTTGAACTCCAAAGTGAGAGAAAAAAAAAAAACCATAGCGGGGTTTTCTTGCCAGAACTTATCGGTGTCGTTCGTATTTAGATTTTGTACTCGTAGTGATAAAAACGTTATACACCAACCTATGAGCATTCTGTTGCAAGTAGGCTCTCATCTCTCCGAGCGTTGCCAGCTCCATAACAATCCAAATGGGTGGGGTACTGCAAACTCCCACTAATCCAATGATGTGCGGATGTGAGAACTGCTGCATTATGTCTGGAAAGGATTGATTATAAGGTCAGACGTTTCATTTCGTAGTTTATTAGTAACACGTTGCACGTACTAATGACGTTGGAAAGGAGGAAGGAGTGGGAAGGTCAGAGGAAGAGCGTATAAGTGCCGAAGTCTTCGTGAAATTGTTAAGTAGGTTATCGATGGAGAAAAGGGCGGTTGGCGGCGAGAGATGCGATATATGTTGTTTGCTAGTTTACGCCGTCATTTTCGAGAAAGTTATTTTTGATGACCTCATGCACCACGGACTTTTTGCTTGTACTTGTAAGAGTGAAGGGGGTATGGGGTATACTCACAGGCCTCCTTCAGACCAGCGACGGGTGGTTGCTAGGGCGACACCTAGCACGTGCCTGTGTGGGGGGGACGGAGACGGGGGGTACTCACAGGCCTCCTCCAGGAATTACTCTGCTGTCACAGGTCGCAGGTCCGAGCAGATAACACCAGCTGCCGCCGCAGCAACGGGTGGATGCCAGCGCGACACCTCGCACGCACATGCGCGGGGGGGACAGGGGGTACTCACAGGCCTCTTTCAGACTAGCAACGGGTGGTTGCCAGGGCGACACCTCGGACGTGCCTGTGCGGGGGGGACGGGGGGTACTCACAGGCCTCCTCCAGGAACTTCTCGGCGGTGTCGAGGTCGGCGTCCAGCTTGCAGGTCTTGACGGCGACGGGCAGCGCGTCCGCGCGGCCGGCGCGCCGCGACGCCGCCAGCTGCCGCCGCAGCGACGGGTGGTTGGCCAACGCCGCCGACACCTTGCACGTACCTGTGGGACCGAGTTCGATTCCGGATAAAAATAAATTTTACTGACATAATTTCAATGATTTCCGAGTTCAAAGAAAAATTGTAATGAAATGCCAACGTCGGTAGCTCAGTGATTTGAGTCCCATGCTTCAGTATAACAATTAATAGGTTAACAAGCCTCTCTGTAAGACCATGAAAAATTAACACGTTTAATTTCATTTTAATTTATAGTGTAACTGAAATAAATTTCACATCTAAAATTAAATTTATTACACAAATGGCTCACTATCCCTATTTTATAAAAATAGATTACATATTTTGTACCACACACGAGCAAAGCTAAATGATCCATATACCACAATAAAATAAAGAACAACATATTTTTATTCATTGAAAATTTTACCTTTATGTACGTCTCCAAATTGCCCTTCGCCAATGATTTCGGTGAGTTCAATTTGATTACGAACCAATTCGTAATCACGAACTGTAACAAAAAAAAAAAAACATTAATTTAATAATCATATTTTGCATCATCCTTGACCGCTAAAACGAAAATAAACACAATTTCATTCGTCGGAGACCACCAACCGGCGTCGAGTTGTCGTGTAGTCGTCGTAGTCAACGAACTCGTCGTGCCCTCCGACGAACTGCGCTCATATCCATCGCGAGCTACACTAGTGCAAGCTACCCACCGGCCGGCGTGGAGTAGTCCGCGTCGTCGTCGACGATCTCCGCGTAGTCCTCCGACAGCAGCGTGGCCGTGTTGGCCTCCCACGAGCTCGTCTTGCCCTCCGACGAACTGCTGCTCATCTCCGCTGTAAACATTAGTTTTTATTAAAAACATTGTCCTATTAATTCAAGTTTTTATTTATGAATATTTCTAAATCACGCAAAAGTTGCATAAGAGATTTGAATAAAATTGGGCCCTTATTTAATAAGCATTATTTTTTTATTGATCACATCGTGCCACCCCCTGGTACACTATAGCTCTGCAGGTACTATTAATTATATTTTTGTACGAATGCTTGCAACACGTATTAAAGCATTAGCAAAAGATGATGTTGGCATTAAATTTGAATACAGAAATAAATTAAGTAATAATATAAGTAAAATTTAAATAAAATCGAAGCAAAATGGTTTTTAATATATCTTTTTAACACGAATGAATTTGATGACATTAATATAGTTCGCGCCAAACTTCTAGTCCGCTCTAAATATAATTTGTCCGTTCTGAAATTATATTTAGAGCGGACTAGACGTTTGGCGCGTACTCTGCATTTATATTATCTATATGGTTATACACACATACACACAGACTTACTTTTACATTGGCAGGTCAGTTGTTTCCATACGGTAGCTTGTAATAGACAAAAAATGTATGTCAGTAGAGTCAGTACACATTTATTATTTGACCTGGATTATGCATCCTTCTTTCTTTTATATTTCCTTACAATTAAATAATGTTTTTATAATTATTGCCATATTTAAAATAGTAATTTTATTGATAGGTTCATTAAACGTTAATACCAATGATCAGATTCCTACCTGAGTTTGGCCACAAGGGCTTTCCTATCTCTGAGGACTAAGTATATCTCCCTTGTCGCATCCTTCAAAGCCGAACACAGCAGTACTTAAGTACTGCTGTGTTCGGCTGCCATTATTAGGCAGAAATAAGTGCGGTGGTGGTGCCTTCGGAGTAGAACCACAAAGAGCTCTAAAATGTATGTACAACTTCATACTATCATTCATAACATCTGTATATTCATCTATAAATAGTTCCGTTATCATTTGAGTACGTTAATATGTTTACTCACTCGTTCTGTTCCACAGCGAGGTCTGCGAGTCAGTAACTAGTCTACAATAACCGTCCACTAGGTCCGCTAAGCTTTCTGCAGCCTGCAATCAAATTGATTTTATGGTATCAGAAAATGCAACAAATAGGTACAGTAGGAAAGTAAAATAATAAACAAGAACAATTACTGGAATTATTAATTATTATAGGAAAAAAATATGTGATTACATGGGCAGTTTATTATTTTATTAACAGCAGGTCTGTGGTGATATAACTCAGTACTTGGGTGAATGAGGTTGTCCGTCTTGTCATCAGGCATATTTTATTCAAGAAATTTCCTTTCATTTCCTACTTGTAACCACAACAAAAATGTCATAATATGTGCCAGTTAATTTGTATATGGCTATTTTCATGGAACAATATATCATTTTTTTGTTTCATGGATGTTTTAAATTATTAAGATTACCCACGTTAAATTATTTAATATATTTTTGTTTCGTTTTTTTTAATGTGAAAACTATATTTTATAACGAATATTTTTCCAATTCATATAAATGTGTGTATATTTATATATACTAACGTCGACACTGCTGCACGTAATAGTTAGCGTTTCCGAGGCTCCCTTCACTCTCAGCTGTAGCGCTGCCTTACCACACGACCCGCTCTGCAAGATAAAAAAATATAATGATGAAAAATCTGAATAAGAATCATTGAGCATGGTATAGTTGGCGCCAAACTGCTAGTCCGCTCTGAAGTTGTTGCGCACAACTACAAGCATATATTCCGTAGCAACCCGTACCCGTGGGCAAGAACAGGCAGCGGAGGGTGCCGGGGTGATCCCACGCTGTCTTCGTCCCGCTAATATTTACAATTTGCTATTCGACTCGTTTTATATTCAGAGCGGACTAGCAGTTTGGCGCGGACTATACTAATTATTAACTTGTTTCATTGTTGGACTTGACTGCAGTGGCGGACTAAGCTCGCCGGACACCCGGGGTGGAAAGTTGAATGGGGCCTCCATAATTTTAGACCTTTATGTTTACAAGTGTCTATGGCCGCTGGTTTTTGCTATTTAAATCCAGCGTTCAAATTTTAATCTATTAATCTTTACTACATGATTTTCTTAAATTTACAACATTATACATATTAGTACCTGTGTTTGAGACGACTGCGTGCAATTTGATTTGAGTGTTTGTACGGCGACGATGTCGCTGAACGAGGCGATCTTCGTGTACGTGGGCGGCTCCCCTGCTTTATGTGACACGTACGATATATCTGAAAACAATATTGCAAACATGGTAGAATTTGGAAGTTGTTCTACTTTGGAGGACGACCGCTACGCTAATTTCTGTCTTATAACAGTAGTGAATTCTGTTTTGAAAAATATGGAGACACATATAAGTATACAAAGTAATTTACTCCAATTTACTCCTAAGGGCTCACAACGCATCTGTGGCTAAATGCAAATAGAAGTCGTGACTACCAAAAGGGGTTTTTAGAGAGTAAAAAGCCATTTTTTTCTCCCCCCTAAAGGGTTTCCATCGTCCAAAATAAAAAAAAGGATTTCAATCTTCCTTGAGATTGACTACAGATGTCTATGGGCGACAATGTTCATTTACCATAAGGTAGAGTGTATATGCTTTGTACTTCTATTAATAAAATAAAGTTCCTATAGCGCACGTAAGTATATTCAGAATACGCATATTTAGAGCATTATTAATTATCAGAAGCAACGCTTACACAAAAACTAAAAATACGCTCACGCTCTAAAAATGCTACTATCAACTCTGATCATGAAAACTTAACTCTAAGTATAAAAAGTGTGACATAAGTACCAATATCGGGCCCGATAGCAAGTTCGACGGGTATAGCGAAGCCGGAGCCGAGCGCGCCCGTGAACGTCTCGCGGTCGTACCCGTAGTGCGTGTGCATCGTCTCCAGGTAGCGCAGCATGCACTCCGTCTCGCTCAGGCTCGCCACCTGCGGGGAATGTGAGAGGGGGATGGATATATTGTCCAGTTGAACGGCAGCATAGCAATTGATATTAGATAACAGTGCGCAATGCAAGTGTCAAATCTTGAAAATAATATGTATATTTAATATGAGTTTTAGTTATAGGCTAGTTATCTATAAGTTTAGCTATTTTGAAGAAGGTAGAGTAGTTTGTCGTTCGACTCCGGCAGCACTACCTTTACATCTATTTCTATTATTTAATAGCAGTGTTACGTGCTGCTGTGTTCTGGTTTGAAGATTGTGCTAAGAGACATTCAAATTCGAGGTGTACCAACTTAGTCCCCCGGTGTAGCATCTGTGGCTTGACCTTCGATAGGACTTTAATCTTAAATAGGGTGATTATAGATGTCCATAAGTGGCAGTAGCCAGTTAAAATTATATGCACTGCATGCACTGCACATTTTCTTCTAAGCTCGTGTTGTAAAATGCTGAACACTTACTTTGAATGAAAATATTTTTATTTTACATTTGTCACTCCAGGAACCAATATTCAGTCTTCGTCTTTACATTCCTTCACTAATTCAAAACTAACTTACCTTTTTGAACTGGTGCCAAAAATATTTTGATATTGCATTTCTCGTTTATTACTCCAAGAACTACCATTCATTAAGCCTTCCTCTTTACATTCATTCACTCATTGAAAGCTGTCTTACCTTTTTGAACTGCTGCTGGATGGCCTTCTTGAGAACCTTGGGCTTGATGGCGTCGAGCACCGACTTGGGCAGGAACTTGTGCAGGCCGAACTCCTTCTCCAGGTACTCCATGTTCGACTTCTTGTCCAACGATATCTGCATGTCCTTACAGAAGTATCTGCAATGAAGGTTTTGGGTTCATTCAATGTTGAAATTTTGATCCCTTTTCAAAGGAAATTTCAATTTCATTTTTTAATTTCAAATGTATTGTAGGCAAAAGTCGTGAATTAAATGTGAATAAATTATTTGATGATTTTTTAGGAATAAATAAATTTCAATTTAAGACCACATAAAATAAAATAAACTAAATCGATTTTAATTTCCGCGCTGTGTTCTTGTCTAAAGATTATTCACCGACTAAAGTATAACTAAAATCGTATTCTGAGTATAACTAAAACCAAGTGTGTTTCCACACATTACAGATAATTATATCTATAAAATATTTGGACGTTTTACGTTGCTTATCGTTTAAATCAGTGAAATTTAAATTTGGTAACATGTGTACAATTTCATACTCACTTTATTTCTAAACAACATATTTGTATCGCCAAATCCTGGTCAACCATTGGATGATTGGCGTTGAGGTAGTCATGTCGCACCTGTAAACAATTATTTTTATTTAGTTATATATATATTATATAAAAGAACGCAAGGCTCTTTTTGGACACCTAATTATGAATCAGACTATAGCTCTCTAGTGCTATAACTACCCACACAACCCACATAATAATATATCTGGGAGATTTATTGCAAAGAAATCCTAACCCCTATGGGGCTGATTAATATAAATTAATCATATGTAGCTGTTGTTGACTACTTAACAACACCTGCAAGGACTGACCGGATCGTAACATTAAAGAATGTTACGGAGTCCAATTATAACTTATTTACCTTATGTACTTATTACCTTAATCTTATCCCCCAGGGGTTTACGTATATCGTTATAGATGTGACATATAACAGGACTCAATTTGGGTGGCTGTAACTTATGTGGCCTGTGTATTATCTAAACTAACATGAACCCTTAAGGGGCTCACCTAATAATAGGCGATAACACTAATAAAACGACCATGTCCTATCAATACTACAAATCCTTTGTGGATAATCACGAACAAAACCTGTTGTAAAGTGGACCCTTAAGGGGCTCACCTGATTATAATAGTAGTCGAAGGTGACGCGGTCATCTTCACAAAAATTGTTGTAAAGTGGACCCTTAAGGGGCTAACCTGATCATAATAGTAGTGGAAGGTGACGCGGTCCGCTTCGCACAGTCCGCGCAGGTTCGCGGGCAGGTAGCGTACGCGCAGCTCCAAGCGCCACTCGCTCGCCGGCCACCGCGTCAGCAACTCCGACACCGGTGTGTCTTGGTGGATCCATCGTATCTGGGGACGATATGGTACAGGTTTTAATAAAGTAGCAAATAAACATAAACTACTTTTTAGGTATGTATATAAGGTATAGTCCGCGGAAAACTGCTAGTCCGCTCTGAATATAGAAATGAATCGCCATAACAAATTGTATGACTACACCTGCTCGCAACAACTTCAGAGCGGACTAGCAGTTTGACGATAACTATACCTATGTACGTTTTAAATTAATCAAACATTTTCCGCGTGATGTAGTAATTAAATAAGCAGAGGGATTACTTTTAGATAAACCGTTAAAATTAGATTTCATTTTGAGACGAGAGATTTTGTATTCGCCTTTAGTATGTTTATGTTTAGAAAAGACAATAAGAATAAGGCGAAACAGATGATGCAGAAATTGAAATAAAATAAAATATATGTACATATATGAACAAATTGATTAAAAAAACAATTGACTAGTTACTATAAGAAACATAGACTTCAAACTTAAGCACACAGTTAAGATCAAACATTTCCACATAACACAATACCTTCGGCACTTGATCATAAAACAACGTAGTAGCTTCGTATTGTTCTGTTCAACTCGCGCCGTCAGAGCTTCCGGAGCCTGAATGTTTAATGGATGAGATGCTTCAGCTTACAGCATCTTGTCGGATCGTTACAATTGTTACCTTACCTCTACTTACTGTGTCTAAATTAAAATCGAAATGTTTTTATTTACCCTACATTGTTCACAGAATTACCTCTTTGTATTACAGGAGAAGCAAAAGTGCAGTCCAACTGAATCAGATGCCACCCATGTACATTTTATATAACCAACTCCGAATAAAACATGGTTTTTACCTGAAACCGACCTCACATGCGTTACCAGTCATGTATGTCTGTCGGCATCCACCACCTTCCACCGAAACGTAAGAACTACTTTACGATAAAAAACTGTGCGTTTGTCCACGGTGCTATCGAAGCATACTGGCGCTACCAACTTTACGGATTGGTGATCCAAGACAAAAATGTGTTATGGCCAGTAGGTTAAGAATCCTTTCTATAGTAAATAATATACACTCCAAAATTAAGTAAATAGTTAAGATCAAGTATATAGATAAGATCCAACATTTCCTCCAATTTCCACATAACACAATACCTTCGGCACTTGATCATAAAACAACGTAGTAGCTTCGTATTGTTCTGTTCAACTCGCGCCGTCAGAGCTTCCGGAGCCTGAATGTTTAATGAATGAGATGCTTCAGCTTACAACATCTTGTCGGATCGTTACAATTGTTACCTTACCTACCTGCTGTAGCTAAATTAAAATCGTACCGTCGTAGTAATCGTATCTTAATAAAAATGGAAATATTTTGACTTAGCGTAGTTTTTTCCTAGTTTTTAGCCTAGCAGATTATTTGCAAAGTTACTTTAAGATATGACTGTTTTCCCGCGTTTAGTGGTTTATGAAGAAGTGGCGCGCAAGAAACTCGTAAAGTATTTTCCATAAAAAATACGACTTCTACTAATTAATGTTCGTGAAGTAAATCGTATAATAATTCGCTCCGACGGTCGTTACACATACATACACGTATCGTTGTCTGTGTGAAATTAAATCGTTTAAAGTAGATTGCGCGATAAATTCGTAATAAATTTAACTAATAATTATAGTGTTAACCTCAGTGCATAAGTGTATTAATATAATATATCAAAAACATAACATATTATAGGATAAACAGTGAATAAAAATATAGTTTTAAACAAATATTCCAATCATACCCACCAGTGGCCACTTATAACTGACCTACGGCAACCCGCAGACGATCAGCGGCAAAGGCGGCACTAAGTTGGATTGCACTTAATTACTGGAAGGGGCTCCAACCTTGTGAGAACGCTCCTTTACCTATACAATTACATCAAACAGCAGTGATGCCCAGACTGCCGCGCTCACCACCTTCCACTCCAGTTCTGGAATCAGAAAAGCAGCTTCTGTTTTCTACCCCTACAGAAGCGGAAATCTGTAATATAACCGCTAGGGCCAAGCGCCTCCGTCCCGAGTTCTCTCCAGAGGCTGATTGGAAATCCTTTGAGGGTAAGATATTAAGTCTACTCACAAATTGGAAAAGTGAACAAGATACTTTATTTGGAAAATTAACCTCAGAAATTACTGAGATAAAAAATCAAAACGAAGAAATAAAAAAAACAAACTCTGAAACACTGAAGTCGATTGAAATTTTAAATAAAGATTATGATTGTATCAAGAACTCATTACAGAAACTAGAAAAAGAAAATACTGAGCAACGTAGCTACATTCTAGAGTTGGAGAAAAAAATAGTGGACCTACAGCGTACTTCCCGATCTTCTTGTATTGAAATAAGAAACGTTCCAGCAAGTGAGAAGGAAAGTACAACGCACCTAATATCCACTGTAAATAAAATCTGTAGTACCATACTACCTTCTACAAACGTTGAACTGCGTGACGTATACAGACTGCCCGGCAAAAAGGGCACAAATAGACCTATAGTGGCAGAATTCTATTCGGTTCCACTAAAGAATCACATTATAGAAGCCTCCCGTACATTTAACAAAGGTTTGCCTCCTGTGGAAAAATTGAACACTGGACACATTGGAATACCTGGTGCCCCTAAAGCAATTTATGTAGATGAACATTTGCCTGGCAGCCTCAGACAATTATTCTATGAAGCTCGATCATTTGCTAGAAACAATAATTATAACTATTGCTGGTGCCGTAATGGTAAAATTTATGTTCGCAAAGTAGAAGGAAGTGAATCCATACCGATCAAAACTACAAATTGTCTTAACAAACTCTCCTTAAACTGAATGAGAAAAAAATATATATTTATCATGTTTTAAACTAGTTTCTAGATACTTTAAGTCACCATATTTAAGTTAAATTTAGTAAGTGAGACAGTGTTGATGTTAATAGATATGAATATATACACCTATATGTATATCACACACAAACACGTCACAATCTTTACATTATTGGCAGTAGTCCAACAATAATCGTCAACTAATCACCCATCATCTGTATTATTTTAATCGTCCATCTTATATATAAGTTTCTCATGCTATTCTTCTTATTAGTAATATTAAGTTATGCTCTAAATTCATGTTTTACTAAGTAATTTTATGAGTACATCTATCTTCTATCTATTCTATTTTATGAGTACATCTATATTCTATCTTCTCGAACATAAGCCACATAAATTCCTTCCATTAAAGTAATCATGATTAATGAAGGTATTTTGGTTGAAATCGACTCTCTTGGAACAGGTCACTGTTATGTATGTACACCTGAAAATTGTAGAGAATTTCTTAATATAAAATATAACTCTATAAATATAATACACTTAAATATTCGTAGTATAAACTGTAACTTTGACAATTTCAGAGTTTTCCTTACTAGTATTAATATAATTTGTGATGTAATTATCTTAACAGAATGCTGGCTTAACACATTATCAACCATACGCATGATAGAAGGTTACATCACCTACAATTCAAGCAAGTTTAGAAATCAAAATGATGGAGTGGTAATATATGTAAAGTCCTCAATGCCTCACTCTGTCTTAGAACCTTCTATAGCTGATGCAAGTTGTTTAATTTGTACATTGAATCATTGTAACCTTTCTGTCGTGGCAATCTACAGATCTCCTGCTATACATAATGCTGAAAACTTTCTCAATGGCCTAAATAATGTTCTCACATCATTGTCAGCCCAACATAATATTATAATAATGGGAGATATCAACATTGATATAGCTACAAATAGCATAACTCCACAAGCAAACGATTACTTAAATCTAATTGCCTTTCATGGTCTTTACCCGTCACATTTTTTGCCTACTCGTGGTAATTCTTGTATTGACCACGTTATGGTTAAGTCCCACTTAAAGTTTGAAACATTATTGTTTGATACCTACATTACTGATCATAAACCTACGATGTTTACTATAGAAACATCAGTGAAACCTACAACAAATAAACTCTCCCGAACTATCATTGACTACAATGCAGTTGTCGCAGAAATTGCTTCTATAGACTTTAGCTTTATATACAATACCCAAGATGCAAATATCGCCACTGAACTTCTGATTACGACTATACGAACAACAATTGAAAAGCATTCTAAATTAAGGATCATAACATCTAAACAAAAAATTCTGAAACCTTGGATAACCAAAGGCTTGTTACGGTGTATTCGTCATAGAGACAAGTTATCCCGCAAACTTAAAAATGAACCTGAAAACTATACTCTCAAAATCATATATATAAGATATCGAAACTTCTGTAATAAACTGCTTAAAAATCTGAAAATTGCATTTGAAAGATCTGAGCTACAAAGGAATAAGAACAACCCTAAAGCGACATGGAAGACCATCAAAAATATAACTAATACAACCTGCATTCAAAATTTTTCCTCAGAATTACTTAATATCTCTCCTGACAAGATAACTTCCATTAATAATGTAAATGATTTCTTTGTTAATATTGGAAATAATCTAGCTGAAAATTTTAATGACAATGTATGTTTAGCTGAAAACTCAAACCTTAATGAATCATGCAATTCATTTGTTTTATTACCAACTGATGAAAAGGAGGTCCATAGACTCATTGTCAATATGCGTACAGATGCCGCGTCAGGCTGGGATGGAATATCGGCAAAACTCTTAAAATCCTGTGTATCTGAATTAGTACCCGTGATCACACACATTTGTAACATGTCTATATCATCTGGATGTTTCCCTAGGGTCTTAAAAAAGGCTGTCGTTTACCCAATTTACAAGAGCGGTGACAAATTCAACATCTCTAACTATAGACCTATATCTGTTTTGCCTGCTGTCTCTAAAATTCTAGAAAAAGTACTTAATAATCGTCTGGTCAATTACTTAGAATCATTCAATTTATTAGCTAGCAACCAATTCGGATTTCGACGCGGTAAAGCTACGGAAGATGCCGTATCATCTCTAGTTGACCATGTTGTTGCAAAATTAGATAGTAAGATGAAATGTCTAGGCATTTTTTTAGATATTTCTAGGGCGTTTGACACTGTATCTGTACCCCACCTCTTACGTAAACTTGAAAGTATTGGCATTCGTGGTCATACTCATAAAATCTTTCAAGACTACCTATGTGATCGAACCCAATGTTCAAAAATTAATGACCTATACAGCGATAGCAAACCCTTGAAATTCGGTGTGCCTCAAGGCTCAGTATTAGGTTCAACCATGTTTTTAATATACATTAATAATCTCTGTAAATTAAATCTCTTCAATTGTTCAGTATTTACGTACGCGGATGATACCGCATTAATAATACACGGTTCCGATTGGCCGGACACAATAAAACACGCAGAGATAGCCCTAAATTCAGTGCTGAACTGGATGGCAAAAAACCTTCTGACAATAAACCTAAATAAAACAGTTTTCCTGCCATTCTCCTTACAATCTGTTACATTACCTGCCCCTAACTCCTTAGTGATAAAAGCCCACGAATGTTCATGCCTGTCTTCTCGTCTTCCCCAATGTGATTGTCCACAGCTGAATGGATCATATAATACCAAGTATCTTGGCATTACTATTGATAGTTTATTAAACTGGAAACCACATCTTGATATGCTCACATCCCGAATCCGTAAGATTATTTACATTTTCAAAAAATTAAGGCGCTCCGCTGACTTTAACACATTGAAATCAGTGTATTACGCTCTATGCCAGTCATTATTAACTTATTGTATCACGGCATGGGGTGGCGCATCCAAAACAAATCTCTTGAAACTGGAACGAGCACAGAGAGCTGTTTTAAAAGTTATGACATTAAAGCCTTTTAGATACCCCACTAAAGATCTTTATCGTGACTGCCAAGTCCTATCGGTTAGACAACTATTTGTTCTTCAGACCATTCTCCGGAAACACATCTCCTTACCATACGACACAAATATTTTACCAAAACGACGAACTCATTCCGTATGCCCAGTTTCTCGTTTTAAAACAGCCCTTGCCAAACGACACTTTCCTGTGCTCGGAAGCCACCTATACAATAAAATAAATAAGCACTGCAAAATATTTCCTCTCTCTAGGCAATTATGTAAAATAAAAGTTTACAATTGGTTACAGATAAAAACCTACGATGAGACTGAAAGTTTAATAAAACTACCATCCTCTTAGTCAATTAAAGAACACACATTATAAATGTATATACCTGTTTTTACGTACTCTACCTTACACCCATACAGACACAGAGAAAATAAATTTCAATGTTTTTAAATATATTGTAATAGTTGTAAGTATTTATGATAAAGAGTGCTTGTTATTTATGATATAGAGACCGTCATTGTACAACTCACCTTGTTAAAATGCAAAAATGTAATTCTGATATCCATAACACAGGTTAAATCCTACAATGGATACCAGGGGTAACAAAACGCATTTCTTTTAAGAATCCAACATCTTGTTCTATAATAATATAAATATTGTACAAAACCTTTGGAAGAATAAAGTTATTATTATTATTATTATTATTATTATTATTATAATGGCCGAACATCATGTATATTGTTTTTCTTCAATAAAAAATAGAACTAAGTATACAATGATAGAACAAAATTACAACACAAAACTGGACACAAGTTCATAGGTCTATTGTGTGTAAACGTATTTGTGATTACATCAACAATTCGTACAAACTTTTAACAATTTGCACGTCATCCCCAAACCGAATTCCACGGTGGCGAATATTTGATCGATGAATACCACTCCGATTCACAAGAACACGCCATTACAATCTATATTGTGGCAAATCGTCCGAAAGTAATGCGAATAAATAGCGAGAGTTTCTCTGAATTGGATATAAGGGATACCGGGAAAATCGGAAATAAATAATTGTCTCGTATTGTTACACAGGTACGGATATAAATAACGAAGCTAATAGGATTTAGGTGAGGTATTGTATTACCTTATCATGTCCAATTATTGATGAACGACTTTCAGGTGAAATTACAAATCATTCATTTGGGAATTGTTACGTTTTGGAGATTCGGTCTCTTTGTAAGTGTTTTGCTGTTTCATATTAATATTATGTATTAATTGCGCTATTGTTAAGCTACGAAACTTTTATCGCAATGCCATCGTCTAGATTTGTCAACTTTAACGTAATCTGTCGATTAAAACTTTACCTTCTTTGCCAACATGATACCTACTTATAGCTTAGTGTTTATGGAGTTACCAAAGTTTTGCTTGATTATAATTAATTTTCTTTCTCTTCGGTGGACAGCAGAGCGGCTCATCAATCTCTGAGTCTTTTCTCTAAACTCTAAGCCTTCCCCGTGGTCAGCCGCCTCGCCCTCAGCGCATAGCACGACGCATACACCCGCTCCCCAGTGGCGAGCCGAGCGGCCAGCAGACTGAGCATGGAGCGCACGTCCTCATCCACCCGTGAGCATCTAATTACTATCGGTTCTCACCTTCCCCGTGGTCAGCCGCCTCGCCCTCAGCGCATAGCACGACGCATACACCCGCTCCCCAGTGGCGAGCCGAGCGGCCAGCAGTCTGAGCATGGAGCGCACGTCCTCATCCACCCGTGAGCATCTAATTACTATCGGTTCTCACCTTCCCCGTGGTCAGCCGCCTCGCCCTCAGCGCATAGCACGACGCATACACCCGCTCCCCAGTGGCGAGCCGAGCGGCCAGCAGTCTGAGCATGGAGCGCACGTCCTCATCCACCCGTGAGCATCTAATTACTATCGGTTCTCACCTTCCCCGTGGTCAGCCGCCTCGCCCTCAGCGCATAGCACGACGCATACACCCGCTCCCCAGTGGCGAGCCGAGCGGCCAGCAGACTGAGCATGGAGCGCACGTCCTCATCCACCCGTGAGCATTTAATTACTATCGGTTCTCACCTTCCCCGTGGTCAGCCGCCTCGCCCTCAGCGCATAGCACGACGCATACACCCGTTCCCCAGAGGCGAGCCGAGCGGCCAGCAGTCTGAGCATGGAGCGCACGTCCTCATCCACCCGTGAGCATCTAATTACTATCGGTTCTCACCTTCCCCGTGGTCAGCCGCCTCGCCCTCAGCGCATAGCACGACGCATACACCCGCTCCCCAGTGGCAAGCCGAGCGGCCAGCAGTCTGAGCATGGAGCGCACGTCCTCATCCACCCGTGAGCAGATGCTCACGGATGGATGAGGACTTAGATAATTACTATCGGTTCTCACCTTCCCCGTGGTCAGCCGCCTCGCCCTCAGCGCATAGCACGACGCATACACCCGTTCCCCAGAGGCGAGCCGAGCGGCCAGCAGACTGAGCATGGAGCCCACGTCCTCATCCACCCGTGAGCATCTAATTACTACCGGTTCTCACCTTCCCCGTGGTCAGCCGCCTCGCCCTCAGCGCATAGCACGACGCATACACCCGCTCCCCAGTAGTGAGTCGGGCGGCCAGCAGACTGAGCATGGAGCGCACGTCCTCATCCACCCGTGAGCATCTAATTACTACCGGTTCTCACCTTCCCCGTGGTCAGCCGCCTCGCCCTCAGCGCATAGCACGACGCATACACCCGCTCCCCAGTGGCGAGCCGAGCGGCCAGCAGACTGAGCATGGAGCGCACGTCCTCATCCACCCGTGAGCATTTAATTACTATCGGTTCTCACCTTCCCCGTGGTCAGCCGCCTCGCCCTCAGCGCATAGCACGACGCATACACCCGTTCCCCAGAGGCGAGCCGAGCGGCCAGCAGTCTGAGCATGGAGCGCACGTCCTCATCCACCCGTGAGCATCTAATTACTATCGGTTCTCACCTTCCCCGTGGTCAGCCGCCTCGCCCTCAGCGCATAGCACGACGCATACACCCGCTCCCCAGTGGCAAGCCGAGCGGCCAGCAGTCTGAGCATGGAGCGCACGTCCTCATCCACCCGTGAGCAGATGCTCACGGATGGATGAGGACTTAGATAATTACTATCGGTTCTCACCTTCCCCGTGGTCAGCCGCCTCGCCCTCAGCGCATAGCACGACGCATACACCCGTTCCCCAGAGGCGAGCCGAGCGGCCAGCAGACTGAGCATGGAGCCCACGTCCTCATCCACCCGTGAGCATCTAATTACTACCGGTTCTCACCTTCCCCGTGGTCAGCCGCCTCGCCCTCAGCGCATAGCACGACGCATACACCCGCTCCCCAGTAGTGAGTCGGGCGGCCAGCAGACTGAGCATGGAGCGCACGTCCTCATCCACCCGTGAGCATCTAATTACTACCGGTTTTCACCTTCCCCGTGGTCAGCCGCCTCGCCCTCAGCGCATAGCACGACGCATACACCCGCTCCCCAGTAGTGAGTCGGGCGGCCAGCAGACTGAGCATGGAGCGCACGTCCTCATCCACCCGTGAGCATCTAATTACTATCGGTTCTCACCTTCCCCGTGGTCAGCCGCCTCGCCCTCAGCGCATAGCACGACGCATACACCCGTTCCCCAGAGGCGAGCCGAGCGGCCAGCAGACTGAGCATGGAGCGCACGTCCTCATCCACCCGTGAGCATCTAATTACTATCGGTTCTCACCTTCCCCCCGTGGTCAGCCGCCTCGCCCTCAGCGCATAGCACGACGCATACACCCGTTCCCCAGAGGCGAGCCGAGCGGCCAGCAGACTGAGCATGGAGCGCACGTCCTCATCCACCCGTGAGCATCTAATTACTATCGGTTCTCACCTTCCCCGTGGTCAGCCGCCTCGCCCTCAGCGCATAGCACGACGCATACACCCGCTCCCCAGTAGTGAGTCGGGCGGCCAGCAGTCTGAGCATGGAGCGCACGTCCTCATCCACCCGTGAGCAGATGCTCACGGATGGATGAGGACTTAGATAATTACTATCGGTTCTCACCTTCCCCGTGGTCAGCCGCCTCGCCCTCAGCGCGTAGCAGGACGCATACACCCGCTCCCCCGTGGCGAGCCGCGCTGCCAGCAGCCTGAGCATGGAGCGCACGTCCTTATCCACCCGTGAGCATCTAATTACTATCGGTTCTTACCTTCCCCGTGGTCAGCCGCCTCGCCCTCAGCGCGTAGCAGGACGCGTGCACCCGTTCCCAGGTGGCGAGTAGCGCAGCCAGTAGCCTGAGCATGGAGCGCGTATCTCTGT
Organism: Epargyreus clarus clarus; assembly: GCA_014595695.2. Classification (NCBI taxonomy): domain Eukaryota; kingdom Metazoa; phylum Arthropoda; class Insecta; order Lepidoptera; family Hesperiidae; genus Epargyreus; species Epargyreus clarus. The sequence goes on along the minus strand of JACTTY020000005.1, from coordinate 2,343,888 downwards.
ACTCTAAAGGTTCTCACCTTCCCCGTGGTGAGCCGCCTTGCCCTCAGCGCGTAGCACGACGCATACACCCGCTCCCCCGTGGCGAGCCGCGCTGCCAGCAGCCTGAGCATGGAGCGCACGTCCTCGTCCGCCGACGCTCGCACCATGTTGAACCCGCCGTTCGGCAGGTGCACCTTGAGCGTCGACTGGTCGCCCGTTGACGCTCCTGGAGAAGAAGAGAATGGTTTATTTATAGAAGAAGTTATCTCAAACAACAATGTAAAATCAAGTGTACTTATTACGAGGGTGCGTTTTTAAGTCCGCGGAATGGCAGGGTTGGAGGGGGGATAGCGGGCTCGTTAAGGGCGGTACGTGTTAAGTGACTCATAAATAGTATAAATATAAAGTTTTATCACAATTGCATCATTAGTTTTAAAACTATCGACAATTAAACAACTCAATCCGGAAGAAAATTGGAAGTATGGAGAAAATCGAGCATCGCGCCGTTATAAAGTTCCTTACCAAGCAAGGAAAGTCTGTGCAAATCATAATGGAAGAGATGTCATCGGTTTACGGGGACTCTTGCCCTAGAAAAACGATGGTTTACAAGTGGAACAACCTTTTTAAGCAAGGCAGGGATTCACTTAAAGACGACCCACGACCAGGACGGTCTGTTGAGGTGACCATTCCGGAAACGATAGCGGAAGTCGAAAAATTAGTACTGAAAGATGCTCGGCTAAAGAAGAAACAGCTTGCAGAAATGGTTGGAGTATCGGATACAACCATTTTTAAAATTCTGCATGACCATCTTGGCATGACTAAGGTCAGCGCGCGGTGGGTGCCGAGAATGCTCACGCCGCCTCAGAAACAACAGCGCGTTGAATGTTCCTGTGCGTTTTTGAACCTCTGTGAAGAAGATAAGGATATTGTACTGAATCGAATTGTTACTGGAGATGAAACTTGGGTTCACCATTATGAACCTGAGTCTAAACAAGACTCCATGCAGTGGCATAAAAAGGGTACAGCACCTCCTAAAAAGTTTAAGGTGTCACAATCGGCCGGCAAACTCATGGCGACAGTCTTTTGGGATGCAGAAGGAATTTTGTTAATAGATTACAAAGATAAAGGTGTCTCTATAACTTGTCTCTAATCTTGGAGCGGTTAAAAGAAGCCATCAAAGAAAAAAGACGAGGAAAATTATCCAGAGGTGTCCTGCTGTTGCACGACAATGCGCCCGTACACAAGAGCCGTATTGCACTGGCTGCCCTGCATAAGGTGGGCTTTGATATTTTAAATCACCCACCCTATAGTCCAGACCTGGCTCCCAGCGATTATTATCTCTTTCCAAAAATGAAAAAAGAGCTTCGTGGAAAGAAATTTTCTACAGACGAAGAAGTAAAGGACGCAATTTCCTCGTATTTTTCCGACAAGGACAAAACATTTTTTTATGAGGGTTTAAATAAGTTAATACAAAGATCTGAAAAATGCATTCGTCTTGCAGGAGAATATGTAGAAAAAGAAAAATAATTTTGACATTTTATTTTCGCTCCTTGTCCCTCATTCCGCGAACTTAAAAACGTACCCTCGTACCTCCAACTAACCGAAATTAAAAAAGCTTTTAAACTAAAATGAAACTTATTTGTTTTTTTTTTAAATGGACATACATTAAGATAAAATCCTTCTGATTACACATGTTATGAAATATTAATGTAATTTAATATTAAAGAAAACAACGTTTAACAATTTGCTGAATTTAATTTCATTTAGTTTTGCAATCATATTCCAACTTTTTGTAAGTAATATATGTACAACATATAATATGATAATGAGTGGCAAATAGCGTATAATTGAGTTCATAATGTCAAAACCAATTATATGCGTGTGATCCATTACACAACGAAATTAATCTGTTATTATCTAAATTGTAATGCATAATTATTATGCATACGAGTAGCTATGTAAATAATGCTTGCATATCATCCCGCGGAATTGGGTGAAAATTAATGGTTAATTTCCTTCCTGAAAACAATTGTGTTATCAAAGATAATTTACAAGCAAAGGAAAATCCTATTACATGTAATCGCCATTTGTTTAGGCTTTGCATAGTAGATTACAACTAACGTCATTAATGGGAATTCAATCAAATCAATGTGTTTGGAATATTCAATAGGAATTCTAATATTTCCGATGACTCAAGAAGTCCAGTAGCGACTGTTATTCTGTAGTTCAAATAGCACATTTTTTTGTAGGAGAAGCAAATAAATATGCTGTTCGGATGAAGTTAAAATATAGTAGCTACCCATTAACATTTGAAACTGATCTCAAATAAGGCAAGGGTTTACCAAAGAACGATCATAAACAGTTGCTGCGCCTGAGGATAAAGTCACGTCTCATATGTCTGCCATGACTAATCTTCAAACCAGAACAGAGCCGCTTCACCCCGCTGATACAAGACATATCTCTAATAGGCGGTGGTGCTTTTGTTGTCGAACCATGAACAGATCTACCCTCTTATCTACTCCAGAATATTTATTTCATTATCATCTTTTGCATTGCGGTTATCAACAAGCAAAGCTAAGCGCGGTGACTAGGACAAGATTTTCTATTGTAGGGAAGCCCTAACTCCAGCAGCGAATTGACGTACAAGATGTGAAGGATAGATGGAAAAATCAGCTGTTCCACGTAGTTTATATTCCTTGCAAGACATTGCATGTTAATCGCTTGAATAATACATATGTGTAATGACTAATGTCCCACTTAGAAACTGATCTTTATATATTACCTACATGTATATAATAGAAAATAAGTAGAAACAATGCAGGAAATTAATGATTTAATTAACAGAATTAATTGCATAAAATAGGAAATACTAAAAATTTAAGTCAGACAATTTGAAGTCAGGAAATAATATATATTTGAGGTTTTCTCGCTCAATAAGTTTTATATCCCAACTTAACCCAACCTAAACCTCAGAATAAAACAAGTCTCACGAACTCGATGATTACAATTATTTTTTGAATATTTTAAATAGTAAAATGCGTAAACAACTTCCACTAGATTTTCGTGTTTACTCAAAGTACAATCATGCATTATTATCGACACGTATGCAATTTGTTTATGTAAATGCTGATCGATTATGGTAATGCGAGATCCATCAGACCGACGGGATATTGCCGATGTTTTCATCATTTTATGCTTCTTTAATTATCATGGATTGATTAATTACTGAGAATATATTATGAACTGTTGTATAATATGTTCTGATAATTTCATACCATTGCAAACATTTAAGATTATGTAAAAAAATTAAGTACGCAATCGCGTAAAGTACACCTATACTATTAAATAAGTAAAATTCCATTTATGATATGATATTACATTACAAAATATTAAAAAATAAGATGTAGTCTTTATAATGGTAACGTCAATGCTAGTTAAGCATACATGGGCCCAGATGATTAGTGCTACACCAATTCAAAACCATAACCCGTGGTAGCAAAATTCGAAAACGTTAAAGAAGCTTCATCGAAAATCTGAATCAGTTGCATCATATTAAAGGACCGGTAGTTCGGATTGATAAAGGAAGAAGAAACCTTTAAAGTGGGTACATCGGTAGGGTTCCCGCTGACGTCACCGGCACGAATCAATGGTCGGTAACGAAGGCTTCCGCGGCGCCCTAATGAACCCCCTTTGTGCCCGCGCGCTCCTTGTGGATCAATGGACCGTATAAAGCGATTAGTCTGGAGATTTGAAGGTGTGAGAGAGGGAACTAAGGAAGCAAGGTATTGGAAGTTTTTTCTCGCTGTAGAGGATTTTTTAGTTTGAAATTTTAGTGTCTTCATTTCTGTGTTCTGAATACTTGCATTGCCCTGAATATTTTCTTGCAAGACGATATTTGTATAAAAGTGTGAGCAGCGACTCAAGAAACTAGAGAAGAAAGGTATGGGAACATATTTTTGCTTTAGAACAGATATTTGCTCTCAGTTTGAAAACTTGAAGTTTTCATTTTCTTATCCAGATTTTTTTTACAAGATAGTATTTGTTTGCTTATCCTACAGCGGTATATTAGTACAAGGAAAAACACCCATTGATCAACAAAATAGGATTTGATCAACAAATTGATAAACACAATAAATAGTTAGAGAATACTGATCCTACATTCACAGGTGAAGTCTATGAAGATAAATTGATCATATCTGAAGTACCTGAAGTAAATTGGTTTTCCCATAGCCACCGATCACTGGCGCTATTCGAAAAGTGATAAATGGAGCGCCCCACGCTTTTTTCACAATAATACTATTTACTGTTCCTTAATTGATTCCTACATTGAAAATTATTTTCTACTTTTAGTTGATTTTATCATAAAAGCGAGTTTTTTTAGTATTTCCTAATTTATTCACTTTTCATTTTTAGTTCGATTTAAAGTTAAAAAAATTCGCGAAAATTTTTTTTTCACTGTGGGTTAGATCCCACAACCGATGAATCGCGGGGTTGACTCCAAAGGAGAGTTACACACAAACCCAGAAACATACAAACAGGTAAATCTTATAAATGCGGGTTAACAAGATTATAATTTGTAAATCATTTCCATCGAAGCGGGGTGATTTTCCGTAATTTAATGGCAACATCTACCTCCCTGTAAGAGCCAATTTGATACGATTTACTAGCGCCATGTTCCTTCGGGAACATAACTTCCTTGCCGGTCGTGTTCGTGTACGTAACGAATAGATATTAAGGAGGATAACACATAACTAATAAGGCTCGTTGTGGTGTGTTGAACGATATGAGGGATAGTTCAATGTCTTTGACTATACATATGTGATCGTGTTTAACAACAGTGATAGCTTAGTGGTTAAAAAACTCGGCCTCTTGATCGAGGGGCCGAGGTTCAAATCCCAGGCACCTCTGATTTGTCAAAGTTATGTGCGTATTAAAAAAATATTATTTGCTTAAACGGCGAAGGAAAACATCGTGTGTAAGCCTGCATACTTCAGGAATCTTCAAAAAAAAAGTTCAAAGGTATGTGAAGTCTACCAATACGCACTTGGCCAGCGCGGTGGACTATGACCTAATCTTTCTCATTCTGAGAGGAGACTCGTGCCCAGCAGTGGGACAGTAATGAGCTGATGATGATGTGATCGTTGGGTTTTTATGAGAGTAGCAAACTAGCGTGAATTCTTACATAAGTCACTGATATTTATAATATACTTAATTTTTAAGAAGAATAGGGCCTGCTTATTACGAGTTTATCTTTGGATAGTACGGCATGTGAGTGTATGTGTAGTGTGTACCTATTCGTGTCACCTTACTACTACGACTATACTAATAAATTTACTTTACCTACAGGTATTCTTAGTGCGGAAAGTTTGCAAGGTATTGAAACGATAGGATAAAATGAAACGATACACTAGAAAACTATGTAATCAATACCGCGTATTTCACACATAAAACCAATATCCCACCTGAATAAACGTCCCGTTCGCAATTATCTATTACCCGTCTTCCCTTCCCGGATATCCGGAGATTAACATGCAGCTCTGTGATAACGACGTGTGTAATCCGCGGACACGTATCCCACTTCACAAAAGGTAGGATAAAGGGAAGATGATTAGGAGGGATCGTCGGGATACTAGTAATTAACCGAACGAGCTCGGCTACCGGATGTCATAGGATATTTTCTTTTTACTTTTCTTTATATAGTTACCTTACTACATCTATCTCAATAAAACATAAATTTAGATTTATCACCTGAGTCCTGGTGGTTGTACCTTTAAGTACGTGTAACTAATTATGTTTTGGCAAAGGGAGATCTCCCGCCGGGCTAGGTGATCATGCCCGGGGAGCGGCCGTGCTCCGACAGTCTCAGTTCGGAGCTTGTATATATGTAAGATGTTTAGAAAACTTCGATAGCGTGATTCAGCAGCGCCATCTCTTGACGAGTAGCGGGAAGTCGTTACAATGTCACGTTACAACTACGTAGTTTTAGTAATTTTATTGGGAATTTGCAAGGTTTGTAATTTCAAAATACACTAGACAGCATTTGCACAAAGTCAAGACATAAGTAATCTCGCGAATTAAACGCAAATAACCAATATCCCACCTGTATAAACGTCCCGTTCGCAATTATCTATTGTAGCGACGTGTGTAATCCGTGGACCCGTATCCCACTTCACAAACGGTAGGATAAAGGGAAGATGATTAGGAGGGATCACGGCGGGATACTAGTCATTAATAGAACGAGCTCGGCTATTGATATGGCGATGTCATAGGTTATTTTCTTTTTCTTTTTCTTTATGTAGTTACCTTACTTTCGTCTATCCCAAAAAATGATAAACTTAGATTTATCATCTGAGTCTAGTAGTTGTACCTTTAAGTACGTGTAACTAATTATGTCACGTTACAACTTCGTAGTTATAAATTTACTTTTTATATAGGGAACTTTAGTGCGGGGAATTAGCAAGGTTTGTAATGACAAAATACACTAAACAGTTTGCACAAAGTCAAGACATAAGTAGTCCCGCGAATTAAACTCAAATAACCAATATCCCATCTGGATAAACGTCCCGTTCGCAATTATCTATTGTAACGACGTGTGTAATCCGCGGACCCGTATCCCACTGCACAAAAGGTGGGATAAAGACAAGATGATTAGGAGGGATCACGGCGGGATACTAGTCATTAAAAGAACGAGCGCCGCTACCGATATGACGATGTTATAAGATATTTCTTTTTACTTTCGCTTATTGAACTCTCGGGGATGAATCCACTGGTAAATTAATGTTTATTTTAGTTATAATTCATACGATTTGTGTTGTGCTGTTTCTGTTGTTTCTATTCGACTGCATGTGTTCACTTTCGGCATAGGAAATTAGTATTTATAAGGAATCTTTCTACAAGTGTGGAGAGTGCCCTACTTGTACCGATCATGGGCTCAAGACGTTTGAATAATTATGAAAGTTCATTGCTTTTTACTTTTTATTCAGAAAACATACTTTACTTTTTTCTTTAAAAAGTGCTATGTGACATTCCAAGCTTAGATAACTTACACAAGAGGTGAGTGCAACTCATTTTATCTCCCAATGCTGGGAAAGGTGCCTTTGGGCAAGATCACTAACTATGAAAACAAATCCCATTAAAATGATTACGTCATCGTTACATTTCCGTAACTTCAAGGAACTAGCAACTTTCCAACTATCGGTCTATTGCCAGCCGATTAACTCAAGTTCCGATCTCGATAGCTACTTTGAATACGGCTTTGTGGCGCTAATGGCTCCCGATTGCCTGAACTAATGACCCATTTGCACGGAAAACTACTTCTTGATACGATCGTGCTCTATCGACGATCCTCTTACTGAACGGATCAAAAGCTGTTGATATCAGATATTGAGTGTTGTTGTTGATCAAAGTCGACAATATTTATATTTATTTTATAATATTGAAGTAGCAGACAAGCATTTGATGGTATATGGGTAGTGCTACTCCTGAACATCTGTGATCAAGCCCAGATATAATCAGATTCCTACTAGAGGTTGGCCACAGACGCGCCACTACCCTTGAGGACTAAGCTGGAATGCCTCGGAAAATTATGTCTCCCTTTCAAACCAGAACACAGCAGCGCTTAACACTGTTGTTATTAGGCAGAAATAGGTGTGGCGGTGACGCCGCCAGAGTCGAACCACAGAGAGTTCTACCACCTTTAACCGTGTTTGTTTTATAGGAATACATCAAGAGAGGACTAAACAAGAGTGAATAAAAAAGAGAGGACTCTTTATGTACCTATGGTTTAAGTGAATAACGTTAAATTTTCCTTTCAATATTTCAGGTCACTTATTTATCAAGCGTATATAAACTGCAAAAGCAGTAATTTGATGAGTATACATGGTCATAAAGTGTGAAGTTACTGTGCTGACACAGCGGCCCTCATTTGTCCGTTTAGAACGAGGCGAGCGTTAAATTACCTGGTGCAGCCAATTACGTGGGAAGGATAATTAAACGCGGTATGCTGCGAGCAATTTGTTCGTGTCTTAGGTGTTTTTAAATTCGCGTTGGGTTCCAAAAATAAACTTTAGTTACCATTTACGACGTAATGGAAGAGGATCAGTCAGTAAGGTAATGGTTTAGAGATATATATATCAGTGGCTGACGTTTTTTTAGGAGTAGCAGACGAGCATGCAGTCTACCTGATAGTAAGTGGCTAGTGTCGTCCATGGACATCTGTAATCAACCCCAGATAGCATTAGATTCCTGCCTATGGTCGGCCACAGACGCTCCGCTATCCCTGAGGACTAAGTTGGAACCCCTCGGAAAAGTATGTTTTCCTTAACACACCCTTCTAACCATAACACAGCAGCGCTTGATGCTGTTGTTTTTAGGTAGACATAGATGTGGCGGTGGTGCCACCGGAGTCGAACCACAAGGAATTCTACCATCTGAGATAGGAATTCTATCCTATCTAGGATTGATTAAAGGCGTCCATGGGTAGACACTTTTTTTTTTATAATTATACCTAAACGATGAGGCAGACGGGCTACCTGATGGAAAGTAGTCACCGTCGCCTATGGACATTTGCAACACCAGAGGAGTCGCCAATGCATCTTACCATCAGGTAGACTGCGAATATGTCTCCGTGCATCAAACACATAATTCCAGAATTAGATTACGACTGCAGAAAGCGACAAACGTCGTTTTCAGAAAAGTTTTACAAAGGCATCGTAGTTCTTTCACAGTGCATCGCAACGGGTTTCCGTGTCAATTTCAGGTGTAAAACAAGAATTTCCGTTTTCGCAGGAAACCGGGTAAAGGATTGAACGTCTGTAAAAGGACCAGTTTGCTCCATTGTGGAATATTTTACGGTCTTTTACGGTCTTACTCTGAACATAGTTAAATGAGGATAGAAAATTGTAAATTTGATTTACTTCATTTCTTCGTCTGTATATACTGATAAATCTGTGTTCTTCTTTGTAACTTCTCGACCTGTATCTACTGGATGTCCTTGGAGCAAGTTCTAATAGAGTTAGATTGAACTTTTAAGCAAAAATCAAACTTTTGAGGAATCGATAGGTTCACTTGTTACGCTTTCAACGTTTGATAGCCGCCGCCGCCGACCATAGACACTATGCGCCGACCATAGACAAGCTATGAACGGGAGTACAAAAAACATTAAAGTTAACTGAGTTCAGAAACCTGTATAGGTGTGTTTTTAACTTTATGAAACTGAATCGGAATGCTTCAAGTCCAAGTAAGTAAATAATCCTGCTTATAATTTAAGCACAGACCTGTATTGTTTTAGATAGGTACAGGTCTGTAAAATTTAAGCAATTTGCGTACATTAACACACTGCGTTTGCGCTTAGTAATGTATACAAGTTTTTTTTTATGCGTAAATATGATAGCAAAAAAAATACAAATATGTCAAAATAACATTTGTGTACATACCATGAGGTGGCGCTGGCGTCGCATGGCGTTTGGGCGAGCCGCCCGGCGGCGCGGGCTGCATGACGCGCCCTAGCGGCCCCTCGGCGCACCGGCCGCCGCCCTCTGGCTCATGGCTGTGGACAAACAAAGTACTGTTACTCATGGTTCCGTTACTCATAATGAAGATGTATGTTGGTAGGTTATTGCTGAAGATAAACGACGTTCTGTTACTCATAATGAAGATGTATGTTGGTAGGTTATTGCTGGAGATAAACGACGTTCTGTTAATCATAATGAAGAAGTTGGTTCATGGCTCTGGAGAAACGGCGTCATGTGGAGAAACGGCTCATGGTAGGTACTGGTAAAGATGTGCAGTGGCTTATGGGGACAAACGACAAAATATTCTATTACTCGTCGTACTTATGAGAAGTACTTCAGGTACTTCGGGTCGTCGAGTTTTTCAAGTACTTCAAGTTTCTGGATGCTGTGAGTTAAGCAATGGTAATTTTTCCTACAGTCAATAAAAAACACTTCCAAAATTCGAGACACACGGAACCATCCAATTTGCAACGAGGGCAGTATTGCCGGTTGCGGCTGGTGCCCTTAAGGCGAAAGGATAGGCCAAACTACGACATAGACCTCTCTTTAAAGGCCTACTACTACTTTTACGACTTTTACTACGATTTAAAATTTACCGAGCTTTGATTGATTTAACGAAACTGCAGTGTTTCCGCAAAAAGAGAACTATCGTATTCATAGTGATTTGATATGATTTTTATGCACAGCCGTGAAATCGGGTCATTTTCACGTTGGTTTTGATACTCATAATGAAGACAAGAACGTTTAGTGACTTTCTGTTCGTTTAGTGAATTTAAGATTTTTATTTTAGCTTCGTGATGTTTCGTCGAATAGCTAGAACCCTTGTCATCATCCCTATAAAATGGAGAAAATGCCATTTTAACGTTAAAAATGTTAAAATAAACGGTAGCTATAGAATGGTACTTTCAAGACTGTTTTTAAACGGTCTAAACGAAACGTTCAATAAAGATGTTATTTCGACATTTCAGTTTTTTATTAGAATAAGCACAATAAAAAAGTGTACCTTTTAAAAAACGCATATGGCACATCTGTGGAACCGGTTCCTTTCACTCACTGTGCAACCGGCTCCCGGTCACGTCACAGACAAGCAGTATAATTTTTTTCACAAAATAAATTAAAATTTTCCTAATTTTAGTATTTATTTAAAGAAGTAGTTGGTTAATAATGAAAATTAATGAAAGCAATGAAAATTAAAAAAAATCTCCAATTTCACTTTTACAACAATAACTGTACTTACTAAACAATATTCTATTCAGGAAATAAGCACTGCAAATATTTGAAGTCTGCTTACATTCAATCGTTTTATGATGATAGAAGTCCATAGGTGGCAAAAATGCTTCGAACGCATCGGTTTCAAATACTCTTTGACTTTCGGGGGAGTGCGCGTGCGCGTGAGGCAGTAATCGCTGGCCGCTTACTGCCTACAGTGTCGTGTTCGATTCTCAAGGACGTTGGGCTATCATTTCGCCTTAAGTAGCAATATCGTTAGACCCCCGTCCGCTGAGACCGACTGCTTGTTAGCGCTGCTGCATTCGCTCAAGCGATATCCATAATAACCGCATCTTATCTTGTTAATATTATTTTACGGAGTTTCTTTCACTGCTTCCATATTAACGAAACTGCTTGCGAAGTAGATTTGCCGATCAAAAGAAATTTTGTAAAGTTTCTACTTCAAATAAAATATCTTTATACGTCTGTAGGGAAAGCTAGGAAAAAACTACTGATGGACTTTTGTAGTACTATTTAAAATTAAGAAAAATATACTAGAATGCAGTACGTTTCGTGCGCGTTTTTTTATTTGTTCGAAAGAAACATAAATATTTCCGGAGTAAAAGTAGACAAGAACAATATCGATTAAACGATTCTTATGATTAGTTTACACAAACAGACAGATAATTTAAACAGACGCCATTTCTCCTCCAGTCAATAAAAAATCACTTCAAAATTCGAGACATACGGAACCATCCAATTTGCAACGAGGGCAGTATTGCCGGTTGCGGCTGGTGCCCTTAAGTACCAATATCGTTAGACCCGCGTCCGCTGAGACCGACTGCTTGTTAGCGCTGCTGCATTCGCTCAAGCGATATCCATAATAACCGCATCTTATCTTGTTAATATTATTTTACGGAGTTTCTTTCACCGCATCTTCCATGTTAACGCTTGCGAAACGGTTTTTGAAGATCAAATTAAATTTTGTAAAGAAAATACTTCAAGTAAAATATCTGTATACGTTTGTTGCTTGGAAAAAACTATCGATGGACTTTTGAAGTACTATTTTAAATTAAAGAAACTAGAATGCAGTATGTTCAGTGCGCGTGTTTTGTTTAATTTCTTCGAAAAGAACATAAAAATCCGTACTAAAAGTGACATCTGTAATCAATTCCAGATGAGATCAGGTTCTTATCGGAGGCTATAGATGTGTTGCTTGCTACCCCTAAGAACTAACACGGAATGCCTGAAAGTATGGCTCCGTTATAAGCCTTAAAAGCGGATTACAGCAGCGCTTAAAACTGCTGTATAAGGCAGAAATAGGTGTGGTGGTGGTGCCGCCAGAGTACCAATGAGAGTTCTACCACATTTAAAACTCTATTTGCTCTAAGTAAATATACAGTCCACATTCAGTTTGCCCGTTAGAAACTTAAACGAAAAACTATCGGTACATTTTCAACGAGTTTTCCTCCATTTTCAAAACCGTAACGCGAAAAGTTCACGTAAAAACTACTCTTTATTTCGATTATTTTGCCGTGAATGTCAGATTTTTCGACTATTTTCATGACGGCCACTACAAAAGGTTCAACCGGCGTGTGGTTTTCAAATGTCTGTCGGGTCTCGGGTGTTGGTGTCGAAAAATCGTGTATTGTGTATATTTTGAGTTTTGAGTAACTTTGTTACATGTCAGAATGTAGAAATGTTTATGTAAATTTTGGTAGGAAAATATACGTTGTTTGATGTAGTGGCAAAATATAAAGAAACGGTTTCAAATTTACGTCTGTTTATGCATGTTACTCTTGTGAAAGATGAACCTCTGTATTTTGACAGGGTAGTATGTAAATTATTGAAACTAAAAAGTAATAATTTTTGCAATCTAGTAATTTTGCGATGAACTTTCTCTAAGGCGCTCGAACAATCTCGCCTCGAAAATCGTTAACCCTGAGTAAGTTGATAAGGACAATGGTACAAAATTATTAAAATCGTGTATTGTCATCGGTTTTTGATAATTCTTCAAAAATTTGAATTAAACTGAACGCTCAAAGTGAATAGAAATCGGGTTCAAAGATTCCGTTACTTAGTTACATACATACCTACATACATACAAGCCAAGCTAATAAAAAGCGTGTTAAAAAATAGAATCAAATTTGAATTCTAACTAATATTATAAATGCGAATGTGAGTGTAACTACATAACTCATTGTCATGAATTTTGTGCACATGTTGTCAGAATGCCATGATGTTTTGAGATTTTGTACTGTCAGGCGTAAAGCTTTCCTCACGATTTACTTCACCGTTTAAATCAATCGTTGTCAATTGACAATTAATTTCTAATACGCACGTAACTTTGAAAAATCATACTGGGATATGAACCTCGGACCAAATGAGAGACCGCGTCTCTTAATCACTTCATCACTATAGGTGTACACTGTCACGTATAGGTGTGATATTACACCTATACATATCACACACCTATCACACAGGAACAAAGGACGTTATAATTACATGCACACGGGCGGTCAGTGTCCAGGCGCTGCCCCATACCACCCTCACCCCCACAACCCTACGCATCGATTTGTGTAAGCACATACTGGTATGTACACTGTACTGTACACCCTTGTAACTGCAGATGCAGTACACTATGTAGGCGATATGTGGAATATTATATTCACAGCATCCAAGTAGGTATTCTGTGAAAACTTCAAAATGTTACTTACAATTTGTTTATATTTAATATTATAAGATTACAAATCTAATATTATTGGGAGATTGTTGTATATGTAAAACTAAAGGGCCTTGTAGATCACTTAATATTAATATGGCCTATGAAAAATAAAAATACAAATTAAAATGAAAAAAGACGATCATAAATACGTTGTTTACCCTAAACGACTAATTTGGAATGACTATTGTGTCACACACACTAGAGTCTCAAAGACAAACAACAATAAGATATCAATTATGCGCGTTATTAATAACCAATCTATCCGTCTTTTGCCTACATGCCATAAATTTCGATCTTTAAATTTGACAAGACAATGACATCTAGTAAGCACAAATTGTCAAACATCGATCTTTGACAAAGATTTCAAGCAAAACATTAGATAGATAGATTATTAACACCGGACTTTAGGAAACCAATTCTTTCCTAACGTGATTTACACGTTTACAACCCCCGAAAACACATAGCACCCCCTTCCAACCCTCCCGTACGCGTCCATTCGTATAACTGCACCTGCATGTAGGCACTGCATGCAAATCGATCCAAAGCTACACTTTTGGAGCTTTTTAAAGCTTTTATTGTCCGTGTCTGGGACAGGATTTTATTTCGGCTGCATTGTTTTTTGCGAATTTCGAGAATCTCTGTTCAGTTTCAATATTGTTTTTAAATGAAACAAAGTTTTTATGAATGTGTTATAATGTATGTATATGTCGCTTTACGATCATACTATAATTAATTAACTTTAATAATAATTTGTTAATTAATATATTTCAATATGAAGTTTGTGTTAAAAGGTATCAAAGGTTTATTTTTACAGCATTTTCTTAATAAAATTATAGTTTTATTTCAGAAAATTTTATTGGAATGCAATTGGGCGTTTAGGCTAAAGATAATAATGAATCAAATTAGCACTTTGAAATTGTCTAAACGACTTTAGGTAAAATCCTTGTTTTAATTAAATTTGATGACAGTGTTGTATGAGCGGTGTAGGTGTTATGACCTTTTAACACCAAGCTGACTTATATATAAAGTGACCAATTAAGTCTTCAGGAGTTGTCTTTCCTGAAGACTAAGATCTGATCGTATCTGTGATTGTTAGATCGCATCTATGATATGCTTCAGGTCGAACTCCTGTTCTTTGTGGAGTTACATATAGATTTCCATGGGCGGTGTGGATTTCTAGATCTTTAGCTATTTCAATCCTATAAAAATAACTGGATTGCATGGCCAATTGCATTTTGATGACATAAAAACATTGCACAATATTTGATTGCATTTATCAGACAAAGGGCATAGTCCCCCAATCTCAAAGGCTTCGTACGCACACAAGCATATCAATCGTACGTTACCGAACGCACGTGGGCGAGCATGTGTGTGTGTTATGTGTCATATCGTACACGTAACCCAGACATGTTCCAACATGCCGGGGCTTATCTAGATTGACTGGGGGTGGATGAGGCAACCTCTATGAAACATATAGGTATGGGCGTATGACTTAGATCTATCTGCGTAATTTCTAATTTCTAAATTAGAAATTACGCAGATACGTAGACGTCTAAAATTGAAATGATTTTTATAGATAGATATTTTTATATATAGATACCTGAATGACTTCGCTGAGTTTTAAACCGAATAAAAAGTGGCTAAGCTACTCTAGGTAGGACTAGAGTCCTTGTATTGTGGTTTGTGGCCTCTCCCGTACCCCACCCTTCAAAACAGAACGCAGCAGTGTTTAAAACTGCTGTAATTAGCAAGAAATATTTGTGTATGTGTGCCCCCGGAGTCCAACGACGAAAGTCTCTACCACCTTAAAACTAAATTGGCAAAGTCGTTCAAAAGCTACGATCACACATATCCACCAGCTACAGTATGGATACATAAAGACATATTATATGATATATCTCCCCAAAGTGACCTATAATCCCAAAATCCCGTTCGCGCTATCGATTCTGGCAACACTTGGTGTTTTATAAAACAGTAACATTATTTCATATTCGCCGCAGGCCAGCGCGCCGCATACTCCACGATAAATCTTTCTCAACGCTGTAAATCACAATTTGGACTATTCGAAATGCGTGTGTGGACATGCCGTTATATACGAGCGATATATACTATCAGTTAGAACTAAACATAGCCTATCATTTAACATTTATAAATCGAATCAAAACAAAATGTTTTTATCTGTAAAGTACCTCTTTTCTTTTTCTTTTCTTCTTCTTCTTTTTTCTTCTTCTTTCTTCCATTTTATTTCAAGTTACGGAAGAAAGATGAAGAAAAAGAACTAACATCTTTTCCACAAAAATATTACTTTCAATAAACACAAAATTAAAAACTTTCAATAAATAGAGTAACTGAAGCACTTTAAAACGAGAAAACGTGTCTTAAGTTTACAATTAAACTCACTAAGACCTACATATCATCTACGATACATATCGACCCCTTCTACGTATAATATCGTAACCCACAAAAGTACGTTTTCATTTTTATTGCATAAATTGCCTGCAATGTTATAAAGCGTATAAAATAAAGTATATGTACCAAATTTACTTAATAATAGAAATACCTGCAGAAATGCAGATTTTATACGCATTTTAGCATATTCGAAACTTTGAAACGCTCTCCTGTAAAGTTTTCATTTTGCAGTTACGATATTATACATAGGAGGGGTCGATATACCTACTATATATATAAAGGTTAAAAACAATAATAGAACAAAGGTATTATAAACCTTATTATCAATGTAATGGACATTGCCCACTAAATTTCTTTTTTGTTTCATAGCTTTGATGACTGTTTTCAACAATGACTATAGTCGAATTGTGATTGGGCTTACTACTCGTTCGTTAAAGCCTGTCGTGTGCCAAAAAACCAAACACATACATACAAACTCGAAGAACAAACTACTTCTATCGCGTAAACATCTTAACATTTTAACACTTTGTCATTTTTAGGCATAGATTAGTAAAGATACTTCGCCGGCTTGAAATTGAATGAAGCCACAAACGGCTTATTAGTAAGTTCTTTTTTGAATTCTTGACAAATAAAAACATTTTTAAGGAAAATTTACGAATAAATAACTAATACTGCGTAATTTACATAATAAATAAATAATTATTTCAAATATTTTAGGAACATTTTAGCACGGAGACGTGGCAAAACTTTTTTACGCAACTATTTTTATTCACAAAACTGCTTAAGTTTTCTTGTTAGGAGTGAGTAACCTTTACTAATCTATGTTTTTAGGCCTAAATCTTAATGAATACTATTTAACATCCTATTATATTTGTCTTTTTTTTACAACAAGCAATAACATGTCTTTGGCTAATTACGCGAATGCTGTACATACTTATAATTGGCATGTATAAAGGGTACATTATTACTATTGTATTTAAGTTGAAAATGTTATGTATACTATGCTGTTTGTATATCTAAATAAATAAAAAAAAATGTGAGCCGTCACGGGACGCCTGGCAGATGTGAAACATCGACATTATTTTGTAAAAGTAATATGCAGAAAAGAACATATTGTGATAGGAACTAAATAAGTCATAATGATAAAATAAAATATTACGATTTTTTCCAGATAACGATGACTATTTATTGAATAAACATTTATTTTCATAAAATACAAAAATTTACGAATTTATTTCAAATCGTGACTACTTAATTCGTAATCGCACAGTCGATTGCGCATGGCGACGCGTCGCCACACCGTACACACTACTGCATATAGACTGTATATATACCATCGTATAGCGTGGCGACGCCACGGCATGCGTCGCCACGACAGAAATCGGTTTTACGTGCGGCTATAGATGTTTCACATCAAAAAATAAAGCATTACTCACAACAATACATCATATTTCCGCGGCAAGTGTTAACAAACAGTTAGTAGGACAGTTTAACGCCACAATACAAGTTAAGGACCTCTATGTGGGACGCAATAAAAATGATAACGCCGTCATTGTGATGGCGATGACCACTTGATTTATGTATGGGAGATTGAAGTGTGTTGAGTAATAGATTGTTGACTTTAAAACACTGATAAAACATGATAAGGATATGATCTAAACAATTATTAAAAAAAAAAATAAGGTAAGGTAGAACCTTGTGGTTCGCCTCCGGCGGCACCGCCACATCTATTTCTGTCTAATAACAGCAGTGTAAGGTTGTATTGATATTGTGTTATGGTTTGAATGGTGTGGTAAGGGAGACATAATTTTCCGGGGCGTTCCAGCTTAGTCTTCAGCGGTAGCGGTTCACCTCCGAAAGTAGAGTAAAAAGTAAATAAATTATAGTCTGTGACTCTGTCACAACTTAATTAACTACAATTTCCTAACACCGAGTCATGAAAACCTGTCCGTCGGTAATTGTTTAATAAATATTACTGTGCATAATCTAAATTATTTAAACTGCTGTTTCTATTTCAGGTTAACTCTGACCCGATTTTGAAACGCATTTTGAAACTGGTTTAGCCGCATTTACGCAAAGTTTAAAGGTCGACATATGTTTAAAGATTTTAAATAGCCTGCGTCCGTACTTAACAGTCATAAAATTATCTCTACATAATAAATGATAAATCATGAATCAGTAAATGCGCGACGTCGCGGGCGAAAGGTTGTTGAACATAAATTCAGCTTATTATGGTAGAAATACTTTGTTTTTCGATTTCGATACATGAAGCCACCACCGCTACACCTATTTCTGCCTAATAACAGCAGTGTTAATCGCCGCTGTGTTCTAGTTTTAAGGGTGTGGTAAATATAATTATCTGAAGCTTTGCAACTTAGTCCTTAGGGTTTTTTTTTTGTTTACTAGGGGGAAACCTTCAAAAGGTACCCGGCGTCGTGGGAGCGACGCCGGGTTATGTGGGATTTTTACCGCACTAAAACCCCCCCGGTGGCCGTCCTCGGCGCTGCGTAGAGTCCTTAGGGGTAGCAGCGCATCTGTTGCCAGCCAGGTTGCAAATCGTAACGGGGGTTGACTACAGTTGTCCACTGGCAGCATTAGCCGCTTACCATAAGCTGGGCTGCATGCTAAAAACTACCGATTTGATAGAAAATAAATAATCCACTTCAATTTGACAATTTTACAACTTCAGATTAAATTTACAAACCGAATCTTTTCGAAAGTGCACAGAAAGTTGGCTTCAGACAAAGGAAACAGTTGTTAAATATTGAAGGTACACAAAGCCGTTGGGGACACGAAGCCACCTCGAAAGTGTAGCAGTCTCCGTAGCCATAAACAATAAAAAATAAACAAATTACGCTTTAATGGAAGCGGGCGGGAGGTGGTCGGGTGGCGTTTTACAATATTCGAAAATCTGTACCGTCTCCATGGGGTCGCCTGACAATATTTACCCCCTGTAAAGTAGATAGCCGAGCCTAGGTTTGAATGGGGTCAAATTCGGTCTTTTACATTAACACTCTTAGGTTCAATTGGTCACTATTTTTCAAAGGGTAATTTTTTTGCATATTACAAAGTAGTTAATCCGTAACCTCTAATTTTTTAAAGGCATATTACAAATTAATTGTCCTGATATGCTTTTATGATGAAGAAAATTTTAATTCTTTATTTGTTTATAGCATGATCCTGATGATGTGAAGTCTACCAATCTGCACTTGAAAAAGTATCGACTAAACTCTCCTCACCCTGAGAAAAGACCCATATTGGTCAGTGGGACAGAAATGGGTTGATAATGATGATAAAACTTAGGAAGAATAGTCACTAGCAGACACCTCCAAACATTAAAAAAAACAGTGAAATCAATTATTGAAATTTAAAACTTTACAGAGGTTCTCAACATGCAACAATGTTCAATTATTGACGATGTTGATGACGGTGATAATCGGCGACTCGATACGAACCCAAGCGACTCGCCAATGGAACCGAGTCCAATGAATATTCATCGCGCGTCGCCGATCATCAAATTGACGCATTTTACGGGCTTCGCAGACAGTTGATTACGGTCTATGCCAGTGGTACTCAAACTGCGACACTGCATACAACAAAATCATATCTACAAGGTATTTTTCCCCGGTTGAGAAGGGTAATTTTTGGAGCGTATGAATGTATGTATATGGCTCGCACACCTATGGTCCAAATGGCTTGACGGTGACGGTGGTTTTAATATATCGTCATTGGAAAGGCTAAAAGTGTAATACGTAAGGGGCCCTCTTTTCGTGTTGGATTTTTAGCATTTCCAGTGACGATATGAGGTGTCGTTAGATCCTTTTAAATTGTGAGTGTCACATAGTCTATATTTTTAAGCAATCAGTTTTTAGTTTTATTATAATTCTCTAGTTAACATCAAATCTATCAAATGACTCAAGATTGTTGATTTTAATTTAACTTACAAAATATTTATCATAAAGTATTTGATTGACAGTCAATTATAGAAATAGACAGAAGGTAAAAAAAGAAATCTTTTTTGCAATAAATTAATTATTCTATAATAGGTTTAGCTGTCTAAAATTACAAATCCCAGGAAAATGCGTACATAAATTGTATTAATCATACCTACTGAATATGACAACAATAATTAACAATAATATTATGAAAACCAGGAAACATAGATAGGAGCTTGTTTGTTACTCAAAGACCAAAGGTTGAGGACATCTGGCCATTGCTATGAAGTGAGAACTAAAAATAGACCGCTCCAGAAACTGAATGAATCCAACATTCATAATGATTTATTGCATTGGATTCCGCGTAATTTATTGATTTTTAAGACGATGAAATGGAACATAAAATTTGCTACTCTAGTCTGCAACTCTAATATTGTAATCCACGTAACGTCAATTTTAATGAATAGGAAATACCGAGATCGACAAGTCCAAGGCTTGTATCCCAGACACAAACCTTTCATTTTTGAATGAGAATTAGAAATTATCACTTGAATAAACGGTAAAGGAAAACATAGAGAACAGATGCATAGCTGAGTCTTTAAAAACTTTTTTAAAAAAGGTATGTGGAGTCTATTAATTCGCACTTGGCCAGCGCAGTGGACTATGGCGCGAACCAGCAGTGGTACAGTAATGGGTTGTAATGACGTAAATGAAAGCCGAGACAGATTGTCCCCTGAACAACTAGCTGTTATCCTTATACGTGTATTCTCAGAACTTAATTAACATAATTACATCTAAGATGACATGATAAATAGATACAGTTCTTATGGTGAAGTTCACAGGACGATTTACCTCATAGAAAAACTATACCTCCGCCACGATGCGAAGAGAATTCATGTAAACAAACCGATATTAGGGTCATCAAAATTTTGGTACTGTAAAAATTACTATTATCCTTGTTTTCATTTTTAATTCAACAAAAAACTTCACAATTAAATTGTATCCATTATTTCTATACCTTATTACATGCAAAGTACTCTCACAACTTTCATATTGTTGCGTATAGACAAAGATGAATAAAAGATCCTTATCAGTAAGTAAGTGAAAACCCTGTAAATAAGCGTATGCCAGGTAATAAGAACTTTTGGTTACGATTTTGAAAAATCGAAACAGTCCATCAAAAAAAAGAGTACGTAAATTTCTTTACAACCCCACTTTTACTGCTTCATTTTAAATTAGCTGCATAATAATTGCTTTATAATCCGACTATTTAAAAAACACAATTGCGTTTCGTTTTATTTAAAGTAGCAAATAATATTTTTTGAAGTGTAAGCTGACATTTTAATTTATCCACTATTTTCGTAGTATATGATTAAATTATTATTTGAAAATAATTTTATTTATACTAATGTATAATATTTTAAATATAACTTTATAATAATAGTTCATTGTTACAAATACAAAAAAAAACATTTTGTTTACATTGACTGCTTAGCTATAACGAAACGCACTCTCCGAATTTGGTCGTGTTACAATGATGTTTACAACATGGCTGCTTACGATTACGAGTACTGTGCGTGTTAATATCAGCTCTGTTATCCATTGTTATTTGTTTGTTAAATATTCCTGTTATAGTGTTGTTCTGTTATTTTGTTGAGTTTTTTTTTGTTTCGTTTTGTTTGTTTTGTTGTTCTTGTTATAATGAGTGATTCCCAACCGGGTCCGAGTGGCCTGCAGAAGTTTTCTTCTCCAAAGAAGAAACGAGCGAGGTGTTCACTCAGTTCCTCGGAGAAAACAGTTATATGTAACATTTATAAAACTATCGAAGAAATGTGGCCAAAAGATAGTTTTATATACAGTAAAGATGTCGCAAAAAAAACTGCAGAAACTGCCGGCGTACATTTGAGTACTGTGTACCGAATAATAAAAGAATATCGAACTCATAAACGAGTTTCGTCACCGACTCCAGCTCCTAAAAAGGGGACAATAATGGACAAATTGGACGATATGACCTTGAGTGGAATTCGTAGGAAGGTGCACATGTTATTCTTTGATAACGATCCACCAACAATTGAAAAAGTTTTAAATTTAGTGAACGAGGACGACAGCTTACCAAGCTTTAAAAGAACTACCTTTCAAAAAGTTTTAAATAAACTAAAGATTAAATATTTGAAACGGTCGAGACGAAGTGTTCTCATTGAAAAGGAAGAAATTGTGCGATGGCGCTTCTATTATCTTCAAAAAAATGTTAAGGATGAGAGAACAAAGACGCAAAATTTATTATTTGGATGAGACTTGGGTTAACGAAGGTACATAAACAATTTTAACTTATTTTTTATATAGAATCAATCATTTCTGTATACTTATTGATCTTTATTTAAACAGTAACCATATAAATTATTATTAATAAGTAGATAAATGTCATAATCAATATTTTATCACATCTTTGGCACACACTGTGTATAAAATTATTTATATTAAAATAATTTAAAGCAATAATATATTATTTGGTTTCAGGACATACAAAAAGTAAAATTTGGCAAGACCTTTCCATTGAGTCTGCTCGACAAGCCTATCAGGAGGGACTCTCAACTGGCTTGAAAGCTCCATCGGGAAAAGGGAAGCGCTTGATAGTTGTACACATTGGTATGTTATCATCCTAATATTGTTAGCTTAAGATCACATAATTTTAGATGTGTGTTATCATGGAATTGAAAAAAGTTTTGTAAAAAAATAAACTCATGCATAGCTAATCAGGTTAACGTAAAAGTATAGTTTCTATGCCATATAGTCAATATATGATCACTAGACTGCTACATGTACTTTTCACATTTTAATATTTATCATTTTTTTATAGGTAACGAGGATGGATTTGTGGAAAATGCAGACTTAATTTTCGAAAGTAAAAAAGGTGAAGGCGACTATCATAGAGAGATGAACTCGAAGGTGTTTGAAGAGTGGTTCTCTAGAACTCTAGAAAAATTAGAACCAAACTCCATAATTGTAATGGACAATGACCCATATCATTCTCGACGCTTGGAACGAGTTCCTTCTATGAATTGGTTAAAAAAAGACATGCAAAGTTGGCTAACAGAAAAAGGTATCTCGTTCCAAGCAGAGATGATAAAAGCACAGCTTATCGACTTGGTAACACCTGAACGGGAAAAATACTCAGCATTTGTATGCGATACAATGGCGAAGCAGCACAACATTGAGGTATTAAGATTACCACCGTACCATTGCGAATTAAATCCTATCGAGTTGATATGGGGCCAAGTAAAAGGCCATGTCGCAGAAAAAAAAAATATTAAGTGAAGCAATTAAATCTATAACTTCTGCGGCATGGCAACAATGTGTCAATCATGTAATTAAAGAGGAAAAGAAAATGGCAGAACTTGATGGCATTTCAGATAATGTAATTGACAATTTTATTATTCGAGTGACAAACAGTTCAACAAGTCCATCAAGTTCTGCCAGTGATGAAGAAGATGAATAATTTATTTATGATGGTATTCTTTCCCGTTTGATGTAATTCCCGTTTGACGTAAATTTGATGAATAATAACAACATGTCTGTAATTTTGAACAAGACTCTTACAAACTATAATAATTACAATCTGGAGTTTACTAATATCTGCATTCTCTTTATATATAAAAGTACTAACTGGACTAACCTTCGAAATTTCTTCAGGAGTCTTATTCAAAATCTATAATGGGCGGCCAAAAAACCTTAAGGATTTGTATTTTTACATGATGTATTACATACTTGTAATTTGTGCTATTTAATTTAATCATTTTAACCCGTTCATACATGTAATAATAGCTAAATAAATATGTACAAAACTCCAAGTTTTTATTTTTATTTTTAGTTACTACTAAACCAATTTCAATTTTATTTTCCAATCTACTCTGGGAATAGAGTATTTACTAACTTACAGTCTATTTATTCTCTTAGAGTCCAAATACGAGACGTGTACATATTGCCATGGAGGATATTAAACTACCATTACTCTAAATTACATTATTTTATTCATTCTGATTAAAATAGAATATCACACAGCATAATATCTAAGAAAATTGTATAAATTCACTTAATACGCATTTAAATGCTGATTTAAAATATATCTTGCGAGATTATTCTCGAAATCTAATTAAACTCAAGGTCAAATATTTATTCACAATATTTAATTCAAACCAGACATTAGGTATAGTGTATAGAATAGGATAGAAAATAACGGAAATTTTCTTTTATTTTACATAATATTATACATTAATAAATTGTGCTAATGAAAAAAGGTTATTGTTATATGCCCGTTATCGGTTGCTAAGCGACGATTGTTGGTAAACATTCTTCTTCCAATTTGGCTGGAGTATAAGTGTATATATTTGAATATTTATTACCCATATGTTTCAATTAATCAATTTGTTTATTCATTACCTGTTCTATTTAATGATTGCTTTTCTGGAAATCATGCTTAGGGTACCGGGTTTGATTCCGATTAAGACATTTTAATTATTATTTATAGGGTCTGAGTATCTGGGTATTTACATTTCCATGTGTAGCTATGACGATTTCAGTTATATAATATTGATAATTTGTTTAATTTGAAAATCTTCTTTCCTCTTTAAACAGTTGAAATTGTTAATTAAAGAAGTTTATGTCATTTTTCCATCCTATAGATAGGTACCCTCATCGTAAAGCTATTTCATGGAATATACAAAAAACATATATTTAAACTTAAACATACAGTCATTTTAAATTTTCCTCATATTTCATTTTAACAAACTCTTCTATTTTTTTTTTCTTATGTCTTTCTTATATCTTTCTTTCTATCTATCTTATATCTTTCATTATATCTTTCTTATTTAAAATAATTATGTGTTATAGAAAATGCATGTTATGATCAAGAAACAAAATTATAAAGATTACTAAAATCTACAAAACTGCTTCATTACACAATGAAACGCATAAGAAAAATATACATACATATATACCGAACATACTAGTAATATAATCCGTCGTTTTGTTATTCAATCAAGGTAGCAACATAAACAGTTTTCTATCTAACCACCCACACGCACCAATCGATACTTGTCAGCACTCAGTCGCTAGAACTCATCCTTAGACACAACAGACGGTAAACAGTTAAACCCATTCAAATATGTATTTGTATAAAATAGGTAAGGTGACCATATATTGCGTTTTGAACGGAATGTCCCGTATTAGGGTAATCTATCCTAGTGTCTGTCAGTTTGCGTGGAAGCAATACGAGCTACGATCATATTTATCTTGTGTAGTCATGGATTTTTATTATGAAGATTTATAAGAAATTCATATTAATAAAGGGTTTTGAAAAATAGCGTTTTTGTAACATGCTCAGAAAACCGTTTAATTTAATACCAATAGAATGGGGGTGCATCAAATAATTGGTCCACCATTTTGGAGCATCCGCCAAGAATTTCGAGTGACGTCACTAATCTTATCGTGAATAAAACTAACAAACTGTAACTATTGCACAAAAATAACTATTGCACAAGAAATGATCAAAAATTTTTGATCATTACAAATTGGGTTTAATAAAACATGTGTCATATGATGAATCTTTCTCAAAAGCTATTACGCACGATGACAAAAGTCACATTCTTTCCTGTTCCGTTCCAAAACCTTATAATCAAATCCAAATATTGCAAAAACCGCGATAAACTGATAATGGCTCGTTATCCATCCAATTTTTACCTACAAAAGATTGAAATTTGAAAATATTATAATATTTTCTGGATACCTATTAGGTATAGTCTAAAGATCTTTGATATTTTTTTTAATAATATAGGAGTAGCAGTTTAATTTTAATAATATGGTAGCATGCAGTCCATCTGGACTGCAAGCTCGTCTATTATATAGCCACTTACTATTAGATAATAGTAAGTGGCTACTGCTGCCCATGGACATCCGTAATCAACCCAAGATAAGATTAAATATTCCTACCTGAGGTTAGCCACAAGTGCGCCGCTACCCCTGAGGACTAAGCTGGAACGCCTCGGAAAAGTCTGTCTCCCTTACCACACCCTTCAAACCAGAACACAGCAGCGCTGAATGCTGCTGATATGAGGCAGAAATAGGTGTGGCGGTGGTGAAGACGGAGTCAAACCACAAAGGGTTCTTCCTTCAAATGCCTTTAAATGATCGTTGGTGTGGATAATTTGAGTAATTGTGTGGATAATATGGATAGTTTGAGTATGCATAACGTACGTTAATCGATAACCAATCCCACAAACAAAACCGCAGTAGACACCAAATACAATAATAGTCCTCATTCCACCTGTCAAAATGACTTGCGGTTCCACAAGGCATGATTAATGATATCCAAATTGAAATCCAAACGGACAAATATATTCAACAATTCACATTAGTTTCATATGTCATTATGTCTAAATTTTATGACGGTTCATGATTTTATGACTATAGTCATAACTCCACACTAGGCAGCCCTGTGATTGGCATAAGCCCGTGCCCCGTGACATAGCATAAACATTTAAACACAGTGAAGCACGGGTATTTGAGTATTTGTTCAAAGCTTGCTTCAAATATTTGCACTTCGCCATTTGGTGTCGGTTTTTCGAGCGCACATCAAAGCGTTTAAATTTCAAATATGTGCGGAGCCTGCTGCACATGGGCAATGTCCAGTTGCTAGGAGACCATGACATGACTGACAGGTTAAAAAATTAAAACAAATAAGTGTTCAAATGTGTGAGCAAAGTCTTTGTTCAAATATTTGTTTATGTCCGGCACGGGCCATAGACACACACACTCACACGCAGGCTCACCCACGTACGGTGTGCCTGCGCGAAACCTGTGACCCATGTTATGTTTGAACAAATACTTGTGCTTCACTGTGTTCAAATATGTGTTCAAATGTTTGTGCTATGTCTGACAC
The DNA here is from genome assembly GCA_014595695.2 of Epargyreus clarus clarus. NCBI lineage: Eukaryota > Metazoa > Arthropoda > Insecta > Lepidoptera > Hesperiidae > Epargyreus > Epargyreus clarus. The sequence continues at coordinate 2,317,185 of JACTTY020000005.1, read as the reverse complement.
CCGTGTGTCATTTTTATATACTTAGAAGTGCGCATAAGGCCCGCCTTATGCGCACTTCTAAGTATATAAAAATATGTCAGACTGGGCCACGCGTCACCACAACTAGTCCCGAAACGCACTGAGAATGCTGAACGTGTGATTCATTGCATAAATAATAACGGACAGATGGAATGGGCGTCGAATAAATAATTAATACGAGGTTAATTACGTTCAGTGGCCCCGAGTGGTCGGTCGTAAATGGTCACCAAAAACTAGTGTTGGCCAAATTTGTAAGCGACAGTTATACGGGAGATCAATGGGGAGAGACCGGTTCAGAAATTGGAGAGAAAGTAGGCTTTGGTTGGTGATCATGACGTAGGAACCCTGTAAGTTCTGTTAATTTTCAGTACTAGCTTAGGATTACTTGATGCCCTAAGCAATCATCGCCTGTGGGCCTCACTATCTATAAGTAATGTCAGTTATTTAAATTGAAATAGTAGTAGGATTCTATAAGGAGTGATGTGATACATGAGACTCGCATGCTCGCAATTAATACCTCTTATATAAATTGATATTCGTATACTTTGGTATTCCTTCATATAAGGCAGTATACACACTTAATAGATATTATAAATAGGTTTACTAGACATGGCAATATGGCTAGCAATATTGGACACGGACATCTGTTTTTAAAGCAAACAGATTTGCTAACGTATAATAATGAATAAATAATTTGTTTTAACAATAAAATCGATTAAAAGATATAAGTGAAAGTGCCAGTAAACACCTCAGAGAAAGACTCGTCAAGTACACTACCTTGACAACTGAGACGGAATGCGTTTGCTACGGTTAATAAAGCGGGTCTATTAACCTTCAAACCATACGAGTGAACCTACATACGAGCAGTACAAACACACATAGGGCCGTAACACACGAGCGACAGTAGGTAATACACGAGCGCCTGCACGCATCCCATGCTGTCGACCGTCGTCAGCGATTTCCGGCTGTCGCCTACGACCGTAGACGGACGTCAACGCCATTCGTTAGCGACCAACGACAGAACACGATTGCTGTTTTGTGGTTGTGTTTTTTCATCGATTGTTGACGACAGGTAGTGACTGCCAACAATAATTGTCTTTACCATTTTAGCACTATTGCGGGCGCTCGCTCGTATGTTATAGCCCTTATTCCTTCTTTCCTTCGCGTGGATTAAATAAACACAAATATTTATATATATATAAGAGATTTCCACGTATATAGTCACTCATCACGATATCTCTGGAACCATTAGAGCTAAAGACTTGAAATTTGGTAGGAATATTCTTTTCACCGAGTAGAGGTCAGCTAAGAACGGGTTTTACGAAATTCCACCCCCAAGAGGGGTTGCGAGGGTGTTAATTAAAAAAATTCACATTTTAAAACTACAACTCTTATAGGTATGAAACTTAGTCAGGATATTCTTTTTGGCATGTTTGAATTTACTAAAAACTAATTTTATGATATTCTACCCCCAGAGGGGAGTGCGGGGGCGTTGAAAATTAAAAAAAAAATTATCTTCCAATCTATCGCTTTTAAAACTCTGAAACTTGACCAAAAAATTTTATTAGCATCTATGAGTTTACTAAGAACAAATTTTAATGATGTTTCACCCCCAGAGGGCTGTGCGGGGGCATTAAAAATTTAAAAAAAAAATGTTTTTTCCAATCTATAGCTTTTGGAACTCTGAAACTTGGCCAGAATATTTCTTTTGGCATGTTTGAATTTACTAAGAACTAATTTTATGATATTCAACCCTAAGAGGGTTGTACGGGGGCGTTAAAAATATTAAAAAATTGTGTCTTCTAATCTATAGTTTTTAGAACTCTGAAACTTGACCAAAAATTTTTTTGGCATGTTTGAGTTCACTAATTTCACCATTTTTGGAAAATCAACCCTTAAGTTGGTAAAATAAGGGTTGACAGCTTATTTTAAAATTTGCCAATTTGAAAGCCAGCACTATGAAAGTTAGCCATTGCTCTACTGGTTAAATATAGTAGAACTTTAATTCCACTATTTATGGAAAATCAACCCTTATGTGGGTTAAATAAGGGTTGTAAGTTTGTATGAAAATCCCCCAGTTTTGATGTAGATTGTATGCAAATCGGTATTTGGGTTTTCGATAGAAAATAATTAAACACCTATTTCACCATTTTTGGAAAATCAACCCTTAAGTTGGTAAAATAAGGGTTGGCAGCTTATTTTAAAATTTGCCAATTTGAAAGCCAGCACTATGAAAGTTAGCCATTGCCTCACTGGTTAGATATAGTGGAACTTTAATTCTACTATTTATGGAAAATCAACCCTTATGTAGGTTATATAAGGGTTGTAAGTTTGTATGAAAGTCCTCCAGTTTTGTTGTAAACTGTATGAAAATCGGTATTTGGGTTTTCGATAGAAAATAATTAATCACTTATTTCATTGTTTTTGGAAAATCATCCCTTAAGGTCGTTAAATGGGGGTTGAAATTTTATTTCAAACTCCGTTAATTCGGAAGCAAGGACTATAAAAATTTGCATTTGGCTTTCCTGTTGGAAATAATAGAACTTTTTTAACACCATTTATGGAAAATCTACCCTTAAGAGGGTAAAATAGGGGTTGAAAGTTCATTGGGAAGTCCTCAGATTTTAAAACAAAGTCTATGAAAATTGGTATTGAGCTTTCTGATTGAACACCTATTTTACCGTTTTTGGAAAATCAACCCTTAAGTTCGATTAATAGGGAATAGAACTTTATTTTAGAATCCGTTAATTTGGAAACAAGGATTGTAAAAATAGCATTTAGCTTTCTGGTTCGAAATAATAGAGCTTCTTTAACACCGTTAATGGAAAATCTACCCTTAAGAAGGTAAAATAGGGGTGGAAACTTCGTTTAGAAGTCAGCAGCTTTTTAAGCAAAGTATATGAAAACTGTTATTGGGCTTCCTGATTGAAAATATTAGAACACCTATTTTACCCTTTTTGAAAAATTAACCCTTAAGGACGTTTAATAGGGGATGGAACTTTATTTTAAAAACCGTTAATTTGGAAGCAATCACTATAAAAATTATCATTGGACTCAATGAAGCATCTGAGTCACTGTTTTTTTTAGATCAACCCTTAAGACGGCTATAAAAGGGTGTATGCATTATGCCTTTCTGTTTACATATCTGTTTCAGCATTTTTAGCAACTCAACAATCAACCCCATTAGGGTACTATAAGAAAAGAAAGTTTCTTTAAAAACCGTTATTGAAGTTACTTCCTTTGGCGTATCTGGAAAAATAACAGAGTGCAGAGAACTTTAGTGTAGGGCGGAAATCCACGGGCCGTCGTAACATATATTTTAAAGATGGGAATGTATTGCGCGTGCTGAAGTGCAGAAACCCTAAAAAACCCAGCGGTTTTTTCCGGTTCCGTACCTAAAAGATAAAAACGGAACCCTATTACTAAGACTTCGCTGTCTGTCCGTCTGTCCGTGTGTCACAGGTCTCCTCTGGAACCGTAATAGATAGACTTTTGAAATTCTTACAGATGATGCATGGCCGCTATAATAACAAATACTAAAAATAAAAAAAAGTTGAAAACAAAAAGGGGTCCCCATACAACAAACTGCTATTCGATATTTTTCCAGCTAACTTTTAAACCGTTAGAGGTAGACAGTTCAAATTTTCACAATGCGTGTACTTTAATGGCTGCTGCAATATTAAATACTAGAAATAAAAAAAAAATAGAATTTTGGTTGTACGGAAACCCTCCTGGTGCGGGTTTAACTTGTACTTGGCCAATTATTAGTAACGCGCAGACCCGCGGGCCACAAGGGAAAGTCGCGGGCCACACACCACCCGTGGGTGTCGGGTTGCCGACCGCTGGTGTTGAATATTAGCTTTCAGAAATTTGCTGATAAAGTATTTATTGATGCATATGTACATAGGAATGTTTTTGAAATTCTACTAAGGAGGTAAAAGAAGGGTTATATGTATGTATACGGGAATCTTTTAGGTTCGAAGTTAGAAACGTGAAATTTCAGATAACGTCTATTCAGACAAATACACGTCAACGTGGACGGGTGCAAATTTCATATAAGATAATGCGTAAGTTTATTCAAATTGGTCTACATTTTGGTATACTGATTAGGTACATCGCAACTACTTTGGACACACTGCGTGCCAACATTTTGTCCTGCCGTGGAATATGGTTGTGGTTATGCGTGGATTAGTGATGGTGATGTGGTAGATACATAGACCTTGGATTAAATTTTGGGCTAGAACAGGGCTACAGTATCCCCTGCCTGTCGTACGAGACTAAAGGGGGACTTCTGGAGTTGCGGGCGGCAAGAATGGGAGCTCTAACCGCCCAGCCAGAGACCCTGGAAAAAACCACTGTATGTAAGGCCCCATATAACATGAACGGTTCCTATGGAATAGTGTAAATAATAATTATTGTATCCTACATGATACTTATATTTTAAAGAAAGTTTCATTACAGTCCACTAATTAGAGTTTTAGTGTATGTTTCTGAAGAAAGCTTGACCAATTTAGATACACAATGACGAAAAGAAAGCTTTTATTAATTAAATATTAATGCTACTTTATCGTTAAAATTGTTAAAGGTATAAATTTACGATTTACAAATTTGTATGTCATATCATATATTTTTACGCGGGCGAAGCCGCGGGTTCTGCTAGTATATATATATCTGACAAATGTTCTTTAAAAATCTAGCCACTAGGAACGTGTCTGTGTTGAAAAGTTAAGAATTATTATAAAAATAAAAAAACTCGACTGCTTAAAAATCCCTTCACTGTTGGGTAAAAATATAAAAACATATTATTCAAAAATATTTATCGAAAAGTAAAATATCGTAAAAATATTTCAAAAAAGAGCACGAACCCACGGATATACAAATATTCTAACATTTCGATGCGGACGACATAAATATCATTTATGACATTCACGTCCTTCCTAATTCGGAGTTTATGGCGAATACGGAAGCCATAAAAAGTGGATCAAATCACACATAATCTGGTTGCAACAGATCCATTGATTCCGTGTCAAGGTGTTTTTAACACGCTTTTATTTGCTTGGGTTGTATGTATGTATGTTTGTACGTAACAGTAACGGAATCTTTGAACCCGATTTCTATCCACTTTGAACGTTCAGTTTAATTCAAAATTTTGAAAAATTATCAAAAACCGATGACAATATTTTATATAGATAGATATCAATTAAGGAAGAGTAAATTGCATAATTGTGCAAAAGTGTGGGGTGCTTTTCGAAAATTGATAAGTGGAGCACTCCACGCTTTTTTCACAATTATACAATTTACTGTTCCTTAATTGATTCCTAGATTGAAAATTATTTTCTACTTTTTATTTGATTTTATCATAAAAGCGTTATTTAGTTTTCTGAACTATATTTATATTTGCTTGGCTTGTATCTATGTATGTATATATGTATGTAACGGTCTCTTTGAGCATAGTTTCCACCAACTTTCACAACTCTGATTAATTTGAAACTTTGCACACGTATCAAGGATCGATGACAATGCAATCATTTGATAACAGTTTCCCGTTATCCTGATTAGATTAATTAATTCCCCAATTTATGAGCTTGTCACAGACTAAAAAATGAAAAATTAATAATAGTTTAAAAAACTAAAAAGAGACGCTTTTATTGCTAATCGAACTAAAATCTAGATTTTTTTTAAATGACAAAGAGTTTAAGAGTAAAGAGTTTTAATTCAGAGTAAAAAATATTTATTATGAAGAAGAAAACGAGCTGTTACTTGATGGTCAATTTATCTTTGAAAGATTGGTGGGACTAATATGATTCCGTTGGGGAAAATAGGTACTACCGCTACACCTATTTCTGTCCTGAAGCAGTTCTGTGGTTCGGGTGCTTACGTATAAGGGTCGTTTTATAATATTTTAGTCCTCAGGAATGGCAACGCATCTCTGATCAGGTTTAGGTTAAATCCCAGTTTTATATGGAGTTGGTTACAGATGTCCCTGGGCGGAAGTGTTAGATTTATTATCACATGAACATGCAGTCCATCTGTTCCTTTGCTACTTAAATATTATAAAAAGTGGTATTTAAAGCTTATTCTTAAATTCGCACTAAACAGGATTAAAGTATTTTTAAATGTCGGCTATAGATGCGTTGCTATCCCTAAGGACTCAGCTGGTGCAACATATATGAGCGTCGATGCCATAGGCTTAGATACTTTAAACAATTATAGAACACAGAAATACTAGGCAGATATCGGTATTGCACCATACAACCGATGGACCAACACTGACAGCTGGGGTGTCGTCAAGATCAACACCCACGCACCGCCCACAACGTTCCACAACTTCCGTTTAGGGAAAGTGTGGATTAATAATTGTAATGACACCAAACAAATGAGACGAATACGACACGGAATATTGCGAGAGTTGCCATCAATTTTATCTTACCACCTACAAAGGAAATAATTTTGCAATGCTTACAAGTTGCTTGATGCAATAAGCCAATGGATTGAGAAAAGCCGCAGAATTAATACAATCTATCCAATATGTAACAAAGATCGACATTTGACAATTTCTTCATAATACACATTGTCAAATTTCGAACTTTTGTAAGACATTGGATAGATCGATTATTAATAATGGATGGTATCGATAAATCATTTGAGTATATAGGGTAATATAGAAATAATTATGGAAACGTTAAACTTTCACTTGCAAATGTCAATTCTTGGAAATCAATTGGAGATGATCTTACCATTATATTTACATTAAAGTCGGGGGAATAAATCAAATATCTTACAGTCACTTATAAATCTGTTCTCGCGATAGACACTTATCACCTCTCAGTAAATTGGAAAATAGGATAAGAAAGTGAAATTGCAAGTACGAAGAAAGGAAATGCTTAAAATAACTCACCTTTTTGATCGAACGCGTGTATACCTCCAAGTATTACTACTGTAGTGACCGGAGTTTGAAGGGCAGAGCAGAAGCTGTAGGCTGTTCGGTCTCGGTTGCCTGTTCTTTTTGGATCTCAGCCGAACTACCTCTTCAGGCTTTTTCGTTTCTTTAATGGGCGGTTTTTTCGAATCCACACTCCATCTGTTCTTTTCATTGTATTTACAATCGAAATCTTCTATGATTTTTCCTTCTTCCAAATCTAAGTGGTCCAACCTGTCTTGGATGAAGCTTCTCGATCGAAGCAAGTCGGGCGTTAGGTCGATTCTGTGTTTCCTGATCTCGATCGGCGATGTCGGTGGTCTTCTCGGCTCGAACACGACTTTAGAGTACTCGTTGCTCCGGCGCCACAAACGAGGCGAGAGAGGCCAGAATCGCCCGTTGTGCTGCGCGGAATCCATAACCATTTTCGACGAGCACTTCACTTTACCGATTGGCATTCAAATTCGCATTTAATTCAATCACTACGACTTTATCGATGACACTAATCAACAGCTTTAAATTGAGTTACCAGTGCCGGATTGTTAACTAACTCACTTTAATTTGACTAACGTTGGTTCGCGTCGATGTTTAGCTACGTTCGACACAAGTTATTTAAATAATCCTCGCGACGTCCGCTACATCCGAAAGCAATTCATTCACTGCACAAGACAACGATACGTGCATAGCAAAACCCCCACCGAGTAATCAATCATGCGTAACACCTACTACGAATAGTCGATAAGGACCGAATGATAATGATAATGTATGAATCAAAGATAGTAGATACGTAATAGGAGACGATGATCCGTTTACGTATCATGGAAATATTGCTATCGGACAATTTAAATTATAAGGTACTGAATAAATCATGATAATAAATACTTTGAATATTGATATGATATTTGCTACTTGGGCAGCCGCGTGGGACAATGTTGATAATGTTAATCAGACGTTTTCTGAGAACGCACTGAGTTCGATTCCTGTTAGAAATATAAATCATGAACAAAAACAGCGGTTTTTGGATATACTTGTATGCTTATACTTGTATACTCGTTTTTGTGTGTGTCTATGGCACAATACAAGGATACAATGCGTGATTCTATGTAAAAATACAAATATGTTTACTTCCTTAACTTTATTGCCCAAATCTATATCTACTGCTTTAGTTTTTTAAAGACAATATTTTCCCCTATCAACATTTACATTCTTATTTAGGTAAAGATAGTTGTCTATTTATATCTTTTCAAGTACACACTTTACATAAATATGTAGTTGTTGGGGCAACCTTTTCTAAGCTATACCTAATTATAGAGCATGTTACAACTGGTATTTGAAATTGACCATCTCGTAACGTAATCTCTGCATTAATTGACAGTTGCACTGCACTGACTATTATCACTTGTTCCCGTGTTGAAAGTGGCACCTGCTTTAATTATTGGAACCGGTATCAACCGGGCCGGATTTGATAAGGCAGGAATAGCTACTGCAAGGGGCGCTTCATAAGAGAGGGGCCCATACAATAGAGAGATTTCGAGGCCTCAGCAATTTTCAGGATTTTTTACCCAAATAATAATTTTCGCGTTTTTACCTGCACTTAACTATGCACATTAATTGGCAGTTATACTGTAGCTGATTACCACTTGTTCGAATGTTGAAAGTGGAACCTGCTTTAAGTATTGGAATTGGCATCAACAGGTTGGTAGGGCAGGTGGCGCTACTGCAAGGGGCCCTCCATAAGAGAGGGCCCCCTCACAATAAACAAAAATATCCAAATGTCGGTGGTCAGAAACTTTTAAGGTATTTTTTAACAAACAGTATTGTTTCGATTTTTTACTTGCACTTAAGTAATTACTATATTCTTTGTTAAAATAAATTTTATTTGTTAGTTATATTTTTTGAAGACTTGGCGGAAAAATCTTCCTTTTATTACACGCTTTATATTAGCTTCACTTGTATGTTTGTCAGTGAGTAACTCCGTTTTTCAGTAGAAAGAGATCAACATACATCCTTATCTTACCCTACATGTATGAAAGAATGAGATAGAATACTTTTCTACTTTTTAGTTGATTTTATCATAAAAACGTGTTTTTTAGTTTTTTGAACTATATTTATTCGGAAATGATTAGGGGCCCCCGCAAGAGCTAAACCAAATCCGGCCCTGCGTATCAATAACAACTTGTGATTCTGTGAAAGCGTACGTAACTATCTATTGGTTATGTAAATGGATTAATACTTAAGAATGAGATAAATATTTAATTAATTATAAGGAGATTCTCTTACGTCAACACTTTTAATACAATTTGGTAATTCCACATCGTGACACTATCTTTTTTACAAAATCTCTCCAATACTCAGCATTCTCTTAGCGTTTCTTAAAATTAATATTCATTTCTGCTTACTAACCACACATGAACTTCCACTATAAATATTATGTTATAAACAAATGAATAACTAAATATTTACACTACATAAAGGGCATATAATAGCTAGAGGAATTTTACGACAAAAACTTAAAAATCTCACGTTTTACGATACAAATTGTTTTACAAAGACAGCTAGTGATAAATCATACCTATGACCGTAGATATATTTACGACATCTCATCTTACAATGGCTATCTGGTTGCTATCAATAGCGATGGATAGACATAAAATTGCTATTGACATGAAATATAGGATGTATTCACACCGTTGCATGCTGGCTGCGTCGCAGGATGTGGACGGTGTGACAGGACGCCTATCCGGTCTGTGTACATTGATGCTGGTTAAATAGCGAAATTATTGAAAAACACAGCTAAGTACTTATTGTTGACGGTGGGATTCTAAGTAGGTATCCGCACACATGTATATTTATGCGTGTGTATGTAGTTATACATAATGTACGTACATGATACGAATGTACATGAAACTAGCTGACCCGGCAAACTTTGTAGCGCCTCAAAATCTATTTATCAAATATATTTCATATAAAATATAGCCTATGTTACTCGTGGATAATGTAGTTTTCGAATGGTAAAACATTTTTTTAAAACGGTCCAGTAGTTTTTGAGCCTATTCATTACAATCAAGCAAACAAACAAAGTTTTCCTCTTTATAATATAGGATAGACTATGTTGCTTACAACCTTTTATTTACCTAACTTGCCTTGATAGCAAGATATTTGACTCGCACACAGATAATGTGTGGGTCAAATTTCGCTACTGAATTTTAAACTGAAAAGATATAAACTCACTAGCCGACCCGGCAAACGTTATGTTGCCATATAAATAAAAAAAATGTTATAAGTGAACAACCCGTATCACTTAGGGGTATGAAAAATAGATAGTAGCCGATTCTCAGACCTACTGAATATGCATATAAAATTTGGTGAAAATCGGTAAAGCCGCTTCGGAGGAGTACAAGTAACATTGTGGCACGAGAATTTTATATATAAGATTTAAATATTTTTATTTAAATATTCTATAATATAGAAGTAGCAAAGGAGCATGCAATGCATGGCTTCTATCTGTAGACATCTGTAATCAACCCGAGATAGAATTAGAATCCTACTTGACGTCAGCGCAGATGCGTTGGCATCCCTAAAGACTAAGATGGAACGCTTCGTTAAATTATATCCTCCTTACCACACCCTTCAAACCAGAACACAGCAGCGCTTATCACTGTTGTTATAAGACAGAAGTAAGTATGACAGTGGTGCGTTTGCTATCACACGAATTCGCGGTGTAAGAGTCAGATGAACGTATGTACAAAAAATCAAAAATTGGTTTCTTTTTCACAAAACGGCCCACAATGTAGTATTTTATGAAATGGCAAAACGACGTAAAGCTATATTCAATATGTTTATTTCAACTACTGTATATTATCTCTATTAATGATCTGGTAAAGTTTGAAGTGGCGAATTTTCACACTATTTTTGCTCTCCTGTAAAATTGACAAAATGTAGATACGTTCATCTGACTCTTACACCGCGAATTGTTCCACCACTTTCAAACAAATAAATATACAAATTGATTTCCATACTCAGGAAGAGAGGTGTACAATATTCTGCATAACTTCGCAATAATTTCGCGAATTGTGACTCAATCGTGTATTACATCTACGCACATACCTACATATTGTTTCCTGAGATTGGGCCGGCCCACAATTTGATGTCCTTTTTCGATGCGCAGTCATCCTCAGAATTATGCCTGAGTCGGTTCTATTTTTAGATTCGGTTAGAATATATTTTTTTTATGATTATATTAGGTCGGTAGAAAAAACATGTAGTTCACCTGATACCATATGTCAGAAAGATGCGATACTATGGTGAAGCGTTTCAACTTAGTTTTGTTACAGTTCAATGCAAAATCTCAGGTAGGACTTTAATCCTGTTTGAGATTTAATAGATTTCAAAAAACCCATCAAATAGCAAAATGGTGCAATAGGTGACCACCACCAAAACGCCCAAATCGGTGGAAGGGTTTTTATGCTTGCTGACTTATATATAAGGTGAGGCACCTTATATATAAGTTAAACTTTTAGTCTTCAAACTGGCAACGCATTTGTGATCCACTTCAGAAATACCCGGTTCTACGTAGAGTTGGTACATATCCATGGACGGCAGTGACCACTTACCATCTATCTGGTCGATTTCAAGTTCCTTTACTAATCTTATAAAAATGGTCCTGGTTCCAACTCGCAAGCAAACATGGCATTCGAGCTAAGAAAGACAATATTCGATAATATCGAGTACCGAGAATTCTATTAACGCATTTTCTCATACGTATAAGGCGTTCGGTTCCGCGGGGACACAATGGCCGGAAGATAGCATACAGTGGGTGTATCATCATTCCATTCACGTGTCACTTTCACGCGATTTTCGCCCTAATTACGTGCACATAAAGGCGATATTCACGTGAAGTGTTCCAGTTGCCACTGACAGACTTGTTGTCAACTTGGTACACAATGTAGCCGTAAATGTATCGTATCGCTCGTGTCACTCAATAGAAATTGGACATCGTATCGGACATAATGGAGGAACGGTTTGCAGGTGACATGATATTAAACATTGTATGAATGTAGCCACTTTCAACATAACGGCGAGTGGTGTTAGCCTAGTGGTTTGAAACTGTTCTTAAGCGTGGCTAGTTAACATAGTCATCTAATAATAGCCTAGTGAATCCCAAGCGCATATCAAATTTTAGAATTTTATCCTTGCTAATATTATAAATCCAAAAGTAACTCTGTCTGTCTGGTTGTCTCTTCTTCATGCCTAAACCAATGAACCGATTTTAATGAAATTTTGTACAAATATAGTCTAAGACCCGAGAAAGAACATAGGATAGTTTTTATCCCGGAAATCCAACGGGAACTAGGTATGGCGATCTAAGATCGATTAATCGGAGAATCGATCATTTGGACCAAAAAATCAATTATTTCAATCGATATTAGTAAGGATTGAATCGTAAACTATGCATTTGATCAAGTGATGATCTTTAGCAAAGTTGTTGTCCATGAGCCCACGAAAGTTTCAGAGTTGGTACGACTAATTTTCGTCAGAAGGCGCCACTGTTATATGTCAGAATGTCATATTATTTTCTTTTAAATGCGGGCGAAGCCGCGGGCAAAAACTAATAAGATATATACATAAATAAGTAACTCGTGAAATATATGACTCTAAGGGATATTACTCGTACACAATCGCTTATGTTTCCCTAAAAATCTTCAAAAATAAATAAAAAATGTTTTTAAAGTCTACTAATTTAGAAATTATGAACGTGGTATAAGGTACTATTCCCTAAACCCTAATTGTTTAATAAGAGATCTGATTCCGAAGATGATGAATTTTAAGCAATGCTGTCAAAAACTCCTTCTAATACATTTCCTGTTTTTAATCTTTATCTATTTCACCATAAAATTTTCAGTGTTATCTTGTATCCTTTGCAGGAAGCGTGAATACAATAAAACCTATCAATAATCAAAAACGTGTCAAGGAAGAAAAATGCTTTCGATTGCTACGCGTTTCAATAAAACGCATGAAGCTACTCACACGCGTACAATACGCAATATGGCGTATACCCGTGACGAATGGCGCGAAATGTGACGGATGGCGCACATCGATCATACGCAACACCGAGCTACTGGAGCTGACTGTACTCGATTATTATAAACTTGTGAAATATATGACTCTAAGTGATATTACTCGTACACAATCGCGTTTATTTTTTTGTTTTATCGCACGGAACCCTAAAAATCATCAAGATGTAAAAAAAAATGTTTTTAAAGTCAACCAATTTAGAAATTATGAACATGCTGTAGGTATTATTCCGTAAACGCTACTCAGTCTAACAGGAGATCTGAATATGAAGAATTAACTATAAATATTGGTGTTAAAACTCCTTCTAATTCATTTCCTATTTATCACAATAAAATTTTAGGTGTTAATTTCCTTCTTTTTCGTTACCGGCAAACGTGAATACTAAAAATATTACCGCCAACCTATATTGATAGGTAGGAATATTACCAACATAGATCTATTAGCTATGACCAATAATCGAAAATATCAAAGCACAAAAAGAGAATTATACGAAATCGAAAAAACACTCGTTTTTTCATTTGGTATAAATCAAAAAAAATCATATATTTTTTGATTAATAATAGCCATATTTTATGTAACAAACACGTTAACTTTTATTGTAAGGCAAACTATCTACTATAATATCGAACTGTCCCAAATTTTGAAGAAAACTGACCAAGTATTGGTAAATATTTAAAATACATAATTAATTCCTATAAGGAATCGTTAAGATCCATATATAAAAAGTAATGTTAACAGTAACAGAGCAATAATAACAGTGATACGAATTTTAGCCTTTCACGACGGAAGTCAAGTTCGTATCAAACTTAAAATGGCAAGGTTTTGAAATTTATCTTTTCGAAGTCATATACGTAATAAACTATAACTAATTACCACTTGAGGAAACCAGCATGCCTGACTATTATTCAGTCGATAAAAAAATTGTCTCCCGCATGTTTAATGACACTATTATATAACACATCATGGGTGGCTTAATTCTCGATTTGAGAGAAGACACGTGTCTGCTTCAGAACAGTCGAACAATGATAGATTAGTGGTTAGAAACTCCGCATTACAATTGGGAGGTCAGTGGTTTAAATTCCAGTCACACACCTTTCAGTTTTCCTAAATGTGCATATTAAAAATTAAGTCCAATAATTTTGAAGGCGGCACCACCGCTACACCTATTTCTGCCTTATAACAGCAGTGCTAGGCGCTGCTGTGTTCCGGTTTGAAGGGTGTGGCAAGGGAGAGAGACTTTTCCGAGGCGTTCCAGCTTAGTCCTCAGGGGTAGCGGCGCATCTGTGGCCGACCTCAGGTCGAATATCTAATCCTATCTGGGGTTGATTACAGATGTCCATGGGCGGCAGTAGCCACTTACCATCAGGTGGACTGCATGCTCGTCTGCTACTCTTATATTATAAAAAAAAATCTGTACCTTATTGAGGTTGGCAAGAGATTTCATAAAGGATGAATAGGTTGTTAATATTATAATATTACCAATAAAGCCAAAACATTAAACATATCAAGAATTAGCACTTCAAAGCGAAATACGGTACTGATACAAAATATTGCAAATCCGTCTGGCAAGGCGCCAGTACCACCTGAGGGCGTTACACGAGGAATGTCAGAATATAATACGGAATAAGTTTCGTATTCACCGTTTGTCTGAATTTGATGGCCGACTCGAAATGGCTTTTACCTCTGAGTTTTGATAGATGAAATATATTCAATTCTACATATTTATATCTAGGTATTATTCTTTTACGTCTATAACAATGTGACGTAAGACTTTATTATCTTATATGTATTTGATATACTTACCCATGATTTTGCAGTGAACTGTTAAATTTAAAATTGGGGTTAATATTAAAATTATATATCAAAAAAATTTTTTTTATTAATTTTTTAACCGACTTCAAAAAAGAAGATGGTTTCTCAATTCGACCGTAAATATGTTTTTATCAATACAGGTTTCATCGTAATATTTCTTTTACAATTTTAAGTAGGCATACCAAATATTTTCAAAAGATATCATGCAATAACCGCCAAAACTTCTTAAATCGCTAACCTCACACGTGAATCAACATCTACCAGTCGCATTTATAACTTCGTATTTAATGCATAATTTTGTTGCAACACGCTTGTAAAGTTCGTGTATCCATCAATGTATTTACATGATAATATGTAAAGTATACTAGTAAGTTCTTAGCTACCCAGCCGTGGACCAACGAGTTTTGCAATCAAAACTACATAACTTAAATCCTAAATTTGCATGCTCGTATGTAAAGCGGCTGTAGAATATGTGGCTTATTACTAGCCAGAAGGTAAGCTGCTGTGTGGTTTTAAGGATGTGGTGATGAGACGTAACACGAGGCGTTTCAATTTGGTCTTTGACAGAAAAAACATATCTGTCAGTAAGGAGTGTGGTAAGTAAGGTCAGATATACCCGTGATGCGAGGCGGTTCAACTAAAGTCATCTATCTTCAAAAGCCCGAGGTTTGTGGTAAAAGATCACAAGGCGTTCAAAGTTTTTAGCGGTGTCAACCATTGGTTCAGGTTCAATCTGAGGTAAATTACACATATCTTTGGGCGGCAGCGGTCATTTAACATCAAATAGATATACATATATCAATTTGATGTTAAATGAATATACAAATTTGATGATAAGAGATGAATATTATCAAGTGCACGGGATGCTTGCTACCTTAAGGAAAAAAAATCAAAATACGACACACACATTCATACAACGGAAGTAGCCCAAAATGCATAAACACACACAGATTCACATTCATGTATGTTCGGTTCTTAATTTAAAAGAAATAAAACTAAAATCCGGTGTATAAAACGAAAAATTCTTAAAAGCCTGCCACTGCCTTATTCATATTCACATTTTGAATTATGTCGTGGGAAATTTATTTAAAACCAGCCGGAGGTAAAGGGTCGTATTGTAAGGGTCCGTGTATATTAACGTTCGCGGATTTTATTGCGTTGCGTTTTGTATTAAGGCGATAGCTTAAAAGTTTAGAGTAGGTTTCCAATCGAAAAAACACAAGAATGGTTAAGGCTTTTTCAAAATATTTAAGTAGCAAACGAGCATGCAATCCACCTGATGTTAAGTAGCTACTGCCGGTCATGATCATCTGTAATCAACCCAAGATAGGATTGGATATCCTACCTAAGGTCGGCCGCACATGCGCTGCTACCCCTGAGGACTAAACTGGAACGCCTCGTATTCCTTACGACAATATTGCTGTAAGTAGAAATAGGTGTAGCGGTGGTGCCGCCGTAGTCGAACCATAAAGGGTTCTACCACCTTAAAACTTGATTTCTGAGACAACGTGGTTTGAACCAGGAAGCTTAGCTGTCACAACCCTTTCTGCTAACAGCAGGATCAAGCGCAGCATTGAAGGGTTTGGCATGTCAGAGATACGTCTCTTCGCAAGGAATTCAACTAGGTGCTTAGGGCTTGTCCCTGTAGTACCGGGACCAGAATAGAGCTACGGTATCCGGTACGGTGGGAGCTCAAACCGTCCAGCAAGCGACCTCGGGAAGAACATCGGTTTGTGTGGTCGCATATCGCCGTAATAACCAGGGGATGTGAGAGGAGCTTAAAATGCTCTCCCCAGGGCAGAGCCCGATAGAAGGGCATCGCGCTAGAAGGACTCCGGTTGTGTTCCGTTGGAGATCCCGGAGTTCTCCACCAAACGCCGAGGATGGCCACCGGGGGGTTTAAGTGCGGTATAAGTGCCACATAACCCGGCGTCACTCCCATGGCGTCGGGTACCTTTTGAAAGTTTCCCCCTCGTCAACAAAATAAAATGTACTTAGGGCTAGTAAACCATTTATATGTAATCTCGGTGAGGACTTATATTCTATCGAAGATTGACTAGTTGCCCACGGGCGGTAGAAGGGTGTACCCCCTAAATAATCGTATGCTACTTCCTACAAAAAGTCTCTCATCTCCTTAAATAAAGTCCCCTCTAGACAAACAAAAAAAACAAAACCTTTGTTTTTTATTAAAATTGTCGTTGAATGCAATTTGAATAACAATCAATGTTTTGTTTGTCAAGGCTTAAAATGTTAAGGTATTATACAAATGATCGTCATCTGAATAAATATTTTTTACTTGTGTACATTTAAATAAAATTATTTGTCTGTCTGTTTTATGGTGTACCGGACTGCGGAGGGTAATGTTATTCGATAGTATTTATGTATTTTTTTATTTTTTATATTTAACCTAAAGATAAGGCAGACGGGCTACCTGATGGAAAGCAGTCACCGCCGCCTATGGACATTTGCAACACCAGAGGAGTCGCCAATGCATCGCCGGCTTTGAAGGAGAGTTCTTTTTGCACCCCTCTTGAAGAGCCCCATGTCATAGTCCTGAGGGAATACCGCAGGAGGAAGTTCATTCCACATTTTGCACGTTGTATGTAGTATGTACCATTCTTTAACATGCTCTACCGCTCAAACGGCTTGACAGATATTAATAAATGGGGTGTTTTTGGATTCGTCTAATTGTGGGAGTGACATAGGCTATATTTTTAAGCGGTGGTTTTTTATCTAAGTCGGCATCCTACCCTTTCATCACACACAGAACGCGCTAGAAATAGGTGTGGTGTTGGTATCTTCCCCGTCCAAAGCTTGTTCCACCACCTTTCCGCCAATACAAATCATTAATTAAAGGTAGGTAACTAGGAGTCTGTCCCTGTAGCCCCGGGACTAAAATAGGGCTACGGTATTCCCTGTCTGTCGTAAAATGCGACTAAAAATGGGCTTCCGGGATTGCGGGCGGCAAGAGTGGGAGCTCGAACCGTCCAACAAGCAACCCCGGGAAGGACGGCGGTGTGTGTGGCCGCATACCGTCGTAAACATCAGGTGTGCGGAAGAAGCGTAAACTGCTCCCCCAAGGGCAGAGCCCGACAGGGGCATCGCGCTCGGAGGACTCCGGTTGTGTTCCATCGGAGATCCCGGAGTTCTCTACCAAGTGCTGAGGACGGCTACCGGAGGGGTTTTAGTGCGGTAAAAGTCCCACCTAAACCGGCGTCGCTCCTACGTCGTCGGGTACCATTTGAAGGTTTCCCCCTCGTAACAAAAAAAAGGTAACTAGGAGTCTATTCTACTTATTAGGACCCTTATAGCCAATACTAATAATCAATAGACAGTAGGTAACTAGGAGTCTATTTTATTCATAACGAGTCTATTATATTCTGTGGATACTTACTACAAATAGTATTGTAAGAACAACCCCTAATTTCATTGAGTACAGTCGTGTAAAGAAAAACGATGCAAAAACAAAGGCATTGTTTATTTAATTTTAGTAGGCAATGCAATTTGAATAACAATCACCGTTTTGTTCGTTGAAGGTTTATTTAGGGTTGCCAACTGTTTTTAGATAACCATCGTATGAAGTAAAAAATATATATATGCGACGAATCGATAACCTTTCTTCTTAGAGAAGTCGGTTAAAAATATCATACCGGGATTCCGCGCTTTGGTTTTCAGGTTCTATGCCCGGTTAGACGACTAGAACAGATGAAGATGATTGTAACTGTACCTACGTAACATAACGTTTTAAGTGTATTGTATCGTATCACATCGAATTGAAACTTTTCCTATCATATCGTATACTTGTATAGATTTTTTCCTCCAAATCTTGTAACAGTTGTAACATTTATTATATGGTGTCGGTTTTATCTGACGGTTTTTTAAAAAATCACTCATCATTTTTCACAAATGCCCCAAAAGGAGTATAATTTTAAATAACTTCTAAAAAAGTTGTCAACCCTATCACCATTCCCAGCATTGTTTTGCATCTCTGTGGTGCCTAAATAAAGATATTGTCTGCCCGTCTCGACGCGTCAACGGCTCCTGTATTCAACCGCTTGGTAGGGATGTGAAAAATAATCGATTATTGAAGAGTAATAACAATCGAATATTTTTTAAAAATCGATCGTTCCAGGTGAGCGGTCGAAAACGCGCCGAACGCGACTTCCAGCAAGTGTCAATTTTTCGTGTACGACGAGGAGTACTAACGACCTTTATTTTCGCTAGATAAATTCAGTTTTAAAAATCGATAATAACCGATCTTTTCTATAACAAACGATCTTTTATAAATCGATTTATTTTGTAAAAATAAAAATCGAATATTATTATGCGTTTTTTTTCACTCGTTCTCACATCCCTAGCGCTTGGCAAGATACGTTAGTTGATTTTAATTTCAAATTTGTATTTGAAGTTTTTGTTTCAACGACAAATTCCGACATGTAATTGGCGATTTTGATGCCAAAGATACGAAGGCTATCTGAGTTTAGTATTCCGCCATCTGTGATATCTGTGGATTGGCATGTTATCGTTGGTGTTGAGTTTGTTTCCCGACGTAAGTCTGTTAGGAACATAAGTCATACCGTCGTTCGTATCGGCATGAATATTTTTTACTCAAAGGGATATCTGTAATATTGTCATCTTTACATCAGTTTATTGCGTAATTTTCTTATATTAAATTTCAATATGTAATATAAGAAAATTACGTATAATTGATTATAACAAAATTTCTTGTATATTTTTTTGTCATTTTGAATTGAATATATGTACGTAAAATTAGTCAAAACTTGATGCATTTATATTGCCATGTATTAACCTATTACTTCGTCAAGTAGCGTTTTAGGTAAGGTAAAGTAGGTTTTAGGTTAGGTCCGGTAATTCTTTTCAACAAATACAGTAAAACAAAGGTTAATACCTGTATTAACCTATTACTTTGACAAGTAGCGTTTTAGGTAAGGTAAAGTAGGTTTTAGGTTAGGTCCGGTAATTATTTTCAACAAATACAGTAAAAAAAAGGTTAATACCTGTATTAACCTATTACTTCGTCAAGTAGCGTTTAGGTAAGGTAAAGTAGGTTTTAGGTTAGGTCCGGTAATTATTTTCAACAAATACAGTAAAAAAAAGGTTAATACCTGTATTAACCTATTACTTCGTCAAGTAGCGTTTTAGGTAAGGTAAAGTAGGTTTTAGGTTAGGTCCGGTAATTATTTTCAACAAATACAGTAAAAAAAAGGTTAATACCTGTATTAACCTATTACTTCGTCAAGTAGCGTTTTAGGTAAGGTAAAGTAGGTTTTAGGTTAGGTCCGGTAATTATTTTCAACAAATACAGTAAAAAAAAGGTTAATACCTGTATTAACCTATTACTTCGTCAAGTAGCGTTTAGGTAAGGTAAAGTAGGTTTTAGGTTAGGTCCGGTAATTATTTTCAACAAATACAGTAAAAAAAAGGTTAATACCTGTATTAACCTATTACTTCGTCAAGTAGCGTTTAGGTAAGGTAAAGTAGGTTTTAGGTTAGGTCCGGTAATTATTTTCAACAAATACAGTAAAAAAAAGGTTAATACCTGTATTAACCTATTACTTCGTCAAGTAGCGTTTTAGGTAAGGTAAAGTAGGTTTTAGGTTAGGTCCGGTAATTATTTTCAACAAATACAGTAAAAAAAAGGTTAATACCTGTATTAACCTATTACTTCGTCAAGTAGCGTTTAGGTAAGGTAAAGTAGGTTTTAGGTTAGGTCCGGTAATTATTTTCAACAAATACAGTAAAAAAAAGGTTAATACCTGTATTAACAGTATCCTATCTAAAGTCCTTGAGCGCCTTATTCATAAACAGCCCCTATCTAAAGTCCTTGAGCGCCTTATTCATAAACAGCTTAGCTCCTTTCTTTCCATGCATGCCTTACTGAATCCTTTACAATCCGGTTTTCGTCCTGGTCATAGTACGGCTACTGCGTTACTAAAAATCACAGACGACATTCGCATGGGGATGGATAATCAACAGCTGACCGTATTAACGCTGTTAGATTTCAGCAACGCGTTTAATGCTGTTGATTATGATGTCCTCATAGGGGTTTTGCGTTCTCGTTACATATCTCCGACGGCGATTGATTGGTTTCATAGTTACTTGTATGGTCGCCGACAGCGTATTCAAATCGATGACAAATTTTCCAACTGGTCGAGTACTACTGCCGGTGTACCACAAGGTGGCGTGTTGTCTCCACTTCTGTTTGCTATCTTCATAAATTCTATTAGTCTCCACCTCACTTCTCTCTACCATCTTTATGCAGACGATCTTCAAATTTACAGTCAAGCAAATTTGAGCAACTTGCATTGCGCCATCAAAATTGTTAACACTGATCTGACTCATGTTTCGACTTGGAGTAAGACATATGGCCTTAAGTTAAATGCCTCCAAATCGCAGACTATTATTATAGGGAGTTCGCGACTGACCTCTAGAATCGACTGGAACCTGTTACCACCAATTACTCTGGATAACGTTATTATTCCTTACAGTAATACGGTGAAAAATCTGGGTATATACATGGACCAACACCTCTCATGGATACCGCAGATCACGGAGGTTAGTAAAAAGCTGTTTTCTGCAGTGGGCTCTCTTCGTAGGTTGAGTAATGTTTTACCTATTCCCACTAAAATAACGCTTGCACAATCATTACTTCTACCTATACTTGACTACGCTGATGTGTGTTATCCTGACATTACCGAGGAGCAATTAGATAAGCTTGAGCGTCTTCAAAATTTGTGTATACGGTTCATATTTGGATTACGAAAATATGACCATATCTCTGAATATCGCACTAAACTCAAGTGGCTCCCAATTCGCCTTCGCCGGAATGCTCATATTCTATCTCTTCTCTATTGTTTACTATTTAATCCAACTGCGCCTCCCTACCTCAAACAACACTTCCAGTTTCTACACTTGTCCCATGACCGATCTCTCCGTTCTACAGAAAATCTTGCTCTCTATACGCCTTCTCACTCAACTTCCTTTTATAAAAAATCCTTCACTGTTTCAGCTATCCGTCTTTGGAACTCCCTCCCAGTATCTATTCGTAACTCCCAGTCCCTATACTCCTTCAAAAAACTAGTCAAATCTCACTACCTTCAACTCTAACTTTATTCCTTCTCTAAAGTTGTGCTCTTGCTATTAATCATACTTTGTTTCTAAATTTAATTATTAGCTTCTTTCCCTTTTACTTATTTATTCTTCTCCTACTGCTATCCCTTATCTTACACTTCATTTTACATATTATTAGTTAACATTTTAATAATTTTGCACCCTACCTTTTATTGTATTTCATACTTTCTTTAACTCCTCACCCTAAGGTTGTCTGGAAGAAATCGCTGTTTTAGCGATAAGACCGCCTTTTGTGTCGTCCTAAATTGTATGTTTTCATTTTATGTTCTATTTTATTTTATGGTACAATAAAGAGTATTATTATTATTAACCTATTACTTCGTCAAGTAGCGTTTAGGTAAGGTAAAGTAGGTTTTAGGTTAGGTCCGGTAATTATTTTCAACAAATACAGTAAAAAAAAGGTTAATACCTGTATTAACCTATTACTTCGTCAAGTAGCGTTTAGGTAAGGTAAAGTAGGTTTTAGGTTAGGTCCGGTAATTCTTTTCAACAAATACATCTGTTAGTATATAATAATCAATTTTGACCAATTTGAAAGTACCAAAGTTTGAAAGCGAAGATTGACATATTTTCTAGGACATCATTGTCAAATTCTGAACCTTAGTAGGCATAATTAAACCAAGCTTGGATATTGCTAACTAGTGATAATGTGCAAAGTTTGCGTGCATGGGAAAGTACAGCAAAGACAGAACGCAACTCCCATAGTCCATTAAAAACACATCATTTAACGTAATTGCGATATAATCGCAACAAATTATGCCCTTGACGTTCAAATAGGTACCCTATTACTGTAATCATGTGAAAAAATTGCAAACATGGGATTTTATAAGAGATTTATACGCTTTCCAACACAAACTTGATTGCAAAGCAGCAGGTGTTTGCACACCTGATCGTGTCTCAGTCATTCTAGAATTTCCAATCATGCATAGGCATTAGAGGAAAACTAGGCATTATATCGTCGCCCTGATAATATGGTTAAGATGTTGTTTAAACCAAAGACATTTAACTCTTTAAAGGCTACGACGACCCGCGTGGCGGAGCGGTCACCATACCGGTCTGACGCGCAGAGGGTCCCGTGTTCGATTCCCGGCCAAACAGATATCTGAATAATGAATTTAGGTTTCTGTTTCTGGATCTGAGTGTTTGTGTATTTGTCTATGTGTGTGTTCGTAGCACCAACGATACAGGGAATCCTAGTGTGGGGTTGTGAGTGTAGAGAAACGTTTAATTTAGTAAAAAAAAAAAACTGGATTTGGGTACGAAAAGTGTCACCCACGAGATATCACTAATAGGTAGTAAGTTGTTCTCTAATATATACCAAATGTTAATCAATTTGAGATTGTGTGGAGTGGAATGAATATCTTGTATGAAAATCTTGACAATATCTATAGTCCTAAATATTTAATCTCTTTTTTTAAAACCGATTAAACTATTTTATTTACATCTGCTTACTTGTGCCTTTTATGTAACTGAAGTATCAAACGAGGATACAATTCGTCCTATGATAAGGCTAATCGACCCCAAATAGGATTGATTTACTTAAGTTAACGTTTGAAAATGTAATGTCTCTTTTTTACAATACCCTTCAATATTTCCACTTTCTAAGAGTTTTTTACCAGACATTCATTAAATGTTAGGTAGGTAAATTAAGTCCAAATAAAATACAGTCTAATACAAGTTCGAAAAACGCATTAAAAGACCTTAACGGGAGTATAAAGAGGACACACGGTATGTTCTGGTGGTACTAAAAAGAGGATATTCACTCAAACATGTGGACAATGTACGTACCATGTATTTACTATTTGCGTACGCCACGGAATAACTTCGGTTAAATCGCCCGTCAAGCGCAGTTGGTATGCAGCGCAGTAGGTACGATATGGTATAGATACAATGTACATTATAGTATGCAAAGTAGTAATAAATATTTTTTTTTATAATATAGGAGTAGCAGACGAGCATGCAGTCCACCTGATGGTAAGTGGGTACTGCCACCCATGAACATCTGTAATCAACCCCAGATAGGATCAGATATTCCTACCTGAGGTCGGCCACAGATGCGCCGCTACTCCTGAGGACTAAGCTGGAATGCCTCGGGAAAGTCTGTCTCCCTTACCACACCCTTTAAACCGAAATACAGCAGCGCCTAACTGCTGTTATTAGGTAGAAATAGGTGTGGCGGTGGTGCCGCCGGAGTCGAACCTCAAAAGGTTCTACCACCTTCTAATATAATATCCTTTATATAAGAATATTGTGTACTGGCGATATTACGATTCCTCGTTTCAGCGTCCACAAATCATAAACATTTGTCGTAATACATATGACAAGTAATACTTAAACCAAATGAACTAAACTTATCTGTTTTACACTCGTTCCAAATCAAAGTCCTTGGAACCTAATATCAATGGTGTTGGCCAACTATAAACCACACCACCAACTATTCTCAGCAACACAACACAAGTAAACAAACATTTGAACATATTATCTTGCAAATGAGTACGTCGGCATCTCGAACTAAACTTATTTGTTTTACGCTCGCTTCAAATCTAAAGTGTCCCGTACCTAAGACCAATGGTCTTGGCCAACTCTAAACCATACTGTTTTACGCTCGCTTTAAATCGAAACACCTGTACCTAATACCAACGCTTTTAGCCAACTATTCCGTCCAATATAGCACAAATAAACAAAAATTTGAGCACATTATCTTGCAAATGAGTACACCTGCGCCTCGTCGGCGTCTCGAACCAAATTTATTTGTTTTACGTTCGCCTAAAATCAAAACACCCTGGAACAATGGTTTGGCCAAGTATTCCGTCCAACACAAAACAAATAAACAAACATTTGAACACATTATCTTGCAAATGAGAACGTCTGCGCCTCGTCGGCGTCTCGAACCAAACTTATTTGTTTTACGCTCGCTACAAATCGAAACAACCAGTAACAATGGTTTGGCCAACTATTCCGTCCAATACAACACAAATAAACAAACATTTGAACACATTATCTTGCAAATGAGTACGTCTGCGCCTCGTCGGCGTCTCGAACCAAACTTATTTGTTTTACGCTCGCTACAAATCGAATACAAACTGTGCTTTGCATTTCCCTTTGAAAATAAGATACGCTCCAAGATTCTTGGATGCACTGAGTTTTCTCTATGAATATTAAGCTCAACGGAATATTAAATGGGATTTCGATAGATTTGTATTAA
The DNA here is from genome assembly GCA_014595695.2 of Epargyreus clarus clarus. Classification (NCBI taxonomy): domain Eukaryota; kingdom Metazoa; phylum Arthropoda; class Insecta; order Lepidoptera; family Hesperiidae; genus Epargyreus; species Epargyreus clarus. The sequence goes on along the minus strand of JACTTY020000005.1, from coordinate 2,292,004 downwards.
AGATTCTCTAGTAATAGTTATAATGCGGCAAAATAATTCGAACTACCGCTTTCAAAATCTGCAGTACGAATATTAAGCGCCTTTGAACTTTCTGTATTTTACATATTTCTGAATTATAGCTGTAGGAGAAACCGAACACTTTGTTCACCTCGTGGTAGGTGGCAATTGCCGCCCATGGGCTTAAACCAATGTCCCTAATAAGTAAATCCGTCAAGAAAGTTTGACTTGAAATAACTGTCTGATGTAAAACTGTGAAATAAATTTGTTATCCTGTTTAAACGAGTTCAAAAAGTAGTGTATGGGTGTGAAATTAATAATATCGATTTTATTTCTCAAAGCAATTCCTCAAAGTAATAAAGAGTACGAAATATTCGAAAATTTAGAAGAAATTAAAAATTTCGTAAATAAAAAAAAACATATATACGGTCGAATTGAGTAACCTCCTCCTTTTTTGAAGTCGGTTAAAAATACAATAAAATTCCGCTTAGCAATTAAGCAAAACAAAGACACGACATCAGCATAACACATACAAAACAAAACAAAAAAAAATTAAATATAAATCACAGATTATCTGCCATCCATTTAAAATCCACTTTAATAAAAAGCTGGCCCACTGAAGTCGGTTGCCAAAACATCGCCGCACCCGAGACATTCCAATTTTTGTCAGACCGCTATCATTAAAGCACTCGTACAAAGCAGCTTTATTTATCATTCGTTCGACGCAACGGTGGCGGTTATTATTCCATTGGAAGTGTGCCAGATGGATACCACGAGATTGGAATGTGTTGGGACATTTCAGAACTTGTTTCAATAAAAAAATAAATATGCATATGGGAGACGCCCATCCGCAATCTACATAGCAAAATTACAAACATTTATATGATTTTAAACAAAAAACAGATATAAAGCGGGAATTAAAAAAAAACATTTGACATCCATATCATGGGGATGAATATGAATAATGTTATTAGGTAGAAATAGGTGTGGCGGCGGTACCGCCGGAGTTGATCCACAAAGGGTTCTACCACCTTCATATACATACGAACTAACATGACAAGTTGAATAACAGGTTAAAACAAAAACCTTGTAAAAAAACAAAGAATGAAAGGGATACAGTCTCAGATTACGATTATACTTACGTTCGGCGTTTAGTGGGGGGAGAGGGGGAGTGATTTAGCCAAAATAGCTAAAAACGCCTCATTTAATTTATAAAGGCCTCCTTAATACAATGTGTGTACGTGTACATTTGCACAACTACAGTGACATCTCCGTAAAACACTTGCAATTATACATGAAGTGTAATATCCGAATCTTTTGATAACAAATCATGGTGACTCAAGGGACGTTTCGCAGATGAGTCAGTGTCGCAGGGAATTCCTGTAACTAAACAAAACACTTGTGTCACCAGACGAGCTCCATTTTTATTCCTTTAATTATAATTACGGATGTCCTTTGGGTCAGAAAAGCAGAAGTTGCATTACATCAGTGAATAATATCGAGATGAATATTACAATTTTTGTAACGTTATGCTGATGATATATATTATGCAAACACGTGTGTCACTACACGGACTCCAGTTTTATTCCTTTAATTATAATTACATATATCCTTTCCGAAAAGCAGAATGTGCATTACATCAGTGTAAAATAACAAGCGGTATAACAAGCAAGTTACAATGTAACATTACGCTACACGTACCGCTTTTAAGCTATTCTAACTTCAGGCGGGTTCATCGTGTAATGTCGGTCTAGTATATCAACATGCGAAAAACTTGCAAGGTAAAGGAATTTCAATTGGACTTATAGATCGCTTAACCAAGTGCGGAAATTCAGGCAAAAAATTCCTTTCGAGGAGAGGTTTATGAAGAGCTGTGAGCGTTGTATGCGCAATGTATAGTGTACATGTCCCTTAATCTTTGAGACCCGCTGTAAAACATAGATAGGATAGATTGATTATTAATAACTGGTCTTAGCCGATTTTACTGAAATAATATGAGTTAGCGCACCATTGTAATATTTGTAATGCCGCAAAAGTGTTACGCATTACATTACGTGCAAATTCTGTCTCCATTAAGGAAGTGGGTTTGGAAAAAGATTTATTCAGGGAATCAAATTAATGCCACGAAATAACATTCTTCACTGACTTCTTGTTTTCTTTGTATTTATTCCGGGAAAAATGTAATATGACATGTTGATAATGCAGTACAACGCAGTAACATTTCAAAGTTACCTAAAAATTACTTCCTTGTAATTATTTTAAGTATAAAACTTCGTATCGTCATTAGGGATGTTCTTTTCGCTTATTCGTGTACCTAATCTAAGAATTTCGTCATTGAAGAGGAGCATCTGATTTGTTGCATATTAAACTATTATATATCGCGTCCGTATGCCAAACAGTCACAAATTCCAGTGTGGATAGAATGTTTGACTTGGTTTGTGTAAGCTAAGCGCGCCTACGCGACATTACACTGCATCTTGAAAAAATAAAAAATACCCATACAGTTATATATTTCTGTTAACTTTCATGAAAACGATCCTGGTTCGATCCTTGGCAAAGCAAATCTTTACTAAAAGCCTTGAATATTTTACATAAACATTTCCAAAAATCGTAAGCTTTGTTTATACGACAATACCAACATTATCAACCCAATTTGGGGCACATTTTACTTACTACCAACGACAAAATATAAACGCCAAAGTAAACAGGATTTTGTTAGGCAATCTGCCTAATGGAACGCCCCGCCCCGAATGGCAGAAATGGCTGTAAATAGCAAATTAAGGCTAATAGAGAACAGTATAATTTAGAACAATAATTCCTGTTTTTAGGCTTTAATTACTGAAACTAGCTATATTGGTTGTGACTCTCTGTAAAAATTACTGTTCAAATTCATAGAATTTCCTGCGCTTTTATGTACTTGAGATCCTTCAGGAGTCATAAAACAAGGTACAAAGCAAGGCACATTTTTTAAACAGTCGCCTAATGGTAAATGGCTACTGTTGCCCCTGGACATCTATAATCAACCCCAGATAGGATTAGATATTCCTACCTGAGGTCGGCCCAAGATGCGCCGTTACCCCTGAGGACTAAACTGGAACGCCTCGGTAAAGTATGTCTCCCTTACCACAACCTTCAAACCAAAACACAGCAGCGCTTAACACTACTTTTATGAGGCAGAAATAGGTGTTGCGGTGATGCCGCCCGAATCGAACCACAAAGAGTTCTACCGCCTTCAATCATCATTATCATCAGTTTATAAATTCGTACATAAAGTAGTACATGGATAGATAAGGCGCTGCTGTGTTCCTTTTTAAGGGTGTGGTAAGTGAGACAGACTTTTACAAGGTGTTCCAGCTTAGTCCTCAGGAGTAGCGGCGCATCTGGGCCGACCTCAGGTAGGAATATCTAATCCTATCTGGAGTTTATTACAGATGTCCATGGACGGCAGTAGCCACTTACAATAAGGTGGACTGCATGCTCGTCTGCTTCTCCTATATTATAAAAAAAAATTAGAAATTATAGTAATTGCAACCTATAAAATTAACGTCAAAACATTCCTAAAAGATGGCGTGTTCATAATATCGGAATGGGGACGTGTATCCATTAACGAATTAAATAGTTTTTATGCGAAATAAACTAATGGAGTGAGTCAGCGTAGTTAACTTAAGTGATAACTCTATTATGTTTTTGTTTATAGCTTTTGTTCGACCTTTGACATATTTACAACACAAATACACCCGCGGCCATCTTGAGACTTTTTATTATGCCGTCGTAATGAAAAACGCAGTTTTTAAAAATTCCCGATAGTTTAGGGTTCTTGCTATAATACCTAGTAGCTAAGGTAGGTTAGGAGTAGCAGACGAGCATGCAGTCCTGATGGTTGTCGGCCACTACTGCCAAAAGATATTAGTAAATAACCCCAGATAACATAAGACACCTACTTTAAGTCTACTCGCTTGTAACGCCTGGGATAAGTATGTCCTCTGACCACACCCTTCAAACCAGAACACAGCAGCGCTTAACATGCTTTCTACACTCACAGCCCCACACTAGGATTCCCTGTGTCGTGGGTGCCATGGACACACACATAGACAAATACACAAACACCCAGAAACAGAAATCTAAATTCATAATTTAGATATCTGTCTGGCCGGGGATCGAACCGGGGACCCTTTGCGCGTCAGACCGGTAGGGTGGCCGCTCCGCCACGCGGGTCGTCAGGTCGTCACTGCTGTTATTAGTCAGATCAGTGTGGTGGTGGTGCCGACGGATTCGAACCACAAAGTCTACCACTGTCAAAACGTACTAGTACTAAATATGGAAGAGATACTTCTAAAGTCTGTAGAATCTACGGTCCTTTAAAATCTGTTTAGACGTTTTCAATATAAATCCGTAAAGAAAGTAAAAATATTAATTTTCTCACACTTTATAACATTCTAAAATACAGTCGACGAAAACAATTTGTACCAATTCCTCCAATCGTAAATAATAAATATATATCCCTGACTGTACCTTTGTGAAAGTTTCGTCGTATAAGAAATTCGTCGATACGTCGTTCAGTGAAATTTTAATTACTTTAACCATTTAAGGGTTAACAGCATGTCGAACAAGTTATTTGTGTGTAAACTTAAATGATGTTGGACGTAAATTGTTCGAATCGAGTTTGACAATTTGTAAAAATTTACGTTTTAAAATAAAAAGCTTGTGATAAAAGGATGTGTATTAAATTAATAAAAATACTAGTAGGCCATATATTTCTTGTCTTTTCTTTTAATATTTATACTCGTATGTTGAATGCATAGATTAGTAAAGATATTTCGCCGCCTTGAAATTGAATGAAGCCACAAACGGCTTATTTTAGTAAGTTCTTTTTTGAATTCTTGACAAATAAAAACATTTTTAGAGAAAATTTACGAATAAATAACTAATGCTGCGTAATTTACGTAATAAATAAATAATTATTCCTATATATTATTTTAGGGACATTTTAGCACGGAGACGTGGCAAAACTTTTTTACGCAACTATTTCAATTCTCAAAACTGGATGTGAAGTATTTCAATTCTCAAAACTGGATGGAAGTGAGTAATCTTTACTAATCTATGGTTGAATGTCACAGTTATGGGCCAAGTGCGAGTCGAACTTGCACATGAAGGGATCGGTACCATTGTTTTTTTTTTTTAATTTGCTATAATAGTGGCTAAAGAGGTATGTAGATAAACCAAAAAACTCTGAAAATACCGATGTCTTCTGTGTAAAAAAAACAATTGTCTATCCATTACACTTCAAGATTAATAGAGCTCTGTGATAGACAGAAGGCTAATAGGGTCCTGTTTTAACAACTACAGTACCCTAAAACCACAGCGAGACCAATGAGCCAATCCATCAATATATCAAATTACCACAATTTTATTCGCCTCGTTAAAATTTACGAGAGCAGAGAACGATTAGCGCCATATTTGTTTATGGGTGGAGTGATATTGTCTGTGGTCAATGATATTAATGATAGGCTACGATATGGTCTTATAGTCCGACGAACTTATGTGTGCGTGTGGCGGTTTTCGAAAACAGCCAGATTTTCAATTTTACCAGTAAAAAGTTTTTATTTATTCAGTAATTTAATGAAATTACAATCTTAAAAAGATTCTTTTTTTGTTTTTATAATATAGGAGTAGCAGACGAGCATGCAGTCCCCCTGATTATAAGTGGCTCCTGCCACCCATGGACATCTGTAATCAACCCCAGATAGGATAGATATTCCTACCTGATCTCGGTCACAGATGCACTGCCACCCCTAAGGACTAAGCTGGAACGCCTCGGAAAAGACTGTCTCCCTTACCACACCCTTCAAAACGGAACACAGCAGCGCGTAACACTGCTGTTATAAGGCAGAAATAGGTGTGGCGGTGGTGCCACCGGAGTCGAACCACAAATGGTTCTACCACCTTCAAATGCTTAGACATTAGTAAAAATATGTTAAATATTGATATTAATTAATTACAACATTGCCTAGTGGCGCCGCTGCCAACTAAGAACTAATTCTTAATCTGTGGCGGCCGCCACACGCTACAAAAAGTTTCTCGGAATATTATTATGCCGTCGTTATGAAAAAAAAAAACAGTATTTTAAAAATGATAGTTCTGAGAAAAATGCGTTTAAATTAAGGATTACTATTTAAGCGACTTTCAATTTAAATTGTTTTTTCTTCCTATTCTTCTGGTGCCATTTGTGCATAAAATGAATCGCGCCAAAATTTCGATTACTACGTTCTTTACGAGGGCAGATTATTGGCTTGCGAGTTTCCGCGTATGAAGGTGGTCTGGTGAGTACCCACCTATAATCGAGTTACACATTAAAGATATTAATAATTATCCAAGTGCGAGTCGAACTCGCACGTTAGGGTTCCATACCACCAAATTGTCATTTGTTTTTTATTTTTAGTATTTTTTTTATTATGGCAGCCATAAAAGTGAATGCATTGTGAAAATTTCCACTGTCTATTACGGTTCAATAGTTAAAAAAAACGCCGAAAAATAGCGATTTCTTCTATGGCGATCTCCATTTATTTTGAAGATTTTTTATTAGTATTTGTGGTTATAGGGGCCACCATTGTACATATTCTGTGAAAATTTCAAGTGTCTATGTCTGGAACATGTGAATGTGAATGAATTCTATGTCTGGAACCGTAATAGATAATTACGGTTCCAGACATAGAATCCTGTGACAGACGGACAGACAGCGGAGGCTCAGTAATACGGTTCCGTTTTTACCCTTGGAGTACGGAACCCTAAAAATTGACCTGCAATAAAACATGTACTTATATGGCTATCTAGTTTAAATTTATGAAAGGCGACGCACCCTGTTAATCAATGCGACAGATAATAAACACTTTTTATTAAATGGCAGCCGGCTGATAATGAGACGCTGTTTGTATGAGAGCAGCGAAGCATGCAGTCCATCTGATGATAAATGGTCTTTCAGAATAGGTGTTATATTTCTGCCTTAATAATAACAGTGTGGCGTGAGGTTAGGTGTGGTAAGGACATATCTGAGGAGTTTCTTAGTCCTCAGGGGTAACAACTCATCTGTAGCCCATCTTTGACAACCCGCGTGGCGGAGCGGTCACCATACCGGTCTGACGTGCAGAAGGTCCGGGTTCGATCCCCGGCCAGACAGAAATCTAAATGATGAATTTAGGTTTCTGTTTCTGGGTCTGGGTGTTTGTGTACTTGTCTTTGTGTGTGTCCATGGCACCCACGATACAGGGAATCCTAGTGTGGGGCTGTGAGTGTAGAAAGCGTTATTATTATAAGCGTTATTATCTTAGGGGGGACTCGAATCCTATGTTGGGTTGATGACAATGTCCATGTGTGTCAATACACAACCTTTTTCGAGATTTTAGTATTTCATATTGAATTTTCAACTAGAAAAATGTATAACAACAAAAAGTCCGACTGCTTAAATATTACTCCCACAATTTAACCGAATCCAACGATACCTCATATGTTAAAATCCGTTAAGCCGTTTGGACTGCAGAGCGCGTTAAAAAATGAGACTTACATACATTCGTCAAAAATATTACTTAAGTCAAATCATCATCAACCCATTATTGTCCCACTGCTGGGCACGGGTCTCCTCTCAGAATGAGAAGGATTAGGCCATAATCCACCGCGCTGGCCAAGTGCGTATTGGTAGATTTAAGTCAAATAAATAACATGATGTTGAGTAGTGAAGTAAATTGACTAAATGACTAAGCACTTGACCCGACTACCTGTTCAAATTCACGAACCGTTCTAAATAAACTGACCACAACTCGCCCCAATACGACCAATAAGACCACACGTCACTTGGTCTCGAGAAGACAAATGACGTCACAATGTGTTAAACATTTTTTTGAACATGACGTAGCTCAATGTAGGTCGGAAAAAGAGTAAATAGAAAAGGAAATTATTAATATTACTCACTTTTATAATTTACTAAAATTCAGTTTTCTAGTTTGAAAGGCCTTATTCTTACCTTCGTTATTCTTTTACAAAAAAAAAAATAGAAAAAAGACGTCCTACCTCTAAGTCTACGACTTTACGGCTACGTCTAAATCTATGCCTGCGTCCTACGTTTAGCCGAATCTAACCAAACTTAATATGTTAATATTCATCAAGCCGTTTGTGCCAAAAGGGACCATGTGGTCAAAAAACATTACCATCCGCTAAAAGAATTAACATACACTTCAACGATACAAGCTTAACCCTAATGTGTTGGTCCATTTAACTAGCAAACCTAAATTAGTCCACACATCATGCAGTTAAAAAAAAGCACTAACGCATGACGTCATAAAACATGAAACATTTCCTGTAACACGACACTAAGCGTGAATCGGGAAAAGAGTCGGTTCGAACTAGTTCAGTGAGTCAGAAGTAACGCTTCGCACGAGACGATTTGTTTGACAACAGACGGTGCGTGCGCGTATCGTAAATGTTAAAGGGTAACTGGAATTTTGGTATTATAACCCCCAATATGACGTCACGTTAGACACACACATGAATGTCTACACATACCACAGTCTACACACTACCATACCACACCACATCATAAAGTAGATTTTTTTATAATATAGGAGCAGACGAGCATGCGGTCCACCTGATGGTAAATGGCTCCTGTCTCCCATGGACATCTGTAATCAACCCCAGATAAGATTAGTTTCCTACCTGAGGACAGCAACAGATTCGCCTCTACTCTTAAGGACTAAGCTGGAACGCCTCGGAAAAAGTAGGTAGATCTCCTTTACCACACCCTTCATACTAGAACACAGCAGCACTCAACACTGCTGTTATTAGGTAAAATGTTGATAAGAGTAGGTATCTATTTTGTGGTTGTGCAGACTGGAATAGCAAACGAAATAGTATCTATACTTGATGGTAAAGATCTTTTGAAGAAGACCTGGGATATAAGGACCAGTTCTATACTGCACACTTGAGATGTGCCGAGTCAGGTAGACTCGAGCCAGTAGTCGAGTACTTACATAAACTCGCATACTCGAGTACTAATAAGCGGTACTCGAGTACCAGTGATACTCGAATACTGACAGTATTCTTACACTGACTCCAGTCTTATGTTCCCCATATTGGCAAACGAGGGTATACATCAGCAATTGTCCAAGTAACAACTTGTTTAATTTTGTTTAGTTTAGGCACCCCTTTTTTTTGGTCTTCGTCCTATTGGACTGTGTGTAAAGTACTCGAGTACTTCGTAAGTAACTCGAGTACATTGTGAATACTCTGGACGAGTACTCGAGTCAGTACTCGGACTCGATTGTTTTTTATATGAGTACCAACGTACTCGAATACCAAAAATGGCAGACTCGGCACATCATTGCTGCACACGTTTTACCTGGCCTGCTGATCACAGGTACGTTGCCACTCCTGAGGTCTAAGATGGTCACCACAAATTTAAGACAGCCGGCAACGCAGAACTACTTTACGCTAGAAGTGGCTGTGACAGGGGTACCTCCCTGATCGAGTTATACTGACTCTACTACCTTTTTACGTCTTCACAAATTACATAAACATACACACCGTGCATGTATGTATAAATCAAAAATTGTGCAAAAGAGCTCTCCTTCAAAGCCGGCGATGCATTGGCGACTCCTCTGATGTTGCAAATGTCCATAGGCGGCGTTGACTACTTTCCATCAAGTAGCACGTCTGCTTAATCGTTAGGTTTACCAATAAAAAAAAATAGGTAAAGATAAAAGAGCTCAATTTATTCAGTTAGATTAAACTATTCATGTTCTGTATTGAGTTGCCTCTGTTTGTCTGTTTTCAGATTATTGTGTGATAGCTTAAATGCACTTTTAATTTAAAAAAAAAATAAGTCACGGTACCATGAACATACGACTTATTTTTTGTTTGTCATAAAAGATTTCTGGAAAAGACTTAAAAATCTAATTTATTGTTTAGGACGAAATCCAGTTAACCAAAGTATGTAACCTAATAACATCAGTGTTAGGCGCTGCTGTGTTCCGTTTTGAAGGGTGTAAGTAAGGGAGACAAGGGAGACATACTTTTCCGAGGCGTTCCAGCTTAGTCCTCAGGGGTAGCGGCGCATCTGTGGCCGACGTCAGGTAGGAATATCTAATCCTATCTAGGGTTGATTACAGATGTCCATGGGGGGCAGTAGCTACTTACCATTAGGTGGACTCATGCATGCTCGTCTACTACTCCTATATTATAAAAAAAAAGTCTAGTATACCTATTTTTGGCAGTTCGTAAATAGTCCAGGGTCTCCAAGAGTCCGTAGAGACACGTTATTATTACTTACAACACTCCTGAGCCCATAATTTCTGCTCAGAGGCCCAACTCGCGTAAATCTCTCACATTATATGTTTCGCTTTTAGAAATTGCGTTGTGGCGATGAGCGGACGTTATTCGGTCGAGTTATTCGGAACGGAAATAAATAATGGTAAAAAATTGTCTATTTTATTGCGAGCTTCTCTAAGTGCGTCAAAATCGGTTCTTTTGGATTGGTTAATAATATTTCTGTTTAAAACTTTAAATAAGGTCTACAGATGTAGCAAATGCCTTACATCCGATGTAAATTAATTGCTTCTAAAGACACTATACACAATTACAAATGACTGAAAACAACTGAACAACTGAATAGGAAGAAATACAGCGAGTGAACACAAAATATTGTCAACGGCCACAGACCCGTCGCTACCTCTGAGGACTAATTTGGAAGGCCTCGGGTATGTCGGCCTTGCTACACTTTTCAAACCAGAACAGAACAGCGCTTGACACTGCTGTTATAAGGGAGAAACGTGAGGCGATCGTGTCGATGGAGTCGAGGTCTACCTCTACCTTAAAAGTTTTCAAAAAGACACCTCACGACTACCTACCTACTTCTTGCTTCACCCATTACCAAAAACAGAACAACATGATCGTAGTCTTTTTAAGTCAGAATTTGGCCTAATTTTAACAAACACCATTGTTTAGTTTTCGTTCAGTTGTGTCGTTTGCGTAACACCACACATATCCAAAATCCAACAGACACTGACACACAATACACTCGACAGTTTGACGGCTTCTCCGGCCGGTGCTACTTCCAACAGATTTATTTTTGGAAAAGGAAATAACATAAAAGGAAAATATTACGAGTATACAATACTACGTTAATATTAGTTGTGACAGGATTCTGAGATATAGCTGCTTTGAAGGTGGTAGAATCCTCTGTGGTTCGACTCCGGGGGCTTCACCGTCACACCTATTTCTGCCGCATAACAGTGTTAAGTTTTACTGTGTTCTGGTTTGAAGAGTGTAGTAAGAAAGGCATAAGTACTTATCCAAAGCATTCCAGCTTAGTTTTCTCAGGTGGCGCATTTGTGTCCAACCTCAGGTCAATCTGATCTTCAGCCAATCTAATCTGAGTTTGGGGTTGATTACAGATGTCCATGGGCGGAGTAGCTACAAATGATCAAGTGGACTAAATTTTCGTTTCTTACTTTAATATTATACAAAACGTCCAAATATTTGAAATTTGAAAGAATTTGCAATTTAACCTTAGATTAACTTATGTCCGCCGGTCACGGGACGATGGGTTGTACATTTTAATTAATGTTTACAGTTTATAAGCAATGATTAACTGTTGATTCAAATTCGTAGAACAATTTGAGGAAAACATCAAGTTATTCATAACAACTTCCATGTTTTTGTTCAAAATAACTTATTGTATCTATACATAAGTTACATGTAAAAAGTCTGACTGCATCATCGCATACCTTTTTTCATATATTTTATTTTGAAATAATAAACGAGCTGGCAGTTCACCTGCTACTTAGACACTGCCGTCCATGGACATCTATAATCAACCCCAGATAAAGTTAGTCATACTTGAGGTCAGCTCCAGGTGCTTTGAGAACTAATTTACTAGATCGCGGAGGAATATGTCTTCCTTCCCACACTCTTCAATCTGAAGCGCCCTTAACATTGCTGTTAATAGGTAAATTTAGGGCGGGGGTGTGTTTTCGGAGTAGAACCGCAAATGATTCTAGTTTCTTGAAAACTATACACCATTGAAGCTATAACGTAAACAACATAAACACGACTAAATGAAGATTTTCAAAAGTCCTTAATTTCCGTAAAAATTCAATAAATATATGATCAACCGGCAAGGCGTGTTAAATGAGACCATACACACGCTCGAAAAACATTACCCTCGACTGGGCAAAAATATATAAACAATGAAGTTTTTCTAGACAGACGCAGTTAGTTATTGAGGTTCAAACGAGACGTTGTCCTAGATAATAGGGTGCAACGAAACCATACTTACCCATTTGGAGGTTGGAGCGCGTCCAACTAAATTGATTCAAATTGTTAGTTGTAGTCTTTTGTTTTCGTTTTGGTTTCTGTCTGATACTAATATTATATGTACTGTCTGATACTAATATTATATGTACTTTTTATAATATAGGAGTAGACGAGCGTACAGTCCACCTAATGGTAAGTGGCTACTGCCGCCCATGGACATGTGTAATCAACCCCAGATAGGATTAGATATTCCCACCTGAGGTCGGCCACAGATGCGCCGCTACCCCTGAGGACTAAGCTGGAACGCCTGGGAAAGTCTGTCTCCCTTACCACTCCCTTCAAACCGGAACACAGTAGCACCTAACACTGCTGTTATTAGGTAGAAATAGGTGTAGCGGTGGTGCCGCCGGAGTCGAACCACAAAGGGTTCTACCACCTTCAAACGTGAAGTTTTGTGTTTCAGTGGGAGGGTGTGGATGCCAGATAATTTACACCTGAGGCGACTATCTTAGTCCTCAGGCACTCCGTCATTCAGGCACTGAGGACTAATACGGTCCCATTGCTTCTTACAGATGCTTTGCCATAGCAAAGCAAGCAATATTATGAGGTACAGATGTTAAGCGCTGCTTTGTTCCAATTTGAAGACAATGGTAAGGGAGAAAACTGTCAGAAGGACTGCAAGCTCGTTAGCTACTCTAATAGAAATAGTTTCGTAGGCCCATAGATTAGGTCATCATCCTCTACATCATTAGAGTTAATCAGAGTATGCGAAATTTGATTAATTGATACTGATTGGAGTAAGACAGTTGCACATGCGTTGACGCCATCGCTTACATAACAATATTTAGGGTTGCCAAAAATAAAATCGATATCGCTTTACTTTCTCCATTTGACTAAATATTTTTTTATCTTTAATTTTTAGCCTGATGATCAAGAAAATATTAATCGTTGCTTATGATAGTATTGTTTGCTTTATGAAATTCCGCCAAGTGTATCATTTCGAGTACACGTGTACGAAGTAATACGTATGTAATAATGGTAGCGGTAATGCGTTCACTGAAAACTGTTTTAACCAGTATTGAAGAGATAAATTGAATTTTTAATAGAGACAAATTTTGGAAAGTAGCAACCCTAAACAGAAAACGTGTCAGACAGGCAATTAAAAGACGAATCAAGTAGTACTATTCAACCGTTTGATTACTACAGTTTGACGTACAGTACATAAACGTTCGGAGATATTACTATCACGGTTCTAAGACCAACCAATTCCATGGTTTATTAGTTATTCATTAAACTTCATTTGAAAACGGTAACACTGTTGACAATATTGTTTACTAAATCTATGTCCGTTTTTAGAACGTTTGATGTGTAACACACAAAATGTTATGTGTTACACATTGTTACAAAAAAACACTTATTTGCGGAAATAAAATTAGGATAATTTTATCGTGTTTCAAAGTTATATATAATAAAATAGATATAGTCAAAGCTATTAATTCCTATTCTGACGACATGGTAGATATATTGTCTACACCCTGGTGATAGAGACACGCGCCCAACATTGATACAGCAATGCATTAATCAAATATTACTTAAAAAAGATAAAAAAATGCATTACGACAAAAGCTGTCACTGATAACAAAAGTATGGAACCTTTTATCAAAGTGAAAGTGAATTGGAACAGGTAGAATTTAAGGAAATCCATATGTTATCCACTTTAAAATGTTACGAAATTGAGAACAGTATTTTTAAGACTTTCAAAGTCGACAGTGAATTAGATGTTAATTTTCCTCATTAAAAAAGTTTCATTCAAAGAAAGTTGATATAAGTATAGTAGAATAATTTTGACTCATAGCAATTGATTCATTCAATAAATGGAATAAATAACAGAATCTATCTCTTTTTGGTTTTTATGACATACCTAACCGACGTACTTTCCATTTCTAGGTCTTCTGACTCATTAAATGTTACTACTCTAACCGTTTTTATAAATATAAATGCCATGGTTCTTCATATTTCACAAGCTTATAAAAATGTAAGCATATTTCAGATATTTTATAATATTTTAATACGCGAGTGCTTATGTTTAAACGAAACTTTTTGTGTCAACAAATTGGGTTAAAACTCAAATATTATGCACATATTTTGTCAAGGACCGTCATATTTGATAGGCGTTTCCAATAGGAAGTAAACAATTAGAATTCAGAATAAAGCGAGTAATAATAATCGTAATCCTTTCACTGGTAACTCAAAAAACAATTCCAATAATCATCACTTGACACATATTGAAAATAAAAATAAAACATACATCGATAAACTTCGTTCACAAACTAACAAACGCGTCGAGACCGCGCGATCCGCGCCGCACGCGCCACGAGACTGGCCGGAGACGAAACATTCAACACACATCATTCACCTTCGATTTCCATCCTATTCGAACCCACAATAAAACACACACGAGCGAAAGGAACAGAAAATATCTCGGTGTCGTTAATTGATCGTATCTCCGCCACACGGAGGTGTGTTTCGCAAAGCTTTGTTCGAGTCAAGGACGATTTACTAAACTCTAAGCTAAGTGGAGATAAAACGGTTCGCGAGATGTCATCTCCGTGCATAAGAAATGCTATGGCGCCAACAGCTGCGAGAGATGTTTCGTTCTATTTTTAAACTTCGCTACTACGACGAGCAAATTGTATTTTTTATCACGGCAATACGTGAGGATGTTAAAATTAAAATTTTAAATTTCATATCTATGCGCATACGTAATGGTTCAACTGTAACTTCTAAATTTCTACATTTACAAAATTTTAAAGTATAGGACACGAAAGTCAGTGTATTTTCTTTAATGTACCGTGAAAATAAGTCTTGACATAATTGGAGAAGCATTGTGTTTCGAACTGACACATATGTTAAACCTACTTTAGTGAAGCTTCAGACAAATTGTGTTCTAGGTTAAATGCAAAACATTGAAGACTTTGAACAGAATAAACATGTATAACTAATACACAAGGACAAGAATATTCTATTAAAAGTACTCATTACGACAGGTATATCGTTATTTTACTTAAATTCTAGTTTAAGGTCATTATTCTCTAGTGGAACTCTTATAAGGGTTGATTGTATATCTCATCTTTAGACGTAAAAATAAAATAAAAGAAGAAAATAAAATAAGAGGCAAAATAGTCAAAACACAATAAAAGAAAGAAAAGAAATAGTAACTTGTAAGTAATTTGCCTTTTCACGTATTCACACCATCTAGATACATAATGATACTACAAATACGGAAGCAAGTGACGAAGTGAGCGCAACGGTGTCGGAGGTCGACGGTCGCGGACAGACAGCTTACCACCATGACTCATGTTTATATCTGTTGATCTTGCACTAGATCTCGATCGGGTAACTACTGTTAGTACGAGAGAGTTAGAAAAACAACGAACGTCGTGATAAGTTGTAACATACTGTAACCTGTAGACTCATTTAAAGTGTCTAAATACGATAAGTCGTATCTTGTACCTTTATCTTATACCATAGGAGCGTACAATTCACACTATCATATGCAGCATCATGATTATCAGATTGTATCCGTGTAATTGCATTTGCAAGTATATCCTATGCAATAAAAATACATTCTTGATATGCTGGAACATATACATTTTCATCAAAAATCACTATCACCTCAATGAAACTTCCCTTCAAATAAAAACCTGTGTTCAAATTAGTCTACCAGTTTGTGAACTATAATTCCACATATCGATACCTTAATTCGCAAATCAGCCAACGCCACTTTTTGTCAAAATGTTTTTTTATTTATTTTGATTTCGTTCAACGCCATTTACTATCAAAATAAATAAAAAAAACATTTTGACAAAAAGTGGGGTTGGCGGATTTGCAAATTAAGCTATCGATATGCAAACATAGGCTATAGCTTAATAACTAAATTTGTAACGAAATTTTATAATTTAAATCCATAGGCAACAAACCAAAAATTCCGAATACACAACGGAGAGAATGCTACATAACGACTGACAGACGGAACTACAGTAGCGGCTGAGTCATGTAAACATCGTTAACCGATCTGTACTAGATCTCGATTGCAGTTGCCACGCTCGCTATACGATCCAATTCGTTGATGATAGCGAACTGGCTGGCACTGTTACTATGCAGGTTTCTGTAGGCCTAGTTCGTACATCTGGATTAGTCAACTAAGTTTTGGATCTGAAAATTTTGACATAAGAATTTGATGAAAGAACTGTCGCAATAGAACTTTTGGAAGCGTTTGTGGCGACTTCCCGCTACTCGTTCGCAAATGACGCTTTCTGAATCACGCTATCGAAGCTTTCTCAATATCTTATATATATACAAGCTCAAAAGAGAGACTAGTCCAGCACGGCTGCTCCTCGGGCATGATCATCTAGCCCAGCGGGATATTTCCCTTTATCAAATGTAAAAGTAAGTTCGTCACTTTCCGTCAAACCCGTTGAAAACAGACATCAATATGTAATCTAGATTAGAAAACACCCAATTTCAGATCGCATGTATACGTAAAAAAAATCAAATTCGACAGTCTGCAGGTAGAAGACAATAAATGAAATACGATTAAAATATCGATTATATTCTTTGTCTCCATTGCAATAAAAATTGAACCTATTAATGTATATGAATTTCAAATAGTTTTAAATAGGAACCTTCTTTTCAGGACAGAAAACAAATATCTTACTCTAAATTAAAACACCATGAATGCATCTAGCTAAAACATTTCCAAACATGCATCCATCCAATCGTAAAAATCCCATAACAGAGCTATTATTTCAGCTTAATGTATCTATTTTAAAGCTGTCCATTTCGTCCCAGTAGTTGCTCTCGTAAGAATGACCCCCCACGAATAGCGCTCTTTTATAAAGATTAAGAATATGAATATGATCTTTGATCTTCGCGATGTAACGTTTCGTCACATTATATATCATTATCAGCTCTACTTAGTAAGGGCGATGCGTTGTCATTGGCTAGCTCCATCTAATTCTAAGGGCTAGTTTTTTTTATAATATAGAAGTAGCAGACGAGCATGCAGTCCATCTGACGGTAAATGGCTACTGCCGCCCACACAACCACAGATAGGATTAGATATTCCTACCTGAGGTCGGCCACAGATGCGCCGCTACCCCTGAGGACTAATCTGGAATGCCTCGGAAAAGTATGTCTCCCTTACCACACTCTTCAAAATTGAACACAGCAGCGCCTAACACTGCTGTTATTAGGCAGAAATAGGTGTGATAGTTCATCAGTGAATAATGAAATATTTATTTATCAATTTAGTACGTCGTCATCATCATCACCAAAGAAAATTTAACATTTATAAAGTATTGATATTAACCCGTTTTATATAAAAGCTCTTTAGTTCGCAATAATCTTATTATTTCTGGGCGTGCATCAACAGTAAAACGTAGAACGATTTCGTTTTTAATTTAAAGTAACAAAAATAACTGCAGCTACTATAAATAGAACGGCTTAAGTTTAATAAACGTAACCCTCGTCATAATTTACAACCTATTTTAGTTCGTAGTACTTTTAAAGATACTTCAGAGAGTATCTCCAGAATTAATACTTCAGGTAAGTCAGAAAAATATTGAATTCGGCTTTGGACATCTCATTCGCTACGCTATATTCTACACGATGCACACACTACAATCGATTTCAATATAAACTTTCATTTGCTTGTGTTGACACCCTGAGACCTTCCACAGATGTCTGTTTCAACTTTGAGTTGCTCGTGGGTAGTCATCCTAAGACCTTTTCCCACAACTCCGGATCAAAGTAGACCTTGACCGGGTCTTGTGTGCATAGTATTCACAATTACACGCGTGACATATAAATTATGCTCGCTCCTGTTGTATTCGACGTATTGTGTTGGTTGCGTCATGCCCTATAGACTCCTAGCCTTTCTATTCCATGTGAACTAGCTCAAAAGACAAGCGGAGTAGTCCGTAGTTTCGTCCGTACTTTCGGAAAGTTCGGTGCATTTTGGAAAGGACTTGACGAGTAATTAAAGATTAAATGGCGAAATCCTATTGAATGTTATGAAGATTGTTCAAAAAAGTTAATTACAGAATTTTTTCCATCCGATTTTAATATTGAATTTGACGATAATGAAGTAGCAGGTAATATTCGGACGTTCCCAGGTCTCTTATTAATTCGTTTTATTTAAAGACTTAATCAACATACACACCATAAATATTACTATCCTAATATTGAAGAGTTGACTTGCCGTCTTTGAAGATAAAATAACTTTTGGAAATAGGCAGAAACTTCTTACCATAAAGCAGAGACCATGCTTGTTTACGAATACAATTTTAGTAAAAAAGTTAACTTTTTATCTGTTCTTTCTAATAAGAATGTTGCTGTTATACAAAAAAAATGATTTAAACGTTCGGAAGTAATAAACATATCGTAGTATTCCTAGGTTATACCCAGT
The DNA here is from genome assembly GCA_014595695.2 of Epargyreus clarus clarus. Lineage (NCBI taxonomy): Eukaryota > Metazoa > Arthropoda > Insecta > Lepidoptera > Hesperiidae > Epargyreus > Epargyreus clarus. The sequence goes on along the minus strand of JACTTY020000005.1, from coordinate 2,273,238 downwards.
TGTCGGATGTCTGTACATACACATCACATCCGGTCTAGCATTCCATTAGCAGATAGTTCTCATGGCTTGTGCACACCTGTGCCTAGATTTTCCCATCATGAGCCTACTACGTCATCGGGTCGTCGTCGTCATCCTCAGATAATTTGGAAACTAGAGAGTTGTTATAAGAACAAAAATCCAAATGCTTTTAGACGAATTCAACGTCATATGTTAAATCTTTCCAGTCGTTTGTGCTATAGGGCGTGCACAAGAATGGGACATACGACATGAGAAGAGATAGAACACTGTGACAGAGGGACAGACAGCAGGAGACTTAGTAATAGGGCTCCTTTGCGTACGTACAGCGTAGGCGTAATAGGATTCTGATAAACTGTAAATCGTATATACAGTCGTATATGCAGCAGTGATAGGTTCCGAGGTTTAAATTCCAGGCACGCACGCTAGATTTTTTAAAGTTATATGCGTATTATAAATTAATCAACACTTGCTTTAACGGTGAAGAAAAACATCGTGAGGAAACCTACATACCTGAAAGACTTATAAAAAAATCTAAAAGGTATGTGAAGCCTACTGATACGCACTTGACCAGAGCTGTGGACTATGGCCTAATCCTTCTCATTATGAGACCCGTGCCTAGCTCGACAGTACTATATATCCTTATACTGTGGTACAGTTATAGTATTAGAACATGATACTAGAGCTACTTGCCCTACTCCTAATTCGGCGTATGACGTAACGCGTTGCTCAAAGCAAGGCTGTGGGACCGTGGGGTCAATGAACGATTTGTTCTGTAATGTATAATTAATGTTAAGTGGCTATTGTTATGTAGTAGCAAAGTGTAATACACCTGATGTTAGGAGAGTCTCTTCTTTGTCCATCTAGTCCCGGGACTAGAATAGGGCTACAGTATCCCCTCCCTGTCGTAAGAAGCGACTAAAATGGGGCTTTCGCGGTTGCAGGTGACAAGAGTGGGAGTTAGGACGGCCCGGAAGACGACCATGAAGGTCGGCAACATTTGTGGCCGCTTACCGTCGTACGGACCAGACGGTGTGACAAGCTTCATGCTCGCTTAGAGGACTCCGGTTGCGTTCCTTTGGAGATCCCGGAGCCCTCTACGCAGCGCCGGGGTTTTAGTACGGTAAGAATCCCACATAACTCTGTGTCGCTCCCACGGCACCGGGTACCTTTCGAAGGTTTCCCCCTCGAAAACAGAGTCTCTTCTTTGTTTATGTAGTCCCGGTACTAGAATAGGGTTACGATATCCCCTGCCTGTCATAAGAGGTCGTAAAGGGGGCTTACGGGGTTGCAGGTGGCAAGAGTGGGACCTCCAACAGCCCGAAAAGCGACCCTGAGAACGTCGGCGATATATGTGGCCGCATACCGTCGTACGGACCAGACAGTGTGACGAAGTTTACGCTTACCAGGGTGGAAAAGGGGGTACGCCCAACGGGACAACGCGCTAAGAGGACTCCGGTTGCGTTTCTTTAAAGATCCCAGAGCCCTCTACTCAGCGTCGAGGACGGCCACCGGAGGGATTTTAGCACGGTAAGAATCCCACATAACCTTGCGTCGCTCCCATGGCACCGGGTACCTTTTGACGGTTTCCCTCTCGTAAAAAAAACATAAAGAAAAAAAAAATAGACACATCCGCGCTATGTGAATATCACATACTTAACACACCGGAAGCTTTTTCTTCGATCATTTACAAAAGGTCAAGAATCTTTTCACCAATCCATTACTTTTTGATTGGATCCACTCATGAATCCATCTTTTTGCGAGACCATCTGTGCAAATATTATTGTTTACGTTGGAAATGACTGAGAATAATTATGTAGGTACAACGATGGCGGTGTTTCATAAAGGTGATTAGCGAATGATGTCTCGATGGATTCGTCATGGCTGTCAAAATGACGTATCAGCATGTCGAGTGCTCAAAATAAGAATCTGATTGAAAATCATACTTTTATGAGAAATGTTATCAAACTTTAATATGTTTGGTGCTTTGTAATGGTTGAATCACCCTATATAATTATAGCATCTATATAATTGTAACTGTGGTTGAAGAGCTGTATTATCTGTGGGCGAATTGACGTAAGGAAAGCGCGCGCTTTTTTAATTTGACATTTGTCTATTGTTACATTTTATGCATTTTGATTGAGAATTAAAATGAAATAATAACAATTATTTCAATTTTTACCACAATAGTAATGTTTTATTTTCATTATTGTTTTTCTTTTTCTGTAAATTATGAAAGTCATACTCTTTTGCGTCCATATAGTAGGTTCATACACTCTTGTTTTAAAACAATATTTTTATAATAATTTGTTTTATAATTAAAACAGTTCATACGTGCCTACAGACTCCATCAGACTTGTACCTCTCACTAGTTACGATCAGCCCATTACCTTGATTTGCATAGTCAGCTGATTGGCTAATAAATAATCGAGAGCCTTATCGATTTAGTTTATCGATAATCGAAGGAGAATTAATCGAATAATTTAATTGCCTTGCGCTTATATTTTGCTACATTGTTTACTATGAAGTGTATTCTTTCTTATCAGCAAACTACCGAAGAATGATGAACATGATGATGATGATGATGTATTCTTTCTGGAACTTACCTGAAACAAAATATTAGTTCATCAATATGGGATTTTCATTAAATTTTTACAATACAAATATTTTAAAGATAATACAATATATTTATTATTATCTAAGAAACATTGAAGAATACTCGCGTGATATATTTATTTATTTTTTAAATACATGTAATTATTGATATATGTATATCATTATGGATTTACTAAGGTAGAGTCTATAAGGGAGCATTTACACCTACAGACATAAAGCGTGTTAGACCCGTGCTGTATCAGATAAAGTATTTTTCTATACAATGTCTATTAACTAAATATCTACCAGTGCCAGACACGGACCGTGGCAGACGAAATAACATATTTCTAAACAATTTTATTGACAGTCACCGCCCATATCCGCACAGCTGATTTAAATAGATAAATAAATACGTTATTACATATTGTATAGAAAAAAACCTAAAAAATAATCAAAAATATTTATTTCAGTCTAAAAAAATGGGTGATAAATATACCGCTATTCTACATGAAATAATCATAAGAAATGTTAACGATAATTAGAATTAAGTCGAGTTATGCGTGTGTGCGTGTGCTTTTGTGCTTGCGTGTGCGCGCCTTTGTGTGTGTGGCTTTAATACGTTCTATGCCCGTTGTTATAAACTTGGCCTTATCCATACAGATATAATATGATTAACAGGTCACTCTGTTGCTAAAAGCACCGCTATTGTCGCTCGCACCCTTTGTTCCATACGATATGCAAATTTAAATTTCAAAGCGGCACTATCAACCCCTATGACAGTGAAATCCCATTAGCCCATCCAGAAATCCCATCGAGATTCATTCAGTTGAAAAATATCGTACCTGCCTGTCGCCTGCATTTTTCAAATTTTGCATTTGCGTTAATATTGGACAGTTGTTTTTGAAACTAATTGATAAAATAAAAATATAAGTTAGGATAAAAAATTCTCTTATAGGGTATTCACACCATTCCACCGAAATACAGACTAAATGTGGCATTGGTATATCCTTAATCATACTCTTTGAAGATGGTATAACCCTTTGTGATTCGACTCCGGCGGGACCACCGCCACTCTTATTTCTCCCTAATAACAGCAGTGTCGAGGGTTGGTGTGCCTGGTTGGAAGGTTGTGGTATGGGATACATACTTTAACGAATCTTTCCAGCTTAATCGTCAGGAATAGCGGCGTATCTGTGACCGACCTCGGATAGGAGTTTTATCATATATGATATTAAAGATGTCCATTGGCGGCAGTAGCCACTTACTATGAGGAGTGCATGCTCGTTATAAAATCGTATATTATAAAAGAAAAACTTTCGAAAAGAAACTTCTGTAATCTTTAAACAAACTTCTTAACGATGATTTTATTTGATACATATATTTGCATAATGACTGATGTCCTCACCCTATGTACAGTATATTCACAATATGCTAATGTTGGTTTGGAAGCGACGCGGTCAACCCCCTTGACAGTGAAACCCCATTAGCATTCAGATGCATGCAGACATTGGGGGCTATAGCTAGTATAAAGTATAGTACGGTATAGTATATGCATTGTTTTGGGTAGAGTCCTGTTTATGTTTGGTGACGAAACCAATTGACATTATATTAATCAAAACAAATAGGATTTTTAAAATAAGTAAAAAAACGTGCATGTACCTAGTTAAGTTTACACATGTAAGAAGTTATATTTTTTCGGCATATCTAATAAATAAAAAGTGCGTGTACCTACAAGCAAGAGGAAAAGCTATTATACAATAAAAAAATGCGTTCTCTTCTTCATGATCATTCTTAAATGCGCCGAAAGAAGTATTACTTCATAAAACTCCTCCTTCACAAAAAGTATTTTAGTAATTTGAAATTCAATAAAAAGAAAAAATGTGCATTTCGATAACAGCCCCATCTATAGTTTCTAACAATCCCGGCGACTTCGTATGTATTAAAAAAGTACGAAAATCCGTAAAACTTTTTTTTATAATATGTCTAGGCGTAGCAGGCAAGCATGCAGTCGACCAAACGAGAACAGAGCAGCGTTTAACACCGTTGTTATGAGGCAGAAATTGGTAAAACCTTTTGGGAGGAGAAAACTTATACAAAAGCTTTATAGGTTTTATACAGAAAGATCGGTTCTCGGGTTGGACAACAAGTACACTACCAACTTGATTATTAAATAAAAAAACCAACATGTCCTCTGCTCATCAATTTTAAATTATCAGGCCGCGGTGTTTTTCCAATTACAATTTATTATTTACATGATGTGTTCTTGTTTAAGGAAGAAGGGTATTCATTACGCCTCGTACGGTCGCATTCCATATATGTAAACTTGCTTATCACAATGATTAATAGTACCGAGTAGCGTTTAAAGGTAAACAAAAGGGTTTTAGAGTCGACGACGTTGCGACGACGTAGGGTACGACATAAATGAAATAGTCGTAGATTTGTCCTGTGTCGTAGGTGGCGTGACACATACAAAAACAAATAAAGAAACACCCAGAGAACCGAAATCTAAATTGATCACTTCGTCAGATGAGCACAGTCATTGTTCCACCACGCGGGTTTACTTAAATCATCATCATCATCAACAACCCATTACTGTCCCACTGCTGGGCACGGGTCTCTTCTCATAATGAGAAGGATTAGGCCATAGTCTACCGCGCTGGCCAAGTGCGTATTGGTAGACTTCACATACCTTTGAGATTTTTTTTTTTTTTATAAATCTCTCAGGTATGCAGGTTTCCTCACGATGTTTTCCTTCACCGTTTAGCAAGTGATAATTAATTTCTAATACGCACATAACTTTGAAAAATCAGAGGTGCGTGCCTGGGATTTGAACTTCGGACCCCTCGATCGAGAGGCTGAGTTTCTTAACCACTAGGCTATCATTGCAATAAATCATTATAATATCAATATATCATTGCAATTAAATTCCAGTTTAATCAATCGATGCAGTGTAGGTATAATATAATTTGCATGTTTGAGTCGAATAAACTTATAAGTAGGATTTTCTTACAAAGAAAACATGTTCGGCTATGTCTACATATCATTCAGTTAAAAAAAATACCCATATATTCATTTATACTTTAAGACATTTACAATTTAAGTACACAGGCTGCTTCTTAAGCTATATAGGTTCTCTTTAACTTTCAAAATATACATTAAATAGTCGTCAATCGTGTCGTGGTCGTAACCACTAAAACTTATCAATATTATATTGACGTTACGAGTAAAATGTAACGTCCACTTTATATTTATTAATCACGCCTATTTTTAGTACTTAAGCGTGAAGCGAAAATTATGACGGCGGTAATTTAAGGTAATTAATTGCCCACCGCTGGGCATCTCAGGGGGTCGGGTAAGTTACGTATTTATTATGTTCGAATGTTGTCGGCTTGAAAAGTTCATGGATATAACGTAATTGTTAAACGAAAGGTTAACGTGATATGGATTTTGAGATGAAAGAACTCACTGGTCGGTGGTTTCGAAGGATATTTGTTATAAATGCAATTTATTGATTTTTTCTAACATAAAAATTTTATAGGGTGGTCTAACCGCTACACCTACTTCTGCCTAACAACAGCAGTGCCAAGCGCTGCTGTGTTCTGGTTTGAAGGATGTGGTAAGGGAGGTAGGGAGGGGGAAGGAAGGGGGAGGGAGGTACTTTTCCGAGGTGTTCCTGCTTAGGGGTAGCGGCGCATCTGTGACCGAGTTCAGCTGGAATATCTAATCCTATCTGGGGTTGATTACGGATGTCCATGGGCGGCAGTGGCCACTCACCATCAGGACTGCATGCTCGTCTGCTACATATAGAAAGGATAGAGCATACAGTGTACATGATGGCAAGTGGCCATTACTGCCCATGGACATCTGTAATCAACTCCAGATAAGATAGTCCTAAAGTCACAAATGTATTCCTATTGCAAAAAACAAATATAACAAAAATATATCTAATCATCTAAATATATATAACTCAAAGGTGACTGACTGACATAGTGATCTATCAACGCACAGCCCAAACCACTGGACGGATCGGGCTGAAATTTGGCATGCAGGAAGATGTAATGACGTAGGCATCCGCTAAGAACGGATTTTGATCAATTCTACTCCCAAGGGGATGAAAATATTACTTCGTAACGCATGCGAAGCCGCGGGCAAAAGCTCGTGTAAGTATAAAATGTACTTAATTAAACTGATTATCACATTACCAATCTATTACTAGGTGTAGAGATCAATAATGTCTCAAGCGTGCAGTTATTACAGGAAAATGCAATTATACTTGAGATTTATTGATTGCTTCTTAATTGAAAAATGAAAGTCAATGATAAATTCCTTACTCCATATAAGGATGGGAACTCAACGCCTTAGAAATATTATGATGTGATTTTATCCAAATACAATATGAAATGTTTAAAAGGTGGTAGAATCCTTTGTGGTTCGAATCTGGAGGTACCTAACACCGCAACACTTATTCCTGCCTAATAACAGCAGTGTTAAGCGCTGATGTGTTCTGGTTTGAAAGGTGTGGTAAGAACGACATTCTTATCCAGGACATTCTTATCTTCCATCTTAGTCCTCAGGGTCTGACCTCAGGTAGGAATGTAATCTTATCTGGACTTGATTACAGATGTACATTGGCGGCAGTAGCCACTTACAATCAAGTGGACTGCATGCTCGTTTGTTATTTCAATACTATAAAATATATTTTTTTATGGCTGTTATAAATAACTTGACTCGTTTCTTGTCGGGGTAATTATGAAATGAAGTAATTTTGTTATTAAGAAATTAATGAACTCGATACTCTTATATAGAGTTGTAATTATTTCTGTGATAATGTAATGATAAATACTTTTTCTTACAAAAGGAGTATAAGGCGTAAGATACATTTTGGACCATCATAACATTTTATTATAAGATCGTACAATTCATGTTTTGTAGCAAAATACAGGTAGTATTTTGACCTGATGGTAAATGATCACTGCTACCCATCTGTAACCAACTCCTTATTTTACAACGATTCTACTTAAAGTCAATGGCAGGTAGTTTGCCACCCCATAGGACTAAGAAACTCACCATTTGTGTATGTCAGGCAATATCCATAACAAACTGCTGTACCTTTTTTCTTGACGGGGAAACCTTCAAAAGGTACCCGGTACTGTGAGAACGACGCAGGGTTATGTGGGCTTTTTACCGTAATAAAACCCCCCCCGGTGACCGGCCTCGGTGTTGCGTAGAGGACTCTGGGATCTTCGAAGGAACGCAACCGGAGTCCTTTCAGCGCGCTGCTCCGTCGGGCTCCACCCAGGTGAGAATGACGCTTACCATACCGCTCTGGTGCGTACGATGGCATGCGACCACACATACCGCCGTCCTTCCCAGGGTCGCTGGCCGGGCGGTTCGAGCTCCCACTCTTGCCGCCTGGAAGTCCCTTTTAGCCGCCTCTTACGACAGGCAGTGATACCGTAGCCCTATTCTGGTCCGAGAACTACAGGGACAAAACTGTTTTACCTATGCTGTAAATAGGTGTGTCGGTGGTACCTTCCCGGTCAAACTATATTCGTTGTACCACCTTTTATAACAGTGTGTACCAATCCTAACATGCACCGAGCACATATGATATCAAATCGGTAGTCTGTCGTGCCGGAGCCCATATAAGGGCTATCGATAACGGTCTGAAGGTGACTCACATTTGAATAATAACTGCCGACAAGGCCCTACACTGTACTGCAATATAAATGAGTATTAAATATTGGCAGTATAAGTATTCAATATCGCTTGCATCCTAAATAATAAAGACAGTCTTGAGCTTAGAAATTCACTTAGAAATTAGAGGTTCATTTCATTTCATTATCTCTCAGGTATGCAGGTTTCCTCACGATGTTTTCCTTCACCGTTTAGCAAGTGATCATTAATTTCTAATACGCACATAATTTTCAAATGTCAGAGGTGCGTGTCTGGGATTTGAACCTCGGACACCTCGATCGAGAGACCGAGTTTCTTAACCATTAGACTATTATTGCTATCATTACTTTGTTATAAAAGAATACAAATATATGAAGTTCTTTTTATCTTTAATTACTACATATCACGTTCACACTACACTGTTTTAAAAGATGTGAAACCATTTGTGGTTCCGGAGGCAATACCGCCACGGCTATTTCTGCCTATAAGGCTAAGCGCTGCTGTGTTCCCCTTTGAAAGGTGTGGTACAGGAGACATTCTTATCCGAGGCATTTCAATTTAGCCCTTAAGGGAAACGTATATGAAGTTGCATCTTCAGGATTAGTCATCATCGGTAACAACGTGTTTGTCGCCAACCGTAGGTAGGACTCTAAACTTATCTGGGGTTGATGACAGACGTCCATAGGCAGCAGTACGAGTAGTAGCGTAATAACAGCATTGTTAAGCGCTGCTGTGTTTTGGTTTGAAGGGTGTGGTAAGGGAGACATACTTTTTAGATGCATTCCATTTAAGTCCTCGAGGGTAACGGCGCATCTGTGGTCGACCTCGGATAAGAATCTAATCTTATCAGGGATTGATTACAGATGCCAATGGGCGACAATAGGCTCTTACATCAGGTGGACCGCATTTTCATTTGCTACTCCTTTAGTGTATAAAAAACACTGAAAGTCATTCAGTGCGTAACTTTCAAAATCCTCCAACTCGAAGGCCAAAATTCAGAGCATTAACCGTTGCTGTACACAAAACAGGATATTCCGGATGAATATTCGCAACATACGCCATCATAGACGCGGAACTAGCCGCGTGGGTGAACTCGCGTTGTTCTCACGATAAAATTCACTGCATCCATGGAGCTATGATTTACGGGTGTTTTACCCGTTAGGCTCTGTACACACCACTGGGTACTATATCATCGTCGAATTATTGTTGTCCCACTGTTCGGCTTCTCAGACTTGGAGACTTCTCAGAGTTGGAGAGGAGACTTCTCAGAGTGAGACGGGTTAGGCCCTAATTCACCGCGCTACCAAATACAAAATGGTTTGTTTGAGAATTTGAAAAAATTAGGTTTTTTTAAAGTTGTAACTTTTTAATAATTAATCAGAGGTGCATGCCTGAGATTTGAAGCTCGGACCTCGAGATTGAGAGGGTGAGTTTCTGACAATACGGCTTTCACTGTTTTTTATAATATATACAGAAAACGAAAAATACAAATATGTGGACGTATAAATAAAGCTTTGGAGTTCTGCCGTCCTTGATACCCATTATTGTCTCACTGCTGGGCAGAATGAGAAGATCCTTTCAGAATCAGAAAGATTAGACCATATATAGACCAGACATAGTCTGCGTTGACCAAGTCCGTATTCGTAGACTTCACACACTTTGCTATTTTCTTTAATATGTCCAAGGTATGCAGTTTTACTCGCGATGTTTTCCTTCACCGTTAATTAATTTATAATACGCACACAACTTTGAAAAATCATTGATCATGCCTGGAATTCGAACCTCGGCCCCCTCGATCGAGAGGCCGAGTTTCAACCATTAGGTTATCACTGCTGGACTACAATAGTTCAATGCGTACTGTAAAATAGTACAAGTCCAATATGCCCCATCCCTTACAACGCCGGGCTGTATTACACTATTATCGAGTTTTACAAATAGCGTGCGGGGCGTTGACCCCAGCTATTCATGATGTTTCATGTTTCATGTAAGCCGTGTACATACACCCAAACTTACACCCCCCTTCCCCCCTAAGTACACCCCTCAGGTAACTGGAGTACTAACTTCATTCATAAACGAAAGCATCAGGTGAGATTTTTATGAAATTGATGCAGCACAGCGAAAGAGCTGTTCACCTGATGGTAAACGGTAACCTGCATATAGACTTCTGTAAGTTATAACTTTTGTATAATATAAGATTAGAAGACGAGCATGCAGTCCACCTGATGGTAAGTGGCTACTGCCGCCCATGGATATCTATAATCAACCTCGGATAGGATAAGATGCCTGTCTGAGCTCGGCTACATATGCGTCGCTACCCCTGAGGTCTAAGCTGGAACACTCCGGAGAACTATGTCTTCCTTACCACACCCTTCAAACCAGAACACAGCAGCGCTTAACACTATTGTTATTAGGTAGAAATAGATGTGGCGGTGGTACTGCCGGAGTCGAACCACAAAGAGTTATCACCTTCATCTCTTCTGTGGACAATTGAAACATTGATCTCATACGAATGTTTTTAAAATATTTGAGCTTTTCCGAGGTGAACCTAAGTTTGTTTAATTTGGGTTACCTTGTAGCAACGCACCTGTTGCCGACCTCAGGAAGTAATCTCTTACCTGGGATTGATTAATGTCCACGGGCGGCAGTAGCCACTTACCATCAGTTGGACTGCATGCTTGTTCGCTACTCCTACATGCAAATAAAACACCTCCAGTTTAATCAGAGCACTCGAATACTTCACGAGGCGATCGCTCCAATGGCGCGCTGCCAACCGTTTTTAATAAAACTCAAAAGCATTGTTAAACATCTGTTGTATGAATATTCGGTCTATGATAATAATGTAAATTACGCAGTACACGTGGCGGGTCGTTGAACTCTCTTTGAGCCTCAGACTAAAAACAGAGACTTCGTTTGTTGAATAAAATATTGATATGTACCAAATATTGTTTATTTCATGTACTAAGAACTTATCCGAGTTTCGCTGAAAAATAGCGGTTATATGGTGATTTTTTTTTAATATCGGCTATTACGGTTCAAGGGATATAGATTCCGACAGACAGGCGGAGAGACGAACGGACAGACAGCATATGCTTCATAATAGGGTTCCGTTTTTACCCTTTGGGTACGAAACTCTAATAAAAATTATGTCGAATGCGTCACGTACACAGAAACCCGTATAGGTTATAATATGAAGTTATTCATAATATAAACGCTTGACGACCCGCGTGGCGGAGCGGTCACCATGCCGGTCTGACGCGCAGAGGGTCCCGGGTTCGATCCCCGGCCAGACAGATTTCTAAATGATGAATTTAGATTTCTGTTTCTGGGTCTGGGTGTTTGTGTATTTGTCTCTGTGTGTGTCCATAGCACCCATGATACAGGGAATCCTAGTGTGGGGCTGTGAGTGTAGAAAGCGTATAGAGTAATTATAGATGAAATGCTAAAATCTCAGCAAATATAATTCGCCATCACAAATAGATCAGATTTGAAACAACGACAAAATCTAGCGTTTCATGTTACCTTTATAAGAGGAAGTTGAGTTTCATTACAATTTTTCAGGACGCGTTGTCTTAGATTTTAGTCAAAGTTTTAGAGCGAGATATTTTTTCTTCGACACTCGAGAATTTGGTTAGAATAATTGTATATTTTTGAATGTTGTTTTAAGTTCTAATATACATGGCATGAGACTGGTATGTTAAGTTACAATAATAGCTATCATTACAATAAATACACCGCCACCGATTTTTTACTTGAAGTGAAAAAATTGACTTCTTAGTTTAATATACAAGTAACTAGCAATTATTTTACACTCCGACTGCTTGACATAGCCCATGGGTTACTGCCACAATTAAGAATACGATTTGTGAAGTCTACTAATATGTACTTGGCCAGTGAAGTGGACAAACCTTAACTACGCTTATTCTGAGAGAAAGCCCGTGCCCAGCAGTGGGATAGAGTGGGTTGATGACGACGTTACTATAACATAGGTACTACTTGAAGGACATATTCCTTTTTGAGTTAATCCAATAATCGCGTTGATCTCATTATTATCGTGTTAGATTGTTGATACTCGTAAGTATATTAAAAACCCTATCATGAAGATCATGATACGATAGGTCTATCATCCAAGTATCATATAGATACTCTTACGAACACTTGAGCTTCGGCCGCGCAGCGCGTCATCGCTTGAAGAGGTGTAATTAAGGTTGCCACCCACTATTAAATATTTTAATTTACTAAATTTTAGTAATTTTGCAATATTTTATAGTATTTTAGTAATTCGTATTTTTTATACAAATAAGTATAACTAGTTTTAATCCAAAAACAAACGACCAGATTGGTATAAAATAGTAATGTAGCCTATTTCACTTTTACTATTTAGACAAATTCGACGACACGTCATATTTTAAAATCCGTTAAGCTATTTGGATTGCTTGACGAGCCAAAGATACTTACATGTGCTCTAAAACATTACACTCCGCGGTTGGGTACTAAATAATAAATCATGACAAGTACAATTTGTCATTGGTAATTCAAATATTGTCTTTGCTTCCAAATTACAATTACAATTACATCTTACACAGATCTATGAGAAATAAGGATTTTTTCCAATTTTGTTTTTTGCAAGAAAAAATTTTTTTAAGGTGGCAACCCTAGCCGTAATAAACATTCGTGCGTGTTATACCGTGAATGTTTATGTAGTGGTGCTCATACCGGCATTTATACTAAACTTACTGGATTATAGGCGATAAGGGTGGATCGTGGAGAGAAATCCTTGGGAATAATCGTTAACATCGTCTTTGCCTAATAGCTGTTTGGGATATAATAACTACTGCGGTTATCCGCGGCTTCGCTCGCATCCAGAGGTTTTTATCTATCCCTCGGCAATGGTACTATTTTTCAGGATAAAAAGTACCCTATGTCCTTTTCTGAACCCGTGACTACGTGTGTCCGAAATTTCATGTCTATCGGTTATGTACTTAATGCGTGAAAGGCAAACAAACTCACATTCGCATTTATAATATTAGTTAGGATGTTGCATACTTGCTATTGTATAATTTGAAACGACGTACAATCCGACTGGTTTTGATTTTGATAATCAAACTGAAAGTAATATCATAACGTAATCGCGTTTAAAATATGTAAAAAGATTTTACTCTCAAAAACTGCATCAATATTTTTCTATCGATAACCATTCGAAAGAGATTACGTAATAATTTATCCACCAATCCACCGGACCAACTGGGTGGCAGAATAATTTGAAATAAGCTGATAGAACATCCAATTATCTCATTTCATTAATGGAAATTATTAGTACCTTGTTCAGTATGCCGCCATTATTATTATAATAAAGAAAAAATCGACACCACAGATAATATCAAAACTGTCAAAGGCTATAACAGATTTTAAGATACGTGATACAGATAACAATATAATTGGATCATTTTCGTGGGAACCATTTCATAAATAAGAAAAGGAGATAGTTTAAAGTTATTTAGCGCTGTCGACACTTCAACGGGGCTAAGTGGTCGTAGGTGGACACTGACGGCTCGAAATGATGAAACAAGACCGGATAAGTACTTTATACAACTATTTTATAAGTTTGAAAAAATGATTATAAATAAAATCATCATTTATAAATGTTTGTAATATTAAAGTAGCAAGATCTGATGGTGGCTACTGCCGCCCATGGACATCTGCAATCAACCCCAGGTAATATTAGATTCTTATCTGAAGTCGATCACGGGTGCGTTGCTACCGCTGCAGCCTAAGTTGGAACGCCTCAGATAGGTATGTCTTCCTTACCACACCCTTCAAACCAAAATACTACAGACCTTAACACTGCTGTTATTAGGCAGAAACACATACGGCGGGAAGTAAAAGAATAACTGTTTATGTTAATCCCAAGTGTTTTCGCAAACTCTGTGAAATGTTCCAGGATGAAAGGTAAAAATAGAATCCATAAACATTACTTGTATTGATGAAAGCAGAACAAACAATCAAAAATACTTTCGTGGGTAAAACTGTATATTTATTATTAATAACATTTCGACTTTTTTATAATATTTGTACGGATTGTACATTATTACTACTCTATTATCTAAGAAACATACTCTTGAATTATTGCTGGACGATGTCTATTTATTGTCGTAAGCCTTAGGGCATAGGGCACACAGCTGTGGGCGCACGCAGTGTGGCAAGCTCTATGGATCAACAATACGAAATATTATTTAAATATTATCAGTTAGTGATTTTGTAACTTCTTGAAAGACTTGACCTACTTCAATAACAAAATGAAAAGTGATACAAATGGGATCGTTTATGAAAAGTTAGAAGTAACAACATTTAATAATGGATAGGAAAATAAATAGACCGTCGTTAAAATAAAATCATTCCCACATTATTAATAAATCAGACAATACATTATTAATAAATAAGGATACCAACAAGTCACATTTCAGACTCAAAATTCGTCAGCTTGGCCTTTATGAATTCGATGTTTATTTACACAATATTACAAGGATTTTACATGTTTTTCTTACTTTTTTCGTTAATTCGTATGTCACATACATACGGTTTAATTAAACCCGGTTCAAATAATTTTAGCTTATTGTATCATTAATGGCGCAATATCACAAGACGAAGACGGAAGACCAAATGGCGCATATCACAAGACGAAGATGGAAGACCAATTATTTTTTATGTGAACCCATGTTATGGATATCAAATAAAAGGGTTTTTTGATGGAAATACGAAAAACAATATGACATTACTAAAACTTTATTATTTTGGTCGTTCTTCACTGGATAATTATGTAAATTGTGTTATCGTCGTTAATAAGAAGCTTGGATATTAACGATATCACATTTTTATAACGTTACATTAAAGTAATAAGTGACGCATTTGATACTACAGTTTAAAAACAGATGCGGGTAGGTGAAGTGGGGACGACACCTTAAAGGCGCTCGAATTAACAGAGAGCGACATTCTGGTCGGAGACTTCAGCAAGAACAGTCGAATAACGGAGATACTTGTGTAGTTATAATACTTCTAATCACTAGTGTGAACTTACTTACGTATAGTTATTATATCGTTACTCTGTACCTTTTATGTGACTATAAGATTACACGCCTTCAAGACCTTCAAGATGACTATTATTTAATATCAGAAGTGCTCGTGAAGAATCCAGCTCGCAATCATGAACGGCGATTCGTAAGTACGAACATCCTTGACACAGGACTAAAAACCGTGAGTTAAAACATTATTTTGCCATATGTGAGTTCAATCTCGGTAATAAGTAAAAATGAAGGTAGATAAATGTCTTTGATGTAAGGGCAAAGTATTTGAATGGATAGATTGAGACTAGTATGTTGAAAACAAGATATAATTGATTAATATAATTATTGTTGCTATTATAATTGGAGGCTCAATTTAAAAATATATATATAGTACAATTGTGCATACCGATAATTCTTAATACTGGAACGAATTGTCCTAATTGTTACATAAATTAACTAATAATTAAATGATATGTTAATACCCTCTGAAAACAATACAAAGTTTAATCTTCTCAAATTACTTGTTAACATTATAAACTGAAGAGTTTACTTCAAAATAAGTTCATTTTCTGTGAGTGTCTAAAAAAAAAAATTTGCAAAGCAGTTCTTGTGGTAACTCTGATCATTTGGCTATAGTCTGTGGTGTGAAAAGTAAATCCTAATTGGTCTAAAGGTACACCTACTTATGAAATATATATAAATACACCAACTTATGAAAATATTTTAAGGGTCTTTATTCTTAAATGTCAGGCTGTATAGATATAGAGAGGCATATATGGGAACCTAATGGTTGTTAATATAGGCTAATGTACGCCATAAATTGCATACAGATTAGACTTGTATTTATTTTTGATAACTTTTAATGTTGAATCAACTAGATTTACGTATATGCGTTTGTTATTATTGTATGGAAGGGACTATGCGGTAACAACAAGTGCAGTTACAGAGTACAGTATACCTACTTGATATAACTGACACGTTTATTAGGTTGCAAAATTTTGATTATTCATAATTGTACAGAAATATATAATATCTACGTGGTAAATATTTAACTGGCTGCAAATAAGTATCACGACCACCGTATTGAGTGGCTGATTGTACCCACGAGGGAAATGGTCAATGAGTTAAAGGTTTTATGTTTATATGGATATAAATTGGCTTTATTTAAAAATAAACTGGCATTCACATCTACATTGTTCACATTTTCATTTTATAGATCAATGAAAGTTACCTTTTGATTTCATATACTTGATACGTATTTGTTATGAAAGAAGCAAGGAGTACGTCGCCAAATTTGAGCTTTCCATCAATTCTAGGCGATCTCGCGCAGTACTGTGTACTACTGTGTTTTGACACCCATAAAGTATAAATGCACATCAGTTAATGATCTATAAGAAAACTGAGAAACTTATACGCTGCGGTCTTTGGAATATAATATTTAAAAAAAAAAAAAAGTCTCCCATTCTACTTCTGACTGACTCACTTATACAGAATATTAGATGTCTATTTTAAATTATGCAACGCTTCGTTTTGTATTAATATTTCATTACATCTCTTAATTTGAAAACTTTAAATTTGAATTTGAAACATTACACGTCCTTTTTGTTTGAAAATTGGGCACTATCAAATACTGGTAAATGAAGTTTTGTACCTTAAACGTTGAGACGCTTAGACTATCGATATTATCAATTATGTGAGCCACTTACGAAATGATAAACGGGATCCACTTTGTATGGGATTCAGAATAAATAATTTTAAATAAAATAATAATAATAAATTGATGCTTTTATAACTTGCGCTTAGTTCTATTTACAAGTAACAGAAATTAAGTTATTATACGTATTAAGTGAGAAACGGTCACTGAAGCCTACATAAATTTAGATAGTCTCTTGTATACCATATTTAAAATGAGTCTTGCCTGCGACTTTGTTCATGTGGATTCAGAATATAATTTGAATTGCATTTTTAAAACGAGTCTTGCCTGCGACTTTGTTCATGTGGATTCAAAATATAATGTGAATTATACAATGCCGTCTGTCAAGATCACGGAGTACGTTGGTAATTTGGAATACTCCATTACCTGGTCATATAATGTTTAAAAAAATGTATACTTTTGATATCAACTTCGTAGTTTCGGTTTTAATGCATTTTCAAACATACAAACCGACAGAAAAAATTCTTTTTCAAATATATTCGATGTAAACACGTGAAGATTTCATTCTTATTATAGGTATATCATAGCCAAATGAATAATAATGTTGTTTAATAATATAATCAAATAAAAGCATAGGTACATTCGATGGGATTTTCTTATACAATAATTTACTTTTCATATAAATTTCATACGGTTCACAATTGCGTCATGTCTAGGTTTTCTCTATAGAAACATCGAGCGTCTCCTTGAGAGTGTTGGTTGTAAATGATACATATTATATTAATATAATATATACAGATATTACGCACTAATATAATTTTTATTACAAACTATATAAAAGTCAGGTGAAGCCGAGGCGTTTGAAATATATATAATAAGTATGAATTGTTCGGTAATAAGGTGCATCATAAGATAGTTTGACTAACTGTTTGTTTGGCTGGCTGGTATAAAATCATGATCAACTTTAAAATACCTTTTTCAGGTCATAGAAATTTTAGGTTGTGATTGATAAGGAGCCACATGTTATGTAAAACAGTTATAGTTTTAAATCTGACGATCCTGATGAGACAAAATTAGAATTTGACAAGATTATTAAAATCATGTCATGTCATAAGTATTCAAAAATTTTAAATTAATCAGACCGTTCAAAGTAGGTAAAAATCGGATTCAAATATTCCGTTACATACATACAGGTCAAGTTAATAAAAGCGTGGCAAAAATAAAAGCGTGTTTAAAAAAATATTTTATCAGTTGTAGACACAAATAAGTATAGTTAAATAATGGCCGGTTTCTGAAGTCATTTTTCTTGGTAGGTAGTTTACGAGTATGTATTCAATAACACTATCCGTTTGATAACTACGGAAAAAAAATCCGCTTCCGAGGAACTCAATGTAAGCCAAGCTCTGTTTAAACTCCGTTTAGATTAACGAACCATTTTAATGTGTTTATTCTTTCCATAACATTATTTGATATTTTTTTTTTTTTAAAAAAAAAACGACGTTTACGTAAAGTCTAGCAAATCTTTCTTAGTATAATGCATAACTTTTACAATAAAATAGCCCCCAAACCATAATTTCCTTATGGGAATATTAATTTAAAACTTTTGGTGAAAAAAAAAAAAAAAAGTTAAGTAGTTAAGATTATTGCACAATTGACAAGTATGTCGCTGACGTGAACGCATGGGTCCGTTAAGCTTTGTTAATTAAATTTTGAAATTCATGTAATAGTATGTATTATTATAACCGAATATAAATTCAATTTAATGTATTGAATTTTCTTTCTGACTTTCAAGTGGGTTATGTAGCCCTACTTTGAAAGAAATAATTTGAATTTGTGATAAATAACGTAAAAAAAAATGGGTTCAAACAACTTATTACGTGTTATATTGTGTGAAATTCATGGTTTACTATTATTTAGTCTTTAACTTTAATATAATTCATTTCAAATATAAACGATATATTATTATTTTGATACTGCTTCATCAGTTGATAAAAGACGTACGTTGGAAAGGCAACTATTTGTATAAAATAACATTGTAATAATTAAAAGAAGTACTAAGTAGTAATATAATAATGTTATAATAGTATTTTGAGTCGCACAGATTCATTTAGTGGCCAACTATATATCTATCTATCTATCAGTATAACAGTTATTGAACAGGTTGTTGAGCATTCCGAAATGCACTAATAAGATAAACGTCGTTATTCTGATGCGTAACTTTATCGAATCAATAGTTGTTAGAGATTTAACTATTGGACTTAGAATCCAGGCATAAATAAAGTGGGCAGCTAGATGTTGTCATTACTGTAGGTGTAGGAAACTTTGTGGTTTGATTTTTATTTATCTGGAGTTAAGATGGATTAGTGCAGATGCCTCGAGCAGTGTGATGTTCACGGGTGTCTCTTGGTGATGCATATGGTTGGGTTGACCCAAGGCATCGAGTACCTTGAAGACACTAAGTGAATATTGCATTTTTGGAGTAAATTTGAGTTGAGCACTGGCCGAATGTTATCGTAAACAAGGTACAAAAACTGCGGTGATACATGACTAGAGTGATCCTATATGAACATCACCTAGTTATAACCGTGTTTTTTATTATTTAACAATGGTCTAATGCATTCGCTTCAATACCTGTCGCGCATATGACATTTATGTAAAGAGTCCTTATGAACTATGCCTGCAACAGAAATCCGTGGTGAACACTGTTGGGGCAGATTTATAACCTAGGTAATATACAACTAGTGTGATTCTATATGAACATCACCTAGTTTAAGCCTTGGTTGGGATCAACAGTTCGGACCTTTTACATGCGAGTCGGTATTGCAAGAAAATGCGTATAGTTTAAGCCATGTTTTTGATAAACAGTTCGGGCCTCTTACGTGCGAGTCGGTATTACAAGAAAATGTGTAACTCTTCTGGACTTAGGCATTAAACAACTGGTTTTCTTTTGCAGCTCTTGCATCAGACCATACACGATCGAGGACGAACGTGTGAGCAGGACGGCCGAATGTTATCGTCGTTAATAAGAAGCTTGGATATTAACGATATCACATTTTTATAACGTTACATTAAAGTAATAAGTGACGCATTTGATACTACAGTTTAAAAACAGATGCGGGTAGGTGAAGTGGGGACGACACCTTAAAGGCGCTCGAATTAACAGAGAGCGACATTCTGGTCGGAGACTTCAGCAAGAACAGTCGAATAACGGAGATACTTGTGTAGTTATAATACTTCTAATCACTAGTGTGAACTTACTTACGTATAGTTATTATATCGTTACTCTGTACCTTTTATGTGACTATAAGATTACACGCCTTCAAGACCTTCAAGATGACTATTATTTAATAATTGTTTAACCAATTTTGAAGTAGACATTAACGTTACTAAGAAGTTAGTTTATTATTTCGTTCCATCTTTACATGATACTTATAGAAATAGTTAAACTAGTTTTAAAGTGACTGTTAATACGAAAACAGATAAGGAGAACAATAAATATCGAGCACACAAATATGCTTTAAAAGTGTGACTTTAATTTAGTAATTTACGGTTTAAAATTGAATTGGGCGTGGGCGTGGGCGGAGGTGATGTAGTCGAAGCAACTGACAGTGATGGTGACGTAACCGTCGAATTGTAGGTAGGTATATATCAATAACCACATAACTATTTTCAATTAGGTTTACACTGAGAAATAAAAATAGTGTTAATCATTTCAAAACAGGTGAAATTCATTAAGCTTGGATGATTATTATTCATGATATTGAGATGTTTTTAATTTTTCGGATTATAATGAAATGAAATTGTGGAACGTGTAGGATGATTTTCACGCAAAATAAAATACCTACTCTAATAGGAGTTACCGTTAGTAAGTATAATACCTACTTAAAACACGCTTTATTATAACAAGATTAGTTATTTTATCCAGAGACCAAAATTAAATGCCAATAAAATATTAATAAAACGACAAATGTTTGCAAGACTTACTCAATCTTAATAAGCAAATCAACACACATTTCAAAAATCGTGTGATGTGTATTTCTCTGCTAGTTATCCACATCAAACACTGGAGCTAGCAAAAGTTGCACAAACAGGAACATTATCGTGAATCTTGACGCTTCCTGCGAGCGTCGACTAAGCGACATTTAATGACTTCGCCTCCGCGTCGCGCAATGATAATTGTTATCGAGTTGACGTGCCCCTTCTTTACATTTTAACTAGCCTCATAAAAATAGAAGTGGAAAAGCAACAAACCGCTGTTGTCGTTATTGTTAATCATTTCTTTTTTCTTATAAAATAACTGAAATTTCGTATCAGTATGTTTTTTATGACAGTGATCAACATTAAACGTTGCAAAAGTTGCACAAACAGGAACATTATCGTGAATCTTGACGCATCCTACGAGCGTGGACTAAGCGACATTTAATGACTTCGCCTCCGCGTCGCGCAATGATAATTGTTATCGAATTGACGTGCCCCTTCATTACATTTTAACTACCCTCATAAACACTGAAGTGCAAAAGTAACATAGTGCTGCCTTGTTTTGCATCACATATTTTCGCTAAAAGTCTAAAACACTTATGTTTCTCCAAAGTAAACGAAATGTATTAAGTATATGTATATATTTGCGCTAGTTGCGAACATGAAATACTGCAACTAGCAAAAGTTGCACAAAAAGGAACATTATCGTGAATCTTGACGCTTCCTGCGAGCGTCGACTAAGCGACATTTAATGACTTCGCCTCCGCGTCGCGCAATGATAATTGTTATCGAGTTGACGTGCCTCTTCATTACATTTTAACTAGCCTCATAAACACTAAGTGCAAAAGCAGCATAGTGCTGCCGTATTTTGCATAATCATCGCTAAAAGTGTTTTGACACTTCTGTTTTTTCAAAAATAAGAGAAATTTATCAAACGTATGTGCATATCTCTGCTAGTTATTATCGTAAAATACTGCAACTAGCAAAAGTTGCACAAACAGGAACATTATCGTGGATCTTGATGCTTCCTGCGAGCGTGGACTAAGCGACATTTAATGACTTCGCCTCCGCGTCGCGAAATGATAATTATTATCGAGTTGACGTGCCTCTTCATTACATTTGAACTGGCTGCATATAGATGATGAAGTGTAGCGCTGCAATGTTTTCGTTTCAACTTCATGGTGTGAGATCCAATTCAGGAAACATAGCAAATTAATAAACTATTTCTCTTGCACTTATTACATTATGTCAATAGGAGACAATCTTTATTTGACATCCGTTCATTACTTCTAATACTAATTGCGAAAATAACTAGTTTCAATATGTCGTATGATGATAGTTCTTAGTGCTCAGTGTAATCTCGTTTGCGACTTCCTATCAAAAATAAATAAAACAAACCAAAAGCAGGTTCTATTAAGTCTGTCGTATATCTAAACGTAAGCTTTTAAGCTGATGTTGTGAAGGCGTTATTCAGTGATAGCTTGGCACAGGACGCTGCGGAATGACGTGGGCGCAACCGCATACAATGCATCTGCGGTATTGCATAACGCTGCGTCGGGTCGGGCCAATTACGTGATGCCAACGGCCCTTGCACATCGCCCGAATAGCTGGCATGCGAAATATATAAATACAGATTTTATCAATGATCATGTTCTATTGCAACAAAATTATTAATTGAAATATATTGTCTTGTATAAGTATACGGTGTAGATTGCCAGTTATTATTTCTCCCATACCTGCACGTCTCGGTATGTTCTTTAAATGTAACCTATACAATTGAGCTTCCAATATAGTCCTCAAACCTTTAGAAGCTGTAGTACTCGTACATGGTAATTTAACATTTTTGAAAACACTCTCCTGGTGTAATGGTTTCCTCACGTATTCCTCGGGTATATCGAAAAACCACAAGTGCGTGTCTAACATCCATATCCCAAACCTCCCAAGTATATTTGCACTAATACTTCGCTAATTAATAATTGCCAACTAATAACAAGAAACTCATTAATACCCATCAACGAACCCACAACATAGTAAAACATGAACTGGAGATTACGTAACCACTCTCGGGAATGAATGAAAGATCTTGATAGTTCTCTGTTTTCTGAGCAAATTGTAGGCGTCGGTACATCCCGCGCTATCTATACAACGTTATGAACAGATCAAAAATTGTGTGTATGCGCTGATCTTATTTTTTTTTATATTATTATAGGAGTAGCAGACGAGCATGCAGTCCACCTGATGGTAAGTGGATACCGCCGCCCATGGACATCTATAATCAACCCCAGATAACAATTAGATTCCTATCTGAAGTTGGCCACGGGTGCGCCTCTACTCTTGAGTACTAAGCTGGAATTCGTCGGAAAAGTATGCCTCCCTTACCACACTCTTCAAACCAGAACACAGCAGCGTTTACCACTCCTGTTATGAGGCAGAAATAGGTGTGGCGATGGTGCCGCCGGAGTTGAACCACAGAGGGTTCTACCACCTTCAAACACACATTATTGGCAACTGTTACCCACACATTGTTACAGAGCACGAACTATAATTACTGCAAGTTTTTCTGACAGCTGTCAGATTCCGCATTTTCACCCTAACCATCACCTATGATTTGGAATTGTCAACACTAGAATGTTAATTACCAGCTAGTATAATTACAATCAAATTCTAACGTGCCGACTATTCACATTGCTATTATAACTCCTCACCGTTCTGTGAAACGTATCGTGCTTCTGTGAAAGTTCTCCGAATAAGCAATAGTAGCAGTTTTCGTAGTATACAGTACATTTCCCTACGAGCTTTTTTTTTTTTTTTTGATGAGACCTGATGGTAAGTGGCTCCTGCCGCCCATGGACATCTGTAATCAACCCCAGATAGGATAGATATTCCTACCTGAGGTCGGCCACAGATGCGCCGCTACCCCTGAGGACTAAGCTGGAACGCCTCGGAAAAGTCTGTCTCCCTTACCACACCCTTCAAAACGGAACACAGCAGCGCGTAACACTGCTGTTATTAGGCAGAAATAGGTGTGGCGGTGGTGCCGCCGGAGTCGAACCACAAAGGGTTCTACCACCTTCAAAAGCTCTACTATTGTATCAAGCCCTAGTACAGTAGATATCCCTACCAGCTCTGCTATTGTATATTAAAGTGGTACGTCAGCAACGGACGTTCGCGGCGTGGGTGCTGTCGCGCGGACGTGTCGCGTGCTGCCGACATTACGTAAATAATATAGTGCGGAACGTATGTTATCGATATCGATAGATACGTTCAATTATTTAATTGAAGTCATCATCAACCCATTACTGTCCCACTGCTGGGCACGAGTCTCCTCTCAGAATGAGAAGGATCAGGCCATAGTCCACCGCGCTGGCCAAGTGCGTATTGGTAGACTTCACATGCTTTTGAGATATTTTTTTTATAAATCTCTCAGGTATGCAGATTTCCTCACGTTTTCCTTCACCGTTTATCAAGTGATAATTAATTTGTAACTATTTGTAATTTAATTGATGTAACAATAACAAATTGTTGGCGATATAAAGGTTGTATTTGAATATGTGATTACTTACAAAAAGACATTTCAGACAATTTTAAACAAATGTGCCAAGTGCAAATCGAACTAACACACTCATACATAAAGGGTTCCGTACCACCAAATTATAGTTGTTTTTATTTTTAATATTTGTTATTAGAGAAGCTTTAAAAGTACACGTTGTGAAATTTAGAATTCTTTATCTTTTACGAATTAATAGATAGAGCCCTGTGACAGATGGACAAGTTGACAGGCAGTGGCGGCTTAGTAAATTGCCATTTGCGTGCAGAACCTAAAAAAGGAGATGATCCTTTATGTAACATTTTTAATGTGGGTAATTTTTTTCACCTTTAAAGCAAATGAAAATATTTAATATGCACAGATTAAAAATACTATCTAAATATACTAGGTGGAAGTTACATTAAAACCCAGATCACCGATATCAAACCGATTTCGACATTACGTGATCTTCAACACTAATTTCTACCATAGCATAGATTAACACATTAATCTTATATATAAAATTCTTGTGTCACAATGTTAGTTACCGTACTCCTCCGAAACAGTTTTACCAATTTTCACCAAATTTTATCTGCATATTCAGTAGGTCTGAGAATCGACTACTATTTTTCATACCTCTAAGTGATAAGTGTTGTTCACCTTTAACATTTTTTTATTAATATGGCAACACAACGTTTGCCGGGTCAGCTAGTAATAATATACTAATAATAGATAGAATTATCCAATAAATCTATCGATAAGATAACATCGATACCCCGACATCACTACACATCAGTATATCTTAATCTACGCAGAATATCAATGAATGGGCACTCCACGAGGCCGTATGGTAATTGACAGGTTGTTGTTTATGGCAGATAAAAAATATTATGAAACAAAACCTTAAAAATATTTATGGCGATGTTATTTATGTTATTCAATTTGAATTTCGTAAGGTGTTTAAAGTTTAAGTTTTTATGTCGTTTGTCGTATTGTGTCATACCTGTTATGTGTGTGTCTGTGAGCCAGAGCTTTTAAGTCGGTTCAGATTTAGTAGGTAAATGTCTTCGTGGTTTAACTTATAGTTATATGAGCTTTGCATTTTTTAGAGGACGCAATTTTATTTTTGGGACATGTGGACATAAACATATTTGTAGGCAAAACAATCTGCTATAAATTATGACTTTACAATTTTTTCGTAAGACGCATAGTTTCCGAGATATCGCGAAAAAAGTGATTTCACCCCTTTTTCCAAGATGGCGGCCGGGGGAAAAGGGTAGCTACCCCACAAACTTGAGGTTAAGCTTCTATTGACCCCCCACACTTGTCCCAAAAATAAAATTGCGTCCTCTAACAAGTGCAATATTCGGTAATAAATGCAATTTTTAGGGTTCCGTACCCAAAGGGTAAAAACGGAACTCTATTATTAAGACTTCGCTGTCTGTCCGTCTGTCATAGGGTTCTATCTCTGGAACTGTAATATATAGACACATGATTTTACAGAGGATGCATAACGGTGGTCGCTGTAATAATAAATACTAAATATAAAATAATGTTGAATATTAAAGGGGGTCTCCATACAACAAACCGGTATTTTTCGGCATTTTTCGATGTAACTGTTAAACCGTACTAGAAAGACAGTTGAAATTCTTACAATCCGTTTACTACTATAATAAGAAATACAAATAAGAACAAGAAAATATATTTTAAGATGGTTATTTCATAAGAATAAGTAAAAATAATGCACATTTGGTGGTACGGAAGCCTCCATATACGAGTTCGACTCGTTTTTGGCGAATTATTCGTATTCTTATCAGAAATATTTAATGTTTCCGGTATATTAGATTAGAATGGCGTCATTAACGATTGGCTTAATTAAATAGCATTGTCATTTATCACCCAAATCATGTGTACCTAAACAAATTTCTACTAAATCGGTAATAACCCTAACCAATGGTTTAAAATTCAATTGCAAGATTTAACCCTTAGGTACAGACTATAGAATAGAATAGAATACTCTTTATTGCATACTTACAGTAGAATTTAACAGTATTAACTATATCAAAACAAGTCAAAATGATAGAAACCGTATAAAAGCCGTTAACCGATAATTTAGTTCATTAAGCCCAGTTCCACGCGAAAAGCCTTTGAGGGCGAAATTGTTACCAATCGAATTGAACACAAAGTGAGTGAGGTAGTGCGAGCCCGCGGCAATTTTGTGGCTGGGGTTATTTAATAATACTGCAATATAGCGATAAGTTCAGTTTAAATTGATAGATAGATAAATAGATAGATAGATAGATAGATTATTTATTTCAAGAACTTAAGCAACAACAACAAATTGTAACACATAATAAACAATGATGTTCAAAACAAAAAAAAGGAACTGAAAATAATAAAATAAAATAAAAAATAAAAACAAACAAAATACATAATCGAGTTGCAGCTAAAGTCTATGAAAACGGTTCCGGAGCTCAGATAAAAACCCAGATTGGAAATTGGTAGAAGTAAGTGTGGTAAGTCATCATCGTCTAGTCATTATTGTCCTACAACTGGACCCTGGTCTCTTCTTAGAGTAAAAGGGTTCTTGGGTCATTAACATTGGTAAACTTCATACTGTCTCGAGAATATATTTCTTTATTATTTTAAAGAAGCCTATTTAGGTTTTGTCCAGACGTTTTCCTTCACCGTTTCCGCATGTGATATTTAACTTTTAATAGACATATGGGTTCGTACACAAAACTGCGATGCGACGTCGCATCGCAAAAATCTGCGAGCTCCCTCGACGCATCGCAAGAACTTGCGAATTGATTCGCATCGCATAGTGGTTGTTGTTGTTGGTCACCCTGAGAGACGCTACGCCGCACGATATCGCATCGCAGCAATTCGCATCGCAATTTTCTGCGTTGCGAATTCGCATCGCGTCGCATCGCAGTTTTGTGTTCGAGCCCTATAACTTAGAAAATCATAGAAGCGTGCCAGAGATTCGAACCCCGCCCTTCCAATCTAAAGGGCGAGTTTCAACCACTAGACTAGCTTGCCTTGCTTCGGTATTATGTACTTTAGAAAGAATAGGCAGTAAATTCTTAATACTCAATCTATCCAAAGCTTTGACCAAAAATCGATATTCGACAATATCTATCAACTAAAAACTAATAATTCGATCTTTGCTAGGCAAAAGTAGCATATAGGTATCAATGATTAATAATGAAACTAAATCTACTAGTTCCCAAATATTCAGTCAGCGTTAGTTTTAGATCAGAAAAACAATTCCAAATAGCTTTTAGTAACTCCACAATATCTGTTAAACGTATACCACTCGTACACAATATCCTTTTCATCCCTGACACAGCCTTTTGAACGAAAACCACCGTTAACCGAAATTGTAGGCAATCAAAACGAACAAAAAAGGTTCCGATAAATGGCGCTTCAGCTACCAATTTACAGTTTAATTGATACACATAAATAAAATTAAAGCTTCTGTGATTTCAGAATTTTATGCCTTTGAATATTTTCCGTTTTATATTCGAATGTGTCGAAATGATTCTGATATTCGTCACTGACAAATTTTCCCATTACGTCCGCTGTTGCGATTGAAAAATAATTTGCCAAGTCCGAGTCGAGCTGACACACGGAGAGTTCCGTACCAACAAATTTTAAATTTTTAAGTGAAAACTTCTTTAGGGGCGTTGTGCTTTTTTGTGATGGAGAAAATGTTAACTCGCGACAGAATCACGTGTGCTGTTCGAAAATCCGTAAGACCGCGAAGCAAACTGCAAAAGTCAAAGTGTCATCCGGTGTCATAGAAAAAATATGTCAATGGGTGTCAGTTTCATTTCTTTATTTATTATATTTTATTAGGTTAAGTTACGAAAGTTTTCACTTCCGGAGTGCAACCCGTTGATTTTCTATTTTTAGTATTTGTTATCCTATTAGCTGCATAAGTTAATGCATTGTGAAAATTTTAACCATCTACCTATTACGGTTTAACAGATAGTGCATCATATATGAAACGAATCTAATTAAAATTAGATTTACAAACTAAGCTAATAGCACACCGTTAAGCTGTCGTAAGTGGGTTAGTTTTGTCAGCAAGCTAGCCAATGTTAGAGATGTTACAAAAGGTTTTTATGGCTCTCGATAAGGTTAAAAGCTGCTACCTAATAATAAGAACGGATTCTGATAGCTAATGTGGAGTCTACCAATCCATCAAAATATCCAATCCAATTATCCTAAAATATCTAAACTCCTACCAGCTAAGACCCCACGGGATGAAGCTCGAGCTACTCTTTGGCAAATCGAGATCTCCCGCCGGGCTGGGTGATCACGCCCGGGGAGCGGCCGTGCTCCGACAGTCTCAGCTTGTATATATACGAGTTGAGAAAACTTCGATAGCGTGATTTAGAATGCTCGTGGCGCCATCTCTTGGCGAGTAGCGGGAAGTCACCACAACTGCATTCCTTATCTTTGCGGTGCGCTCGGACATTAACATCTAACGAAATTAGCTTGAACAGTAAGCCACTTAGCAGCTTTCGCTTTTGTTATTTAGACATACACTGCATGAACTTTACTAACTTTTGTCTTTTACCTGTTTTGAGAAAATGAAAGTCCGACTTGAACGTAGTCTTGCAAATTCTGACCGCAAATTCGAACCCGAAGTCTGCAAATAAATAAATGTGCCTTTATTGGATTACCCTACTTGCTTTGTACGTCATGGACGTAGCTCGCTGCAATGTCCATTAAGGGTTCTCTGCGGCCCTTGAAGACTAGTCTTTAAATCCAAATAAGTTTTAATAATACAGGAGTAGCAAACGAGAATGCAGTCCACCTGATGGTAAGTGGCTACTGCCGCCCATTTACATATGTAATAAACCCCAGATAAGATTAGATACCCTACCTGAGGTGGGCCACAGATGCGCCGCAACCCCTGAGGACTAAGCAGGAATGGTTCGGATAATTATGTCTCCCTTACCACGCCACAAGAATACCGCTTACCACTTCTGTTTTAAGGCAGAAATGGGTGCGTTAGAGATTTGCTACATTTAAACCACAAAATGTTCTATAATATGGTGCACATGCATATTTCCTTTTTAACATATGTTGTACCTTACACGTACATATTATTAACATTAATGCTACTATCTTCAGTACGAGTAGGCACTTAAAGGACTGCACTAACTGACCGTAAATTGATTCTCTGTTGGCATCTATTATATACAGTTTTATACAACGTGTGCGAGTGTGGGAGGACCTCAATCCGGCTAAGGCAACGGTTACCAAGTCACTTTGTGTTTCCGATTCGATTGGGTGCCATTTTGTCCGGAAAGGGGTCAGTTTACACAAAAGCGAGGGTTGGTTAAAGTTCTTATTTATTTGTTTGTTAATTCTATTTGGGTAGAGACGCTCCAAATATTTATGTTGATTGCAAAAAATCTTACACAGACATACTTATACGAGGTGCATTAGTGCATTAGGGTAGCAACGCAACTAGTTGGGTTTAAAGATACTTGGTGTCTGGGCAGAGTTAGGCAGAAGATGCCACTCTGGACGCAGCAACGCCACACCTATTTCCGTCTTATAACAGTAGTGTTAAGCGTTGTCTGCTTTGAAGGCAGTCATACTAATCTGAGGTGTTCCTAAGGATGATTATTTATAGATGTTCATGGGCATCAGGTACCACTTACCACCAAATATCTGAGTATCGTATCATACTACAAAGAGAAAATAAGTTTTAGATTTCCCAATCTCATGTACCCAGCATTGGTACTGAGAGATAGCTACAGCCCACGCGTACCCAAGACGTACATAATTACATTCATTATACCCTTTTATTAGCATTCACAATTGAAATTCAGTCTGACAATCGGGAGGTCCAAGGTTCGAATCCCAGACACCTCCTTACATAAAAATTAGGTAAATTGATTTTTAATAGGCGTAAGTGTAGCCACTAATACATAAGTAGATTTTAACCCTACCAATCTCAAGTCGTGCCCAGCAGTGGGACAGTAATTGCCCGAATACTTCAGCTTACACCCATACAGACTCGACACACATGTATACCATTACACCCTATCATTAGCATGCACATCACAAATCAGTCACACAGCGACTTGATTAATTACACGTCACAGAGTTATGATTAGACGTCATGACGTGACACTTCTAACTTTGCGACATCGTAACGCATTGTATAATGGAGAGCTGTACTGTATTACAGTTATGGCCGTAATAGACTTGCTACTTTTTATATATATACAAGAAGGAGGGTTTTCATAGGAGTAGCAGACGAGCATACAGTCTACCTGATGGTAATCAAACCATTAACACCTGCAATCAGATCCTGATAAGATTGGGTTTCTACCTGACGTCGGCCACGTAAGCGTTAGTTTCCGTGAAGCCTTAGTTGAATCGCCTCAGATATGTCTTCCTTCATACAGTTTTGGCAAAGGGAGATCTCCCGCCAGGCTAGGTGATCATGCCCGGGGAGCGGCCGTGCTCAAACAGTCTCAGTTCGGAACTTGTATTATGCCAGATATTAAGAAAACTTCGATAGCGTGATTCAGAATACTCGTGGCGCCATCTCTTGTCGAGTAGCGGGAGGTCGCCACACAGTCTTCAAAGTGGAACACAGCAGCACTTAACACTTAACAATGCTGTAATAAGGCAGAAATAGCGGCGGTGGTGCCTCCGGATTCGAACCAAAGAGGGTTCTATCACCTTTAGCCTCTGAAAGTAGCTCAATCGACGATAGCCGCCACTAGAAGTATAATTTCTGTTGGGCTCTTAATGTTACAATAAATACTAAACATTGAGCAAGCTAAACAGAGACTTATGCACAGACGGATAGGATGAAATGGATGCTATTAAGCTATTTCTTGCTTCACTTAAGTTAGTAAATCGGTAAAGCAAGCGAACCTATGTTCGCTACAAACAACAAAAACAACAAAAATATTTCTTACATGTCTATACATGTAAGAAATATTTTTGTTAATTATAGTTATTTTGTTATGCGATATAATTATATTGCTATACTAATATTATATTACACAAATTAGTAACGACTTTAGTTTGAATACATACTGCAGAACAGAATACAAACATCTACAACGGATAGAACCCTGTGTAGTTCGACTCAGCCACACCTTTTCTGTCTAGTAACATCAGCGTTAGACGCTGTTGTGTTTAGGTTTGAAGGGTGTAAGTCATTTTTATTAGAGGCGGTGAATGGAGTGAAACAGTGAAGTACCACTGCTATTTCTGTCTTATAACAAATGGTCTAACCATAGATTAGTAAAGATGACTCACTCCTAACAAGAAAATGTACCCAGTTTTGAGAATTGAAATAGTTGCGTAAAAAAGTTTTGCCACGTCTCCGTGCTCAAATGTCACTAAATTATTTGAAATAATTATTTATTTATTATGTAAATTGTACATTGTAATTGTCAATTACGCAGTATTGGTTGTTTATTCGTAAATTTTCTCTAAAAATGTTTTTATTTGTCAAGAATTCAAAAAAAGAACTTACTATAATAAGCCGTTTGTGACTTCATTCAATTTCAAGGCGGTGAAATATCTTTACTAATCTATGAGTCTAACTTACTTCCCGATTTTACTTCGGTGGTACTACTGATATCTATTGCCACATTATACAATAATGTAAACTGTTCCTGTATTTTTTTAAGTTGTGGTAAGGCAGAGGCTTACATGAAGTATTCCCACATTTTTTACAGGGGTTGTCAAGTTCACGTATTCATTCCTAATTCATGTTGATTAGCACTCAGATCCTTAGTATTCCTACAATACCTACTTGGATGTCAGCCGTAAACTGAGCATCAAGTAAATTGTGTGCTTGTTTCCTATTTCTATTACATTAAGAAAATAATAGAATTAAGTCTAATAAAAGCTGCATACACAGTTATATCTAACTTTCGTTTACCTCAAGGACACAAGTGAACTGTATGGTTGATTGCTATTTCTATAACATTAAGTAAATCATTTTTTTATTTTTTACTAGCTGACCCGACAAACGTCGTGTTGCCATATAAATAAAAAAATGTTAAGGGTGAACAACCCTTATCACTTAGGGGGATGAAAAATAGATGTTGGCCGATTCTCATAGATACCGGATAAGCACAAAAAATTTCATCAAAATCGGTCAAGCCGTTTCGGAGGAGTATGGCAACGAAAACTGTGACACGAGAATTTTATATATTAGATTTTATTTATTTATTAAAATCACCAACGATTATTACATTTACATGCGCCACCATAACTTAAGAACTAGGAATACAGTTAACAATAAATGCATAATCACTTATAGGTGAGTATCAAAGACTCCTTGTAAGCATACAATATTCATATAGCTGAATCCATTAAAAGCTCCATCGGTGAAATTTTTATTTACTAAACAAATTATATCGATCGCCTGTGAAGAAAAACATAGCAATATGTTGCATAGAGCAAATAATCTTCAACAAAAATAATTCCGACAGCCACAACAACATTAAACAATTAAACATGTTGAATTTCTGTTAAAAATGAGACTAAATTACTTAATACTAAATTACTAAATGAGACTAAATTAAATCCGTACCCAAAGGGTAAAAACGGAGCCCTACTACTAAGACTGCAATATCTGGCACGGTAATAGATAGACATTTGTTACTTTACACAGTATGTTTAAAGGTCGTCGCTAGAACAACAAATACTAAACATTAAAAAAAAAATGAAAATATATGGGGGTCGCTGTACAAGAAACCACTACTTCCTACGTTTTTCGCTTTATCTATTGAACCATAATAGGTAGGCAATTCAAATTTTCACAATGAATTTATCCCAGTGACTGCTATAATAACAAATACTAAAAATAAAAAATAAATATTGGTGGTACGGAACCCTCGATGTGCGAGTTCGACTTGCACTTTTTGAAGGTGGTAGAAAGTAGTAGTGTATTCTGGTTTGAAGGGTATGGTAAGGGAGACAGTCTTTTCCGAGGCGTTTCAGCTTAGTCCTCAGGGGTAGCGGCGCATCTGTGGCCGACCTCAGGTAGGAATATCTAATCCTATCTGGGGTTGATTACAGATGACCATGGGCGGCAGTAGCCACTTGCCATCAGGTGGACTGCATGGTCGTCTGCTACTCTTATACTATATATAAAAAAAAAATTGACCAATTGTTTCAGAGGTACCGAGGCAAGCGGTGGAAACGTCATATAAATGCAAATGCGAAGGGCGACTGACACCGTGACAGCGCGTCTGAATCTCAATTTTATACATTTCAGCTGACAAATGGAATTTAGACACGCGGGCGGGTTCACTGAAATTCTAGCTTCAATTCTAGAAATGTTTTAGTGAGTGCAAAATTAAGATATAGGTTTTATGTAAATTGTTAATGCTTTTTATATGTTGACGTACATACTTCAGAATGAATTCATCATGATTCACCAGAATCAGTCGAATTTAATAATAAGCCGTTTGTAATAAGTAAACTCTGGTTAGCATACATAGTTGATTGTAACTATCCTGCCGCGCTTGGCAAACCATAACAAACTGTCACTAATGTAGCTAGCATAGAGGTCGCATTCAGATCCGGTAGTAATTTAAGAAAAATATTGTAACTGACAATTTGTAAGTGCCGTCGTTGGCCTACACAAAATAAATATATTTCATTTCATATTTGTGTATATTTACAATCGTTTGTAGTTTGCTTTTGCATCCCGAAGTCAAGCCAAACGTTTGTAGAGATTTGTTTGTCAAGTGCCAACTGCGCACGCGACAGTTAATAAATAATACCATAAATGAATTAATCTCTTAATCTTCTCCTGTAAAATGTTATACTTATAAGACAACTGAACGCTTCTAACGAGAAATAAAAATAAAACTGTACGTTCTACGAGCAGTACTACGTTACCTGATGGTACTATAAAAGTCAAAAGTAGTAAAAAATATTATTACTAATTACTTGCTACTATTTAACTCGGTAAAAAAATAATGGATTAATGAACATATTTTTTTATTTCATTAATAAATGTATAAATAATTTGAAATCCAAGCTTATTTATATGCTTATAAAATAATGTTAGACATATTATATTAGTTACAAAGTGGGTATATTATAATGTGTTCATTAATAGGACTTTTAGAATTAATTTATATCAATCTAAGTATAATCATGGTTATAAAAAGATTAGTTACAAGTTACCAATTAAAATTTTAAGTAATATTAGTTACTTACATAATAGAAGTACCCTCCACCGTTAGTAGATTAAAATAGTGGGTCTTACCGGCAAAAGGGCAGTGAAAATGTGACGCGTCTACTTAGCATGGCATGCAACTACCGGCCCTTACCTGAGAACAATAAACAATAGGGTTAGAATTGAGAAATAGGTGTTCATTAAGGGTTCTAATCCTAATCCTAGCAGATTAGGTTATTTGAAGGTGGTAGAACCTTTTGTGGTTCGACTCCGGCGGCACCACCGCCTCACCTATTTCTACCTAATAACAGCAGTGTTAGGCGCTGCTGTGTTCCGGTTTGAAGGGTGTGGTAAGGGAGACAGACTTTTCCGAGGCGTTCCAGCTTAGGGGAACTCCTCAGGGGTAGCGGCGCATCTGTGCCCGACCTCAGGTGGGAATATCTAATCCTTTTTTTTTTTTTTTTTGTTGACGAGGGGGAAACCTTCAAAAGGTACCCTATGCCGTGGGAGCGGCACGGGGTTATGTGGGATTCTTACCGCACTAAAACCCCCCCGGTGGCCGTCCTCGGCGCTGCGTAGAGGACTCCGGGATCTCCAACGGAACGCAACCGGAGTCCACTTGGCGCGTTGCCCCGTCGGGCTCCGCCCAGGTGAGCTTGAATCTCACCACACCATCTGGTGTTCACGACGGTATGCGACCACACATACCGCCGTCCATCCCGGGGTTGCTGGCCAGGCGGTTCGAGCTCCCACTCTTGCCGTCCGCAACCCCAGAAGCCCCCTTTTAGTCGCCTCTTACGACAGGCAGGGGATACCGTAGCCCTATTCTGGTCCCGGAACTACAGGGACACCGCGCCGGTGGGCGTTACCTACGCCCGCGGCGACTCCTTCTTCGAGCGGGTTCAGCGCGCTCTCTTGCTCGCTCGGCGTCTTCCTTCTGTATTCTATCTAAAAAAAGATTAGCTGCTTTAATTATCAGCAAGTGATGATTTAGGTGTTTTTGATTTTTTCTGATCACCCGTCATAGCTAATTTTTGATGTTTGTTACCATAACTGATCCCGAAAAACTAATTTACTGCCATACAAAATAAACACAGTATGTATAAAATTTAGAGGTACTGACTATTCAAATGAAGTAAAATAACTAAAAATAAAAGCTTAGCTTAAATATCTACGTGTAGTTAGTTACATTTGAACGGAAAGTATATATATGTCGGAGTGGTCACCTGTGACGTCATAAAATGGGTACTTCAGAACACAAGCTACACCTAAAGCACTTGGTGGAGCTTCGACAGAGTCTCGGTGCGGCGGTCGTAAGGGACGAACGCATAGAGAGCGATTTGGGACCCGACGAGTGAAGTTGACTTGCGCGCACCGAGGAACTGTCTCCGTTTTGATAGTGTCCATTTAGTTGTAGTTGTATTAATTAGAATATTCTCAGTAAAGTTATTTAGAGACTATGTAAAGTATTGCCAGTGATTGAGTTAAGAGACATAAGCTAGTGATAAGAATATCTGTGACTGTATATGTGATACCTGTATCATAATTATCCTGACAAATATGAAGTAACAAAGATGTCGGTTCGGGAACACATACAAAAATTAACTAATTCGGCCATCCTGTTCCGACATCAGAAGTGGGATCTGAACAAGAAAATGTGAGTTATTACGATAACCATAGTGGATTCCAGTAGAAGATAATGTTTGATATGAAGAACGAGAAAAATGCGTGCTCTAATACAAACGCTAAAATGTCGGATGTTGTTTTAATTGAATTGGATCCAGATAAGTAAGATGCTGGCGCACAAGCGCGTGAATTACCGCTGATTTATGTCCTGCCGATCACCCACTTGAAAAGAGCAAACTTAAAGTAAGATAACGTAAAATCCGACGGCATCTACATGGTTCGCTCGTGCCACTTACCCTGGCACAATATAGAAGAAATTTCAAGAGTTTTTGTGAATAGGAGCTACTGAAACAATTATCACTACGTTAATAACCCTGAGCACTGATAAAACTTATGAGGGTGAAACATGTGTTGCTTATGCGAGCCACTTGTTCTCTAATGAACCTATAGAAAAACATAAGCACCAAAGAAATGATAATACCAAATGCGTACTGAACATTTAAACTATTGAACAGAAGCGATTCACGCAGTCAAACAAATAAAAAAGGATGTTAACTCTGAGGTAAAAGAACATAAGATGACAAAGTCCTGACTAACGACTGTGGTTATGATAAAGAGGAAGATGTCAGCATCTACAACACCGGGATCAACTAAGTATGATGACCCGGAGAACACATCTACGAGCGTTGTACGAGCTACGGGTGCAGCGCATCGGAACACATGGTCTCGCAGGAGGCCGACCAGCAGCGCGTCGGTGCCGCCGGTACAGCACGTCTTGGCGCAGGGCGGACGGTGTGGCCCTAAACATATGCGCGGTGAAACCGCCTACCGGAAAAGTAAATCAGGTGTGTTGTTTTCATGTTGATGCGGGTGCTGAATACTTGGTAGATAAAGGCTACAGTAAAAACTTACATATCTGGAAGACGAAATCTTAATACGATATCATAAATGGGTGTTGTTCAAGCAACAGTATTCAGTACCACGCAGATCTTGTTGTTATGAAGAGAGTTGTGGATACCCTATAGCGATTTTATTTTGTGTCTTGCCATATGTTTATGTGAATAGCAACTTA
Source organism: Epargyreus clarus clarus (assembly GCA_014595695.2). Taxonomy (NCBI): domain Eukaryota; kingdom Metazoa; phylum Arthropoda; class Insecta; order Lepidoptera; family Hesperiidae; genus Epargyreus; species Epargyreus clarus. The sequence goes on along the minus strand of JACTTY020000005.1, from coordinate 2,235,846 downwards.
ACGTTGAGCCGACAATTTTATAAATTAGGGTTTTGGAGCGGTCGGCGTCAGAGTTCTCAAGTGTGGAGAAATGTTTACAAGTGGACAGATTGTTCAAAGAGTATTTTTTGTGATTAATGCAAAGTTAATACAATACAATAATAAAACGAAACAAAAAAAAATGTATAAAGACAACAAACGATTAATAATAGAGACTCAATGCAGACACTGCAGACGAATGTGAAATGATTCAAAGGAATAGGGCTAATGAGATATCCCGACTTAATATTATTAGACTTAGTCTATTTTAATAACGAAAATGCAGATGCAGAAAATAAATCGAAAAGCGATACTATGTGAATAGATTATCGTGAAGTTACCAATAACTATAGCTCGAAATTCGCGATCATGAAACGATCATTTCTTTACAGAGTAAGACTTTGCTAGTGGTTTTCATTTGATTCCGATAAAAGATAACAAACCTAGAACGGACTGCATTTATAGCGGCAGGTGGGTTGTATGTAAATCTAGGCATAACGTTTTCGTTACTCAATACTATTTTTATTCTAACGAGTAATTATTAAAGCCCGAATATCGCTAAGATTATACTCACGTGGTTGTTTACGCTGGTGACGTTTTCATTGTATCGAAATTGATTAGGAAATTATAGAAAGTTTAAGAATAGTTAATGAAACATTGACTAAAGAAGAGTTCTTTATAAATCTTAAAACATTCGCTTTTTTAAAAACTACCGTAAAGACCTGGGAATATCTTGCCACAAGGTTCAGGCAAACGAAATAAGATCTAGTAAATGAACTTTATCGACAGAGTCAAAATATAATTTTATGAACTTGAAAGTCTCAATATTGTTAACGCTATTATACGATTTTAACACTTTTGTACTGTATTACACAAAAATGTTCTTGTAAAAAAAAAGAGAAATAATAAAAAAGGGGAACAGTTTGTTTTAATAGACGCATTTACTAATTTCGTGTAATTATGACACATTTGAATATTGATACCGAGAGGAGTATTATAGCTAACAAGAAAAGTATTGATGTATCTGGTAGTCCATCGAGGATTCTTGCTAAATGAAATAAACTTGATTTTGTACTACATTATTATTTAAAGACTTTTGTGTAAATGAGTTGACAAGTATACCGAGTAATGAGTGTCTCAAAATCTATGCTCACTAAGGTAGGGACGCCCGACAATAAATCGTTACAAGATACGAAATACTTAGGCCAATTTTAGGTGGCAATAAACAGCACTAATAATCCTATTATAAAAGGGAAAGATTTAGAGGTAACGATAGAAAAAAAAAACAATTGCGCGTGCAATATCTTTAATGACATGAAAACTAACTATAGAAGTTGAAATATTTACTATCGATTATAGATGAGATGCTATGTAAAATTAATAGAATGATAAATTAAATTAAATTAAATTAAAATGATAAAAAAACGATGGAAACAAAGACAAGAGTTGAATAAATTCTCTGTGTAATGATATAATGAATTTATTTTCAAAATTTGTTCTGATAGAATTGAAAAAGGAATCAAATATTAAATGATGATCAATAGTTCACATGCAAGCGATTGAATTATGAATTTGAAGGTGTAATGAAAAATTTGCACACAAAAAAAAATGGTTAGTGATCAAGGAAACATTGAACAGTTTAAAATTGAAAAGGAAAGTTTAAAGTTTAAAAGAGATGGAGTAGTGAAAATAGCTTGCATTCGTTGACATATGAGTGAAAATTTGGCACCAACGGTTTCCGTAGCCGTAGGGTAGTTGAAATCGGTATCTACTTTACGTAGGGCGTGCCTGGGCGGAGTGCGGTTACCTTGGTGGAGATTGGTTTCGAGGAAACCAAAGAGGAATGGTTCCTGGGCCTAAAGGCTAAGTTTGTACTGGGTATCCGCCCTGGAGCGGTTATCCTGGTAGAGATTGGTTTCGAGGAAACCAGAGAGGAATGGTTCCTGGGCCTAAAGGCTAAGTTTGTACTGGGTATCCGCCCTGGAGCGGTTATCCTGGTAGAGATTGGTTTCGAGGAAACCAGAGAGGAATGGTTCCTGGGCCTAAAGGCTAAGTTTGTACTGGGTATCCGCCCTGGAGCGGTTATCCTGGTAGAGTTTGGTTTCGAGGAAACCATTGAGGAACATTCCTGGGCTTGAGGCCGCGAACACTTGAGTTAAATAATGCAGAGCTATTGTTGCGCTATGTTTATGTTACTTGAGAGTTAAACAAAGAGCAGAGTTAATGTGAACTGAGGTTCGATTGTTCATCAATGCTTCCTTGTTCAAAGATTTTGTTTATAAAGATTAAATTTATTGAGTTGAGTTGAGTGTGTTTAGTTTAGATTACTGTTTACCAAAAGAATTGAAAGCTTGCATTGTGTAAAGTTGAGAATCTTATTAGTGTAATTGAGACTTGTTAAAGACTTAAGAAATGGTCAGAGTTGGCCGAGCGGATGATACTATTCGAAAATTTGCTATACAGAGTAGGTAAACACACGAGGACGCGTGTCTCGCAGGATGGCCGTGTCGGAGTGGTCACCTGTGACGTCATAAAATGGGTACTTCAGAACACAAGCTACACCTAAAGCACTTGGTGGAGCTTCGACAGAGTCTCGGTGCGGCGGTCGTAAGGGACGAACGCATAGAGAGCGATTTGGGACCCGACGAGTGAAGTTGACTTGCGCGCACCGAGGAACTGTCTCCGTTTTGATAGTGTCCATTTAGTTGTAGTTGTATTAATTAGAATATTCTCAGTAAAGTTATTTAGAGACTATGTAAAGTATTGCCAGTGATTGAGTTAAGAGACATAAGCTAGTGATAAGAATATCTGTGACTGTATATGTGATACCTGTATCATAATTATCCTGACAAATATGAAGTAACAAAGATGTCGGTTCGGGAACACATACAAAAATTAACTAATTCGGCCATCCTGTTCCGACATATATATTTTTTTATAATATAGGAGTAGCAGACGAGCATGCAGTCCACCTGATGGTAAGTGGCTACTGCTGCCCATAGACATCTGTAATCAACCCCAGATAGAATTAGATATCCTACCTGAGGACGGCCACATATGCTCCGCTACCCCTGAGGACTAAGCTGGAACGCCTCGGAAAATTATGTCTTCCTTACCACACCCTTCAAAACGGAACTCAGCAGCGCCTAACACTGCTGTTATTAGGTGATTGTTACACTATCATAATAATCCGATTTAAATAGGAAATTGTTCTTAATGACAATATATAAAACCATAAATATACTTCTCAATTTACGCACATTACGAGGCAAGTCAACAGTTTTCATATAATCGCTATAAACTTTTACAAACAAACCCACAATTGTTTCGAAACACCACTCAAGCTAAACAAAACAAAAATCAGACCCATTGTAATAAAATTAGGCGAGCAAACCCCAAAAATACGTTCCCAACTTCTCCGAGTACGAGTCAACGCTCAGTACCCTTACCATGAGTTTTCAAAACATCCCACAATTTTACGTTACGTTTACTCAATCCGTTATTCTGTTCCGTTTGCTTAGTAGACTGAGTAAACGTAACAATAAGTGCTCAAGTCTTTTTATCTGCCTCACATGTTCGCAAAAAAGAGAGACGAAACATAAAGCGCCATTTTGTCAATTTAGACATTTAATGTAACGTTACTGACACTATTGTTCTGATACAGTCCGCTAGGGGCGCTGATTGGAATTTGTATGGGCAAATACGTAAACAAATACTAAAACAGTCATATTTGGCAAGACGTAAAAACTCATGGTAAGGGTACTACAGTTCAGAAGCCGGGCGTCGTTAGGGCGCTCATTCGCCCAAATATAATATTTCAGACTCTGCCCACTTGTCGAAAATAAAAAGGAAAACACTCGAGAGGACCGCACAAAAAGAGCATCATTACCCCCGGCAACCTCTTGAAAGCTATTGTTCTATCGCGTGCGATGAAGCGAAAATTGTTTATCGCTATATTACTTATGAGATTTATCACACAAACTTTCTAGATGATAGAACTTGTGGTTCGACACTGGAGCGAACCTCCAGCACCACCGCCACACCCTTTTTGGACTAAAAACAGTTTTCAACGTCTGGTTTAAAGGATGTGGTAAGCGAAAGAGACTTTTCCGAGGCGTTCCAACTAAATGCATCTGTGAGACTTCAGATACGAGTGGTATCTGAAGTCTCACAGATGCATCTGGGTTTGAAATGAAATAAAATGGAATGAAATTAATTTATAGGTGTCTATGGGTGGCAGTAGCCACTTTACATGAGATGGACAGCTTATATCACTTTTTAAACCAGAAAAGAGTAGCGCTACACTCTGCTATAATCAGAAATAGCCGCCCCTAATCTTTAGCGATGATGCCATCGATGACGAACACCAGTAGACCACTACTACAATATAATATTTATGCTAAAAACTCTATATTAAATACAACGTTAAATATAGTTTTCCACGTTAAGTAAGACACATACCCATCCCTTACGATATAGGGGTAAACAAACTTAACAAACGTCGGAAAACCGTCAAAGGATCTTGACGTACGTGGGGTTGTGGGTAAGGGTGTCTGACACTCGAATAGAGGGTCTGATTAAACGACACCAGCTAGACCGTGCTTTGGTAAGGAGTTGAACTGATATCGGTGTCTTGGTAATGAGTCTTTCGGTATTTTTTTTATAATTATACCTAAACGATGAGGCAGACGGGCTACCTAATGGAAAGTAGTTACCGTCGCCTATGGACATTTGCAACACCAGAGGAGTCGCCAATGCATTGCCGGCTTTGGAGGAGAGCTCTTTTTACACCTTTTTTGAAGACCCCATGTCATAGAGCTCCGGGAATACCTCAGAAAGAAGTTCATTCCACATCTTGCACGTCCGTGGCAAGAACGTCCGTGCAAACCAAACCGTGGAGGACCGCCACGAGTCCAGTTGGTATTTACGGCTTTTGAAGATCGCTTTAATTTGCGCGCTACTGGTGGTGTTCACTCAGAGTGAACTCTCACTCACTTCGCACACCTAGAACATTTTTCAAAGAAATATCAGTACCCTTATTATGAGTTTTTACAAAAATGACTGTTTTTGTATTTCTTTACGTATTTCCCATACATTTCCAATCTGTTCTGATACAGTCCGCTAGAGGCGCTGATAGGAAATGTATGGGCAAATACTTAAAAAAATACAAAAACAGCCGTTTTTGTAAAAACATAAAAACTAAATGATTTACATTTATCGCTAAAGCAACTAATAATTAATCTCCTATAATTAGCATAAAGGTTCTAATACGTATTGTTATCCATCACTATCCCACTGCTGGGCGCAGGCACAGTATAAGGATATACAGTATTTTATCTTCATACAAACGCACGAAACGCAAGCCACGCCTACTCGCCTCGGGCCGGTACTAACTCGGTACACGAACATTCGTGAATGTGCCACGGTGACGAGCGGGTGATGTGACGGTTTTGTAAGATATTTTGTTGTTTCAAGAATAATATGGCGAAGAAAAGTTATAGATTATATTGTGTTGTTTTTGGTTGCTTCAATTCGTCAATAACACATCCAGATATAACATTTTTTAAACTGCCTGGAAACTCCGAAAGGTAAGACAATTACAATGATTTTTATGTTAATACTAGATACTAGATACTCTACTAGGTACTACTACTACTAAATTAGATTAGTTTTTAATTAATACAATTTGATATTTTAAAAAAATACGTATGATTGTTGTAATTTTGGTTCAGTAGACAGGTGTCAGAGCTTGTTATTTGAGGTTATCTCTCTTCTGAATTAATAGAATAAAACTATTTCTTCGACCAATTTACAACTTTTATTATTCCCGCGCAAAATAAAATTCGAAACTGTTGATAAACGAAGGGCTTGCTTGCACAACGCACGCGTCGTATTTATTCGTCGTCGCGCGGCGCAACAAAGGCTGAGGGCGTGGCTTAGCGGCCTTTCGGCACCCGTTTGTTCGCGCGATATGCCGCCGAGGGACTATTCTGTAGGGGCCCTATTCTGTAGTGCGTTACAATGTTAATCTAATAGCGCATATATTGGCCATGTTTTGCCCTTTTTAGTGCATATTTGCATGCAAATTTCGACATTTTGATAGTGCATATAAGGTAAAGTCACCTATTTCCGCGGTATTTTCACCAAAACTAGAAAGAGCGTCAAATATTAAGTATTTACTGCGGCTGAAAAAGGAATTAGATAATTTTATAAAAACTTTAGTATTTGTTCTTTTGAAATAGACTCGACTTTTTACGGTAAAATATTGATTTAAATGTGTATTTAAAATAAACATGAACCAAGTCAGAAAACCCTAATTCCGATGTAAAAATCCTTATTCCGATGTATTTGGTTCCTAATTTCGAGTATACAAAATAAGGGACAGAAAAGAGATAGAACGACTGCTACATGTTACTGTACATGTTACTGTCTATAACATCAGCTAATTGCCAGTGAAAGTCCCATCAAAATCAGCACAGCCATTTTAAAGATTAGCCGGAACAAACCAAATTTGAAATAATATTTTTTTCGTTATAAGTACCGTATATACCGTATATTTTATATTTTCCTTTTATGTTATATGCTCTTAGTAAAATGTTGTTATTTTGACATTACAAACAGACACTTAAATTTTAATTATTTGTATAGATTCTATAGTTAGTATAGTCAACATTTATTTTAAACCTCAAATCAGTATTTCTTTTTACAACTTAAATCAAAGTTTTAATGAACACAGGTAACTGGCAAATTGACAATAATGGACACTATAAAATAAATATTAGAAGCTGTTTACGCGGCAAAACAATGAATTGGTAAACCGAATAATTCGGCCGAATATCCGGTTCGGTAAAAGTTAAACCGAATAATATTCGGTATTCGGTTATTCGCTGAAACCACTATTCGGCGCATCTCTAATTAAAATTATTATTTAATATTGTAATAAAAATTAAACTAAATTTTGCATAATTTATGTTAATTTATAAGCTATCATGTCGAACATATTTCATATTTTATTGTTGTCACTGTCAAGTACCCGATTATAAAAATAGTTTCTATTACGTAATATATACATATTAAAAAACATAACATGCATTTTCATTCAACACTTTCTATATAATTAACTATAGCATTCATTTGTTTAAATAAAAAAATTCAACATTTACAATCAAAAAATTAAAAAGAAAGTAAAGTATGCAGATGTAATTAAAAACTGTAGGCAGGCAGCCCTAACGCGTTACCGTGCCCAGTGCAACCGTAGGTATCTAATTCAAGGTCAGGGCCGAGTTAAATTACTGTATATCCTTATACTGTGGCGCAGGTCTCCTCTCAGGGAGGGAGGTATTAAGGCCATAGCCGCACTGCAGATTTCTTCAATTTTCATAACTGTACGATTAGGTATTAAATTTTGACAGATTTTCTAACATTTTATGTTCTCTTCAATAAGGACTTTTTCAAAAAGCATGTATACGAACAAAACGACAAACGCTTTCTACACTCACAGCCCCACACTAGGATTCCTTGTATCATGGGTGCAATGGAAACACACATAGACACATACACAAACACCCAGACCCAGAAACGGAAATCTAAATTCATCATTTAAATTTCTGTCTGGCCGGGGATCGAACCCGGGACACTCTGCGCGTCAGACCGGTATGTTAACCGCTCCGCCACGCGGGTCGTCCGCGGGATACCTATCTGGCTAAGTATTTTGACCACCACCACTACCGAAGTCTAAGCTAAAACGCCTCATATAAGTATGTCAACACACAAAATATTAAACAAAAGCTCCCAAAGAGAATAAACAAGTTTTCCTTCTGAAAAATGAAACGAAAGTGAAACAGGCGTTTCTTAGAAGCATACGCGGTTACAAAGGTGTACTTATATTTCAGGCTAGTGGATAAAGGGAGCTTTAAGCTTTTCAAATTCCCTTTGAGCTTTGTAAAGCTCCAGCCTTTGCGTTAAGTGCGTGCTTTTCTTTATCTTAAGCTTTAATATTTCAGTTCCAACGTCCAGTCGATTAGTGACCTCGATTTAATATTCAGTACATCTTAGATGAAAGGCAATTAAAATTTTTTTTTACGTTTTTACAAAAATGACTGTTTTGGTATTTGTTTACGTATTTGCCCATACATTTCCAATCAGCGCCCCTAGCGGATTGTATCTCAACTGATTGGAAATATATGGGAAATACGTAAACAAAAACAAAAATAGTTATTTTTGTCAAAATGTAAAAACCACAGACCTCAAATCAAATACAGGTCTGTGGTAAAAACTCATACTAAGGGTACAGAAAACATTGACAAGACTCGATCGACACTTCCCTCCTACTAAATGTATAATGAAACGACAGGGCAAATATTGACAAAGTTTCCCCCGATACTTCAGCTCGACTAATTAAAGATTAACGGTGCGAAGATCAAAATTAATATTCATAAGTAGAACGGTGACAAACATAAAAGTTTATGTAGACATTTTGGACAATATTTTACTTTTATAAACGGGAAGAATCCTGTTAATTTAAATAAGGTAAAGAGTGAACGGCATTTACATAACATTTTCATTAATAATTTTGAGGATAAACAAGGTATCTATGACAGACTTTAGGATCCAAATTAGCCGTTATTAACAACTGTTATTTCCATGGGGCAACAATCATTTACTTTTAGATGAAATTGATGGATCAGTTTATTATATAAATTCGTAATAAAAAGGCATTTATGATCTTAACCTTAACTTATGTATAACACATAGTTAATTGTGGAAGACGTGTTTTCTTTTTAATATATTAACGTAGCATACATAAAACATAGCATCTAAATTGTTATAAAGTTGCTAATTCAGTTAAAAATGTTATTCATACTACTTATACTTACATACTTTTCCGAGGCGTTCCAGCTTACTACTGGGTAACACGTATTTATGGCTGACCTCAGGAAGGAATAAGTAATCCTATCTGAGTTTGACTACAGATTTCGATGGTCGGCAGAAAACACTTAACACCAGGTGGACTGCATGCTCATCTGCTAAAAAAGTAGGTCCTCTTTACTCACTTTACTAAGTTGTTAAATACGCCTAAAATAGTATAAACTTAAGTTTTACGCCAAAACTTGACGTTGCATTAGTCCTTGCACAAAACGTTTTTATCGCCTAAAATAAATAGATAATAGACTCTTCATAGGAAATCTATATTCCCGTCTGTTCAAACATAATAATATTAATCACAGAAGTTTCGCTTCGAACAAAATAAGTAATGAAGCAACATTGCAAATATTGGCCAAGTTCGCTCGGCTCTCGCGGCTCAACTAATTTAACATTGACGGCGAACTTCATAACATTGTGTACAGTGTACTGTACGTAGTTCACGATCCAGTTTTTATTCTATAAAATTTTAAATTTAATGTACTAGGGTTAGAAATTTTACCGAAACACTATAAAAATAATGAAAGGACATTGTTATAAATAGTTGTAAATATTTTGTCCCCTTTAAAACATTTTTTGAGCTGTTTTTGAAAATTTCTATGTGCTTTAAAAATTAAACTTAAATTTTACGGCGAGAACATAATGCTACAACATTTCTTCTGTAAAACGGTGCTATCTTCAAAAAATATTGATTGACGCTGTTATAAATCACACTATTAATAGGGGATTTATATGATAACAAACGCTATTTAAATTTAACAATAGAAGTTTCGCTTCGAACAAAATAAGTAATGAAGCAACATTGCAAATATTGGCCAAGTTCTCTCGGCTCTCGCGGCTCAAATAATTTAACATTGACGGCGAACTTCATAACATTGTGTACAGTGTACTGTGCATAGTTCACGATGCTGTTTTTATATTATGGAATATTAAATCTATTGTGTATAACACAGTTTCAAATGTCAGGAATGCATTTCTGAGTTTTCAAAGTTATGTGCGTATTAGACATTGATTATTAGTTGCTTAAACGGTGAAGGAAAATCATGTTGTCCCTGCATGTTTGACAGTTTAAAAATCTCAAGGATGTGAAGTGTATCAATTCACACTTTCCAACATGGTGGACTATAGGCATTATCCCTCTTAGCTGTGGTAAATCACAATTAAGTGAGGAGTTTTGATTCTATACTCCAATGATTTTGATGCAAATTCAATACTGCAATTTAATAAAAAAGTTTACGTTGCATTTAATAATAAACAGTCCATAAGCTTTTATAAATAGTTTGCTAATTTGTAGAGTCATACTTCATGCCGATCAGAAATGTTTACCTACCCTTAAAGATTATGACGCGTCATATAAGTTTCCCTGACTCACCACAACCACCTTTTAAGTAGAAATAATGACTCAGCATTTCCTGCAGCTGAACTGCAGAAACTTCTACACGTTTAAACTTCGCTTACTAGACTAGTTGCCTTTCTAGAACATTACCGCTGGAGGATATTTGTTTCCATTTTTTCCCGCTCCGCGGCGCTGTCAAGACCACTATGAAAGTGTGAAATATGAGCGAATAATATTTCACACTTAGGGAATTTCTGAGTGGAATTACGTTCCGCATAAAAAGGGTACTATCGGTTACTTTAGTTTATATTGCAAATGCTTTTTACAAGGAAAAGTAAAATGCAGAGACTAATCTCTCTTGGTTCGAATCCAGAGGTACCGCCACCACTTCTACTTGTACCATGCCACCGTTCAACGTTAAAAGGTATGGCTTGCCATGCCTATCTTGAAAGGTACGAAGGGTACCAACGCATCTGTGGTCGATTTCAGGTAGTATTCTTATTCTATCTGGGCTTGATTGCAGAAGTCCATGGATTACAGTGGCCACCATCAGATGCTTGTTTGCTACTTCTATATTATAAAAAAAACTAAAGCTATTATGTGTCTATAGTTACATGTTCTTCAACAAAAAAAAACAGAATTCTGTCACATTCGATTTCCTTCTCTATTTAAAATCTTCATAAATCCTTAAACTTTGTAAATTTGTAAATCAAGAAAAACCATAATTAACTGAAGTAACGGTGATAACCATGTCAAGTGCTGATTAACTGCAAAAATATAATACTTCCACTTAAGATAAAAATATAAGAACGCCACTTTTTATAATAAAAATATTTACTCGTCATTCACGAGCACACTCAAAACTGAATAATGAAGTGGAAACGGTAATTGAGTGCAAGAAGCGATGAGAAGCACACTTCGCAACTAACTACTTAACTTAAACTGAATAAAATTAACCGTAGTTAATAGTGAAGAATGATGGTCTTGAACCTGGGACTTCGAGTAGGGAAGTGAATAAAAGACGAATTACTAATCGATTTTTCTGTCTTTAAAATTATTGTCTGAAATAAATGTTTAAATAAATTAATAAATAAAATAAATTGATTATAAAATTCGAATATTGATTATGAATCGATTTATTAAAGTTAAATCAAAATTGTCCGGTGTAAAAAAGATCGTCAAAAATCCCTGAAAGTTGACGGCATAAAATGTTGTTATGAAATTTGCTCTTAGCTTTTAATAGGGCCGCGCAAAAGCCAACGAATCTCATGTAAAATAATCTAATGAATCGATTTTAAAAAATCAATTATTGCTATGTTAATAATTCATTAATAAAAATGAAAAAAAATACCCACAACAAGCGATTATTGTAAAAATCGATTATTACAAAAATCGATGTATACAAAAATCGATTATTTACCACACCCCTAACGAGGTGATACGCTCGTGGATGCGACGAGGCGGGCGGCGAGTGGCCGCCGACTGGCCACTTGACCTGAAGTGGTAATGCAGAGCCACTGCAATTTGTAGAGGCGAAAAATTATACGATTCTAATAAAATTGTTACATAACTTTAAAGTATAAAACTAATTAAGATTGTGCATTTTATAAGGCAATCGAATCAATTACAAAGCATCCCAATTTTGGATGTTACAAGGCAGTTTGGAAATTATGCTTTCTATGCTTCTACGACAGGACTTCCATATTGAGCTGTCCTGTTCATTCAGTCACTTATCATTTACTTATATTAACCGATTTCAATGAGGTTCTCATACAAATACGAGTTTAGTACACATAAACACAATTTACCCACTAAAACCAACTTTGTGTCGTGTAGATTAACGATATATTTTATTTTATAACAGTCATCGAACACTACATCGAATTCAAATACAAAAATCAATATAATTCGAGTGGAGGAGCGGTCACCATATGGTATAGCGAGCAGAAGGTCCCGGGTTCGATCTCCGGCCAGATCTAAATGATGAATTTATCTAACTTCTGGGTCTGGGTGTTTGTGTATTTGTCGGTGTGTCCATAGCACCCACGATAGAGTAGAAATCATTGACTGAATTGTAATATGCTTTTGCATGCTATTAAATGAATATAGCTGAATATGATAGTAATGTAAGTATATTGTAAGACCTGTAATGACTGTAATATTGATGCCAAATAAATGATTAAATTATATGTTTATGTTTAAACCACGCACCGACACTTCTAGCATAGATTGGCAACATCCATACTACTTAAAACTGAATCCTATATCTTTATATATATATATATATATATATATATCTTATGTTCGTGTGTATGTCACTAAACTCCTCCTAAACGACTGGACTCATTTTGATGAAATTTGTTGTGTGTGTTCAAGGGGACTTGAGAATGGTTTAGATTCACAATTTAGTCCGTGGGAAAAGGTTTTTTAGTTAATTTGTTATTCGTAAGTTAATAGTTATAGAATCGGAAACTATGCATTTGATCAAGTAATGATCTTTAGCAAAGTTGTTGTCCAAGAGCCCACGAGGGTTTGGGAGTTGATAAGACCAATTTTCGACAGATGGCACCACTGTCATTCCAATGCAGGTAAAAAAAAATCCGTTTTATGTTAGTCATATTATTTCTTTAAAATGCGGGCGAAGTCGCGGGCACCATTAGTTTTATATAAGATTCCAGAGCGACTGAACGAAAAGACTGTAGCGCAGTCGTTATCTGAGGAGAGCCAGCAAATTGGCTACTTGAGCTCACGACGCCACCACTATTATACAGATCTTTTTGCAGCGAAAGAGGCAAAAATGTTGCAAAACTGAACGACCGTCCATTATTTTGTTAGTGGCTTTTCAAAGGCTGTTTGGGAAATTGTGACAACAAACTTGATAAACGAAACTAGTTTTATAGAGTAGTTTTGTAGAGTTAGAAATGGTAGATACCCACCGTCACACACATTTCTAACGTGAAGCAATCCCACATTTCGATGTAAGGATGTGGATGCTGGCTGAATTACTGACTTTTTGGAGTTTACTCCTTAAGAAACGATTTGAGTTATAAGGCCCGGTACGGAAATTTTATGAGGAGTAAAATCAAGTGTAACACGAAAAGTTGAGGCGTTACGTAGAAAGAGACAAACATATATATCCACACTTTACGCGCAACACCAGTGAAGTCACTGAATAGAAATGTCATAATTTTATTTTTTTGTACTAGTGACGTGAAGGAATGCGTTGTATCGGTAAAATAGGTTCACAGACTACATATTAAAAGTATTTTTAGCCACAAATAAAACATAGATAATTTAAAATAAGCCAAATACGAAGGTGCTAAACTCGGACATGTATACATGTCCGTGGACGGTTTCGGTACATTTCGTTTCGGACATGTATACATGTCGCTGGGCGGCAACGTTCCATTACAATCCCTCCTTTCTATTACAATCATCATATCCTCTCAAAAAGGAGGTAGCGTTTTTAACCAAAATATGAATCAAGAGTGCTTTTATTAATTTAAAATACAGTAAGTTCAAATCCCATATGAAAGTAATTATTACAATAAAAATAATTAGCAATATATAAAACATTAAAACGTCATTAACTATTTTCTATTCGATATATATCATAATTATCGTTCGTAAGAAGTAAACTCCAATCGTGCGTCGTAGCTGACACACACACACTTTTTTATTATAATATAGGAGTAGCAGACGAGCATGCAGTCCACCTGATGGTAAGTGTTTACTGCCGCCTATGGACATCTGTAATCAACTCCAGATAGGATTAGATATACCTACCTGAGGTCGGCCACAGACGCACCGCTACCCCTGAGGACTAAACTGGAACACATCGTAAAAGTATGTCTCCCTTACAACTTCCTTCAAACCAGAACACAGCAGCCCTTAACGCTGCTGTTATAAGGCAGAAAAAGGTGGCGGTGGTGCCGCCGGATTCGAACCACAAAGGGTTCTACCACCTTCGAAACTTACTAACTTACTGGCTGACTGAGAATTTCCGCCTAGAGAATTAGAAATCCGATATATTCATTATTAGCTTTACCCGCGCGCGGTCAGAGGGGACGGTGGTTGTTTTTTCGGGATAAAAGGTACCCTGTGCCCTTTTCTCAACCCCTGACAACGTGTGTTCAAAATTCACGATCACGTCAATATTAGGTATATAATAACGGGGCTTACATTGCATCAACCATTGATGCATATTTCCCTGTTACCATTTAGAATAAGAAACCTCGCGCCTCCATTCACAAAGGCATATTTCTAATTAACCGCCCAGGGTTAGCCCCGAGCATGGCTCATTCAAACGCTTAGATATGAAGACAGCACATTCACTTTTCCACCATTCATAAAACCTGAACAAAAACGTCACCCCTATTTCTTTATTTTTAACACAGATATACCATGCCTACAGTTTTTAATAAGTGCAGTAAAATGCCTTTTTTTTTGTTTACGAGGGAGAAACCTTCGAAAGTTACTCGGTGCCGTGGGAGCGACACAGGGTTATGTGGGATACCGCACTAAAACCACACAATGGCCGTCCTCTACGTTGCCAACAGGACTCCGGGATCTCCTACGGAACGCAACCGGAGTCCTCTGAACGCGTTGCCCCTTCGAGCTCAACCTAGGTCCTGAGCTTCAGGACTCGCCACACCGTCCTGTGTTTACGACGCTGTGCGACAACACACACCGCCGTCCTTCCCGGAGTTGCTTGCCGGACGGCTTGACCTCTCAATCTTGCCGCCCGCAACCCCGGAAGCCCCCTTTTAGTCGCCTTTTACGACAGGGAGTACCGTATCGCCGGAGTCATACCACACATACCACATTCAAAAACTAATAATTATAATCCCCAAGAAATAAAGATACCAAAATAACTTGATGACATATCTTTTATTTGCGTCATACCACCAGCGAAGACAAAAACGGAAGCTCAATACAGACGCCATTAAAATAATTGAACGTACTTTTACTGATTTCAACGAAGATAATGTCTCTATAGTTGACAATTATCCTCAAATACGGCATAAAGGAAAACCATTTACCAAAATCAACTATAAAGTTAAAAATAATGAAATTATAAACTGTAATAACCCTTCATTATTAACTGATTGGCATACAAATAAAATCGAATAAAGAAAATATGAAACAAAAAATATTTTTAAATTCGTGATATGTTTTTTAGTGCCAAATTCATGACAATACAATGATACGAATCAATAGATGAGAGGTATTGATAACGATAATATTTCTACCTTAAATACTATTAAACCGTAAGGGCAGTTACATACGAGCGACAGTACAGTACGAAAGACAGTCCATGACAGTCAGCTACCACCGACGACTGTCGCTGTCGATTGTTGTCGTTAGCGAAATCATTGACCGTTGTTTACCTACGTCAGCGTTCACCGACAACTGCCGATGAATACTGCTACCTATCATTAGCGACAATTAGGGTTGCCACCTTTTTTTTCTACAGATAAAGTATATCGATTATTATAGGTAAGAAAAAAAAGTACATAGTATCAAAAAATAAAGTACACATTATTTTTCTCTATTAATATATTTAAGTTAAGGGATGTCGCGCTGGCAAGTGACGACATCGATTCAGCACCAATCGATAAATTTCGTTTAAAGAAAAAAATACTTACGACTTAACTTTTAAATGAAATCATGCGAAATAAAGTATTTTCGTATACTTTATTGTTCTCATAAAGTATAGAGTACAATTACCTGAAATAACGTACAATACTTTATTATAAAGTACGGGTGGCAACCCTAGCGACAATCGACGATCGCCATCGATTGTTGACGATAGTCGTTAGCGGGAACTATCGCTCGTATATTAATGTTATGCTATTCCTATTTTATAATATAGGAATAGCAGCCGAGCTTGCAGTCCACCTGATGGTAAGTAGCTACCGCCGCTAATGGACATCTATAATCAACGCCAAATACCTGAGATCGGCCACGGATGCGCCGCTACCCCTGAGGACTAAAGTGGAACGCCTCGGAAAAGTATATCTCCCTTACCACACCCTACAACCAGAACAGCAGCGCTTAATACAACTGTTATTAGGTACAAATACTGTCTAGGTACAACTGTCGCTAGTATGTTACCTCCCTCCCTTCTTCTTCTCTCGAAAATCTTTCGAAATCAGCCATAAAGTAACGAAACACAAAATAAAATAAATAAATGACTTTAAATTTGGAAAGGCAGAACAATGATAGGGATCAAGCGATAACCATCGCAAGGGAAATGAGAATCGATTTCAGATTTTATCTTCATTCGCAAAACTTTACGATTTTGGAAACTGATGTAACTTTATATTATCACCATAATTAGGTAATCGCTTATATTTATCGTTTATCTCTTTGCTTAAAGTAAAATGTTCAAAAAATATAACGTGAGCTTTTTATTTCTTTAGATATTAAGTTATTTTGAAGCATATATCCCCTCGTGACAAGGAAATCAAAAACGGAATGGAAATCAATCTAAACTTGGATTTATTAATCTTTGCCTTCAAAATGTGTATTTCTCATTTGAGGATTACTTATTTGACTAAGTAGGAATGCTTCGGATAGATATGTCTCCCTTACCACACCCTTCAAACTAGAAAGTTATTATACTCCAATATTGTCAAACTTGTACACCGAAAGGTACAATTTAAATAAAAAGCTTCTAACAGGACTTCACAAGTTAAATAAACAATGTTTCAACCGTTGGCTGAACAAAGTTTAACACTAAACACGAGTTAGGATAGTTCGTGATTGAATGGAACTCGTGCTCTAGCGAGGTAATCCCCATTACAGAACCGCGGCTTGTGGTCCGCTGCAACTCTATCCGATTAGTTTAGAACATGGACGAATAACAAAATAAACGCCCGATAGATAAAATAAAGACATTTGTATTAACAGGTGTCTAAAAGACTCTTGCCAGGTGGAATAAAAGGAGTGCTTTAGAAGTAGTTTTACTGCAACTATAAGTAAATGTGAGGTAAGTCAAAAATTACTAGAAGACTTTGGTTTAGAACATGGACGAAACAAACTAGACGCCCGATACATATAACAAATAAAGTTGTATTAATAGGTGTTTAAATGACTCTTTTGACAGGTGCAACATAAAAAGGTTTAGCTTTTGACGTAGTTTTTATTACGTCTATAAGTAAGTAGCAAGTAAGTCAAGAATTACTAGAAGATTTTTTCCAAAAGCTTAACACTTAGAAATAGTTGACTATTTGATTCATAGACAAGAGTTGTACATTATATTTTATTATAAAATACATAACAGACGACACAAAATGCAAAGCTACACAAAATGCAGCTACTTATTTATAAGTACACTCGACATGCGAAAAGGATTGTTCGTGATTGAATGAATCTAGATCGTTTAGTCGTATAGGTCGTAATGCTACTACCAATACAAATCCGTGGTTCGCGGTGCACTGAAACTCTATTCGATTATTTGAATGTTAGATAACTATTCTAGATTGTTCAACTTTAAATAGTTCTCTATTGTACTACAGAGGATGAGTCGTGATTCAATGAAACTCGGTCTGACATCGAGTAGCGTAATCCTCGTTACATCCGCGGTTTGCGGTTCAATGCAACTGTATCCTATTAGTTGGAGTAGTCCACTGGCTTTTCGATAGATTGATGGGCCAGATAGTTCATTATTTTATATGTAGAATTATTTCACCGCGTGACGGGGTTGTGTTGTTACACTTATTACACTACTAAGGATAGTTCATGACCCAATGAAACGTGGTTTTTTCATAGCTACTTGTCATCTGTCACGGGATCCCGCGTTTGTGGCAATACAACTCTATCTGAATAGTTGGTGGTTAGACAACTTTTCTTCAAGCCAAAGTTCGTATAAATAGTATTATCTGTATTGTACACAGGATACTAAAGTTATCTCGGTGACATCCGCGGTTTGTGGTTCCACGCGAGCTCTGTCCTATTAGTTGGATATTAGTAAACTATTAGTAGAACTTTAGTCAGCTGGCTTTAGAACTAAATTAATTCAAATTAACTATTAAGAGAGGATGGGTTGTGATTGAATGATATTAGCTTCTTGTATTATATACAGTTTCATTAAATTGCTTATTGACAATGAAATATTTTTATTACATTTGAAATACTAAGACTATAAAATTATTTTGCATCATCCTAAGTAGATTAATTTTAAGCTAAAAAATTTCATCTCTTTCGCCCAATAACCATGGTATTAAGAGTGTGTTCTGGTTTAGGGAAGACACGCATAAGGAGGTGTTCCAATTTAGTCCTCAGAGGTGTTATTGCATCTGTAGGCAATCTCATCATTAGAGTGCTACTCTTATCTTATCTGTGATTACTTATCTACTACTTCTATAACACATGTATAGATCAAAACGCTAACATACTATAAATAAATCTATAGAACTCAATTAAAAACTCCAACAGCACGTCGCAGCCCGAAGCCGAGAGGATCAACCCGACGCAAGTTTAACTTAATAGTATCGTACTTTTGGAATGATAGCAAACAGACAAACAAGCAAGCAAACACGCAACAACTAACAACTAAAAGAAAGAAAGAACTAGGGCGCAATCACACAAACAAACGAACAATCGAACAACGAACAACAACGAACGAACGCACAAACAAACAAGACATAAAACTATTAACTATTCTAAATCTGCTTTGCTACTTTGAAAACGGCTAAACCTATTTTGACCGACTTTTATTAAAAGATAGAGAATTCCGTAGACTGTGCTACATATTAATATAATTAGTGCATACATCAAAAAAGCGTACATTCCTACATGAATAAAACTTAAATTTGAAAAGAAACCCGATTATCAAACAGTCATTTAACACAGAACCACATAGGGTTCTACCACCTTCAAATACTTAATAATATTATGTACAGAACCAAACGCTTATATACTGTAAATAAATACATAGAACTCAATTAAAAACTCCAGCACGTCGCATCCCGGAGCGGAGAGGATTAACCCGATGCAAGTTTAACTCCCGCTTAATCAAAAACGTCCCGCATTTAACGAAACGGGATTTGCGGGAACGTTAAATGCATCCCGTTTCACGTTTAAGTATTCGAGTGAATGAATAAATGTGAGCTTTGTCGGCGATTTTGGAATTACAATCGCTTATATTTTTTGAATGATAGCAAACATACAAAGAAACAAAACCGCAACAACGAACAGTCGAACAAACGCACAAACATACAAGCGAGGAACTCACGAAAAAACGAACGAACGCACAAAGAAACAAAACATAAAATCGATCAACTTCTTTGAATGAACACAGAATTTCACGGGCTATTTCATATAAAGTATACATGCATCGAAAAAGCCTACAGTTCCGTATAAAGGTACTCGCTGATGGAATTGCACTATAAAGCCTTATTCCTGTCGCACAGGTTAACGATGCACGCGTGTGCCATATGCACACTCGCTACGGTCACTTTACATTCCGGGTGTTATGTCAGGCACGACAGGAAACTTCTATTAACGCGTGTGAGGACGGTGACCTGCACGACAGGAAAAGAGGTCCAAAAACACTAATATATTCACATCAAATTTGATTTGAAATATCAATTTCCAATTTCAATTTTAACTAACGCTAAAACGTTTAAGGCTGTTTACGCATTCAATATTGGAATAAGACAGACTATTAAATCTCGATCACTTAAATAATCTAGTAGATTGGACGTTGTATTAGTACGGGGTGCCCGCAAATTGATAGGATCAGTGAGCACCCGCCGAGCGGAAGGGATTGGTGTGAAGGGAACTGAGGCGGCGCTGGAGAAATTACTCGAGGACTGTTATAACCACATTGAGGTGCTGTGAATGATACTGGGAGTTATGTTCTGATTTATTTGACGAAATATGTACGAATTGTATTTGAATGGGAGTACTGGGTGTCGCAAACTGATAGGATCTATTATGTTTTACGATTCGACCACAGGGATTGGAAGTCAAGGAAAAAACCTATTTGTTTTTACTGCGCTTGCGACACGACCGTCTCTCGCCGCTACCGAAGTAAGACTGACTGCCGACCGGCGGGTTACAATCTCAAATTTATTATACAAACTGCGGGTAGTACAATACATCTTAATAACGAAGTACACCAAAGGATCAGTGAGCCCCCGCCGAGCGGAAGGGATTGGTGTGAAGGGAACTGATGCGGCATTGGGGAAATTACTCGAGGAATGTTATAACCACATTGAGGTGCCGTGAATGATACTGGGAGTCGTGTTTTGATTTATTTGGCGAAATATTTACGAATTGCAGGTATTCTACAAAATACTCAATAAACTTCAAAACTTCCTTAAGTTCCTGATTGATAATATTAAATTAGATTCGGAAGATGGTAAAACTCTTTCTGGTTCGACTCCGGAGGTCCCACCGCCACACCTCTTTCTGTTTCTGTGTTCTGCACAGTGTAAAACACTGTAGTGTTCTTGTTTAAAGCGAAACATACTTATCCCAGGCATTTACTAGGTGGACAGTAAAAATCTAGCCCACATCAGAGGTAAGAAAAACCCGTTCATTCTATTTGTCACCATGACTACACTTAAATATTTCGTTTATAATTAACTCTGCAAATAGAATTCACACAAACATTTCGACCACAACTTCACACTTCACGTAACATTTTTATTTGAACACAAAATAGTTAAAATCAAAACTTACATCCCAGCTATCAAATAGGTTACAATGTATGCTCAAACGACATATGTCATCAAAGCTGCATTGTGTACAGTTAAACTGTCGCGCAATGTATGAACAGTGGTTTTTCCGACTGTTTGTTCAACGACATTTTATTTAAGCCCGCACGTATATTTGACTTGCACACTCCGGTTTGTGTTCATTTGAACATGCGATAAAATGTAGTTGTGCAGTTGAAATACATTTATTGCATGGAAAGTTGAGCTTTTTGTAGTTCGACTGTATGTACAGCACCAGGAACTACCATCTCTTCAAACAATATTATTTTAATCATACTTTTACTTTTTTTGCAGAAAATTTAACTTTTTAAGCTGGTTTTTCTGTTGGTTTTATACAATGGATAAGCGAAAATTTAATAAGGGTTCAAGTTTGTTCAACTGTGTATGACGGAATATTTTACTGTTTTAAGAACGAAATAAAACTTTCCTGAACTATTATGGTTTTTAAAGATGGTGGTAGGCCCCCTGTATCTATATCTACTTTAGAACAGTTTAATACTTGAAAACTTACGTGGCGAAATTGTCAAGACTCACACATCTAAATAATGAATTTACATTTATAATCTGGATCTGGGTATTTATGTAATCCGTATTATCAATATGTGAGTGTGCACTTAACAATTTTACCCTCTGTTTGCCACACGCATGCATGTCTACACGCGTGTCTCTCAATAACACGAATAATTTCGATGCAGTAAAAAAAATCAAAGTAGAACCTTTTCAATCTTATAGTCGTCACAATTTGACACATGCCATCGCTGCGGCACTAAGCATGTGATATACAAATCGATAACCAAAGAAACCGATTTTTACGAAAAATCGATTACAACCCCGTGTCGTATTGAATAGATAACTTAATGTTTTTTAACAGAATATTTGTTTAATATTTTTCTAAATCATCTTAAAATTTAATAAAAAGGAGAGAAGAAAATAAATTATTTCGTAATTTAAAGATTTAATAATTTTCAAAAGATTGCATAAGCATTGCTCCTGATATCGTAACCTGTATTTTTTTTTTCATTTTATCATTCACTAAGTCTCAATTATTTTATTGTTGGTATGATGAAAAAGGGATAAATAATTAATTATTGGTAATTCCAAGTTTCGATTATTTAAAAGTTAATCGATTATGGTTTCTTCTAAATGGTTTGAAGCCGCAAGCCGTAGTCGGAACTGTGCGTAACCGGCCAAATTATCCGACTGACATAACATTGCAAAGACGCCCTATGATACATTTGGAGTAGGATTAATTTTTTTCTGGACACTTTTTAACTGAAATAAAATGTGTAATACAATTTATAAATTTTATTAATTACTCTTGTTTACAAATCATTGCGTTATTGTATGTTTAGAAGTAATTGACTTTCCATTTACGTGTTATACGTTCATACAAATTTAGTTCAAAACTTTAATGACATTAGGATGGCATGTGTCAAAATGGGCCTATTAAATTGTGACGACTGTAGTCTCTATGCGATCCGCGTGCGTGTCGCATGCATGTTTGGCAAAATATCCGTGCAAAGACAGAAGATCAATCATTCTTCATCAGTCTTCATCAGATCCGCCGGCCGACACGACCACGCGTGACACGAAAAAGTCCCTAAAGCTCGTATGTAGACACATTGTCATACAATGCGTCGTACGTACAATGGTCATGTATACATAACTATCGCACACGACAGAAAAACTGCAGTCCGTTCCGTTTCCCACTGTTAGCATAACTCTTTTTATATTTAACCGGATACCACTATTTGCTTGTACGCCTGCCGCTTACTCATTTAGGTTCTCATGTGTTTTAAATCTGAAATGCAACTAGTGTTCATAGTGGAAAGCATTTTGCATGGGAATATTCAATTGTAAAAGTAAAGTTTATGTCATCATAACATGTCAACACATTACTGTCCCACTGCTGGGCACGTGCCTCCTTTAAAGAGAGAGGGAGTTTAGTCCAAATAGAAATTGGTAGACATTACACACCTTTGAGATTTTTTTTAAAGAACCCTCTGGTGTGTCGTTTTCACTACGTTTTTCTTCATCAAGAAAGAGACATACATACAGACATATGCTCGAAATACCTCTACCCTTACCCTGCACAAAGGTAAAAACGTAAGAATATTTCCCAGTAATACCTCTGAAAAAACTCAGAATTTCTTTACATTTGAAATTCGAAAACAAAAATGCTTAGAAGAAAACCTTAAGGATGAGACTTTCAACTACGGATCTAAAAGCATTTTAATATCATTTCCACAATGTTCGTCGACTAGATTACTCGGGGGCGTTGACCCTTGGGGATTTTCTCTTACAGTTAAAAGAAAACACCGCTGTACTCCGCGGAATTTAAATGACGACTATAGACGAAAATTTAAGATCACGCCGTCAATATCTATATGTTTATGTATGTATATATAATATAAAAATATATATACATACATACTGCTGCCCATGGACATATTCGCTTGATGGGACTAATAGGCAGAAATAGGAGGGCGGTGGTGCCGTCGGAGTCGAACCACAAAGGGTTCTACCACCATCTAATGTAGATGTGTATTATGTTATTATATTTTTATGTAATTTGTAAACTGCTTTGTTATTGACAATTCTATTTGTACCACCTAAAGATTGTACAACTTCCTCATATTTTCCAGATATTTTCAAATTGCGATCTTTGATGGGTAGATATTGCAAAGTAGTAAACTCTAACCCATCGTGAACCTCTTTTTTATTATTTCTTTCCTTAGATAAGTATAGATATCTCACCGCTTTGTAATTAAAGGAAGCCATTAAATGACTTATACGAGTGACAATTTTGTCAGCCGTTTAATGGCTGTCGTGGTGTAATTTACGCGGAACAATGCCAACATGCGCAGTTAAGACACGAAATCCAAGAAAAAGTGCGAAGAAATATCGTTTATCAATGTTACTAATCTATGTTTCTTTCATAGATATTTTTTCTACCCGAATGCGGAGGATAACGTATTTCAACTTATGTACCTACAATGTATGTACTTATGCCTCAGTATTCGGGAAGCCCAAAGGCAAAGAACGTACTACGTAAGTAAGACTGAAACCGCAAAAAATAAACATAGTTTTCTATACAAGTGCACACATTAGTGACTTTTTAAGGTGACTGATTTATTAAACGCTAATTTTTACATTTCGATCGCGGCTTGTTTAACGGCTTTACAGATTTTAACAGATGAGGTGTCGTTAGATTAATCTGAATTGTGGAAGCAGTCGCATAAACAGTAGTTTTTTTGTTTCTATAATAAGTCTGTATTCTTTTAACCATTACAAACGTGTCCCTCATTACCTAATCATACAAAAACATTAATTTCGAAATAAATAAATATTTTCAAAATTTTCTGTAATGGCGTGTAACGGCAACATTAAAAGTAGAAATAAATATGTACCCAACTTCCTGTTTTTAATGTGTTTGCAGTAGCGAACCACCCCTAAGTAGGGGATCAAAAATGTTAATGACAGTTTTTACGACAAAATTGTGGTTATACGGTAGCTTAATTATAATTGATGATTTTATCTTGTGTGCAGATAGAAAAAAATATTTATTATCATTTTTGTTAATAATATTGAAGTAAGCGAGCTTGCTTACACCTGATTACCCCTTCCCAGTGGTCACTGCCGCCCATGGACATCTGTAAACTACTCCATAAAACAGCAGTTCTGTCGAAAACCTACCACCGATACTTGCGAAATAATTGCCACTTCTGAGGACTAAAGTTTGTTATTAATAACCAATCTATCCATTTTTGCTCAAAGGGCCCAAATTTGTCAATTTCTAGTCAGCAGACATTGTCAAATACCGATCTTTGGTAAACAAAGACGGTAGATTGATTAATAATAACGCAAGTACGATGGGCGTACAATGCGTACTTATAGTCTGATTCATAATTAGGTGTCCAAAATGTAAACAAAGGTGTTGACCTATCAAGAAAATGCGTTAGAAATGGTAGTTTCTTATTTTTGACAATATTAAATTAATACAACAATAATAAAATGATAATCTAAATAAATTAAGATCAATTTAAATTTTCTAATATTTATATTACCTCAATTTCGTTCCATACAGTAATAATAATAAAAAAACAAGGTTTATGGTAGAAAATTAAAATGTGATAATGGCAACACAATCGGAACCCAAGACATTTCTTGTGCAGTCAATTTTAAGTTTCGTAGCTGATGTTATTCATTTTCGTGATTGTAATCAAACTCGAATGTATTATCGTTTTCATAGCGCGTTTGTTAAATTGTGAATAATTGTAAAGTGTTAGTTTTTTGGTGAGTTTGTTAAAGTTTTTGTTTCTTGTTAATTTTGACAGTGACATTTGTTTGTTTACATTTTTGACACCTAATTATGAATCAGACTATAGTACAAAGGGTGAAAACGGAACCCTATTACTAAGCCTCCGCTGTATGTCCGGCCGTCACATCGCTATATCTCCTGAACCGTAATAGATAGACACTTGACATTTTTGAGTATGTATAAAGGTGGCCGCTATAATGACAAATACTAATAATAAAAAAATATGAAAATGTTGGTGGTACGGCACCCTCTCTATGCGAGTTTGACTTGCACTTGGCGAATTATCTAAATAAATAGCCTCAACATTAAAATATCATTAAATTTATATGTTTAATTAAACATAACCTTTGGCGAAATCTCAATATATATAACTCAAAGGTGACTGACTGACATAGTGATCTATCAACGCACAGCCCAAACCACTGGACGGAAATTTGGCATGCAGGTAGATGTTATGACGTAGGCATCCGCAAAGAAAGAATTTTGATCAATTCTACCCCCAAGGGGATAAAATAGGGGATGGAAATATTACTTCGTAACGCGAGCGAAGCCGCGGGGAAAAGCTCGTTTCATATATATTTCAATTTACACTCAGGTAATAAATTAGTTCTGTATAATTAGTTATCACTTATTAATTTAACATTACTTATATAATATATGCCGAACATTGTATTTAGGAATAATTAAGTAGCGTTAATGAATATATTGAAAGCTAAATCGAGAAGCAAGTTAATTACCGTGGGACTGAATGAATATGCCAAGATGTATGTAAAATTTACCTACATATTATATTGTGCCAACACTATTTCGCAATAGATTCTTGAAGGTAATACTCAATACTTTGCTACCTCGCGAAACTGTAAGATACTAATGCAATTCATCTTGTAATCAAAGATACCATCTGTATTGGCCTCAGACTGGACGTCCTGCTTGGGTCCTTCTGGAATATCTTCCGTTGCCAAAATTGTACAAAACCTCTAAAGTACTAATGATCATAAACAGAAAACAAGAAAAAATAGTTTTTTTTGTTCCGTGATCGTAAATATACATATGTTAAATACCTATATTACTTTGCACTTACCACTCATTTGATGTATAGACTTTTATTAATGATTGTAATACTTTATTTGAATTTTAAAAAATCTAATGCAAGATGTCTTCACTACAAAAACAAAATAAAGCCTTTCATTCTTAAAGTTTAATTTGCTATTTCCTAATCCTAGTACTATGAATATTTAGGATATATTTCATAACAGGGCATTACCTCGACTCACCCTGTATTTATGTACCATTGACCATTGCACAAAACTGACATATTAGCTACAGAATATAGCAGACATTTCGAAATTTCATAGCTTACAAACAGACAAGTAAGCTTCTCGATTTGTTCGGCTTTACGAGTTTTCCTTTGTACAATACTGCAAGAGAATACTGTTGCCTTTGTAGGTACTATAGTATAGTGTTGTATACAACATATACAGGATGTTTGATCCTTATAAGCCAAATTATCCGATGATGAAATAATACAGGGTGTATTGTTTTTTTTCAAAATGAATTCGTTCGATTCCCGGCTAGCGAAATAGATTTTAAAAAGGTGCGTGAAGTCTATCAAACCGCACTTGACCAACGCAAGGGATTATGGTCTATACCCCTTTCAATCTGAGGCCCGTCCCAGACATAAACAAAGACTTTGCTCACACATTTGAACACTTATTTGTTTAAATTTTTAAGCTGTCATGTCATGGTCTCCTAGCAACTGGACTTTGCGCATGTGTAGCAGGCTCCGCACATATTTGAAGTTTGAAAGCTTTGATGTGCGTTCGAAAAACCGACACCAAATGGCAAAGTGCAAATATTTGAAGCAAGCTTTGAATAAATGCTCAAATACCAGTGCTTCACTGTGTTCAAACATGTGCTCAAATATGCGTTCAAATATTTGTGCTGTCTGGCACGGGCCTGAGAGGAGACTCTAACATTGAGACATTTCTGTCTCAATGTTGTCGACGTCGTCGTGTGTCATCGACGACGAGTAGAGTAATCATCACTACTCTTCTTTATTACTGCTCCACAACCTTGGAATGAAAAAAAAATAAAAAAAACTCGGCGGTTGCCACCCCTCACCCCAAATAACATCATACAGTAATACTATTATTTAAAGATCATTTAAAACTACCCCACATTTTATAAGTAACGTGCATTTTAATGCGCAGTCCGTGGGGAAGCCAGCGCCGGGTGGTCTTGAAAACTTTAAATGGAAGCAATTATGAAAGTTTTTACAACTTTCACGTTGAACGGGTTCTGAAGTTATCTAATCAGGTTTTTCTCAGTAACTCGTCTGAGAGTTGGCTATAGGCAATATTTTTTTTTTAAATAGAAAATATTTAAATTAAACCTACTGTAATAGAATTTTCAATATATTGTGCCTTAGAGCAGTGTTAAGCGAGGGTACGTAGATTTAAAGGGTTAGTAAGATAAATATAATTCAGATAACAACGCCTGTTTTTATGAGATTAAAGTATCATACAAGCGTGCAGTTTATGTGATGCATAAGTTAGTCTGCATACATACTCTCCCGCTGCAACGCAAAAAATATTTTACGTTAGAAAAAGATGTCGCGGTGGTACCTTATGCATCGAACTGTATAGGTTCTACCACTCTTAAATGCAGGCTTTTAATAATATTTAGGGTTGAATATAAATATTCGTTTCGTTCCTTAAATCTTATAAATCGAAAATAGTTCCTATCGACAGTATGACACGTACTTTTTTTCGCGGAGAAATCCTCATGGATCCTCTCCCGCCCGGGGATCCTAAAACTCCGCGGCGTTCCTCTTGACGTTCGGTGCCGGGTCACGAGAAGCGTTAAGCATTACATTCGCGGCCCGGCAACGTCGGCTAGCGCTGATATTAACGCCGGCCACGTCCCGAGAGGGAGGGTGATCAAGTGATGAGCGTGCAGAACGCTCACACGACACCTCGAGCCTTAAATATCGGATTTGGATTTAATACGACATGTACCTTAAACCAAGGTTGTCCCAACCAAATGTTTCCGAACCCTTAACATTGTTTTAAATTACAATAACTAATTTACATTCAAATGATTTTCCACAACCCTCCGTTAATTCAGCTGATTAATGCAAGACTTATTTATCGAAGAGAATATCATGTTTATGAAAGGAATATTAATGATCGGGCGATAGGAACAAACTATGAGAAAATTACTTGCTATTTTTATTAAAATACTAAGATCGCTGTTTCTTGTGGCCTAATTTTGTTTATTTTTCCAATAGAAGTATCTTGACATAGACGAATTATATAAATATTCTTACCTATTCTTTAAAGGTGGTAGAGCCCGTTGTGATTCGACTCCGGCACCACCGCCACACTATATCTGCCTAATAACAGTAGTGTTAAGCGCTGTTGTGTTCTGGTTTTAAAGGTGTAAAGCAGACATACTTTTCCGAGGCATTCCAGCTTAGGTAGGTAGGTAGCAGCGCATCTGGTCGACCTCAGGTAGGAATATTTAATCCTATCTCCTCCTAGTAAGGGTTGATTACAGATGTTCATGGGCGGCAGTAGCCACTTACCATCAAGTGGACTGCATGCTCGACTGCCACTCCTATTAAATTAACAAAACCTTAACATTACATTAGAAAAATCTTTAAAGTACAGAACGTCATAATAATTGCGTTTGTACGGAATATAACTGTAGTCTTATTTATTAACACATTATGCTATGTTTTATGTAACGATTTAGATTTCAATACTGTATTTAGTATTATTAATATAAATCCACTCTAGAAATACAAAAACAGTTTGTCAGCCCGATGAGTCACAAACTATTCCATTTTACCAATCGAAAACCATTTCATTGCGAAGTTTCGTCATAAGCCTCTGAAGTCTTCAGCGAGCCTCCTCGACCCCTTTCATCTTGAAAACTGGAAACTTTGTATACGAACGTATTTGACTTTATAGTTTCTTTATCATCAATAAACGTTCTACTTAAGATAAGTCGATATTATATTTTGCCTAGTATTCGATTCCACTTGGGTTCTACTATTATGCGTGAAGTGAAGAGCTGCATGCTGTCTACCTGATGGTAAGTGGCAATTGCCGTTCATAAATGTCTGTAATCAACTACAAATAGAGCAGGTGTACTACTTGAAGTTGATTATAGATGCGTTACCAGCCCCAAGGCCTAAGATGGTCACCTCATATCTATGTACGTCGGTCAACATACGCACACTTTCAAGAATTGCAGAAACAGATTGCTTTAAACCAAAATAAGATGGGGCAGTGGTATGAATGAATGAATTAATTTATTTATTTATTTATAAAAGCATGCGTTTATAAAGTAGTTTATACATAGTAATTGCGTTCGGCATACTCTACCGGTTGATCCGGTGTACAAATTAGTTTGTTTTATTCTTATAAATAAACATTACATAGTTGTCTATTATATCAACAATATTTATTACAATATATTGTCAATATAATTAAATCATGTCATTTATATTAAAATATATTCATAATCAATTCTTTAATTTGTCATCAAAAAAGTACCACTTCGGTCGAAACCACAGACCTTTTACAATACAGGTCTGCGGTCGAAGTGGTCGAAACATACTCATACCACCTTTCAACTTCAAAAATGTTATGACACATATCAAAAAAGCCAAAAGACTATTTTAAACCCAAAATTTTGAAATGTTCACCAAATTCACAACAGCTTACAAGCTAAGAGGCAAAGCAAACAGGTGGATCTTGACACAGCTTCCACTTTTGAAAATGGAGCGCTCGTTTCCAACACGAAAACTAAAAACGCCACTTTTGTTTCACACTATCCCTCGGGAACAAACGGAAGCGAAAGTACTATTTGACTGACGGACGTCTAGGTTTCACACCTGATATTTTTAACTTGATATTTTGTACCTGAAACCGTATAGTTTTGATAATGTTGTTAACTAGGTTTTATAATATAGGAATAGCAAACGAGCACGCAGTTCACCTGGTGTGAAGTAGTCACTGACACCCAGGGACACCTAAAGTCAACAATAAATTGTCGAGTACACTTTTACGAAGGTGTGTTATATATACAGATTATAATCAAATTCCAAGAAAATTTATATCTTTTAAACACTGACAAAATTTTTAAAACCATAGAAATAGGTGGCACTGATATCGACATTTTTATACAAGGAGAACGCTTTCCGAGTTCATTAATACGTCATATAGAAACATTTTGTCTCCTAAAATGCTTCAAGACAAAACATCTTTACGCGCTTAACCATATAACCGCTGTGTAAGTTTTAGAAGAGCTGTAGATAATAAAATAATTCACCCTCAAGTCAAATAAAATATGCTGACCAAGGACTTTCTCGTCTGTTAACATTGAGCCTAGAGTGGAAAGAAAGAAGAAAGTTTATACAGTAAAATTGCAACACAAAGTGCAATTGCATGGCGTGTCATTTATTTTTCAGAAGATTAATGTTTCTGTTAGCAAACTTACGTAGTTATCAGGACGAGACGATAAAAGTCATACACCCGTTACTAATATTCAATCTATCCAATGTTTTGTCTACCAAAGATCGATATTTGACAATTCCAGAAGGTAAATCAAATGTTTGGAAGAGCTGCAGAAAAGAGAATTATTCACCCTCTTTAAAATGGAACAAGTCAAATCAAATATGCTGACCAAGTTTCCTCAACCCAACGCCGTTTCGTCTCCACGAATATGCATAAAATCTGACGGTTCCGTGCGACGACTTAATGCCAAAATTTTGGACGAAAACTTTCTCGTCTGGCAACGTTGAGCCTGAAATGGCGAGTCATTTATTTTCCAGAGCATTAATCCGCGTGCTGGCAAACCTTCATAGTTAGCAGGACGTGACGATAAAAGTCGTATGTCCGTTACTAATAATAGATCTATTCAATGTTTTGCCTACTAAAGATCGCTATTTAATATTGGGCGTTAATCCCCAAGTAGTTCCCCTTAGCTATATAGCCCGATAGCTTCAGTTACCATTTATTAACAGATATGTTACAGTGTTATTGACAATCAATCAATACAATGTTTTGCCTGCCAATTATCCACATTTACCAATTTTAGAAGGCAGACGATTGTAAATTACGAACACGTTTGAATTTGTGACGGTTTCTTGAGATTTGGCAAATATGAAAGCACTTGGCAAGGATGCGGGATAAAAATTACTGGACCGATTTTAAAAATTCTTTCACCATTCGAAAGCTACATTATCCACGAGTAACATAGGCTATATTTTAAATGAAATATATTTGATAAATAGATTTTGAAGCAGTACAAAGTTTGCCGGTTGAGCTAGCTAGTAAACTATAATGTGATACAACGATCGAACGAACAACAAAAAATTGGAATTGACAAACAAAAATGAAACGAAAATACTTTATTGCATTAACAATTTGTACACATATGACTTGGTAATAAAGCATTTGAAGAACATTGGTATTAGGGAACAAAGAGGTACAAGATCTGTGAACTAGTCTAGCGATATATCCATACTACATATATGCCTAGGATCTAGCGACTTGAAGCCATCCTTACTAATATTATAAATCCGAAAGTAACTTTCTGTCTGTCTGTCTGTCTGTCTGTCTGTCTGGTTGTCTCTTCTTCACGCCTAAACCACTGAACCGATTTTAATGAAATGTTGTAGAAAGATAGTCTGAGACCCGAGAAAGGACATAGGATAGTTTTTATCTTGGAAATCCCACGGGAACTAGGGATGGCGATCTAAGATCGATTAATCGGAGAATCGATCTTTTGGACCCAAAACATCGATTATTTTAATCGATATTAGTAAGGATAGAGTCGTAAACTATGCATTTGATCATGTGATGATCTTTAGCCAAGTTGAACGTACGAATTTTCAGTTTTATGTATGTTAATATGTTATATTATTTTCTTTTAAACGCGGGCGAAGCCGCGGGCAAAAACTAGTCATTAATAATTTCACCACAACTTCGTTGAATGTCTGTGCCGTGTCTGAGTCTCGTTCCTCTGGCGGTGGAATTTTTCGGGACATTTATCCTTCACGGCAGACTTGGCCGCACTTTGCATAACGTTCGGTGGGTCATACAATGTAATTCTTAATTTTGCACCATTTGTGGATTTTTACAGTGATAGGCCACATCACTAAATCTAGAATCATAGAACTCTTTGCAACGTCGATTATCGCACTAAAAACGACTACAGTCTATCATAGCTTATGAGTATTTACTCGTATTATACTTAAAAGCTACGTTAGTGCACGTTGAAGGAAAAAAATCTTACTGGTACTGGTACTGCTGGTACTGTTGGTATCAATACCAGTTTTAAATGTATCTCACACATTATGAGTCTCTGAGAGTATGCTAATACTTTAACCTCCCGCTTCAGCTATTAATATTGAATAGCAGTTCTTAAATCTAGTCTCGTCTAGTTTTTTGAAAACATTCAATCAGCCTAGTAGGCTCATGCCTACCAATCCGCATTGAAGCAGCGTTGTAGAGTTTTCTAAGACCTCCAGGCCAGGCAATGACAAATAATATTGCTCTTCAAAAAAAGTGCATAAAGAGCTCTACGCCCCACAGCCGGCGATGCATTGGCGACTCCTCAGGTGTTACAAATGTCCATAGGCGACGGTGACTGCTTTCCATCAGGTAGTCTGCCTCATCGTTTAGGTATAAATAAAAAAGACATTTCATTAAACAGTAACCCTTATTAATATTCAATCTATCGATTCTCAACAACAAACAGTTCAAAGCCAAAACAGTAAAAAAGCAACCGGTAAAGACTTCCACACTTTTCCCCCTTCAACTATTACCGGTTGGTTCTTCAAATACTTGTTCGAGGGGTACAAAAAGTGAAATGAAAGCATCGTTTTAATAATACCGCCACAATGAACTCAGTCGGAGCCTTAAATACACAAAGCGTTCGCTTTTCTGACTGATTTTCAAAATGGCCATTGTTTTTTTACTGGTCGTTTCGTTCCGAAGTTATATCGTTTGTGGGTTTCATAACCCTCAATTGATATGTGGATATATGGTATTTTTAACAAAGCTTGTATCCACTTATGTGTTACTAGTTTTTGCCCGCGGCTTCGCCCGCGTTAAAAGAAAATAATATAACATACTAACATACATAAAACTGAAAATTCGTACCTTCAACTTTGCTAAAGATCATCACTTGATCAAATGCATAGTTTACGATTCAATCCTTACTAATATCGATTAAAATAATCGATGTTTTGGGTCCAAAAGATCGATTCTCCGATTAATCGATTTTAGATCGCCATCCCTAGTTCCCGTGGGATCTACGGGATAAAAACTATCCTATGTCCTTTCTCGGGTCTCAGACTATCTTTGTACAAAATTTCATTAAAATCGGTTCAGTGGTTTGGGCGCGACGAAGAGACAACCAGACAGGCCGACAGACAGAGTTACTTTCGGATTTATAATATTAGTAAGGATAACATAACGTAACGTATCGTAACGTATCGTAACGTTTCGTATACCTTAATTTTTTTCTGCAAACTTACAATAGGCATTTACAATAGCCAAGAGGGTAGATTTTTATCTGACGGTGAAATAAAATGTCTCTTATCGTTTCTTCCAAATGGCCCAAAAGTAGTATTCAAAAACAGTCAATTAAGTGTCATTGTACGCCTGGGATAAGTACATACTTAGGGTGTTTGTAGGCGTATAATGACTCTTAATTCTCTGAAGGAAGACATCTCTCTTCAAACACCCCAACAAACACACCAGCGTTTAACATAGCTATTATATGACAGAAAGAGATTTGGCGGTGGTGCCTTCGTCGAACTCGAACAACAAAAGAACTCGAACTACAAAACTCGAACTATAAAAGCGTCTTGAAGATAGAATTAGAAATCTTCAAAAAGATATAATTATATAACTGGCCAATTAGCTTTGGAAGGGCAGTTGCTGCTTACATTACATAAAAAATGTGATCGCGCATAATCATAAGATCCAAATATGAGAATATCCAAAATCCCAAGAATTATAAATTAGGTCCGCCGACTCGGACAAGGGTGGGTTCAACGTTCTGGAAATTACTCCGAAATGCCGAGATTCACCAAGTTTTGTCGAAATTGACTTAATAGCATGCGATGAACGATATTTTAAACAATATTATCAACACAAACAGACAATAAAACAATACTGTGATAGAAATATTTAGACGTTGTCATTTAACAAACGTTAAATGTTAACCAAGGTCTCCTATTAGATTTTCGAGTTAACAAATGTGTTGAAAACTCTTGGAATATTTTGTCACACCAAACAGTGTTATTTATATGTGTTTCATGGCTCGGTGGTGGCAACTGGCCCACCATTGTAACACTTTTTTTCTGTGTTTAGTTCCGACGATTTCAAAAGTAGAACCGAAGTCCATTTACTAGGTCCTCGATAGGAATTTTTTTTAGTAAAACGGACCGCATAGAAACTGTATGGGGTAAAATAGCAACATAAAGTAATCTCTCTAAATTTTTGACGGCGAATGCCGACTACTGGACTAGGTTAATAATAGTATGTAAAAAACATGTTCATAATTTCAAAATATTGTTCAATAATTAATTCACGGTCTTTTATTATTTAATACAGAATCGATAATCTGTTTTATCTCGTTAGTTCTTTCCTCGCTTGTAGTGAGTAAGATACCTTAACATAATACAATTTTTATTATAATTTCTCCATTCTTGTGCCACCGTAATATCGTGGAATGTTTGCATTTATTGACTATCGCGATATTTTGATCCTGAATTTCCAATTACTGTCGCGTACTGTGTTTGAGGTGTGATTTACAAGCGTGGGCAAATTTTACTTTTTCGCTGATTTTTATATTATATTTTTTGGTCTTAGTAACTTATAAAGCATTTTATTTTGGGCATTATACTTTTAATAATATTTTTTTATAATGTAGCAGACGAGCCAGTCCACCTGATGATAAGTGGCTACTGCTGCCTATGGACATCTGTAATCAAGCTTAGATAAGATTAGTTTTTTTACCTGGGGTTGACCACAGATGCGCCGCTACCCCTGAGGACTAAGCTGGAACGCCTCGGAAAAGTATATCTCCCTTACTTCTAAAAGAACCATCATTCAACATTACAATATTAATATGGATGCGGATTACAATAACTGTAATAATTGTGAATGACGTGGTGTGAGGAGATTTAACTGAATTTTAAAATAGTTAACTTATGTATTCCCATGCGAAGAATGAAATCAAGGGATTTTCGAACACTACGAAAAACTAAATGATGTAGCTGCCAAGTAATTTATTTAAAAATTAAAAAACCCGACTGCACTAAAAAGATTCAAGTAGAATTTCCGAACACGGTGAAATAGGCGTTTCATTATTTTTATCCAGAAAGCCAAATGTAAAATTTACAAAGTAGGTATCTGCTTCAAAATTAAAAGATAGTCAAACAATATTATCCTATTTTATCCCCGCAGTACTCATTTAAAGAAACTACATATGTGTAAAATTCCAGCACTAAAGTTTAGCGGTTTCCCTTTGCGTTGATCTCTGGCACAGCAACTTACTCATTTAGTCTTCTTTCTTTTTTGAATTTTTAATAAAGATTATTACTTATATAAGCCCATTTCGGTAGAATAACACTTCCCATACCAAAAGCGAATAACACGAGCATTACGTTAAGGTATTGTGCTGAAAATGTACGAAAAAACAGCTTTTACCGATAGACGGGAATTGGGAAACTTCTTTATTTGCTCGCCTTTTGTCGTTTTGCCGTTATTATGTTATTTCTATAGCTCGGGAGGTTTCTAACAATACGTAGTAGGTAGTAGGTAGAGTAGGTTTATTGTTTGCAGTGTTACAAAATAAATATTTTATTCGGTACGTGGAAATTGTTTACACGTGTTCCGTTATTTTTGTCGAAAGTATTTTATGTGGAATATTGGGATCTTTTGATCTTTTCTCGTCTTTTTGTGTTTGATGTCCCACGTGGCCGTTACCATGTCACCATATTGACTTGACACTCGGAATATACTGGTTTTCATCCTACTGTCTTGCCTATTAAAGATCGAAATTTGACAATCTCTGCCTACAAGAAATACGTCACATTTCGCCCTTTAGTAAATAGGCAAAAATTGAATGGATTAATACCCGTCGTAAGTGAAGAATTTAGTTTCTACTGCCGTAATTCTAAAACTAGAACGCACTACTACTACTAGTCATACTTATGTACTTAAATACAAAATTCATATGCGAAATAGTGGACACTTATGTAGGTATATGAAAACGCTCAGAAATACAATATATTCTTCCATAATCATCAACATGTACAATAATACATCTTTATCCACTAATTCGTCTTTATTAGTAGTATATCGATGCACTAATGTATCACATGTCCATTTTAAAAGACATTGCAAAAAATCAGTTGACAATTCATAACTCAAAGCAGGAATGAATATTCTTAAATTATAAAATAGTAAAGTATTTAATAAGTGACGTAAAGTATTAACAACCAGCAATATAAATGGATGTGCAACCAGCAATGTGATGTGCCAGTAATATATAAAGCGATGCATTGGCAACTCCTCTGGTATTGCAATGTCCATAGGCGACGGTGACTGCTTTCCATCTGTAGCCCGTCTGCCTTATCGTTAGGATAAATATTAAAAAAAATCTATAAGATCCTTAAGAATTTCAAAGATAATTCTCATCTTAAAACTAGAGACGAACAAAATCAAAACTGATGAGTAATAAAAGATTTTCTTTAAAAACTCTTACTTAGTGTTGAATAAAATTAATTTCAAACGTTTTAATATTACTTTGTGCAAATACTGCTTTTATTAAAAGTGCTTCAGTCTGGAGAGGAAGTTTTCAATTACACTTTTAATTTGCAAGTCTGTGATAATCTTTTAGATAGTCTGTGATTATCTTTTAGTTTTCATTATGACTTTAGTGGGTATTGTGGTAAGTTGTTCAATTTCGCGTCATCAACCTATTATTGTCCCACTGCTGGGCATGAGTCTTATCATAAGTGACAGGGGTTTAGATCGAGGCAAAGTTTTGACCCCCCGATTTGGAGACGGCTAGGGCGCCTAGAATTCCGCATTAAACACTAAATAGAGGTAACTTAATATCTAGTTCTAGAAGTAGATCTAGTCCTAGATCTACGTCAAAAACTAGATATTAAGTTTCCTTCGTAAGACTCTATAAACATTATTTATCTTTGTCTGTAAGTGCTATTAAAATCATTGCAACTACTTCTAAGATAAGCTCAACACATAGGCAATAAATCTTATAACTTTTATGTCTAGGTATCCTAAATTGAATACAAATTAAAAAAAAATACCTGTTTACAAAATAGAAAATGCTAGTTGGAGACTTAATCAACTGTGCCTCTATAAATTTAACATTATGTTTGATAGCCAAAAACAATTTTAAGTATTTTTAAGCCAGAACATTAATCTAAATCGGTTTATTCCTTTACCTACGATGCCACAGTCAAACAGACAAGGTAATCTTATAATTTAATAAAACATCTCTTTTTGCGACGGGTTTTAATATATTAAGTATAAGTTCAGAAAAAGTTCAAAGTATACAGACACTTCTAGATTCTAGGTCCAGATAAACCTTTAAATACCTACTATCAAGGTTTAAAACATCTGTATAAAAGGCAGCTTTGAATCCAGAGCCGATTGAATTAAATCCGAGCAAGGGGTGGCGAGCGCAGGGCGCATACCGGAGGTGTTTAAAGGCAGACTATTTAAATATTTCGCCGTCTATCTAGACGGGCCGCCCCTGATACTACCCTTTGGTCAGGGCTGTCACAAAAGAAATAAAGTAAGATAACAAAAATAAAAGTAAGGTAGATAAAGTTTAGATCGCAAATATAATATTTAGACGTTCTCAGAATGACGTGATAAAAACTAAAGTTTGGAAAATATTTTGATCATCCATAAAATTATGCATAAGTGAGGCGGGTACATAAAAGTTACACTAGAAAGAAAAGTGCCATGTCTAAGCTCACATACAAATTTACAGAATACTATAATTTGTATATTACTTAAAGATGCGTTATTTAAATTTGGAATTAATCAACAATAAACTAAAAGCCACTCTCTTCAAATACTCCTACGGCAATCTATTTAGTAGATGACAAAGAATGAGTTTATCTACTAGTACAAGTATATTTTTAATATTTAACAATAAGATAAGAAAAGTTTATCTTTTAACTTCTTTCTAACGTTATACTATTTAACAATAATAAACTTCTCTTTTAACTTCTTTCTAATGTTTAAGAATTGCCATCATAATTTTAGAATATGAATCACTGTAACACCTGCATATATTTCTAGATACCCCAACCCTATCCTAGATCGATACGAGCTCTGTCCCCGCCAGTCGGTCCCACTGCAGTGTTTTTTCCCTCTTCCCGTTTATTCTGGAATTAATGAAAAACGTCCCGCCCGGGGTCGTGTATCGATGGTCTTTTTAGAGTCCTAGGCTGTGGAATGTTGATTTCCTAAATTTAGTGACTTTTCGACCGGGAAATTCAGTAAAGTGTTTCATCCTAAAAGTGCTTTTGAATACCGTTCAAGTTGCGAACAGTTTTAATAAGAGTTAAGAGGACAGTAGAAAGATTGCAATGTAGCACAAGTGCAGTATAGTAATCAGTGTTTCATTTAAAACATTTTTTTAACACTGTGCTTATGTAAACTTTTTGAAGAATAAGTAAATCATTTGCAATTCGGCATATGTATTAAAGAATCTATAACACAGCAGTATGAACTAAACAAATAGCCGTTTTCAACCTACTGTCCCATTGCTGGGCACGGCTCTACCTACTCTCAGAGAGGCCAATTGCAACTTGACAGACTCCACTTTGAAATAATTATTTTAAGAACTCTCATAATTTCCTTCACCGTTTAGCAAATAATATTTAATTCATAACATGCATATAACTTTCAAAAAATCAGACGTCTGGGATTTGAAACTCGGACTCGCCGAATGGCTGAGTTTCTTAACCGATAGCCTATCACTGGACTAGTGTTACCTATTTAAAACCAATGCAATGAAAGGTACCTTTCGATGTATAAATAAATTGATAAGCCCTATCTTAATAGCGACCGTTGTCCTTATTGCCTATTTATAGAGTATCCTACTTAATAGATAACACTAATTGTAAATAGTGTAGTTGTACTTAATAGTAATTGTATTTAATAGTAAACTTTGAAGACAAATGCCACTTTAATCCTTACTAATATTATAAATCCGAAAGTAACTCTGTCTGTCTGTCTGTCTGGTTGTCTTTTCTTCACGTCTAAACCACTGAACCGATTTTAATGAAATTTTGTACAAAGATAGTCTAAAACCCAAGAAAGGACATAGGATAGTTTTTATCCCGGAAATCCCACGGGAACTAGGGATAGCGATCTAAGATCTATTAATCAGAGAATCGATTTTTTGGATCAAAATCTCGATTATTTTAATCGATATTAGTAAGGATTGAATCGTAAACTATGCAATTGATCAAGTGATGATCTTTAGCAAAGTTGAAGGTACGAATTTTCTGTTTTATGTATGTTAGTATATTATTTTCTTTTAAACGCGGGCGAAGCCGCGGGCAAAAACTAGTTTATCATATGCTCTGAATAAATATTACACACACTTAAGATTTATTTTAGTAATTTTTCAAGCTGTAGAGATGTTAAACACTTCAGATCAAAATTCATACTGACTTCCTTAGACAACAGTAAAATTAATAAACTGTCAATAAGCAAATATGTAATAAATAATAACGTTTTTAATACCAAAGTGTCCCACATAAGGATTTACCCTGTATGGGTGTCATGATTACACAAAAACGAATACACATACAATATACCCAGACCAGGAGTAGAAAGTTATATGTCTGGCCTGGGATGGAATCCGGAACCCACTGCGTGTTAGACTGGAACGGTAACTCCGGGACGCGGGTTTTATCACAACAAAAAAACCTTAGAACAAAACAAAATCACATCGAAACAAACATAACTTCTGGAACGTTGTCTCGCCGGGACAGAGTTACTTCACGAAGTTACACCCAACTCCACTTCAGCGCAGCCAAGTTTGCACACCGTGCTTTATAAGCCACTCAATGAGATCAATGTACTCTGTCTAGCTACAGTGTATTCTTAGATAAGGTGTAGTATTAAAAATGGTCCACGAAGGTTAACTTAGAAGTGTTCGAGAGGTTACAAAAATTAATAACTATTCGATGTCCAAATAGGAGGATCCTCAGCAAAATGGATAACTTTTTAGTGGGCTTGGTAGTAATCTACTCGTCTTAGTGCTTCAGCACAAGATAAATCAACGTAATTCTTTAAAAAAAGCCGACTATTTAAAAGTATAGCGTATGCCACTTAAATTTTAAACGATTCAAACGACATTATATGTTAAATCCAACAAACTCTACTTTCAATACTATCTATTTTCATTTTAAATTAAAAATCAGAGTCACCTTAAATACATTCTTCTAAATATCGTCTAAGCACATATGTAAGACTATTTTTAACCGACTTCCAAAAAGGAGGAGGTTACTCAATTCGACCGTATATATTTTTTTTTTTAATGTTTGTTCGGCGATTTTTTCACGATGCCGCGACCGATCGACATTATTCATACACCATTGTATGCGGCTAGTTTTACAGGGAGTCCCATTTCAAGGAAATTTGAAAATTTTTGCCAGTTTTCCCGGGAAATTGGAAAAACCCGATTTCTTTCTTTTCTTTCCCGATATAAACTTCAATAACTCGAGTATTTCTTAACCAATTTCAATTTTCTTTTTTTTCATATGAAAGGGTGTTTTGTTG
The DNA here is from genome assembly GCA_014595695.2 of Epargyreus clarus clarus. Taxonomy (NCBI): domain Eukaryota; kingdom Metazoa; phylum Arthropoda; class Insecta; order Lepidoptera; family Hesperiidae; genus Epargyreus; species Epargyreus clarus. Next base: position 2,194,653 of record JACTTY020000005.1, on the reverse strand, counting down.
CGGTACTTTCCTAACATTAGTATGCTCTGATGATTAGAACTTAAGTAATGGGGTGGAACTCATCATCACTACCCCTGCTTTTTACATATTTTATGACAACTTTCCTTCTGCCCACTCAATTCTCATGAAACTTTAAATGAACATTGAGTATCTAGATTAACATGATATGATGGAAAATTCGACCTTCAACTCTTCAACCCTGGTAATGCAGAAGTGCCTCCTGTGCCAAACCATACAAGTTAGGCATTTGGAACTTACGAATATATGATTAGGTCTTTGAGTAGAGACATATGATGGAAGATATGAACTTCAATTCTTCAATCCTTATGATGCAGAGGTGCCTCCAATGTAAAGTATATAGATTATGCCTCCAATGTAAAGTATATGAAGTTGGTAGACAGAGATATATGATAAAAAATTTGACCTTCAACTCCTTAGATCTGATAATGCAGAGGTACCTCCAGCCTAAACCACATGAATAAGCAATTAGTGCTTTCACACATATTTTACAGGTCCTAAGCAGGTACATGTAATAAAAAAATGACCTTCAACTCTTTCACTCTGATAATGCTGGTGTGCTTCCAAGTTAAACCACAGGAGTTAGCCATTTTGTGCTTTCATATATGTATTAACGTCACTAAGCAGTCACATATGATGATAATTCAAGGTCTTAACCCTGATAACTTTGACCGTAAAGTCTTCAATCCTAGTGACGCAGGGACACTGCTGGCCTAAACAACAGTAACTTGACAATCACTTCTTACAAATATAAAATATGATTAATGAATACGCTGTAGTTTTCCTTAACTATTGAATTAAGGTTAATTGGACCGACTCACTCGCAGAGTTTTACCACCTAGTTTGATTTATTTACTTTTCTGTTCCAACCTAACCTAGCAAACAATATAGAATTGCATGTAGCCTCACCTACAGTGTTTCGTATTGAATTGGTTAGGTTAGGTTGAAACATATAAGGCAATATAAAACTAAGCGAGCAGAGCGCGGAAGCGCCCTGCGAGCGGGTGGGTCCAATTCGTATGAATTCAGACCTTACCTTTATTCATGATCACCTTTATACAATTTTACATAATATTAATACAAACATTAACATATCATCACTAAAAAGGGTGAAAAAAAAATTTTTAACAAAAAAATAAAACCGACTTCTATGTCACTACAAAGTAAAAAATAATTGATATAAATGTTGGTTTAATACATATTTCTGAAGTCGGCGCTCATATTAGACACGCTGTTTACGCCATTATCAAACGAAATATATTGAGCGTCAACTTCAGAAATATGTATTAAACCAACATTTATATCAATTATTTTTTACTTTGTAGTGACATAGAAGTCGGTTTTATTTTTTTGTTAAAAATTTTTTGTCTATACGTGGAAGCTGTCTGCAAGAACCCCTTTAATTAGTGTAAGTAGCCGCCCTTTCCAATTACAGTAAAACCTACATAGTAAATGGGAAAGAAGCGTCCGTCTGTGAGTTCAAATTAACCCATCTACTAAGATAATTATAATTAACTCATTTTCTTCATCAAAAGACAAAATTAATTAATATATAACTCTTAATTTCTTTTCTCGCCTATGCTAAGGGATCAAGTAACATAACACTCTTGATAGAAATTACTTTGCTGTAACCATCTTTAGGGTTCCATATCCAAAGGGTAAAAACGGAACCCAATTACTAAGCCCCCGCTGTTTGTCAGAGGGCTCTATCTCCTGAACCGTAATTGTATTATGGCCAGTATAATAAAAATACTAGAAATTAAAAAATCGTGATAAATGAATAGGGAGCCCTCAGTTGCGAATTCGACTTGCACTTGGCCAATTAATTATAGAATTACGTATGCGAATGGTTTAAACAGGTAGCTAATACTAAGCATCCGTTATCTGTCCCTCTATCATAGAGCTCTTTCTCTAAAACCGTATAGATAAACACTTTATAATTAGTAGAACCTTCTCATAAAGCTATAACAAGAGATGAATGGTACAAAGTCAATAGATATACTTATCCAATAGTGGGAAGTCGAGACAGACGCTACTTAACAACTTCAGTAAGTTAAGCGACAACTTCACAGACCGTAGTCGAAGAAAGTTGAAGAGAAGCCAATAAAATCAATACGTTCAGTTCTTGTATTGTAAGTTAATTTAGATCATGGAATTTGGTAGATGCATTGCCGTGCGTCTAGACACAGTATAAGGATATGTCTAGATCTAGAAGGAACTTATGTGAATTAGGGCCAAATTCGTTTACAAAATATCGGCTTCCTAAAGCATTGAGATCCAAATTAGGCCAAATTGTATCCACACTTTTATTCTAAATGAATTAAGTGCATAACACTCCCTTCTTATCTTTAAAATATATAAATGTCTTAAGATATAATAGTGGGAAGTCAAGACAGACGCTACTTAACAACTTTAGTAAGTTAAGCGACAACTTCACAGACCGAAGTCGAAGAAAGTTGAAGCGAAGCCAATAAAATCGATACGTTCACCGCTCACGTGTTGGTATTGTAAGTTAATTTCTACCAAAGTTTTTTATAGGTCTGAAATATCAGATAAGCATCCATCAGTTGGACTGATGGTGAGTAATTGTTGCCCATTTATTTTTTATAATATAGGAATAGCAAATGAGCATGCAGTCCACCTGATGGTAAGTGGCTACTGTCGCCAATGGACATCTGTTATCAACCCCAGATAGAATAAGATATTCCTACCTGAGGTCGGCCACAGATGCACCGCTACCCCTGAGGACTAAGCTGGAACGCCTCGGAAAAGTCTGTCTCCCATACCATACCCTTCAAAACGGAATACAGCAGCGCCTAACACTGCTGTTATTAGGTAGAAATAGGTGTGGCGGTGGTGCCGCCGGAGTCGAACGACAAAGGATTCTACCACCTTCAAAATATTATTAGGAAAATATTATTAATTATCGTCAGAATTATTGTAGAGCCCTCTACTACGATACATTAAATTTAGTATCCATTACCTGTTCTTATTAACGCTTACGCTATACGTTACATAACTTTTTTCACTAGTACACATTTTGAAAAAAAAAAATCAATGGGTTGCAGTCCGGGAGTACCGGCAGAAGTGAAGACTTACGAAACCTGAATAAAAAATAAAAAAATAAAAAATGAAACTGACACCAATTGACATATTTTTTCTATTCTGACACCGGATGACATCTTGACTTTTGCAGTTTGCTTTGCCGTCTTACGAATTTTTGATCAGGCCACGTGTCCTGGAGCGAGTTTAACAATTTTACCTGTTACAAAAAGTGCACAACGCCGCTAAAGAAGTTTTCACTTCAAAAATCCCAACTCTGTTTCAACAGGAAGCGTACAGGAATTTCTTAACCTAAAAACGCTTGCCCTCCTCCACTCTAGGAGTTGGGAGGTCTTTGAGGTAGTTTTAATTCACTTTAAGAGGGCGCGGTCGGTTGCCAAAACACATTTATGAAAAAGTATGGAAGATTACTTTCAAATTTCGTTATCATATTAAAGTACTGTTGTAAAACAAACTGTTCAAGATAAAGAAGTAAAATGAATGAAGTTTAAAATTTATATAGTCTGATAATAAAAGCAAATATTTTTCCGGGCTCTTACTTAAATTAGTTGGCCATTGTAACAATAAACAAGTAAAACTTTAGTTCTATTTATTTGTAACCAAAGTAATAAGTTAACTATTATAATATTACATCAATAAATAACCCTGCGATACTGAATATTCCTTGTTAAGTTTAAAGTGTAACTAGAAACGTTCCTAGAAGTTTTACTTCTAGGACTTAAGTCTTTCTCATGCTTAAAGTCATAAAGACAATAGTTTAAGTAAGAAATCATATTGAAGTAATTTATTCAAAGTTGATTCGTATAAAAATCTTTTTGAACCACATCTCATCGTTGAAATCTTCACATCATTATCAAATTACAAAATTTTGAAAACATTATCAAAATTTTGAAAGTAGTACAACCCTTTGTGGTTCGACTCCAGCGGCACCACCGCCACACCTATTTCTACCTAATAACAGCAGTGTTAGGCGCTGCTGTGTTCCGGTTTGAAGGGTGTGGGGACAGACTTTTTTGAGGCGTTCCAGCTTAGTCCTCAGGGGTAGCGGCGCATCTGTGGCCGACCTCAGGTAAGAATATCTAATCCTATCTGGGATTAATTACAGATGTCCATGGGCGGCAGTAGCTACTTACCATCAGGTGGACTGCATGCTCGTCTGCTTCTCCTATATTATAAAAAAAATTACACCAGTAATTCCACTTGAAACCTGGCTGAAACAGATCCGTATATTTCAATTCCGAAACAGATATCCAAATAGGTATCAGTAGGATATATTCGAAACATAAACCTTAACTATGGATTTCATGCGCACGAAGACTACAAATTTAATCTTAGTAATGCACAAGATAAGAAATACAATAGCGACCATTTCTTACGTTGAGAAAACGGCTAAACATCCGAGAGTTACGTCAAACTTCACAAAGGGCTCTCGGATGCCCATTCAGAGGGCCGGAACTTCAGCTAACTGGCCACTCACTTTGTTACCATGTTACAAAGGTTTCACCCAAACAAAGGTCACGATTTTGGAAAAAAAACTTCTATTTTTAGATCCAAACGAACCTTATTTCGTAAGTAATTAGTTTAAGGAAATTTAACAACCTTAATAGAGACGTGATCTGAATTTTAAAGTAAAGATTAACTATGACCTCAGAAAATGAATTAATAAATAATGTATAACAAATTTTGATTCATAAATAATCTTATTTTCAGAGAAAGAACACTAAAGACGGCGAAATATATACAAAAATAGATCTTTTTCACAGATCTGAAATGCAATTTAACAGTGGAACCAAGTAATACTGTGTATTGTATACTTTGTACTTGTACACTTTGGTATGAATAGACCGCATAAAACTGTTGTTCGCTCTGAACATAGAAAGGAATCGCGTCGCGATAGAAAATCGTATGACTACAACTGCTCGCAACAACTTCAGAGCGGACTAGCAGTTTGGCGCGGACTATACACTTGTACTGATAACCATTGAATAGGGCCTATTTTTCATGACAATTTCGTTTTAAAAGAGATTAAAAGCTACCTTATATCCGTAGACACAAGTATGTTCAGGAAAATACGTACCTGAAAACAAAAAGAAACAAATTAATAAGAAATAATTTAAAACAAAAAAAAAAGATAAAAAGATATATAACTAATTAAGATTTAAAACGGAAATAGACAAAATAAATAGTAAATAAATAAAATACTGTTTAAAACAAAGGCAAAAAAAGAATTTCACATATTTAAAAAAAATGCAGACATATTTAACACTAAGCAAAACCCTTGACTCCCACTTCTCAGATGTCCTGAAAAACTTTAATGTAGTTCACATAAATGCCCAAAGCATTCCGGCACACTACCCCGATATGTTGTCATCATTTGATAGCCAGCACATACACGCCATTCTCATTTCAGAGTCATGGCTCAAGCCATGTCTTCCTTCAACTAGTTATTCTCTTCCTGGATTCCATTTAATTCGTAACGACCGTACTGCTCGGGGCGGTGGTGGCGTTGCTATCTATTTGCGTTCCCATATCCCTTTCTCAATAATAAGTATGTCACCGCAGGACTTGTCTGGGAACGCCGCTGAACATCTTTTTATTGAAGTTCAGCTTTCTCACATTAAATTGCTTCTTGGTGTTTTTTACAGCCCTTCTCTCAGCATCGATTATTTCACCTGCCTGGACAAACTGTTTGAAGATTTCTGTACTCTCTTTGACCATACAATTGTTATGGGTGATTTCAATACTTGTTTAATCAAACAGGATGTCAGATCACTTAAATTAAGAAACTCAGTTGATGCTGCCAACTTACATTTATTACCTCTCAATGCAACACACTTTTTTCCAAACAGAACCCATCTCTTCTTGACCTTATTATTGTTTCTTCTCCAGATCACGTTACCAAATATGGTCAGTGTGCTGCTGAGGGGTTTTCATATCACGACCTCCTTTACATATCATATAAAATCCGACCTCCAAAGGCAAAGTCAAAAGTTCTTCTTCAGCGTAATTTTAGTGGTCTGAACTTAGCAAAACTCCGTGAAGACGCCGCCAAAATTGATTGGGGCGTTATAAAGACAACTAGCAACATTGACAACTAGCAACAGGTGGCAATTTTTAATTCGCTTCTGATTAATTTATATGATCTGCATGCTCCTGTTCGTCCGGTACGAATAAGGCATCCACCAGCTCCGTGGCTGACTGATGAGTTAAGAGCTATTATTAACAAAAAGAACTCTGCAAAAGCTAAATATAAGTTAGATTCTAGCGCGGAAAATTGTGAAAAATACAAGATAGTTAGAAATCGGTGCAACATGATGTGTAGAGACTTACAACGACGCCATATCTATAATTCGGTCCAGAACAAAGATACCAGTCGCGTCTGGAAGTTTCTCAAAAAAATAGGAATTGGGAAAACACAGAACTCACTCCCTCATGATCTAGACTTAGACAGCTTAAATTGTCATTTTTCCAACACTTCTTGCATTGACAGCAAAATAAAAGAAGATACCTTAAATCATCTCTCCAATTTTCCCAATCTTAATTCTTCTTCTTTTTCCTTTAGTCAATTTGCCGATCGTGACGTTGAGAGGGCCATACTCTCCATTTCCTCTGATTCAGTCGGAAGTGATAGCATTAGCCGTAAGATGATCATACCTCTCCTGGATTTGCTGATTCCTATCATCTCATATATCCTAAATCAATCCATCATCAAGAATTCCTTCCCGTCTTCCTGGAAAGACGCTTAAATTATACCTATTCCTAAAAAATTGAAGCCCACTTCTTGTTCTGATTATAGACCTATTTCTATTCTTCCTTTCCTCTCTAAAGTCCTCGAGCGCCTTATCCACCAACAACTTCATTCCTATCTCTCCAACCATGCCCTTTTAAATCCCATGCAATCCGGTTTCCGTACTGGTCATAGTACGGCTACTGCTTTACTGAAAATCACTGATGATATACGGGAGGGGATGGATAACCAGCGGCTCACGGTGTTGACGCTGCTGGATTTCAGTAATGCGTTCAACACCGTGGACTTTGACATCCTACTGGGAGTTCTTCGTTCCCTCAACGTATCTCCGACAGCAATTGAATGGTTTCGTAGTTACTTGTTTGGGCGCCGGCAACGTGTGCAAGTAAAAGATGTTTTCTCTAACTGGACTAGTACTGAAGCCGGTGTTCCTCAAGGTGGCGTGTTGTCTCCTCTGCTCTTTGCTATCTTCATAAATTCTATTAATCTCAATCTTTCTTCTCTCTACCATCTGTATGCAGACGATTTACAAATCTACCAAAAAACATCCTTGGACAATTTAAATCGTACCATACATTCCATCAACGCGGATCTAACTTGTATTTCTAACTGGAGCAGATCATTTGGCTTAAAACTAAACGCTGAAAAATCTCAGTCTATAATTGTAGGAAGTTCAAGGCTGGTAGTCAAAATTAATTGGTCCGACCTACCATCACTCACCTTGGACAATGTGCCGATACCCTTCACCAGTCAGGTGAAAAACCTTGGCCTGCGTATTGATCAGCATTTGTCCTGGGCGCCACAGATTGCAGAGGTAAGCAGGAAACTGTTTGCTGCGGTAGGTTCACTACGGAGATTAAAAAATCTATTACCAGTTCCAACTAAAGTTATGCTTGCTCACTCCTTGCTTCTCCCGATTCTTGACTATGCCGACGTGTGCTACATTGACCTTACTGAAGAGCAACTTAATAAACTTGAGCGCCTTCAAAATTTGTGTATACGGTTCATATTTGGCCTACGAAAATATGACCACATTTCAGAATACCGCACTAAACTCAAGTGGCTCCCCATTCGCTTTCGTCGGAATGCCCATGTCCTTTCACTACTTTATCGTGTGCTATTTGATCCAAGTACTCCTCCTTATCTTAAATGTCGTTTCAACTACCTCCACTTAGCCCATGACCGCTCTCTACGTTCTACAAAAAACCTTGTCCTCAGCACTCCTATGCACTCTTCCTCCTTCTACCATAAATCCTTTACTGTTGTTGCTGTCCGTCTCTGGAATTCACTCCCTAAATCTATCCGACTATCTAGTTCCATACATGTTTTCAAGAATCAAGTCAAGGCTCATTACTTGCTTTGATTTGAATTTCCTCCTCTTTTCATCCTTCTTCTCCAACACGTATTTCCTTTTAGTGTACCTATTATACCTATGTAATACCATTTACATAAGATATATCTGTAGTTTAATTATATACTTTCTGCTTTTGTGTACACCCTACCTTCTACATGTCTCATATATCTTTAACTCCGTCCAAAGGTTGTCTGGAAGAAATCGCTCATTAGCGATAAGACCGCCTTCTTGTATACCGTCTCTAATATTTTCTTATGTATTTCTTGTATTGTGGTGTACAAATAAAGAGTATTTGTTGTTGTTGTTGTATTTCTATGTGACTACGCAGTCTATGTGACTACTACAATTCAGACAAATCCAACGAGATCTCATATGTTAAAATTCACTAAGCCGTTTGGGCCGCAGGGCTTGCCAAAAATTGAGACATACATACAAATTTTCCAAACCCTCGATTAACAATACCTTTAGTTGGATAAAAATTATTTTGGCGTTACAAACAGACACTTCTCACTTTATTTGTATAGACTTTCGCGGCTTTCTTGCGGCCAAGTTTTTGTCTATCCCCAGGGAACGGTAATAACCGGGATAAATGTACCTTTATTTAGCTATGTCCTTTTCTGAACCCTTGACATAATGGGTACAAAATGTCATGACGATCGCTTATGTGGTTAAGACGTGAAAGCATAACAAGCAAACACACATTCGCATATATAATATTACTAGCAGTACCCGCGACTTCACTTTTATTTCAATCATAATAAAATATAGCCTATAGCACTCCTAAATAGTGTAGCTTGTAGATTGTGAAACAATTTTCATGATCGGTTCAGTATTTCCGAAGATTAGCCCTTACAAACAAAGTTACAAACTTTACCTCTTTATTATCTCATATATAAAATTCTCGTGTCACAATGTTAGTAACCGTACTCCTCCGAAACGGCTTTACCGATTTTCACCAAATTTTATATGCATATTCAGTAGGTCTGAGAATCGGCTACTATCTATTTATATACTCTTAAATGATAAGGGTTGTGCACCCTTAACATTTTTTTATTTATATGGCAACACAACGTTTGCCGGGTCAGCTAATATTAATATAGATTTAGGATAAAGCGTACGTATATGTACGTATTATAATATGTTTGTATTTATCTGAAACCGCAGTCATGAGCTTACCCGCGGAGGCGGTGGGAGCTCCTGAAATATTATCCTCATTAACAAAGCTAATTAAACGGGTAACATAAAACGGAGTGTACTTAACGCTGGAGATGTAATGATAAGTGAATTATACGGAAGTGTTGTAATATGGAAAATGCTATGTAATTTTATAGAATTTTCAAAGTATTTGTTTACTTATTTATTTTAATTAGAACAGACGAGAGCTTAAAACTAATCAGACAAATAGATGTTCTATATACTCGTATAAACACATATGTTTTAATAACATGGAAGTAGCATTTACGAACACGTAGTTCACTTTGCCATCGTGGACATATTGGTGTATGAATAGATTCCTGTCTAATACTGCGAACAGATGCGCTGCTACCCCTGAGAACTGAATTGGACCACCTCGGATAAGTATCTCGCTTACCACGCCCTTCAAAACCAGAACATAGTAGCGCTTAACACTGCTGTTTTTAAGCAGACATAGATTCTGCAGAAATAGGTGCGGCGTCGAACTTAAAATTTTAGCTGTAATTCCTCGGGTAATAAAAGGTTCTAGCACCTTCAGATTAATCATGAAAATTGACATTATATTATAAAATTCTTCATGTGGTATACAGAGAAACAAACATACAAAATCACGAACGTACGAACGAACGATAAAACAGACAAACAAAAGAAAAAACAAACCTTACATAAAAACAAACAAGCGAGCAAGCAAGCAAACTCGATACCCATTTCTACGTTTGCATCGCGACCACAAACGCATACCCGCGGTCGGAGCTAGTTTAGTCAGCTGTCCAAACAAAACGACAGCCAGGCATCACGCTCATCATGTTACCGACAGTTCACTGGCTCGCGGCATCGCCGTGATTGGATTACTGCGTATTCCATCAAACGGAAATAATTTTATCCGATGTTAATTATAAACTAAACAAGCTACATGTACAATATTTAGTAGTATTTTATAAGCAACTTTTAGCCGCGGTTTTAGTGCGGTAAAAATCCCACATAACCCGGCGTCGCTCCCACGTCGTCGGGTACCTTTTGAAGGATTCCCCCTCGAAAAAAAATGGTTCTTATTTCAGTTGATTTATATTTGAAGGTTTGGTCCTTTTGTGATTGGTCTCCAGAAGTAGCAACGCCACAACTGTTTCTGTCTAATAACAGCATTGTTAGTTATTATCAAATTTGGCGGGTGTGGTAAAGAACACATACTTATCCGAGGCGTTTAAACTAGTCCTCAGGTATCGTCGGACTCAGGAGGACTCAAATCTTACCATCAGGTGGACTACATGCTCATTTGTTTTTATAATATAACTATATAATATATATAATATAATAGCTGACCCGGCAAACTTTGTACCGCCTCAAAATCTATTTATCAAATATATTTCATACAAAATATAGCCTATGTTACTCGTGGATAATGTAGCTTTCGAATGGTGAAATAATTTTTAAAATCGGTCCAGTAGTTTTTGAGCCTATTCATTACAACCAAACAAACAAACAAAGTTTTCCTCTTTATAATATTAGTATAGAAAAGCAGTCTCAGGATTGTTAGCTGGACTTTTGCGCACATAAATTAGGCTCAAGTGTATATCCTTGTAGTATATCAAAGGCATAAACCTAATGTAAAAAGACCTAGACTTTAGGACCTTAAGCTGGAATACTAAAACCACGAAAATATTCAACGTAAAAGGGAAATAACGCTAAAAGCTTATACGGTAGTCGGCGTAGTTTGTATACATAATTTATGTACACCTATACATACGTAGGTTCTTTTTTACGCGGTTTCGTTATGCTAAAACGTGGGGAAACGCAATTTTGGCAATTGCTTCAAATATTTCTATTGTAGAGAATGAGCTCTTGTGTATTATTGAGGCGTGTTGGTTGAATGATGTCTTTATTGTGACTGTCTTAATAATACTCTTACACTATCTTATATAAATAGGAGCGCACACTACACTATGGTGTGTTTCTATTACTATAGCAGTTACGAGTTTTTTGTACGATTGGCTCACTTATATCCAGCGTGAAGAAGTTCTTACGTTTTGGCACGATTGTATGGCGACTTTCATTTTATATTTTTTTTTTATAATATAGGAGTAGTAGACGAGCATGCAATCCACCTGATGGTAATGGCTACTGTCGCCCATGGACATCTATAATCAACTTCGGATAGGATTAGATATTCCTACCTGAGGTCGGCGACAGACGCGCTGCTACCCGGAAGGACTAAGCTGGAACGCCTTGGAAAAGTATGTCTCCCTTACCACACCCCTTACCACCCCTTCACATCAGAACACAGCAGCGTTTAACACTGCTGTTATGAGTCAGAAATAGGTGAGGTGGTGGTGCCGCTGGAGTCGAAAACGTAAACAGTGACCGTTTTCGATCAAACGTAAAAACTCATACTAAGGATACAGGAATGGCAAAAGAAGTTACGATGATCATGGTCCCTTTTTACCATCAGGCGGAGTGCATGCTCATTTGCAACTTCAATGTAATAAAGTCTACTATATATTCATGCTAACATATAAGAATTAGGGTCGCCATATGAATATAGAAAATATGTTACAGGCCCTTTATCGCCCTATTTCCAGGGCGAGGTCGTTGGAAATTTATTACCTACTCTACCGACACTTCATTATTTAGCATGTAACACTCTAAGTTTCCTTAACTATTGATGGTTGGAGCGTTAACTATCACACATTTAATGTCCAATCGGTAAAAGGTTTAACTTAATTAAACTTTACACTTCAATAAGTACATATTAAATCCAATACTCTATTTTTTTCTTCGTAGTTAACGTTTAGTAAATGCTATTTACGCTTTACAGAGCAATGCGGAGTTACAAGAAATAATTCAAAAATTAAAAAAAAAAATGTCTTTTAGACTTCCAGTGTAACGAAAAAGCACGTAGCTTTCCCAAATTCCGGAATCGCACGTTCTGGATTACCAAAATATTAATTTTGCACACTATTAGAACTCCAACATAAAAAAAAATCCTTAAAATAATTACGCTCCACCCTAATAGGTTCGTTTCCTATAATAAATGCCAACTATAATGATACCTTATAACAACACAACAACATTGAACACCATATAAAGATACAAATGGCTCGTAAGCAACCTAGAGGTTGAATATACTCCATCCTAGTGGAAGTACGTACCTACACCGTCACGGCAGGTCGCGTGCGCGGCGCCAATCACTCGCGTCGACGCCGACACTCGCGCCTCTCTGTAGCGGGGAGCGCTTGAAGGATGACATGGAGCGACTTCACGATTAATGCTACCTGTATATTGCTTAGTTCGTCTTATCGATCCATTACTGCTACACTGCGATATTACTAGGTTACAGATCTTCTACGCGAACTTGGGATGCTAGATGTTAGCGGAGATTTTTTATGAATTTGTAGTAGTAAGTTACTGACAGTAAGTGACGGCTACTGCCCTGGACACTAAACTGCAAGTAGGACTGAAGTTGTACGTGAAGATAGTGATGGGGATAGGTAGATATAGATTTTCTCACAATAGTCTCAGAACCCGAAAAAATATAAATTAGAGGTTGAACCCAGTCTGACTGCGATGATATTATTATTCGGTCACTGTTTAATACACTAATACTATAAATTATAATCCGAAATAGGTAATTCAATCAATTACTATCCGATCCGCACTAAATTAATCCTATTAGTCAAACTCAAAATTTTAGCTCTAACAGCATACATAATGCCATCAAATCAATATGGATAAACTGTACTGGGAATATCCTATTTCATATTCGCTTACAAGTGAAACATGGAACAGTTCTTGTGACCTTACATTCCTCTGAATATTTACTGAATATTTAGAATCCGAATATTTCGAAGGTGGTAGAACTCTTTGTGGTTCGACTCCGGCGGCACCACCGCCACACCTATTTCTACCTAATAACAGCAGTGTTAGGCGCTGCTGTGTTCCGGTTTGAAGGGTGTGGTAAGGGAGACAGACTTTTCCGAGGCGTTGCAGCTTAGTCCAGGGGTAGCGGCGCATCTGTGGTCGACCTCATATAGGAATATCTAATTCTATCTGGGGTTAATGGCGGCAGTAGCCACTTACCATCAGGTGGACTTGCTCGTCTGCTACTCCTATATTATAAAAAAAATACTTCTCGCGTGAAAATTTATTACAGTGTGTGGAGGTGAACATAGAAGGGTCGTTTTACGCACATCCCTATACAATAATTATAGCTTAAAATACCTTTTAAGGCTGACACAAATAAATATATATATCTTCTATATTTTCAATTTGCTGAAATAGGGATCTTCTTTGTAACGGCACGACACCGTTGCTGGAATAGGGGTCTTCTTTGGACACCGTTACGACGGCGGGGACGACATCCATGAACACATAATTCTATAAAATGTAGAACTCGCTGGGTTCGTGCCCTGGTACGACGCTGACATGCCGTTGCTGGCGCCCACATGTCATCGGCAGCAACAGTATGTCTGTGTCGTGCAGGCATCTTTATGTGTTGTGTATACATCCAAACGCCGACGTGTGAAATCGTGAACGCTAGTTCCCATATTCTTCATCCTTCACTTATTATGTGGGGTCGGGTCGATCAAAAGAAGAAACACTGCTGGTGCCGTCGTTGTTGATAGTACCGTGCCGTATCATGTGGTCCTGGTGAAGAAGCGCTCATACGCAGTGCAATGACATAGCATTTGTTTACGTTGTAACAATCCCCGCTTTTAATGGTTCTGCACTTCACCGTTCTTACGTGTAGCAGCCTTTAAAGCCACGTATAAATCCACAAACTAGAGCACCAACTATTTGGATAGTCGCAACTTAAACCGTCTCCGTTCCACCGTAATCCTATTACCCAGCTCGACGTTCTCAACTTCTCCAGTTCCACAAACAGCATACGTCACGAAGTGGCAAATGCGCTCGTATCGTACTAATCGTAACTTTCTTGTTTTAAATATCATTTGCTGTGTTACTAGGATACGTTTTAATTTTAACAATGTGTAAATTTAATGTATTAATTTGACTTTTGAATAATTTACAGTTTCATTAATTTAAAATTGTCTAAGCTCACAATCATGCTTAAATACTTATTTTTACGATAGCACGACTGTTTTAGGATTAATATACGTCAGTACAGGCGAGTTTTGAAAAAAACATACAATTTTGATATAATCAACTTTTCGTCGTAAAATTTCTAGGGTATCTTGCGTAAAAATCGGAAAATTCGCGGAGGAAAAGTGAACACAGACAAAGCTGTTTTGTGTAAATTCACTCAATTTCCCTAGTTCGTAAGCATTCTACATGAAAACCAGAAACTAGAGCACCAACAATTTGGATAGCTGTCGCAACTTACAGACCATCTCCGTTCCACCGTAATCCCGTAACACCGTAATATATGATTCAGCAGGTTCAATAATTATTATCATGTTTTTTGTTTTACTCAGTAGCTAACGATCTCATAATTTTTAATCTCCATTAGTTCAAAACCTTAATTTACACGTAGACTAATCTTAACGTAATTAACTTCCGGTTTTTATGTCATACAACATCAGTATTTTATTCATTTTTGTTTTTTATCCGGCCCCAAGGACCAAGATTTATGAAACTAGTAATGTATTACTAGCGTACAAATATAATTAGAATTGTTATTATTAATATTACGTAAAAGCTTCTAAAATACGAAAATTACAAACCAACCAAAAGACTATTATTTCAATACTTAATCGTATCTCACCGAAAAACATAGAACATTCACAAGACAACGTCCAAATTTAAACCATACTTTTTGAAATAACAAAATGGATTCTTATTTCTACACACATTCTCTAGAACTTCGAACTAAAAGCAACGTGTGAACGTATTACAGGCGTGACTGCCGTATGAAGACAAAGCACGTTATTGTTCATTAAGTTATGAAAGCGCGGCTAGGGATGCCCGCTTATGAAAATATATATTTATATTCTGAGCTCGAAAGTATCGATTTTTTTTTATATTATAGGAGTAGCAGACGAGCATGCAGTCCACCTGATGGTAAGTGGCTACTGCCGCCCATGGACATCTGTAATCAACCCCAGGTAGGATTAAATATTTCTATCTGAGGTCGGCCACAGATGCGCCGCAACCCCTGAGGACTAGAGCTGGAACGCCTCGGAAAAGTCTGTCTCCCTTACCACACCCTTCAAACCGGAACACAGCAGCGCCTAACACTGCTGTTATAAGATAGAAATAGGTGTGACGGTGGTGCCGCCGGAGTCAAACCACTAAGGGTTCTACCACCTTCAAAATTATCGAAACCATTAATGCCTACTTCTTTAAAATTTTCGAAGCTGTTGGACATAGGACATAACACTATGAAGGTGGTAGATATCGATTATCGATATTATCGAAATTTCACGCAATATTACCGATTACCTCATACGATCCATTAATTCATAAAATATTTAAGTACCAGTACGATTTTTTTCGCTAAGAAAATTCAAGATCATTAATATGAAGTATTTTTTTTGGTACCTACACCTGTTGGCGTATAAAAAATTTCAAACTTTCAATATCGATATTTCCTGTTTTTTCTCAATATCACAATAGCATATTGGCAACAGTCTATATATCGATATTTACTTACAATACTATATAAATATCGATATCACCACATCCCTACCCGCGGCCGTCTCAAGGCATTTCCACAACAAAGGATACGGAACGAGAAATGTGGAAGAAAATGGCGCCCCTAATAAACTTCGTTACGTCAAAATTAAGGTAAAACTCGTTTGTATTTCAGCGTGGATGAAGACTAATAATGACTGCTCATTTATTATGTTTATGTACCAATTAAATGACAATTATAACATAAACGTGTTTAAATAAAACTTTTATGATGAAGGCTTTTAACCTACTTAAAAAAGGGAGATTTTTATTCGATCGTTATAAGGATTTTGCGAATAAATACCAAAAGTAAATTATATCATAACTATGTGTTACATTAATGATTCAAAAATGGGGACATGGCGAGGACGAAAAGTTAACAGAAGTCATTATTGTCCCACTGCTGGGCACGGGTCTCCTCTCAGAATGAGAAGGATTAGGTCATAGTCCACCGCGCTGGCCAAGTGCGTATTGGTAGACTTCACATAACTTTGAGTTTTTTTTATACCAATGACATTTGTAAAGGCCCTGAAACTGAAATTGACTTCAACAATTGGACGTAGTGATGCAAAATGGATCCAACCCACAAAAAACGTTTTTTCGTTACTAGCATAAATGGCATCTCCACATCAACTTTCGTATATGCAAAGAATATTCAAGTTGCATGGTACATTTTTTCTTTTGAAATATACAGATGTCAGTAATACCAACCATAAATTAAGCAATTTAACTTTAACTTTACAAGACCTATTTTATGAAAAGCTAGTTTTTGTGGTTGAATCTATTTTGCATAACTACGTCAAATTGTGTCAACCAGAGTGGACATATCAACAACTTTTTCGAAATATTTGTCGCTATGAAGAACTTTAAGTTCACTTACTAATACATCAATATGGAGATCAAACTAAAACACTATTACGAAGACCAAACTTTAGGAAAATAACAATTTTAATACTCGTACCACAAACTCCAACAAATGACTACTATGCAAAGTTATCAATGAAACATGCTCGACTATAAATTTCAATTCTGCGGCACGTTCCAACAAGTTTGAACAGCGGTCCATTCATCAGACCGTACCTATATTAGAGGGGGAATAATGACTTTGGGGACTTTGGGGAAATTTCGGTATCAGGGTATGACTACATTTGTCTGGGCAATAGTACGGCATTTGCCTTGTTGTTATCACTGTTGGTTTACATACATTCTACATCTGGGGTCTTATCTTAAACGGAACAAAGACGGCGGATACTACCTCATCATCATCAACCCATTACTGTCCCCCTGCTGGGAACGGGTCTCCTCTCAGAATGAGAAGCTTTAGGCCGTAGTCCACCTCGCTGGCCAAGTGCGTATTGGTGGACTTTGAAATCTTGTTTTAAAGGTTTCTCAGGTTTCCTCACGATGTTTTCCTACACCATTTAGGCAAGTGATAATAAATTTCAAATACGCACTTAACTTTGAAAAATCAGTGTTGCCTGCCTGGGATTTGAACCTCGGATCCCTCGATCAAGGGGCCGAATTCCTTACCCATTAGGCTATCACTGCTTACTACTACCTCAGTCACTGGAAACTTAGTTTAAATCGCTGTTGAAAGATTTGCGTGACGGTGTAAATGATTAAAAGGTGGTAGAGCTTGTAAGTTTCTGGAGAGGTACAGCCACACCTATGTATAAAGGTAAAACATTTTTTCCGTTTTGTATACCAAACCGTTTGTCTTCGTGTTCCGTTCCGTTTTGTCTTTGTATACCTCACAGATGCCGAATGTTAAACATATAAGGTGATTATCTTCTTCCTAAGTATTTTCCCTTCAAGATACTTTAGGCAGATTAAGTACGAGTACTTTAGGCAGAACTCCTGTTTCTTATTGATTAGGTTAAATATGTTTGCTACATCAATCTTGTAAAAAAATACAGTAATCATGTAACAAAATTGACACAACATGCCATTTATGTGTAATTGCTACTAACATAACAATCAAACGCATAATGCGTACGTTCGTATACGTATATGAAGTCGACTTCGTGTCGACATATGTAAAGAGCCCCTAATGTTGAACTCTAATAGCATGTCTTGGGTACAAAGTGAACCAATTTATATAATTGAGGAGTCCGGCGCGGCGTGAGACTAACATAGATCATACATGATAGTAGAAATGATATGAACTTGCAAGACTTGAGAGTGAAGAACAGAGCTAGAACTAGGTAAAATAAATAAAAGAATCACGGCTCATTTAAAGTGATGAAATAAAATATGTGCAAGTAAATCGTGTTATAGTTGTGTAAATAATCTATTGACGACCCGCGTGGCGGAGCGGTCACCATACCAGCCTGACGCGCAGAGGGTCCAGGGTTCGATACCCGGCCAGACAGAAATCTAAATGATGAACTTAGGTTTCTGTTTCTGGGTGTTTGTGTATTTGTCTTTGTGTGTGTCCGTGGCACCCACAATACGGGGAATCCTATGAAAGAACTGTGAAAGCTTTTTTTTATTTTGTAGTTTGTGTGTTAGTTTAAAGTTGTGTGTTCTTATATGTTATATAATAACAAGCTGACCCGGCAAACGTTGTGTTGTCATATAAATAAAAAAAGTTCGGGGGAACTACCCTTATCACTTAGAGGTATGAAAAATAGATAGTAGCGGATTCTCAGACATACGGTAAGGCAGTTTCGGAGGAGTACGGTAACTAACATTGTGACACGAGAATTTTATATATAAGATTTTAATGTGCTATGCAGGCTGAATTTGAAAAAAATAGTCACCATGAAAAATTTGGTATGTGTTAAGGGTCATGGAAACAATTCTAGCTACGGAGACACTCAATTTCAAAAATATTTTTTTTATTAAAATATTCACAGAGACACTTCTACGCAACGACTGCTCTATGGAACCATATGTGTATCAAGTACACTTGTAGCGTGTAGGCAAAAGTTTGCTCACATTCTCGTACATATTAAGTAAATGAAACTATTTCGCTGATAGGTAAATAAACACAAAGTGTGATTACATGTTATTTGTGGGGTCGTATGATATTGGCAAAACGGAGATGTACTGTACATATATGTTTTGCCCTAATGGATTCCGTTTTGGTAATTTTGCGGTTTGGCCGAAACACTAAACTAACATTAATATACGATTGATTAACAAAACATTTTCCCTTTGGTCGGATTGAATCTTCTGATTGTAAATTGTTCCAAACTTTTAATCCTTATTGCCAAATTCACGATACATTCACCCCTATTAATTAATTCGTTCGATTGATCCTTGTCTATTCGCAAATATAACACATATATAATATAAAAAAAAAATTAACTCTGTCTATGTACACAGCAAGTATATAATAGCGTTTTTGTCACAATGCTGGATAGAGTACCCTTAGTATGAGTTTTACTTTTTTTTACAAAAATAACTGTTTTTGTATTTGTTTACGTATTTGCCCATTTCTATATATACTGACTATACTGACTACTGATCTCCCCTCATAATATAAAATGTTTAGGCCATAGTCTTACACGCTGATAAAGTACGCAATAATAGACTTCACACACCTTTGAGACAATTTTACTTTGTCATTTTACAATTAATTATTATATTTGTGCACATGCACATACACATGTTCATTTGCCGCTTCAATTTCACAAAAATGTGTCCCAGAGTACACTGCACACGTTTCCACATCTGCTAATGTAATAATATCCTTCACACATAAAACGCCATGATAAATCATACCTACATTGCACACACGCACGCCACCCTTGCATCACGACCCTTTTGTTTACCTACCATAGGGGGTTGAACATATTAGGGTTCCGTAGGATAAGCTAAAAACGGAACTCTATTACGCCTTTGCTATCTATCCGTCCAAGCGTCAGTCTGTTCATTTGTCTATGCGTCTGTCCGTCTGTCACAGGGTTCTACTTCTTTAACCATAATAAATAGACACTACAGAATTTTAATTACTTTGGCCACTATAATAACAAATTATAATAATAAAAAAATCTTGAAAATAAATCGAGAAATACAAGAAACAGCAATTTTCGCCGTTTTTCGATGTATCTATTAAATACGTAGAAACTAAATTTGCAAAATGAATTTACTTCCACGGCTGTAATAACAAATACTAAAAATTAAAATAAATAAATTTTGGACGTACGGAACCATCCGTGTACGTTCGACTCGCACTTGTCAATTTATAACCACCAACCTTTTCACTAAGCATTACGGGCGCAAATAAAGTCTCGCGATATGCATTTATTGCATTTTTGAAATAATTGGTCGAATTCAATAGACCATAATGGTCACGTGTGAAAGCACCATTAGGACCATATTGTTAATGTAGGTCGAATAATATTCATTACTGTTTACAATGGAACCATTATGTTTTATTTTATTTAGTACCATTATTTACGTACCCATTAAAATAATTAATTAATTGAGTTTGAGTTATAAGAGTCTTAGTATGAAATTGGTACTTTCACACTTCGACGACGAGGAGCAGGTCGTTTGTAGTTATGCCCTTTATTAATAATCAATTTATCCAACATTTTGTCCACCAAAAATAATCGTCAACCCATTATTGACCCATTACTGGACTCGGATCTCCTTTCAAGGAAAGCCGTTAAGGCCTAACTCCACCTCTCTAGCTAAGTGCCAATTGCACCACAGATAGAAGTTTCACAACTCCAATCGGCAGATATTGACAGAATTCGATTCGAAAATTTTGGTAGACTGTTTCTTAATAAGGGGTTAATCCTCTATAACATGTGTCAAATCTGAAGGAAAACGGAAAGTTCTTCTAAATTCTGAAAGGAATGTGAAGCTTACTATTCTTTACTTGGCCAGCGTTTGAAGGTGGTAGAACCCTTTGTGGTTAGACTCCGGCGGCACCACCGCCACACCTATTTCTACCTAATAACATCAGTGTTAGGCGCTGCTGTGTTCCTGTTTGAAGGGTGTGGTAAGGGAGACATACTTTTCCGAGACGTTCCAGCTTAGAACTCAGGAGTAACGGCGCTTATGTGGCCGACCGCAAGTAGGAATATCTAATCCTATCTGGTGTTGATTACAGAGGTCCATGGGCGGCAGTAGCCACTTACTATCAGGTGGTTGCATGCTCATCTGCTACTCCTATATTATAAAAAAACTATAGCCTAAACCTATCTTTTTATAAGAGAAAAACTAACGAAAAGAAGCGACTAATTTTGTATGTAATAGTTTACCGGAATTAAGTAACGCACTCTGTACGTCACGATACGATTTAATTTTAATATAAAAACTAATATTTATTCGGTCTTGTTAACCAAAATCGTATCATTTGTGGTTAACTAAAATATTAATAATTTGTGTTCACCAAACAAATTTACGAAAATTATTCCCTAATAATTTCGTGGTATGAACCAAATACTCGTATTTATTAACAAAAAAAAAAATTTTTAACAAAAAATACAACCGACTTCTATGTCACTACAAAGTAAAAAATAATTCAAATAAATGTTGGTTTAGTACATATTTCTGAAGTCGGCGCTCATATTAGACACGCTGTTTACATCGTTATCCAACTAAATATATTGAGCGCCGACTTAGACACGCACACATATTAGACACGCTGTTTACATCGTTATCCAACGAAATATCTTGAGCGCCGACTTCAGAAATATGTACTAAACCAACATTTATTTGAATTATTTTTACTTTGTAGTGACATAGAAGTCGGTTGTATTTTTTGTTAAAAATTTTTTTTCACCCTTTTTAGTGATGACATACTAACTTTTACATTAATACAATATAAAATTGTATAAACGTGATCATGAATGAAAGTAAGGTCTGAATTTACATTGATTGGAACCGCCCGCTCGCAGGGCGCTACCGCGCCCTGCTCGCTTAGTTTTATATTGTCTTATATGTTCCAACCTAACCTAACTAAATAGTAAATGATGAACTGGCTTTGCAATTTCATTAGAACCTACACCAAATATCTTCAAACACAACTCAATTATTCCCATCGGTTGAGCAGTTACATATTTTGTCTCCGAGCCACATTATCAGATCCTCAAATAGTCAATGATAAACTGGCTTCGCAATTTCATTAGAACCTACAGCAACATTCTTCAAACACAACTCAATTATTCCCATCGGTTGAGGAGTTACATATTTTGACTCCGAGCCACATTATCAGACCCTTAAATAGTCAAAGATAAACTGGTTTTTCAATTTCATTAGAACCTACAGCAAATATCTTCAAACACAACTCAATTATTCCCATCGGTTGAGGAGTTACATATTTTGTCTCCGAGCCATATTATCAGATCCTCAAATAGTCAATGATAAACTGGCTTCGCAATTTCATTAGAACCTACAGCAAATATCTTCAAACACAACTCAATTATTCCCATCGGTTGAGGAGTTACATATTTTGACTCCGAGCCACATTAGCAGACCCTTAAATAGTCAATGATGAACTGGCTTTGTAATTTCATTAGAACCTACACCAAATATCTTCAAACACAACTCAATTATTCCCATAGGTTGAGGAGTTACATATTTTGACTCCGAGCCACATTATCAGACCCTTAAATAGTCAATGATGAACTGGCTTTGTAATTTTATTAGAACGTACACCAAATATCTTCAAACACAACTCAATTATTCCCATCGGTTGAGGAGTTACATATTTTGACTCCGAGCCACATTATCAGACCCTTAAATAGTCAAAGATAAACTGGTTTTTCAATTTCATTAGAACCTACACCAAATATCTTCAAACAAAACTCAATTATACCCATCGGTTGAGGAGTTACATATTTTGTCTCCAGAACCCACTCTGATCCTCATCATATTTAAATGGGACCAACTTGTAGCAATTGTCCACACACGAAATGAAAGGCATTAAAATAGGTTCATAAATGGCGAAGTTATGGCTGTTATATTTGGGTGGAGGAGTTCCCCTCTTTTTCTCCAGAACCAATCGATGGATCCTAACCATATTTAAATGGGACCAATTCGCAGCTCGTCTCTACACAATAAAAAAAGAATTATTAAAATCGGTCCACTAACGGCGGAGTAATTGCTGTACATACATAAAAAAAAAAAAAAAAAAAAAAAAAAAAAAAAAGATACCGGCCGAATTGATAACCTCCTCCTTTTTGAAGTCGGTTAATGAATGAATGATGAATGAATAAATCTCATTCAAAACAAATTTTGAATGATATTAATGATACATTTTGATAATGAGTATGCAGTTTCCTCGAATATGAGGAAACACAAACTAAAGACGATATATTTTTTTCGAAAATATTAAGCAGCGAAATCCTTTGATGTGTTAAGGAAAATGAACGGAGCAATATGTTTGTTCTATTTAAAGTCCACCCTTAAAAAATCAACCCTCGCGCTGAACAAAAACAGCCGGTTGAAAGTTCAAAGGGTTGGTAGGGTTGCCAAACTACTCTTTTTTGGAGAGAAATAGTAGGTACTTTTATGAAAAGTGTTCCAAAGTCACTAAGAATATGTAATTTTTTTGCCGACCAACTATTTTTTATAGAAACTAAATAGTAACCTTCGTTACTGCTTACGTACGCGATTTCAAAAGACCCCTTCATCTGAAGTCGCGACATCTGAATTAGTGATGAAAATATACTATCTTGCTTACTATATTATTTTTTCATAATTAATAATAAAATTGTCTATATTATAGTCAGGTGGCAACCCTATGCTAGGTGCCCCAATGCAACCACGGTAATATCGATTTTATCCGATCACATCGCCAGTTGACCGAACCATTAGCGCCCCCTAGCGTTCTTTTGTAGAATACTGAACCCTTAATAGGTTATACGTGTAGGGCCACAATTATATTTCTTTGTCCGTAATAAGTTTAACATTTTCGAGGTACGTTAACAAAATGATTCAATTTTTCAGTTCAAAACGTAAAACTATAACAATCGAAAAATCTAAACCCAAATAAATGATGTTTACCATTTTCATGAGACCATAATATGAGGATAATGAATAACAGAATATTCGAACTTTTAAGGCTAAAAATAACACGACAAAATATAAACCTTAGTTTTTAACAAAAAAGGAAGACATAAAATATTCTTAGATAAAACAAACTTAAACACTTATAACTCAAATAAACACATGTAATACACCAAGTAGTTGCATTCATGTATGTATTTTAATTAAAAACATCCCAAAACTTTCCCAACAAATTACTTAAAAACATAAAGTATATTGAGGTACGTATCTTTTACCGGCAAACCCATTAGCTTCTTCATTAAGGAGCAAAAAAATAGCCAACATGTCTGCGGTAAATTTAATGCCAGCTAATTAGAGATGGAGTTCCTGGCTCCATTAACGAAATTACCCCCAACCTCCACCCCCGATTGGTTCTTTTAAAAATGTTTGCACAAATGGGTTTGACAGCGGTCGCTGTGCCATATTTACCGACACACCCGGGGATTGAATTGGGGTATAAAAATGTAGGTGTGTTTACGTGATTGGGCGTACAGGAAAGTTAATATTCGATTAAATCAAATTTAAAAGTTCCCTTAGTTACTCCGCAGTCGGGAAAAATGAATTTAATAACGACACTAGCGCTACCAACATAATACAATATTTAGGTACCGACAACCCTTAAATTGAAATTGAAGATTCAAAGAAATCTGTAAGTCTAAAATGAAATTTATATAGTTAGTAAGTATAGGTGGTACATTTGTTGAGAACTGGAGTAGTAACTAAAGTCGATCAAAAACACTTTTTTGGTAAGGAAATAGTACCATACCGAGACTCACTCAAGATACGAAAAATGCCAAAATGATATTCGAGATCGGTGCCTTAAAATATAAAAATGCTATTAGATTAAAGGTAGTTTCTTTTGTGAAAGTACTAATTAATATTTTTTGAGAACTAGAGTAGTACCATGTCGATGAAATACGCATTTTGGTATCAAAATAGAACTAGAACGAGATTCACTTGAGATAAAATGCCAAAATGATATTCGAGATCGGTCCCTTAAAATATTTGCCCAAACCCGCACCACCCTTAGCGCGATGTTATCGACGTCCCGGTAAATACTGTAATCAGCAGATCGTGAGAATATGTTTACTTAGAATACGGGTGGATGAGACATTGGTATAATGTATGATAGGTGTATGAGAAATAATGGCAGAAAATTGTAAAATAGTGGAAAACAACTATTTAGTTTAACACAGACATACGAGTAGTTAGTAGTGGCGTTCCAGTTTTCGCCCGTAATCAATATACAATTTTTGCCCAACAAGATCCTCCTTTTCAAAGATAGCAACATATATGTAGATTTTTTATTATGTAACGGGTACTCACGATATGCGTTTTTAATTCAATTCCGCGATAATTTTGGTTTAAAATCATATATATGTAGATGATCACAGGTAAGACTCCACCTAAGTAACATCAGCACATGCAGTCAATCTGATGGTCGATCTACCACTATAACTATACTACTATATAATGACCAATGTTATTATATAGTATTTCGAAGGTGGTAGAACCCTTTGTGAACTCCGGCGGCACCACCGCCACACTTATTTGTGCCTAATAACAACAGTGTTAGGCGCTGCTGTGTTCCGTTTTGAAGGGTGTGATAAGGGAGACAGACTTTTCCGAGGCGTTCCAGCTTAGTCCTCAGGGGTAGCAGCGCATCTGTGGCCGACCTCGAGTAGGAATATCTAATCCTATCTGTGGTTGATAACAGATGGCCATGGGCGGCAGTAGCCACTTACCATCAGGTGGACTGCATGCTCATATTTTAAAATCAGACAAGCCGCTTGGATTGCAGGGTGTTACTATACTGCCAACATAACTCTCGGTAGTCATGTAAAAAAACATTCAAATCCTTGCTTAATTACTGCTTCAAAGCTTTATATTTTCTCATTAGAACCATATACCAATAAGCAAAAGCGAGAAATGTATACGAGATATTACACACCCCTAGGGGGGTGTTATCGACATTCCCGGTAAACATACTCCATAATCAGTTCATCAGGAGGATAATAATGTTTTCAGAAGCGTTCAATAGGGGTGGGCGTAATCTCTTATCACAATCTGTTCACAGGCAAAAAGTTTATATAAGACAAGAATGAAAAGAAAAACTATTTTTACGTTACTTTTTTGCTTAAATGAAAAAGATAAGAAAATGTATATAAAGGTATTATTTTATCTTTTTCTTTTATTTTAGTCATTCATTAGGTATTAGTCTTTGATAAGATACCTACTTCAGCGCCTTGATATTGGATGAAATCACAAAAGACTGATTTGCCAGTTTTTTTTTTTAATTCTTGACAAATAAAAAACATTTTTAGAGAAAGAGTAAATACGTATAAATAACTAATACTACGTAATTTACGTAATAAATAAATAAGTATTTAAAAATTTTAGGGACTTTTACCACGGAGACAAACTTTATTTACGCAACAATTTCAATTCTGTTCTTATTTTTTCTTTTTTAAATTTTAGGCATCCGTTTAATTTCTAATTTGTAATGTATTTTTTGTTATGTTATTAGTTGTGTACATCTATGTGTGTTTATGTACTCTTATATGTTAGCTGTCTTCATTTCTAATTGAAATTCCATGTTATTCTTTTTTGGCCTGTGTTATCTATAAGTTTTGTTGCATTTTGTTAATGAAGCAATAAATAAATAAATTCTCAAAACTGGTTACACTTGCTTGTTAGGAGTGATCTATATACGTATAGTGTACATTTTGTCAAATATCTACTAAATCATTTTCGATACCTAATTCCTTTTAAAAGTATTTCAGCTATGCTCTATTATTCATAACTTGTGATATAAACGATTTATATAAATTTTCCGGAGAAACAATATCCGAAGGAAAGTAAATTTTATTACGTGTAGGCGTAATCCTGAAATAAGCTGACGGGGAGTATGAGAAAATAAGATTAAACCTTTGCCGACAGGATCTTATATATTAGAATAATAATACGTGTAAACTATATACAGTAAATATATAAGGTTATTATTATTTGTCCAAAGATTCAAACTTAACAAATTGTACTAAAAACACTTCTACACAGATTTGTACTTTTGTATGTTTGTACTTGAAATAAGTTGTAATAAAAATGTTGTAATAAGAAATGACTGGACCGATTTTTATTTTCAACAATATTTAAATTGGAAATTCCGAATTAACAAAGGCTATATATGTCTGTTTGTAAATTAAATTAGTACACATTTTTAGGGTTCCGTACTCAAAGGGTAAAAACGGAACCCTATTACTAAGACTTCGCTATCTGTCCGTCTGTCACAGGCCTACATCTGCGGAACCGTAATAGATAGACATATAAGACAAATAAGAACCATATAACATATTTTAATATAGTTATTTAAATTTTATTATACGTTGTTTATGTATTATTCATCATCACCCCAACGCCTGCTATTGTTGTATCATATAACTAAGTATTGTTGAAAAATGATAAACTGAATATAATAATAATAAATAAGATAAGTAAAAAAAATAAATGGTGGTACGGAAGCCTCCATGTGCGAGATCGACTCGTACTTCGAATTTTTATGCAAAGGAAACCGCGGAGCACACCTAGTCTTATATATTTTAGTATAGTTAATTTCAATATAATTGAGTGAATTCCCTACTTCCTCAGTCGTTTTGTACAATCATGTAATCCGATTACTAGACTAGATATTCATGAGGTTACCAGGTCAAATCGAAGCCTTATAATCTGTCACATGAACAATGAACATGTTACTTAACTCATTTCTGGACACCGATATACGATCTGACGAGTACTTATCTGACACGGTACATCATCAAAAAACCCTTTAATGGCTTATAAGTGGCTCATTTTAAACCATAGGAATTTGATAAATGTACCTCCATCAACGTTTTCTGCATATTATTTATCATTTCTCATTTTTAATGACACCCAAAGATGACCCACATAAAGACGTATACAAACACAAACACCAAAAGACGTCGGTTAACAAACTAACATCTGAGTTCAATATTCAGATTCCTGCTTTAAAAGGAATCGAATCCGAGACTAGAAAACCGACATCTATTTTTATATACACGCGGTGGTCACCATCGCATCGTATCTACGCTCGTTAAATGAAATAAGTACTACAAGTAATACATCCAATATTCATACTTCCACTACGATGCCCATTAATGCCACTACCAAACTCCCAAACCACTCTGCACCCCTGATACGCTATATTTAAAACATCCTATCAAAACATTCCACCCCTTCAGTGTTCCAAAAAGAACAATGTACGTCATTTTTTGAATTGCATCAATTCATTAAAGTATAAGTTTTTGTTAGATGCCGTATAAAAGTAAAAATGTAAGTATATCGATATTTTTCATATATTAATACGTCAGTCATATATTAGTAAAGATTACTCGCTCCTAACCCTAACAACAAAATGTAACCTTTTGACAGTTGTCACTGTCATCTATTTTCGTGTTTGAAAAATATTAAAAAATGTAGTATTTACATCATTTACGAATGAAACGATATTTCTTCGGACTTTTTCTTCGATTTCGTGTCTTAACTGCGCATGTCGGCATTGTTCTGCGTAAATTACACCATGACAGCCATTAAAGGGCTGACAGAATTGTCAGCCGTTTAAGTCATTTAATGGCTTCCTTCAATTACAAGGCGGTGAGATATCTATACCTATCTATGAAGTCAGTGAAGACTTTGGATCTCATTTTAACGTGAAATTTAGAATAATTAAAACTTACTCGTATGTCAAATAGTAGTAGCCAATACGTAGTCAGTACTCTAATAATCTCATTAACCTAAGGTACATAAATCTTCATTCTTCATTTCCATGAATCTCTGTAATTTATTTGATTTATGCAATGCAGGGCTAGTTCATGTCGATTTGCTTAATGATATCCTTTGATTCAATGTCCCTTATTTATAACTGATAAATAAGTAGTTTAGCCTAATAGTTCATTCACTCCTTAGTCAAGTTAACCTAAGGAAGGTAACAAACGAACGACAGTGAGGTGATACACAAGCGACTATTTATTACTGTTAAATAATTAATTTAGTCTAATAGTTCATTCACTTCTTAGTCAAGTTAAATCTAAGGAAGATAACAAACGAGCGACAGTGAGCTTATATATAAGCGACAGCTCACGTCAACGACAGTCGTCAAAATTTGATGATCACCGCTTGTCGTCCGTCATCGAGTGTCACCGCTGACCATAGTTAGTCATCGGCCGCTGACGATATATAACAAAAGTGAATGTCAGTCACCGACAATCGTTGACGACAAGCAGCGACAGACGACAACAAAAGCCGCTAACGGCTAACGACAGAGGACGACAGTCGGGTTACATGAACTATTATAATTCATATCGCTCATGTATAGCCTCCTTACGAATAATTGACTAGCCCACAAATAATTCAAATTTCAGCGGTAACACGAAAATAACTCTCTATTACTATAAAATATGGAAAAGTATTCGCTGCGGGTCACTAAATCACATTTATTACGTTCATTCTTCAAAGTAATATTTTCCGCCCCACTTTAAAACGCCCGTTCGAGTTAGGGAAACTTGAAGAGTTCAGAAAGTTTTTAAAAGAAATCTTTTGTATGTACTCTTTAAAATGAACGGCTGGTTATATTATTTTATTGTTGAAACCAATTATACATCTATTAAGAGAACGTTTGTGGTAGTGACGAGTATAACCATCGGACTGTACTATATAAGAACTGTATATCTGAGAACATAATTAGTAATAAATATTTTCTACTTTTTAGTTGATTTTATCATAAAAGCGTGTTTTTTAGTTTTTTTTAAACTATATTTATTTCATAAATTTTTAGTATTTGTTGTTATAGTGACCACCATTACGCATCGTTTATAAAAAATCAAGTGTCTGTCTATTAGGGTTTAAGAGATAACATTTCAGAACATTTGAGTTATAGGAAAATAACATTATTATTTTCGAAACTAAAAATCACGCTATAAGAGAACTAAAAAGCAATAATTTTTGCAATCTAATAACTTTGCGATGAATTTTCTCTAAGGCGCTCGAACAATCTCACCTAGAAAATCGTGAATCCTGAGGATGTTGATAAGGACAATTGTACAAAATTATTAAAATCGTGTATTGTCATCTATTTTTGATAATTCTTCAAAATTTTGAATTAAACTGAACGTTCAAAGTGGATAGAAATCGGGTTCAAAGATTCCGTTACTTATTACTAACACACATACCTACATACATACAAGCTAATAAAATCGTGTTAAAAATAAAGTACCAAGGATCTTTCCTTTAAACCAGCAATTAGGGTCTATTTAGAGTTGCGCTTGTGCATAGGCAACGGTAATTTCTTTCTATCTATGGTTGTCAATAATTATAAAACATATGATCCATATTCGTTTTTTTTTTTATTTGTAGAAAATAAAAAAAAAGGAATATTTTCTTAACATTTTTTCCTTATAAGACGAATTTAAATTTAGTGGTTAAATTAAAACGAAAGTACTATTGAAATTCCCCAGGGCTCATACAGCAGTACGGAATACCAAGTGCGACGTGGATTGAGACATGTCTGGCCGCCGCGACATTGAACCCGCTGCCTGGCGCTTGCATGTTTGATGAGGGCAGGACGTGGCACTCACTCTAAAATTTATGGACCGAAAATAGTTGTTAATTTTTAAATGAAAAGTCTAATTCTAAATGGTACGAATTACGAATGAGATTTGAAAGTCATTGGAAATAACCTAGAACAGCAAAATGTGGGGCGGCAAAATTGAGGGCACATACAAGTACCCGATATTACGTAAATAACCAATCAATGAGCTTTTCAGTATTAGAGGATTTTTTAAAAACTAACTTATGTAGGCATTTCCTAAACAGTCATTGGCTTACCAATCTCTCCATTTTTTACTTTAACGTTACATATTCTACGGTTAAATTAAAACGAAAGTACAATTGAAATTCCCCACGGCTCATACAGCAGCACGGAATACCAAATGCGACGTGGATTGAGACATGTCTGGCCGCCGCGACATTGAACCCGCTGCCTGGCGCTTGCATGTTTGATGAGGGCAGGACGTGGCACTCACTCTAAAATTTATGGACTGAAAATGCTTCATTTTAAAATGAAAATTCTGGATCAAAGAAAAAGTTTACGAATTAGAACCGAGATTGGTAATGCACTGGCAATGTGGTCTAATCTAATGAATCCATGCCAAGTATTAGACAAGGGCGGCAAAAGTGACTAATTATTGCGCTACCCCTGAGGACTAAGCTGGAACGCCTCGGAAAAGTCTGTCTCCCTTACCACACCCTTCAAACCGGAACACAGCAGCGCCTAACACTGCTGTTATTAGGTAGAAATAGGTGTGGCGGTGGTGCCGCCGGAGTCGAACCACAAAGGGTTCTACCACCTTCAAGTAGTTCCTTCAAATAAAACTTTTATTCGATATTCATCTAAAACAATGGGCATAATATATGTTATATATATTTTTTTTATTTCATACAATATTAATTAAATAATTTGGAAGCGGGGACATATGGACAGACATTGTAACATAATATCTTTTGTTTTGACAATATAATGGTTAGAGTGAGAGGATCAAATAACAACCTATACATACCCCTTTTACAATACTAGCGAGAAATTGAGTAATTAAATTTCCTATTAATTGTAATTTCGAGGAAAAACGACAACCAAACATTTTTAAGACTTCTTCCGTACACGTTTTGAACTTTTACCCTAACAGGTTAACTTCCTTAAATTGTGTAAATGTTGTCAAGAAAATAAGTTATTCTTTTTAGGGTTTCGTACCCAAAAATTAAAGACGGAACCTTGTTACTAAGCCTCCGCTGTCTGACGGTCTGTCCGACATTCATAGAGCTCTATCTCTTGAATTGTAAAGGTTAGAAACTTGAAATGTTTACAGAGAGTGGTCACTTGGACGATTGAAACAAATACTAAACATAAAAAGTTTAATATATTTGGGGACCTGGGATTAGTTTTATCCATAACAACAAAATGGTACTTTAGCCGTTTTTGGCTTTCTACTAAGCCGTAATACGAAGGCACTTTAAAATTTCGGAATACATGTCCTATGGCAAAAAAAATAACGACAATTAGGTGGTACGAATCCGACTCCCACTTAAGTATTTTTTTACAATACAAAGATAATAAATAACGAATATATTTACGACGCTATATTGTCGGTACATAAATACTCACGTTTCTAAATACTGGAAGACCCTGTACACCGGCTTCCGGAACACGAGGAACCCGTCGCAGCGCTCCATTGCGATCCTCTACACTTTCACTTCACTTCACTTCACCTCACTTGTAAACTTCATTTTGTCTACAAAACCTTATCCACTGTCCTTACGTTACTAGACGGTACAAAATTAAGGCGTTCACTAATACTATTGAGTATAAATGAGTACAAAATTTCCTAATTTGGTCCTTTAAGGTGATTTCGTTAGTTTAAGGCTGTTTGGATACGTAGGGTATATCTAAGTATTTGGTAAGCACATGACTAAGCTACAATTTAACGCCCCTACGGCGATCACAGTTCGATTTTTGATTAAGTTTCGACTTCATTTGGCAGGTTCCGTTAACGCTTCTGAAACAACGTTCAATTGTTAATTTCGAATTTTGTATATTCCTCGAAAAAATTTTTTGAGGAATATAGAAAATTTAAATTAAATATGAATATAATTGAAACGCTGCCGATTACGTGTTTTTCCACGAGTGTTTTCGTTCATATATATTATTTAATCTTAATTTACGACTTAGAAACGACAATAGGTCGGACACGCAGAGCCTAATCGATCGATCCCCGACCTCGACTTTATATTTCAGGTCTAGATCTAGCTAGTTTTATGTGCGTAGGTGTAGCATTTACGTAACCGTCTTTGTGTCTCCATGGTAACCACCATGGAGGAAATCGAAGTATCCCACACTTAAGATGAGTCTAGAAAGCATCGTCGGTTAATCCAATATCAGTTTGTTAAAAGTTTATACCTTTTCTTGATTTGAGTAAGCTATATGTACTCAAAGCAAAATAAAAGATACATTATGTTACCACAGGTTACTGATAAAAAAATAAAAAATAAAATAATATTGTAATGTAACACTCTAGCGTAAAAGTTTCCGTTTCAAAAATCGCATCACCAATTTTTTTTCTCATGACGTGTCTAAATAAGTTTTACTACAAAAATCTAAATTATTACGCTGTAAAGTAATATTTCAGTCAACTATATATAATTAAATAAACAAAGAATTTCAGTACTAATATAAAAAGTGTAAAATATTGTTATCCATCATCCATTCCAAATAGGACAAAATAACGAGAACGTATGTATTTTTAATTGACAGATTGCGAGAAATACTTTATTTTACAACAATGGCACATCCGGTGATGGATGAATTTCCGGTAGTGATAGTGAACATAGTACATGTGTATTGTGTACACACATACATATGTACACTGTACACCACACAACGTTCAACGAATGATATCAGTGGTATTCTGTAACACTCAATCGAATCAACTCCATTTAGAATAGGTTCTAAATGTCGGCGATCACAGACGCTTTGTCAATCCTGAGGACTAAGCTGATAGCCTCATAAGTAAGGCCCTAAAAACCCTTTCAGGGAAAAGCAGGAATTACGCTAGAAATAATTGAGGAAGGTTATGTTGCTCTCATTGAACTTCTCATTACCAATAATTCATTCTGATTCATTTTTTATAATGTGGAATAATAGACGAGCATGCAGTCTGCCTGATGGTAAATGGCTTCTGCCACACCTGGACATGTGTAATCAACCCCAGATAAGATTTAGATTCCTACCCGAGATCGGGCATAGGTGCACCGTCACCCTGAAAACTAAGCTGGAAGCGGAAGTATATCTCCTCACCACACCCTTCAAATCAAATCACAGCACCGCTTAACACTGCTTTTATTAGAAACAAATAAGTGTAGCAGTTTTCTGCAACAAAAGTTCTGCCACTTTCATCAAAACGGCAATAGCTCGACATTGTCTTATAACTAGCAAAATATTAAAAACAACGACTCAATTTTCCACACGACACATCACTAAAACATACATGTTCCGTGTTCACCACCATTCACCACACCACTAAACATCGAAGTCCCGTTCCCATCACTATTCACCTTACCACTAAAACATCGATGTTCCCGTGCCCATCACTAGCGCACCCAGTGAGGTGCGAATCGTAACGTCGCCGGAAGCGTGCGCACGCGCATCGAATACCGAGATCGTAGCGCGATGACCCGTCTGGACGGAACCACAGACGACCTCGGGCGTTATATATACGTATAGTGTAAGTCAACTGTTAGTTAACGTTGCTGTCTTATGCCCGTTATTGATAATCAATCTATCCAGTGTTTGGCTTACCAAAGATCGCCATTTGACAATTCTTCCTACTAGAAATATCAAATTTTGATCTTTGGGAGGCAAAATGTGAATAGATTGAATATTCATATGGAGCGGTCACCATACCGGTTTGACGCGTAAAGGGTCCCGGATTCGATCCCCGGCCAGACAGATAACTAAACGATGAATTGAGATCTCTGTTTCTGGGTCTGGGTGTTTGTGTATTTGTCTATGTGTGTGTCCATGGCACCCACGGCACAGGGAATCCTAGTGGAGCTGTGAGTGTAAAGAGCGTTTATTTATTAAGCCCAAACCTATGACCAGACCCAGGAATCAAAGTTGCGGACTTACAACGGTTATCAATAATCTGTCTCTCCAATGTTTTGCAAGATCGAAAATGTCTAGTAGAAATATCAAATTTCCGTCTTTGTTAGCCAAAACTTAAGATCAATTACGAGCATTAGATCTTTTTTACACATACAGACATGGAGCGTATCAGACATTAGTCGTTTATTATTGTTATAAATAAATTATATAAATGTTAATAACAGGTATAAAATGTTTTAACACGCATGTGTATTTATACTTCAAGAATAGAATTTAAAGTTCGACGTTAAATTTTAAAACAACAAACAACCTACTTGTAGCTCACGTTTGTTCCAAGTCCAGCTCAAAACAAACATCAGCTCATAAAACATGTAAAAGGCCCTTGAAAACACAAAACCTCGGCTTTGTTCAATTTTCTCTGAATCATTAAAGACAGCTTACGCCAAGTTGAGCCCAGGCCTTAATAAAGCTTAATTAAAATAGGTCTCTGGCCCTACATAAACAAGACTAAGTGAGTCCATAATTTATAAATAAGATTCGCCACGAGGTTCCCTGTACCCACAGATTTTACGTAAGAAAATAATTTTCTTAATATTTTGTTGTCGTTTACATAAAAATATGTGTAGGAGACTGAAGATATTTTATTATCACTAATCATCTTCATCATCAACAACCCATTACTTTCCCACTGCTGGGCACGGGTCTCCTCACATTATGAGAAGGATTAGGCCATAGTACCACCGCGCTGGCCAAGTGCGTATTGGTAGACTTCATGAGATTTTTTTTATAAATCTCTCAGGTATGCAGGGTTCCTCACGATGTTTTCCTTCACTGTTTAGCAAGTGATAATTAATTTCTAAAACACACATAACTTTGAGAAATCAGCGGTGCGTGCCTGGGATTTGATTCCGGACCCCTCGATCGAGAGGCCGAGTTTCTTAACCACTAGGCTATCACTGCTTCATCACTAATATCAACGCTAATATCACTAATACTGACGCTTTATATTATATCAAAGACATATTTACTAGTAGCAGTAGACCGAACATGAGCAAATTTTGCTCGTGTTCGGTAATGTAATCCTTAAGTTATATCCAATTGGTAGTAAGTTTTGTCACAGCAATAACGAATTCGCATTGGCAGAGTCTATCATTGGTTTAAAACAAGGTTTCCATTTTCAATTTCGACACCCTACAAGGTGTAGTTAGGAAAAAACTTAATAAGAATTAAGAATACAGCGAGGGCAGCATACTTAACTACTTAAATTTCAAACAAATATTTACATTTAGTCAAAATAAAAGCACAAATCTAGTATAAAGCTAAATAGTATCAAGAGTCCGAGGATGTGAACAAATTTATTCAAGCAGCGGCGTCGCAAGTCATAGTGGCAGCAGAATTTATGACCGGAACTAGTTAGCTCGTTACCAGCTCACGCTTAACCCCGCACATACTGTACCATTCACATGCTCTGCAAAATGCCAAATAACTTATCCTTATAGATTAGCTTTTAAATTACTATGTTAAATATTTGGAGGAAATATTACAACTTCATTTTTAACTGCTTCCATTTAACCTGTCGGGCTCAAAATATGATCCTTATAAACTATGAACTTTATTTGTCCTTGTCGCATTTATGATCATTGGCTTCGTTTCAATTTGCGTGTTTTTTTTTCTTTTTTAATTAGGAACTTATGTGTGCAAACAAAAACAGACACACTCCAAAACTAAACAAACTCAAGCGTCCGAGGATGTGAACAAATTTATTCAAGCTGCGGCGTCGCAAGTCATAGTGGCAGCTGAATTTATGACCGGAACTAGTTAGCTCGTTACCAGCTCACGCTTAACCCGTACATACTGAATATTATACTGGTATATCATTCACATGCTCTGGATATTGCAAATATTTTTCAACTAAAATTCGAAATAACTTATCTACTGTGAAGTGTGTGTGTATGTGTGTTACCTACTGTGTAGAACTATATTATAGGTTAAAATTTCTTTGTTTTTTTCTTAATGACTTTTATTATGTTTTTTTCTTTAAATTGTTATATTACATATTTGGGAGAAAATTTAGCAACTTCATCTTTAACTGTCAGTACATTAAACGCTAACAACCTCAATGCTATTTTCGTATAAAAAGATCATTCACAGTCCCACCTATTTGTCCTCCGAACTCGAAAACCTGGAGCTTGTAATTTCGTTTTAGTTCATTCAGTTTTTCGAGTCCTCTGAGCTCGAAAACCTGTAGGGTGTAATTGCAAGCGGAAACTTAGCACATGCGTTGACCCAGTTACTAGCGGAATATGAAATGTGAACAGTTACTGTTCACTTTTAATAGCGTTCACACGTAGTGTAGGGTGTCTAGTTAAAATGTAAGGAATATAGTTGGGAACTGTGTTGAGAAGTTTTGTAATGAGTAATACTGTTCAATAGATACATTACTTAATATAATGTCGTCATATAGATCTGACACGCAAATGCTTCCGGGTTCGATTCCCGGTCAGACAGATATCTAGATGATGAATTTAGATTTCTGTTTTGGGTCTGGGTATTTTTGTATTCGTCCTTGTGTGTGTTCATAGCAACTACAATACAGGTAAACCAAGTGTGGGGTTGTTTGTGTAGAAAGCGTATTTTTATCTAATTTAATATTTTAAATTCCAATTCTGAGAGAAATTCATATTTTTCTGACACAGAATTGACTATGTTAAAATAATCATCATCATTAAACATGCACTAATAAGGTTAGTAGTCATTGAGAATGATAGCATGTAAATAACTTCAAACAAAACTAGACTTCTACCTGAAGTCGATCACATATTTGTTATTAACCAAGCTATGAGAATTAAAGAGCTCTTGGAGCAGAAAAATAGGTATAAACATAGATTAGTAAAGATACTTCGCCGCCTTGAAATTGAATGAAGCCACAAACGGCTTATTAGTAAGTTATTTTTTTGAGTTCTTGACAAATAAAAACATTTTTAGAGAAAATTTACGAATAAATAACTAATACTGCGTAATTTACATATTAAAAATAATTATTTCAAATATTTTAGGGACATTTTAGCGCGGAGACGTGGCAAAACTTTTTTACGCAACTATTTCAATTCTCAAAACTGGGTACATTTTCTTGTTAGGAGTGAGTAATCTTTACTAATCTATGGGTATAAAGAAGACACGTAGTGTAGCTAGAGGATTTATAACAACGCAATATTCTTCAGAAATATGTCTGAAAGTGTTTAAACGTCTCTACCAGATACTGATAAAACTTTCAAAGGATCAAAGAGTACGTCGGATCGTAAGTTGGTACGTAACTGAAGCACGTGACCCAGTTCTTGGTCTGAATAAATGAAACGAGCCATTCACTGTGCGGATAACGACGTACAATGTTTAGAGCTGACTTTTATTTACCCGGCAGCGACAGGGTTATGTTCTTTAAATGAGTATATATATGTAAGTTAAATTATACTTCATGGGACTCTACTACCTTCAAATGTTTATGTGTATGTACGTCTTTATGTATTCTTTTGCGGCGAAAGCGGGTTTTTTTTAAATATTCAAGTAGCAACACAGTACAATGCATTTGATTGTACTACATTTGATTGGCTACTGTTGCGCATAGACATCTGTTATCTACTCCAGATAACATTAGATTCCTACCTCCGGTTGGATACAGGTGCTTTGCTACTGAGGTTCAAGTAAGAACGCTTCAGATAATATGTATCAACGACACCCTTCAAATCAGAACACAGCAGGATTGGAACACTGCTGTTATTAGGCAGAAATAGATATGAAAAAATTATGGATGATTGAAAATAAAAATCCTTATTTCAGACAATTTAATAAAACATGTTTGAAATATGACACTCTATTCCTCGCGACAATCTATCACTTATAAAAATCAACAATATAGTTCAAAAGCACCAATAGCTTAGTTTGTACAAGGAAATACAAACCGTACGAAATCCAAGAATGAAACAGTTCGAAAACCCGATAGCCCTCGCATAGATCAGTCGTGGGCGGGCACAGTTAGGAAACGGTTGCGTTTCGCACGCAACGCCGGCACTATGCACCGCTATAGCGAAATGCATACAGACATAATTACATGTTTCAAATGTATGTACATAGATTACCATCTGTCTTGAATGTAGCCCTTTTTTTTTGTTCACAAGGGGAAACCTTCAAAAGCTACCTGATGCCGTGGAATCGACACAGGTTTATGTGGGACTCTTACCGCACTAAAACCCCCCTAGTGACCGTCCTCAGCGCTGCGTAGAGGACTCCGGGATCTCCAAAGGAACGCAACCGGAGTCCTATTAGCTCTTCTTATTTAATTTCTGTCTACCAAAGATCGAAATGACAATTGTTCTTGTAGGTTCATACTTAATCTCAGTTATGCAATAACGTATAACCTGCGTCTTGCGGAAATTATAAATTTGTCTAATTTTCACACTAAGGTCTAAGTTGGAATGTGTGGGCGAACTACATTGGGAAAGAGTTGCGTGTAACTAACCTCAATATGATAGTAGTAATCTCAGAGTAATTATAAATATAGACCGTGATTAGATGCGAACAGTCGACATGGATAAGAACACCAAAACAATACGTAATATAGGGCAAACTGTCATAATTTAAGTACAAGTGGATGTCATAATTACGGTAAAATGTTGTGAGGAATAAAGATTTAAGAATCAAATAGGTCTAGGGTATGGATGCCAGCGTATAACCTTAGTCCTTATAAAAATCAGGTAGAACCCTTATTCTTTATGGAGTTGACCACTTACCATCAGGTGCACTGTAACCTGTATGTTTGCTACTTCCATACATAGATTAGTAAAGATGCTTCGCCGCCTTGAAATTGAATGAAGCCACAAAAGGCTGATTTGTCAGTTATTTTTTTTATTTCTTGACAAATAAAAAAACATGTTTAGAGAAAATTTACGAATAAATAACAAATACTGCGTATTTTACATAAGAAACAAAAAGGTATTTCAAATATTTAAGGAACATTTTAGCACGGAGACGTGGCAAAACTTTTTTACTCAACTATTTCAATTCTCAAAACTGGTTACATTGTCTTGTTAAGAGTGAGTAATCTTTACTAATCTATGCTTCCATATTATAAAAAAAAAATTTTTAACAAAAAATACAACCGACTTCTATGTCACTACAAAGTAAAAAATAATTCGAATAAATGTTGGTTTAGTACATATTTCTGAAGTCGGCGCTCAATATATTTCGTTGGATAACGATGTAAACAGCGTGTCTAATATGTGTGCGTGTCTAATTCGGCGCTCAATATATTTCGTTGGATAACGATGTAAACAGCGTGTCTAATATGAGCGCCGACTTCAGAAATATGTACTAAACCAACATTTATTCGAATTATTTTTTACTTTGTAGTGACATAGAAGTCGGTTGTATTTTTTGTTAAAAATTTTTTTCACCCTTTTTAGTGATGACATAATAACATTTATATTAATACAATATAAAATTGTATAAGCGAGATCATGAATTAAGGTAAGGTCTGAATTTACATTGATTGGAACCGCCCGCTCGCAGGGCGCTGCCGCGCCCTGCTCGCTTAGTTTTATATTGTCTTATATGTTCCAACCTAACCTAACTAAATAGTCAATGATGAACTGGCTTTGCAATTTCATTAGAACCAGTAAATATCTTCAAACACAACTCAATTATTCCCATTGGTTGAGGAGTTACATATTTTGTCTCCGAGCCACATTATCAGACCCTTAAATAGTCAATGATGAACTGGCTTTGCAATTTCGTTAGAACTTTCACCAAATATCTTCAAACACAACTCAATTATTCCCATCGGTTGAGGAGTTACATATTTTGTCTCCGAGCCACATTATCAGATCCTCAAATAGTCAATGATAAACTGGCTTCGCAATTTCATTAGAACCTACACCAACATTCTTCAAACACAACTCAATTATTCCCATCGGTTGAGGAGTTACATATTTTGACTCCGAGCCACATTATCAGACCCTTAAATAGTCAAAGATAAACTGGTTTTTCAATTTCATTAGAACCTACACCAAATATCTTCAAATACAACTCAATTATTCCCATCGGTTGAGGAGTTACATATTTTGTCTCCGAGCCACATTATCAGATCCTCAAATAGTCAAAGATAAACTGGCTTCGCAATTTCATTAGAACCTACACCAAATATCTTCAAACACAACTCAATTATTCCCATCGGTTGAGGAGTTACATATTTTGTCTCCGAGCCACATTATCAGATCCTCAAATAGTCAATGATAAACTGGCTTCGCAATTTCATTAGAACCTACACCAAATATCTTCAAACACAACTCAATTATTCCCATCGGTTGAGGAGTTACATATTTTGACTCCGAGCCACATTAGCAGACCCTTAAATAGTCAATGATGAACTGGCTTTGTAATTTTATTAGAACCTACACCAAATATCTTCAAACACAACTCAATTATTCCCATCGGTTGAGGAGTTACATATTTTGACTCCGAGCCACATTATCAGACCCTTAAATAGTCAAAGATAAACTGGTTTTTCAATTTCATTAGAACCTACACCAAATATCTTCAAACAAAACTCAATTATAGCCATCGGTTGAGGAGTTACATATTTTGTCTCCAGAACCCACTCTGATCCTCATCATATTTAAATGGGACCAACTTGTAGCAATTGTCCACACACGAAATTAAAGGCATTAAAATAGGTTCATAAATGGCGAAGTTATGGCTGTTATATTTACATGGGTGGAGGAGTTCCCCTCTTTTTCTCCAGAACCAATCGATGGATCCTAACCATATTTAAATGGGACCAACTCGCAGCTCGTCTCTACACAATAAAAAAAGAATTATTAAAATCGGTCCACTAACGGCGGAGTAATTGCTGTACATACATAAAAAAAAAAAAAAAAAAAAAAAAAAAAGATACCGGCCGAATTGATAACCTCCTCCTTTTTGAAGTCGGTTAAAGAAAAATTGTTTTTAAACAGCTTCACATCTGCTCACGATTCGACCAAAGTATTAGCGACATAGACGCGCTCTATGCTAATTATTACTCTAAGGCATATAAGAAGCAGGCAAGTAGGCAATCGATCATGTCCAAGCTTACTCTCTTATTAAGAGCAAATTGCAAATCTAAGCCCTAACAAACAATGATGACAGATGACAGCCGCTTAATTGGATATGAAAATTGACATGCACATTGCGTATTACATGTATATGGCCAAATTAAATTGAAGTGTCTGTCTGTAATTACTAGTTTTTGTATGGTCATAAGTATGCTTATATGACACAAACACAATTAAACAAATATTCTTTAAGTAAATTTAGTTTTTGGTGTTCCGTACCTGTTACTAAGCCTCGGCTGTTTGTTCGTCTGTCACAAGGCTCTATCTCGTGAACCTTAATACATATTTTTTTTTTACAAAGTATGCACCTATAATGGCGGCGGCTAAAAATAAATACTACAAATAAAAAAATGTTGAAAATAAGTAGGGGCCATAAAGAATCCGCCACATTTGGACATTTTTCGCTTTATCTATTGAGCCGTAATAGGTAGATAGTTCTTAATTTCACAATGCATGTACTTCAATTGCTACTATACATAACAAATACCAAAAATTTAAGAAAAAAAATTGGTGGTACAGAATTCTTCGGGCGTGAGTTCAATTTTGCACTTCTACATTCTAGAGCGACGATAGATTGTTGAAATTCAAGAAGAAACAACTTCGGAATAATATATAATTATAGTTTCAAAACTAAAAACCACGCTAAAATCGCACAATGAAAAATCTTTAAATCTGATTCCTGAAGATTCTAATGAACAGAATGGGATTAAATTATTAAAATCGTGTATTTAGTTAATTAGTTCTTGATAATTGTTCAAAATTTTAAATTAATCGAACCGTTTAAAGTGCTTAAAATCGAGTTCAAAGATTCCATTACATACGTACAGGTCAAACTAATAAAAGCGTGGTAAAAAAATGAAATTTGTATTGGAATTTAGTATTTAAAACCGCGTGCGGGACCTAGTTGCACGAGTGCATTGCATGCAATATGATTACTGAAAGCATGTTACAATCTAATGCAGATTAAGCATTTGCATATCGGATTTACATGCTGATCCGATCGTGATATAACGTCAATTGCGCAAACTAAGTGTGTTTTCCAATTGCCATTCGGTCTGTTAGACGCCATTTATTTATTTGCTTTGAATATGTTTAGGATTTTAGGTTATAGATACAAACAAAGTTCTCCGCGTAATACTGCTAGTCCGCTTTGAATATAGAAATGAATCGCGTCGCTATAGCAAATTGTATGACTACATCTGCTCGCAACAACTTCAGAGCGGACTAGCAGTTTGACGCGGACTATACTTATATATTTTTTTATAATATAGTAGTAGGAAACAAGCTTGCTATCCACTGATACTGTCGCCCTTGAACATCTGTAACAACCCCAGATAGGATTAGAGTCCTACTGGTCGCCACAGATGCGTCTACGCTGACAACTAAGTTGGAACGCTTAATATAATTTTGACTCTCTTAACACACCCTTCAAACCAGACCAGAAACACTATCACTGTTTTCATTAGGTAGAAATAAGTGTTATTAGGCAGAAATAGGTTTACAAAGTCCAATAAACCTCAAAAAAAGTTTCGTTGAAGATAACTGCAGGGTTCAAGACCTTTTTGTTTGTTATCGAGGGGGAAACCTTCAAAAGGTACCCGACAACGTGTGAGCGACGCCGGGTTATGTGGGATTTTTACCGCACTAAAACCCCCCCGGTGGCCGTCCCCTGCGCTGCGTAGAGGGCTCCGGGATCTCCAAAGGAACGCAACCGGAGTCCTCTTAGCGCGTTGCCCCGTCGGGATCCGCCCAGATGAGCTTATCGCTCACCGCACCATCTGGTGCGTACGACGGTATGCGACCACACATACCGCCGTCCTTCCCGGGGTCGCTGGCCGGGCGGTTTGAGCTCCCACTCTTGCCGTCCGCAACCCCGGAAACCCCCTTTTAGTCGCCTCTTACGACAGGCAGAGGATACCGTAGCCCTATTCTGGTCCCGGAACTACAGAGACACAGGGTTCAAACCTACCGCCACACCTATGTCAGCCTAATAACAGCAAAGTTAAGCACTGCGCTATTCCACTTTGAATGGCGTAAGGGAGACATGAGGCGATCCGACTTAGTCCTCAAGCCGCTCTCCATCAAGTGGACTGCATCATTTGCATTCAAAATATCATTAGGTATACTGTATACCCATAAGCTACATCAATCATAACTACTTCTAAAGCCAACAACAATCATAATCCAGTTGAAACGCATCCATTGCATTCAGACGCCCTGAATAGCTCGTCAACAACGCTTCCCTATAATTTCCATCCAATCGAGTCTGCCTACTAATTAGTGGCTATTCGACGCAGTCATTAACGAATAGACTATAGATACACGG
This sequence comes from Epargyreus clarus clarus, assembly GCA_014595695.2. NCBI lineage: Eukaryota > Metazoa > Arthropoda > Insecta > Lepidoptera > Hesperiidae > Epargyreus > Epargyreus clarus. Next base: position 2,150,442 of record JACTTY020000005.1, on the reverse strand, counting down.
CTACGGCTATACCATGCGTCGTATGCGACTTTCTTTGCAGACATTACGAATCATGCAACTTAAAGCCGCGTCACATTATGCCACTATCTTTCATAGATTAGTAAATACTTCGCCGCCTTGAAATTGAATGAAGCCACAAACGGCTCATTAGTAAGTTCTTTTTTTGAATTCTTGACAATTAAAAACATTTTTAGAGAAAATTTACGAATAAATAACTAATACTGCGTAATTTACATGATAAATTAATAATTATTTCAAATATTTTAGAGACATTTTAGCATGGAGACGTGGCAAAACTTTTTTACGCAACATTTCAATTCTCAAAACTGGGTACATTTTCTTGTTAGGATTGAGTAATCTTTATTAATCTATGCTATCTTTGCATTCTTTATGCAATGAGTTCAAATTCGTGTGGCTCACTGGTTTTCAAAGTTATGTGCGTATTAAAAATTAATAGTCATTTACTTAAACGGCGATAGAAGACATCGTGAAAATTCTTAAAAAATGGTTTTCAAAGATATGTGAAGTTCATACGCACTTGGCTAGCCTGGTGGACTATGGCTTAATCCTTCTCATTCTGAGAAACCTGTGCCCAGCAGTGGGACAGTAATGGGTTGATGATACGCACACCGCAGCTCGGAAGCGCAGTGTCGATATAAACAAGCCCCGCTGTCTAGCAATCAGGGCCCGGGTCACTGACCCCCGGGCTAATGACTCGCTATAAAATCGCCACTTGTTAGACTCCTCACAGACAAGCAGCGTTAATCACGCTCGCTAACGCTGAAGTCGGTGACATCCAGATGACGTCACATTGTATCCGTAAATAAAATATTTATTTATTTGTAAAGCACTAATAGCATTATAATAATCTCCTACAGACCACATCAAGTCTTACTAACCTTAAGGACGAGAGAAGCGATTGATTTAGGAAGGCAATATAGCATAATGAAAGTAGACTACATCATGTCTTACTAGGCTGAAACGAATCATTGAATTTATATTCATATTCTTCAAACCAGAACCAAAATCTAACTGAAAATTTCAATAACCTCATTACACATGCAAGATACATTGTAAGCCCAACCTCTAAATACACACAGTAAAAAAACTTTTTCCAGTCAAGAAAAAATCTTGTTCGATTTCGGCTTGCTTGGTTGATTTCAAATGGACACCTAGTCTACATGAAATACTAGTCTAGATCGTCGGAATCGAACCCAGATCCCGACGCAACAGTCACTACTGTAACCACAACTACGCCAGATTATACAATATAAACTTTTCAACGTGATTGTGAGCGTGCACTCACACTGCGAGCGTTCCGCTACGAGACTACATTAGATGAATGCCAGCTAGAATAAACATTGGAACATTTTGAGCAAATTGCAGTCGCTCTGGGACATACATTACTGAACTTTCCTCGCAAACTACAGCCAGATGTAAAGTTTAAATTGCGATCTTAAATCATGTACCAGCGCGTGTTTGAAAAGTAGAACCCTCTGTGGTTCGACTCCGGCGGCACCACCGCCACACCTATTTCTGCCTTATAACAGCAGTGTTAAGCGTGGCTGTATTCTGGTTTTGAAGAGTGGTAAGGGAGACATACTTTTCCGAGGTATTTTCGAGCTGGAACAGCTTAGTCCTCAGGGGTAGCTGCGCATCTGTGGCCGACCTCAGGTATGAATATCTAATCCTATCTGATTGCGTAAGACCATGGGCGGCAGTAACAACTTACCACCAGGTGGACAGGATGCTCGTCTGTTACTCCTATATTAAGCTAAGCGCTTACAGCGCCGCAAGTCTGAAGAGGGGTTAAGATCCTTCCAGAATTAGAGACACTGGTATTGTCTATGTTTATCGTCCCGCCAGCGAAGTAGTACAAAACATAAACCTTTTTTACGTATAATTACACTGTTACAATGGTCGCTATTTGGATTGACTGGATAACAGGTTGGAATAATGTGTTTAACCAATTTGTGTGCTAACGTTCGAGTTAATTGGGTATTGTAGGAAACCTTTTTAAGTCACATTGCTGTGCACGGGTCTATCCCCTTAATAGAGCAAACCCGATGTGTACTTAACAATAAAACTAATTTACAATAATAATAGTTTAAAAACTAAAAACCACGCTATAATCGCACAAGGAAGATCGTTAATCCTGATTCCTGATAATCCTGATGAGGTGAATGGGATTAAATTATTTAAATCATGTATTGTCATCGGTTCTTGATAATTTTTCAAAATTTTAAAATTAACCCGGTCGGATTGGGTAAAAATCGAGTTCAAAGATTCCGTTACATACATACATACAGGTCAAACTAATAAAAGCATGGTAAAAAGGTAATAGCAAAAATGCTCACAGGAGTTGAAAAGGCAGAATTTGATAAAAAAATAAATTTTCCTACTAAGATTTTTACACGTTTTTCCTTATAGTTTCAGAATTGACCATCTACGCATACTTGAAAAATTCACTCTGTACAACTAGTAGGAAAAAAGTATTTTTCTAACACATCACTCTTATATGAAAAGTTAAACAGCTTTACATACCAAAATTGTAACTTCCTTGTACCCTTTTCCTTCTAACTTAACTTCACATTTCACACCCAGTAATTCAGACAATCAACCTCAATCCAATAAGTGTGTAATCCGCAGATTAATCTCGCATGTGATCTTGATCACACCTCACACTAATTCAATTACACCCTAGCCCTTCACAGGGAACTATGCCTGCCGGTTGGGATCACACGAGTAATTAATCGAATTACATTGCCTTTTCCTTGTATGTCTGTACTCTATAGTGTAATTATCTAAAAACATCGATGTATGTATCTTTCGTTTGTTACTTTATTTTATCAAATGCAGGACTTTACGCTGGCCCAATTTCTAGAAAGCGAATGCAGCCTATGCGTATTGAGTATACTGTATACTACAGAAAACGTTTCAGCGTGTATTTTTATACCCGAAAATAAGTAATTACCTTTTTAACGACTTTTACCTGCATTCCCCTGCACATATCGCAATGAAAAATACATTCAACATCGTAATACGAAAACAATTTATTTGCAAGATTTGATTTGAGATTTGACTCTCACATACACACGAGCTAACAAAATAAGTTAGATAAGAGCATGTAAAAATATTGCTGCCTCCATAGATAAAAAATATCTCATCGCCTTGTAATTGAAGGAAGCCATTAAATGGCTTAAATGGCTGACAATGTGTCGGCTATTTAATGGCTGGCATGGTGTAATTTACGCGGAACAATGTTAAATGGTGCAGATAGACAAAATCGAAGAAAAAGTGCGGAAAATATATAGTTTCATTCGTAAATGAAAAATTCGTAGATGTAAAAACCACATTTTTTCAATTATTTTTCAAACATGAAAATAGATGTCAGTGACAATTTCAATTGGCAAAACAAGTTACAATTTCTTGTTAGGATTAATCTTTACTAACCTATGGCGAACATATAACCGGTTAACAGATTGCGTTGTACACATTAATATAAACACCATTATTTTCACAATGCCAAAACAAAATGATGGTTGGCACGGTGGCCGGGTGGGCAGATAACGCTATTTATTGAGCCCGCCCGCGCCAATTGCTTATCGCTACAAAATGTAAAGTTGCAGATAATTTGTGTATTTTTTATTAATATTAACAGTAAAAAGTAATTCTCAAAATTAAAAAATAAAATAAAGCAAAATTGGTACGCTAAAAAAAAGTAAAATAACTGGTATATAACTAGTAATATAAAAATTGTTGTTAAAACCAAAAAATAAAAAATAAAAAAAATCTTGTTCGCGCCTGTTATTAAATAATAGTCTGTCTGCAATAGCTTAAAAATGTACTGATAAAATTACGAAAAAAGTAGGATCCTAAAAACAATACATACCAATCTTATTACTAAAATTTGACTGCAGTATTATTTTCATACGAACAAAATCTTCAAACCACAATTTATCAAACCTCCTCAACTTTATTCATTACACGTTACATAGACTTACAAAGCTTACGAAAAGCACAAAGCACATTACCATACTATGGCCTATTCATATGAAATGCTAATAACGTTAGACCTAACGGGATAATAATTAGTATGGGTGCTTTAACATAAGAATATCCGGCGTTACAGATCGCTGGCGATATCCATAGTGTGGTTACCGTTATGTTGCAACTGAATTCCCTTAGCACTGGCGTCCTCTACAATGGCTTCCGATTCGATATGGACTGTGGTTGAATGGCTTGAAAATTTCAAAAGATTCAATTAACTAGTTACCGTAGCTGCTTCTGCTAAAACTTGGTATTATAGTTCCTTTTTTGTAATAGAAGTAATAACTATTCTACCCCAAATCATAAATAATTATTGCCTAAAGCTCACAGATGTCTGATCTAAAGAGGACCGAAGTCCTAATCTTATATTAAGATTCACTAAGGGCCTATTCACATTAGATCGATCCTACAGTTTTTTATTCGTCGACTAACAGACATTGCTGTTCACATTATAATGACAGCCACTCTGACAGCCTGACTTAATAAAAACAAACTTTTGTAACCCGCTCTTGTCGCTTAGTGTGAACAGCAACAAATAAGCATCTAGCATGACGAACTAAATACATTCGTAGTAAAAACGTACAAAAGCCTTTATTTTCCGTACTTTCACATTAACATGCCCGTCATACGCGATATCGACTCGACTCCCTCGGGACTCCGCTTCGGGAGCAACGTCATTTAAACTCATTGTTTGTATGTATTATTCAGCATGAAAACATACCATATATTTTGGAGTAGTTGTTTTCTAAACTTCTCTTGTTTGGACTTTGAAGATTTATCAAGACTTATGTTCGCCTAATGACCAAATTCGACCATAGACAACAATGAAAATTTTAGAAAACATAATTATGAATTTTAATGTATTATATAAGAGAGACGTTTTTTATACTCAAAGTCCCAAACTAGGAATCCCCGTGTCATGGACACGCACAAGGACTAATACACCTACACCCAGACCCAGAACAAATATCTAAATTCATCATTCCGATATATATCTAGCCGGGAATTGAACCCATTTCACAGTATAGTGACCACTTCGCCTCGCAGGTCAAGAAATCGCATTACTTTACCGATGTTACGACTTCTGACAGTACAGCAACGAACGAACATGATCACAAAGATACAAATTCTATGGATCTATAGAAAAGCCATAAACTGAACCCCGTAGCGAGGATCCAAAACAATGGTGTCTCGGTCAATAAAATGGGAGCGTCAGATGATATCATTAGCGAACCCCGTGCTCGCACCGTAGGAGACAATTCCGTAGTGATGATAATGGGATTAGGTACTTTATTTGTACTGCACGACACATTAAATTATCTTTCAGAAATGTATACAGATAAATTAGTTATGTGTGTTAAAATAACTCTGTGATTCTCCATTTATTTGTATGCTTGATACCAAAATACACAAATGCGATTATTACTATATCCGTCTTTGTATATTTGTCCATTATTGAGTTAAATTGCATGGCTTTAACTGACATCTTCAACCTTTAGCCGAAGTGCACTTATTCATACTAGTAATAGGTATGAAGGAGGTAGTTCCGGGACTAGAATAGGGCTACGGTATCCCCTGCCTGTCGTAAGAGGCGACTAAAAGGGGGCTTCCGTGGTTGTCGGCGGCAAGAGTGGGAACTCAAACAGTCCGGCAAGCTACCCCGGGAAGGACGGCTCTCATTCCTTGTCTACATTTTTTATTCGATAAAATTCTTTACTGATACTTACTGAGAAGTCATATACATATTTTTCTATAGTCCTACATATCACGAACAAACACGTACTTATAGAGAATTCCACTCGTTCGCAATAAAAGGGAAGCGTCGAATGATATCATTACGGCGGCTCACTTATTGACATCGCGGCAGACAATTACGCTGTGATGGCCCGGGAATAAAAACCTCAATGCCATTGGACCGCGTAATGAAATTACGTGCGGTAACGGAAATGTGCGGGATGGAACTAAAAGTGATTAATTGTCAGTAATTATCTGTACAGAATGGAGTACTTTTGATATGTTATTGACGGATATATTTTGACTTAGTGACAGTTACTTTTTGGACTTTTAGACTCTAAACTAAAGACGGAAGACAATTACGCTGTGATGGCCCGGGAATAAAAACCTCAATGCCATTGGACCGCGTAATGAAATTACGTGCGGTAACGGAAATGTGCGGGATGGAACAAAAAGTGATTAATTGTCAATAATTATCTGTACAGAATGGAGTACTTTTGATATGTTATTGACGGATATATTTTGACTTAGTGACAGTTACTTTTTGGACTTTTAGACTCTAAACTAAAGACGGAAGACAATTACGCTGAGATGGCCCGGGAATAAAAACCTCAATGCCATTGGACCGCGTAATGAAATTACGTGCGGTAACGGAAATGTGCGGGATGGAACAAAAAGTGATTAATTGTTAGTACGAGTAATTGTGTACAGAATGGAGTAGTATTGATATCTTATTGACGGATATATTTTGACTTTTAGGCTCTAAACTGAAAAACAGGAGACAATTACGGAAGAAAAACTTCATATCATCGGAGAAGGTAATAAAATTACGTGTTGAAGCAAAAATATGGAGCAAATAACATAATTGAGTGAAATCAACTTACTGTACGGACTAATTTTGGATTTTTGGTGACAGATATATTGAACTTTTATTCCCCAAACCAAAAAACTCTAAACGAGAGAAAATGACTTTGTGATGGTCCGAGAATAAAAACGTCAATGTCATCCGACCGGGTAATGAAATTACGTGCGGTAACGGAAATGTGCGGGATGGACCAAAAAGTGATTAATTGGCATTAACTCTGTAATGATTAATTCTATTATTTGGCGACTCTTAGGCTATAAGTTAAAGAACAGGTTAGTTAAAGGAAGACAATTACGTTGTGATGGCCCGAGAATAAAAACCTCAATGTCATTGGACCGCGAAACGAAATTATGTGCGGTAGCGGAAATTAATTCACACAAACGTTTGTGATTATTTTTGTAACAGAAGTCTACATTGTGATAAAAATAAAAACCTCAATGCCATTCAATAATTCAATTCACACCGAATAGTGAAATGTCATCTATAACCAATAAAGACCAAATAATATTGTTCAAAATATTCAAACATTTTGGTAATGGACTTTGGTAAACAGACAGTTTGGTTTACAGACAGGCTTACGATTTTCTAATGATATAACCCTTTGGCTAGTACTATTTATTGCGAAAGGAAGCTCACATTATTAAAATGAACTCCGAAGTCACGCCATGAGAATCGATCATCCGACTAAGTTAAAAGCGATGTAATCGTCGGCGTTTTGATGTATCACGTTCAGCTGCACGAAATTCTAATCGCCATTGCATTAAATGCTACGCGATGACTATCATTAAGCTAGCTTTGAGGTATTTATTGTCTTACTACACGCGAGCAACTGAAGCGAGCTTTTACGCAGATTCGCTCGTCGCGTTCAGAGGTGTTTTTGTCTACCCCTCAGGAACGGTACTTTTTCAGGATCCTTACCGCACTTACTATAAAATCCCCCCGGTGATCCTCGTCGCTGCGTTGAGGACTCCGAGATCTCCAAAGGAACGCAACCGGAGTTCTCTAAGCATCTAGCCCCGTCGTGCTCTACCCTGATGAGCATAAAAACATCTAGTGTTAACGACGGTATGCGGCCCACATATCGCCGCCCTTCCCGGGGTCGCTCACCGAGCGGTTCGAGCTCCCACTCTTGCCACCCGCGACCCCGGGAGTCCCCTTTTAGTCGCCTCTTACGATAGGCAGGGGATATCGTAGCCCTATTCTGGTCCCGGACTACAAGGACAGAGAGTCTTTCGAAATGAAAAGTCTATCGCTATATTCAGTACTAGTGGGACAAGTGCCTAAGCTAAGATAAACTAAACTCGATTTCAACAGAAAGCTGTAAACATAAAACCAGATTCCCGACATTTAGGTTAGGGTAGGTTCGTTTTGAAACAACATTTGAATGGGCCCGTATCAATCAGATTAGAAAAACAACTCAGTTAAACTAAACTAACACAGCGTTAGAATAAATAAACATTATTATATCAGTCCAATTGAATTATTATATTTGTATTTTGAAGGTGGTAGAACACTTTGTGGTTCGACTCCGGCACCACTGCCACACCTATTTCTGCCTTATAACAGTAGCGCTAAGCGCTGTTGTTCCGGTTTGCAGGGTGTGGTAAGGGAGACATACTTTTCCGAAGCGTTCCAGCTTAGTCGTCAGGGATAGCGGCGCACCTGTGCCCGACCTCAGGTGGGAATATCTAATCCTACCTGGGGTTGATTACAGATGTCAATAGGCGGCAGTAGCCACTTGCCATCAAGCATGCTCGTCAGCTACTCGTATATTATATATAAAAAATAGATTAGAAAAGCAACTCGTTTAAATTATACTAACAGAGCGCTAAAATAAATAAACATATTATATCAGTCGACTAAATATTTGCAGCAGTTCTAAACTCGGAGGGATTCTGAGAATAAACTATACGGATTTCGTATATGAAATCTTATTTTCATATATGTTCATAGATATTGTGGTTTAGGAAAGATTAACTTAGGTATGAATGAAGAAATGAATCCCAAAAAGTTACTAAAGAAAATACCTGCTACTAGTAAGAAGTGATAGCCTAGTGCTAGAAGCTTGGTTTCTCATCCAGGGGTCCCAGGTTCCAATGCCAGGTTTTTCAAAGTTATGTGAGTTTTAGATATTAATTACCACTTGTTTAAACGATGAAAGCATCATACCTAGGAGCTCATAAAAACAATTTTCAAAAATTCTAAGTCTATCAATCTGCATTTGGCCTGCGCGGCGTAATCTTGGGAGAGGAACCCGTATACGGCAGTAGGACAGTAATTGGCTATGATGACGATGAAACCGTATTCAAATCAGAATACTGCAGGCTTCTGTCCTAATCGGTAAAATAAATACAACATTACCATTTCCATGGCCGAAATTAGCTCGAAAAATTCTCCCTATTCCAAAAACGCTAGAAATAAAACTAACCATTCAACCACAATTTTTTTGGCGCTTCAGCTTAAACCTGGCTAATTCACAGGTTTGCTTAATTCCTACATTACTGCCTGCGATGTAATTACATTTTTTACCAACGAATGTGTCGTTGGTACAAAATGTTGTAAAAGTAAAATGTATATAGTCTTCGTTTTATTTTCCATTTCAGTGACCACTTAGGGCTGTCACATTTTCATGGGATAGTATAAAGTAGTTGTAGCGTAAAATTAAAGTTGATTCACGAGCTCATTAAGCAATAAGGTCTGATCATCAAGTAAACTGCATACTCGTTTGCTACTTTCTTACCTTTTTTCAAAGAAAACGTGTTTGTACTCACGTACAAAAGAAGTTACACTTCTTTGGCGTGTTTAATATAACGCAGAGTCTACAAAACAACACACAAAAATATAACAAAATTACTGGTACAACGTATGATATAACGTATTGTCGTATCGTATCATTTATTTATTTATTTTATTGATCTAATTATTATTATTATTATTATTTATTTTATTGATTTAATTATCATACCTATTAATCAATTATAATTACATAAATAATAACGACACGCTCAAACGGAACCGTTTCTGTCAGAAAACGTTGCAATACTATTTCATCCTCATAGCGCGCCTAAATAAATAAATTAAAAAATGTTAAGCCACAGTTGACAGCCCTAACGAGGGCAAGCTTTTAAGCTAAAAGTGTTGTCGGCTTGTCGCATTACAGCTGTGTGCTGCTCTAATTGCTTTTTTCACTCGTATGATTTAAGCGCTAGGTTTTATGGTGGAAATTGTTTAAATCCTTGCTATTGTTACGTCGATGCCAATAGAATTAAAAATAAAAATGAATGAAAAGCTTTTAGTTGCTGGACTTGGTAGCGACATTTTTGTTGTCTCAGTATGAGTGAAAACACTTTAGGTGCTCGACTTGGCAGCGACTACGCCCACTGCTGAGCACAAGTCCTTTCCCACAGTTAGGAGAGGCCAGGGGCATACTGGGGAGCTACATGATTGCCACATCTAAGATCTGATACAATATAAGCACGAAATAAACCAGTACAATTATATAATGAACTTATAATAACAACACAAAGTAAAGGTTCTTATATTGTAAAATGAAACTAACGTTATATCTGTAAAGTTTAGGTACAAGAAGCATTTTAAATAATTACTTAAATACAAATATGAAAGTGAATAATACGAATAAATGAATTTACTTTTAATAATAAATGAATTCTAAAAATAAAAGCGTGTTAACAATTTCGCCTCTATCACTAGCCCGCCAAACTATTAAACCAGACTATTAAAGTTTATCCCAAATTTTCCATTATAAATACAGCATACACGAAACGGCACGTACAAAAATATGGGCTTAATCCGTCGAGCGGGCTGCGGGTACCAGATACTATAAGCCAACACCCAAAGTGCAGACGCAAACATATTTTAACCCATGCTACTCGTACATACATACCATAATAGATGTTATGTATAACTTTGCCAAATAAATTTATAAAAAGTTCTTAAAAACAAGCCCTACCTACCCAAGCTACATACCCTAATAAAAAGCAAAACTTGTCATATTTACTAGCCAAATTTTTAATGTCGAATTGTATCTGACGATTTTGTGAAAAACACTTTCATAATACATTACACAACATAGTTCTACCATTACAGATTATAATTCTTCCTTATTATCTTTTGCAAAATTCAAATTATGAACGAGAATTAACGGACAAAAGTCCTTCTTATCTCGAGAGGTCAGTAATGATTGGGAAATGGAAGAACCTTCGTTAGTCATTATTACTGACCTTATATTGAGATTTCGCTAACTCATAATTTAACAAGGTGTAATATTCATTAAATTTGAAGTAATTACTTAATTATTCAAGTTAATTCCTTAATTTATTATAATTTAAACCTTCGTAGTTCATCTCATACGGCAGCACAGCACGTGTACTTACGTGTATATCTGCCTTATAACAGTGGTAAGCGCTGCTGTATTCTGTCTTGAAGCTGAAACGCCACGGAAAAGTATGTCTCCTTTACCAAACCCTTCAAACCAGATCACAGCAGCGCATAACACTACTGTTATAAAGGAGAAATAGTTGTAGCTGTGTTGCTGCCGGAGTCGAACCATAAAGGGTTCTATTACCTTCAAACCTTATTTACTAGGTTTCATAATTTTTTTTTAATATAGAATTAAAAAAAAAACAATTATAAAACCTTACAAACATTTATAATTCAATTTTCCACAGAAGCCCTACTCGAAAACAAATCATATGTATTGTATAATCTTGTGAATATTTGCAACACATTTTTCGATTTCTCATACATTTTCCATATCTCAGTGTATTCTGGTGAGCAAACATTATCGAGTTTGTAGAAAACTGGAATATTTGTGTAGAATCCCGAGTGGACGCTGGATTCAGGAACGGGGCGGAGTTGGAGCACGACGCCCGAGGGAGGGAGGTTACTGAGTTCAGGAGATACCGAAAAATATGGAATTGTGTTAAAACTACATCGTGGAAAGCATTGACGTCGTATGAAGTTGCGATGTCGTGTCGTGGAAATCTATGACGTGCGTCGTAAAAAAACACGACATCGTAAAAATTGGTAATGCATTCGCACTCGTGGAAAGAAATACATAGATCCAAGATATTCATGAATTCTAGAAATGCAATTTTCCACCATCTAATAAAGCCTCACAAAAACAAACTATAAATATAACCTTACGTATATTCGTAATACATTTTTCTATTTCTCATACACTTTCCATATCTCAGTGTATTCTAGTTTGTAGAAAACTGGTTTTTTTTTGTAGAATCCCGAGTGGACGCTGTAACATTCACGAACGGGCGGAGTTGGAGCACGACGCCCGAGGGAGGGAGGTTATTGAGTTCAGCAGATACCGAAAAATATGGAATTGTGTTAAAACTACGTTTGTGGATATTTATCGACCGTGGTTTCTATAAGCTACGGCTAAAATATACGAGTTATGGCGTTTCATGGAGGTAAGTTGTGACGTGTAAGATTTCAATGTCGCGTCGTGGAAATAGACGTGCGTCGTAAAAAATCACGACATCGTAAAAATTGGTGATGCTATCCTGCTTTATTTTCTCTTGAAGCGATTTTCATCATTTTTAATGGTAAGATATTCATAGACTCTATTTTCATGAATTATAGAAATACTAACTGACCCGGCAAACGTTGTGGTGCCATATAAATAAAAATGTTAAGGGTGAACAATCCTTATCACTATATGAAAATAGATAGTAGCCGATTCTCAGACCTACTGAATATGCATATAAAATTTGGTGAAAATCGGTGAAGCCGTTTCGGAGGAGTACGGTAACTAACATTGTGACACGAGAATTTTATATATAAGATATTACACCTTTATATAGTATCGATAATTCATCGTCAATACTGTTGAAATGTCTAGTGTTTCAATACTGAGCAGTGACGTAAATGGTGTAGCGCGAAACGCGCTGAAAACACCAATTACTGTCGACAATGGCGCGCCTCTGTCGGGAATTAACGAGCCTTGTTTGTTCACAATTCGATAAATAATATTCGATATAGCATTCCGTATTGAATATTATATTTTGGGAAACATTCTGATAATATTTTATTTTAGTAACAATTGTAGACGTATTGTGGATGAGTTATGTTAAGTAATAAAGAAATGGTTTGATTTATTTACAGAAATTTATCTGTATCTCTGAATAATATAATCGAAGTTATTGTCTATCACTTAGAAGTCAGTTATGGAAATCTCATTTTCTAAACTTCAATACGTAGGTATATAATAACACCACGAGGTAATACATGTTTCCACAATAAGTAGGCACGTAAAATCTAGATTTTTTCGTTTTGTCATTGAGTACATACATACAAGTACACGTATATGAAGGGTATTGCACGCAAAAGTAGAATTTAAAGAATAATGTAAAATAATTTCTCCTTCTCATTCTGAGAGGAGTACCATGTCCAGCAATAATTGATCTATCATCTATCTATGAATCACAATAAAGCAGTAATATGTTGATGACTGTACTTAGTATAACTTTACCGTAGAATATGTCTACAAACCAAAAAACCAAAAAATTACACAAGATGCATGCACGACAAAACGCTATTTACTCATAACGTAAACCTACAAATCTCGATAAATTAAAACAACATAAAACATCTCCATCATAGCCAAAGCGTAGCCTAAGTTTTTCAATGCGCGTAATTGTCGGTGCGCAGCACAATAGTGGCAATTTGCAGAATTACCACCGCAGCGTACCGGGCCATATGTTGTAGATTCACCGTAAGAAATTCTAATTTGCCTAATTTTACTAATGAACTGTTACTTGCTGTACTTAGGTATATAAATAATATTATTAATTTTAATTGTATCTAATCTTATATATAAAATTCTCGTGTCACAATGTTAGTTACCGTACTCCTCTGAAACGGCTTTACCGATTTTCACCAAATTTTATATGCATATTCGGTAGGTCTGAGAATCGGCTACTATATTTTTTCATACCCCTTAGTGATAAGGGTTGTTCACTCTTAACATTTAAAATCGGGTCAGCTAGTTAACTATAGAACCTGAATATATTAGTTCCTTCTAGTTACCTTTAAAAAATAAAATTTCTATGAAACTAATAACTAGTAAACTGTAACTAGTAAACTAATAAACTAATAACTAGTCTCAAAAAACGACAATTAACCAGATCGAGAATCCGTCTATTTTTTAAGTCTAAAAAAGTACAAGTAATGAACCATCCAAAGCGTATATCTACAAAGTGATATCGTCACCGAAGAGATAGCGAATAAGCAGGAATTGAGCTCCCAACCCCCTTAAACTCATTTCCTGAACGACCCGATCATCGATAGGATTCATTTGAATAAGCTGGTGGAACAGAGATATTCTGTTCCAATATGTATGGTTATGTGGTAGAACCCTTCGTGGTTAGACTGCAGAGACACCACCGTAACACTTATTTCTGCGTAATAACAGCGGTGTTCAGCGCTGCTGTGTTCTGGTTGGAAGTTTGTCGTAAAGGCGATATACTTCTCCGAGGCGTTCCAATTCAGTCCTCAGGGATAGCAATTCATCTATGTCCAACCTCAGATAAGCCACCTCTTTTATATTAAGTTGATTACTAACGACCTTGGGCGGCGGGAGCCACTTGCCATCAGATAATAATAATAATAATAATAAACGTTTATTGCCATAATAACACAGTTTACACAAAGAATAAATGTACATTTTACAGTAATATTAATATGACAAAAGGAATTCGGCTCAGCATTGCTGTCTCAGAATCAGGGATTCGAGTAGCGCTGTTTTTCAGCCGCTCCTATAATCCCTGTGGTGTTAGGTGGGATAAGAAGATAGTCAGCCGTGGGGCATCTCCTGGGTTTTAAAATCCAAGCGTGTATGTGTGTGTGTGTGTGTGTTTGTGTGTGTGTGTGTGTGTGTGTGTGTGTGTGTGTGTGTGTGTGTGTGTGTGTGTGTGTGTGTGTGTGTGTGTGTGTGTGTGAGATGAACTGCAAACTCGTTTACTAATAAACATTATTTAAAAGAAAAAATATCTAAATATAATATACGTTGATGGTGCTAGAACCCTTGGGAAGCACCACCGTCATTGCTATTTCTGCATTATAATATGCCTTCTTGTTAGTACATGTACTCTTCACAAACAATGTAGACAAACAAACTTAATATTCGAACTTAACCAGCTGCTATGAACGTTAAGCCAATCCCAGCCAATTTCCATTTACCCATACTTATGAACACGTGCGCTGCCTCCCAGCCTTACGATCTATCTCGTGCATAGCCAAGTAAGTGTAGAAATACATTTGAATTGCGGCATACGCCAAACGCCTCGTCTGCGCCCCTTGGACGGATTTTCAAACTTTCACACAGCTATTCTTGATGTTAAAAATATGTATCTAAAATTTTTTTTTTTTTTTTTTTTTTTTTTATAATATAAGAGTAGCAGACGAGCATGCAGTCCACCTGATGGTAAGTGGCTACTGCCGCCCATGGACATCTGTAATCAACCCCAGATAGGATTAGATATTCCTACCTGAGGTCGGCCACAGATGCGCCGCTACCCCTGAGGACTAAGCTGGAACGCCTCGGAAAAGTCTGTCTCCCTTACCACACCCTTCAAACCGGAACACAGCAGCGCCTAACACTGCTGTTATTAGGTAGAAATAGGTGTGGCGGTGGTGCCGCCGGAGTCGAACCACAAAGGGTTCTACCACCTTAAAAAACTACATTTTTGTAATAAACACGTCAAAATTGTTTTGAAAAATAAGACCACTAGAACGGATTTTTTGTACAGTTTTTATAATAATTTCATTTTTTGTATAGATAAATAAGGCTTAAATTCATATAAGACTTCCAAAGTATTTATATGTGATTTTAAAATTATTTCTAACACCTTACATATCCTCAAAATTTATCGTCATAATACTAAAGATAGCATTTATATTTATATATTTGCTTGTCAATAAACACAAAACAAGCGCATCATCTCTTCACACACGCAACACGCAAGCAATAACAAGCACATCGAACCAGCTACCAGCTCAGTTCCAGCCCGAGGCACTTACCAGCACGTGTCGTTAGCCACAAGCCAGCGAGTCGCGTAATTTGTACCAAGTTTTTGCAGCGACGCTATCCATTCGGAAACTTGGCCGCCGCTCACATGGCCAGATAAAGTGTTGTTCGGAGTTCTGCCAAGGGGTGTGCGAATTATTTTTGTTACGAAAATACGGAAAATGTTTACACATCTTTTTAAACACATTAGACTTCTGTGTTTTATCGGTCCACTGGACAAAGAAAAATACACAAACATCCAACGCAAAAGCATAAAAAGGAAGTTTTTTTTTATAATGCGGCCTGCATGGATGATAAGTGTGTACTTTACATGGACATCTTTAACTAACTCTCTATATAAGAATAAATACAGAATAATACGAGTCGGTCACAGTCACTTTGCTACCCCTGAAAACTAAATTGGAGCGCCAGATATAAGTATTTCTTCCTTACCACACCCTTCAAACTAGAACACAGTGCTTAACACTGCTGTTATTACTGTTATAAGACAGAATATATAAAACTACAATAACGGAATCTCAAGGAATAAAACACAACAAGAACATTAAGAATTTTCCAGAAAAAATGCAACTATGATATTGCTTCGTACAATCTACTATCAGGAAAATAGTTATTTGAAAAAGAACTTAAGAAGGCTTAGGAAGGCAATCGCTGAACAATATTTTATATTCTCTTGCAATATCCGCAGCTTTGCAGTTTTTTTTTATAATATAGTAGTAGCAGACGAGCATGCATTACACCTGATGTACACTATAAGTGGTTACTGCCGCCCATGGACATCTGTAATCAACCCCAAATAGGATTAGATATACCTACCTGAGGTCGGCCACAGATGCACCGCTACCCCTGACGACTAAGCTGGAACGCCTCGGAAAAGTATGTCTCCCTTACCACACCCTTCAAAACGGAACACAGCAGCGCCTAACACTGCTGTTATTAGGCAGAAATAGGTGTCGCGGTGGTGCCGCCGGAGTCGAACCACAAAGGGAACCACCTTCAAAATAGACCTTCAGTTATAGAATTACAATTTTTTACAACGCTTTTATTAGCTGCACCTGTATGTATGTGGGCATGTAACCTGCATATGTGTATGTATCTGGGTATGTAACGGAATCTTTAAAGTTGATTATTACCCACTTTGTACGGTCAGATTATATTAATTCTTAATTCGGAGCTTTTGAGGAATCGTAGACAATACACGAGTATTTAGTTATGTGGATGTTTTCTAGAGCTTGTGCAGCTGAAGCCCATTTGTACCTGGCTACGGAGAGTAATGTATTTCGAGCGTATGTATGTAGGTATATCTTATTACTTAGCATGCCCTAAAGCACTAACGCGTTGACCTATTGTAACATATGAAATGTAATATTCTTAATTGTGGGGGCTACAAAACTTCGTTTTTCAATTAATTATTTTTATACAGACTGGCATTTTGTTTTTCTTTTCTTTTTATAATAATTACTAGGTTATATAACTCTCAGGCATACATTTTCGCGAATTTCTGCTCATAAAGCTAGTAATAGTTAACTTCTCATACCAAAAAACAACAGAAAAATCTGCGTTACGTTCCTGACATTTCACCCGCGCAATCCAACCACTATAACCAACTAAAGTTGGTAACACTAAAGTATCACACGGTAAACAATTCGGAATGAACCCCCAAAGTATCCAATATCCCCGATAGTATCTGAAGGATGTGGCGATACCCTCGTCAAACAGACGACCAAGTGTTCGGTGAACCAAAGGGCCAGAAGGGCTTCCACGATAACAATCTCAGTGCCTAAAGTCGAGATCAATAAAATTTAATATCGGCAGATGGACACGGGTTTTCGCCTGTGCCTTGACAACGATAAAATATCAAAGGTACACAGCCAATTTTGGGATTATGTAGAGGTATACTTGTTACAATTAGGTTTCACCAATGTATTTTTACTTAGCGTGAAGGTCGGAGGTCCTTTTTATGAACAGTAAACTTCGGTTCCTCTGATAACTTTGATGGTGTCAATCGTAGTACTTCAAAAACGGGTCATATTAATTTCTTAAATTTCGTTTCAACTGTTTTGCGGTAAAAACACAACAGAATGATTGGGTTATTTTTGGATATACGTGTGTATTAGTAATAAGGAGTAAACCAACAAACAATCAAAGGTTCTAGAGAAAAACTGTAAGTCCGTACACGCAACGCGTATAGGCAAAAGAAACTTCAAAATCCTTATATCTCAACAACAACTAAGTCTACAGCGCTTCATAATGAAAGCGTCGGTACTACGCTCACGCAATTTGCGCCGCAATAAACCATCGCGGAATAATTTGCGCCGCAACACAACAAATGTGATGAGCCCCATTATCCTCGACCGTTAGCTATTACTGATTTCTTGGGAAAGCAAAATAACGTCTATTTTTCGTTTTATTACTACTAATCATTGTTTTTGAAACGATATTTGAACTTTATACTAAATGTTTCGTAGTTTATACTTAACAGACAGTCTACATCTACCTCTAAAACATATAGAGTCCCATCAAAAACTAGAAACCGTACACGCGACGGATTCACGCACACGAAACTGCGTGCATATTAATTTTATTTTTAATAATATAGGAATAACAGACGATCATGCAGTTCACCTGATGATAATTTTTACTGCCGCCCACAGACATCTGTGATCAACCCTACATAAGTTTAGATATTCCCACCTGAGGTCGGCCACAGATGTGCCGCTACCGCTGATGACTAGGCTGGAACGCCTTGGAAAAGTATGTCTTTCTCACCACACCCTTCAAACCAGAACACAGCAGCGCTTAACACTGCTGTTATGAGGCAGAAATAGGTGTAGCGGTGGTGCCGGTGCTCTTAAATCAATAATACGATATATAACAATGCCGCATATTAAACGTGTCGTTACAGCGTTGATAAACGCACAATTTGCGCCTCAATAAACCATGACGGAATATTTTGCGTCACCAACATATGTGATAAGTCTCATTATCCTGGACCGTTAGCTATAAATAATTTCCTGGTTAAGTTGACAACTAACGATTGACGATACTTTTCACTATTTTAGTATGATTAAATGTTATTTTACGAATTTAAAACGCTATAGGTAATGCCTTCTACTTTTACAGGAGCTGGGCACTATTTCGTGTAGTGAACGAAACAAAACAGAAATCTAATTTCTGTTCATCATTTACACGTTTATCAGGCCCGGAATCGAACCCGGAAATCTCTGCACATTATACCGGTATGATAACTACTTCTTCACGCGGGTCATCAAAATAATTTCTTAACACATATCAATACAAACGAATCATAATTGCCAATTCCCAATGTTATCTATCTATTCCAATCAGTTCTGATACAGTCCTGGGGGCGCTGATTGGAAATGTATGGGCTAACACGTAAACAAATACGAAAATAGTCATTTTTGTAAAAACGTAAAAACTCATACTAAGGGTACTGAACCTTTACCGTGAGCGACCACGCAACCATACATCACACTAAGTACAACCCATTTCTAATATCCATACAATACGTTTAGAAGAATCGAAACAAGGGTGTATTAGAGATATGATCGAGAATACAGCTTAGGTCTACGTGGGAGGACCGACTAAACTGGTCGGCGCGATTGTACTCACCGAAGGCCAGGTAGATTGTAGAGCGATAGGACTAAGCCAACAAACACTGGTTTAAATATTGATAATGATTTTAGGCTAAAATTATCGCGGATTTGATACATTTTAACGGAGTTCAAAAGAAGGACGTTCTTTTTTCGTACGCTATGTATGTATGTATGTTTGTACGTACGCGATTCTTTCAAATACTACTATTCCGATTTGGATGTGATTGTAGCTATTTGAAAACATATTTTACAAGGAAGGTTTTAGTATAAAATACACTAGGTTTTTTGACAGACTTCGTGGAAAACCGAAACACTATTTCATATAATCTTAAATATATGAAATCGTGAGGTAATCTAGACACCTGAGAGTTCTAAACAATGTTCTCAAGGATTTATTAAGTCTACCAAATTCGCACTTGTTGACTATGCCCATAACCCCACTCTGAAAGACCCGTGCCCAGCTGTGGGACAGTAAGTTGCCGACGAAGTACATAAACAACAGTAACACTTAATTTCCAATTATAAAATTTACTAATTAAAGAAACACAGCTCAACTAAGTAGAAATAACATAATTCATCAACGCCTTATCAAAAAATATCTCAACTGCTTAAATAACCGTCACAAAAAATAATAAGTCAAAAACATTGAACGGGCCTAATTAAGGACATTTCGCAGTCATCACTCTTGGGTTTAATTTTTAAGCATCCCGATTTAGTTACGTACCTAACAGCTGAAGAATTTCTGGAATATCTGACACATCTGAAAAGTCGTTGCCCTGTATGGATGATGTCGTACTGCGAACGAGTACGCGATAAGCGATATAGTTAAACTGAGTATTTTCCAGGCGATTTGACAACGAAAGTCAGAAACTAAAGTAATAAACATATAATACAATACCACCAGTTTTTTGCAACATATGTGAAAATAAACCGCAAACCGCATAATGGGAAGTGCTCACTTTAGCGCATGGACAGCTGTAATCCACCCAAAGATATCAGAGAAATTACGAATCCGTGTTTCTGTTACCCATTACATCTACGTTGAAACTTACTTATCTCTGATTTACCAATGAAATAAAACACAAATTACAACCGTCGATCTACGAACATAATAAACCTTTGATCTTTTCAGGTTTTTTACTGTTAGCGTATTATTACTTTTGTAAAATATAATCTGCAACCCATATGGAGCTATATGCTCTGTTTCAAGTAGGTCTCTGAGATACTTTCGCCTGTTGTCCGTTATGTTAACAGGTGACAGTCAAGACATATCTTTCTCGTAAACTATTAACTCGCAAGAGAGTAGACAAGTACCTAACACCGTTTAATGTTATTTTTACATTGTTTGCGTAGCGAATTATCTTAATAAGTTCAAAGGAATTTAGCAGCGAGATAATTAACAAATCACAAAGACGGGACAGGAACTCTCATTAAAGTAGGTAGCACGTAAAACAGAATTACGGTAAGGCGCTTCCAATAACGGAAATGTGTTTTAAGGTAAGTTAGGGTAATATCGGCGCTTGGGTAAAATTGTAGGAATGAAAATTTAAATTACGAGGTAATTTAATCATTTATTTTATTCGTAATTAACATTTTGACAGGTGGAACCAATATGGTTCGATAAAGACATCACCATCACACCTATTTCCACCGTCCTTGCGTTTAAGGGGAAGAGCGTATATTCCAACTAACTTACATATGAGCTGACTATTTAGTTTGGCAAGAGTGGCAATGCATTTATGACTGGTGCTGATTAAACATCAGTTCTACTGCATTACAGATGTTACAATGTCCATGGGCCGCAGTGGCCACTTATTATCAGGTGAACGACACGCTCGTTTACTAAATCATATAAAAAACATAGACCACGTCTTGAAATTGACGTAAGCGGACTATGTTGCTAAATAAAATAATTATAGTTTAAAAACTAAAAACCACGCTAAAATCGCACAAGGAAAATCGTTAATCTTGATTCCTGACGATCCTGACAAGGAGAATGGGATTCAATTATTAAAATCGTGTATTGTAATCGGTCCTTGACAATTGTTAAAAAACTAAATTAATCGGACCGTTCAAAAGTCGATAAAAATCGAGTTCCGATTCCGAAGATTCCGTTACATACATACCGGTCAAGCTAATAAAAGCGTGGTAAAAATTACCCCATGACGTAGTCACTTAAAAAAAACCTAATTAACCTGAAATGTGATTCATACGGTAATATTCCTTTACCCCAGTGCCCATAAACCCCAACTCACCTTAATTCTCACCTCCCCGTAAATTACATGAATGGATGTTGTCCATTAAGAAATATCTCCACAATTGTCTACTTCCGTTAAAATGCTACAATTGTTAAAGTTTGTTGACACTACAGTTAACACGAGTTTATACATCACTTCCTGACACTCATATACTTCACTCTATGTTTGTAATATAAATATTACTGCCTATTACCCGCGGCTTCGTTCGCGGTCAGATGTTTTCATCTATATATCGGAGACGGATTTTTGAAGTAAAAACTTCTTTAACGGCGTTGTGCACTTTTTGTGATGAATATAAATGTATACTCGCGTCAGCACGTGACCTGATCGAAAATTCGTAAGCCGGCAAAGCAAACTACAAAAGTCAAGATGTCATCCGGAGTCCGTATAGAAAAAATATGTCAGTGGGTCTCATTTTAATTTTTTATCAATTATATTATTTTATTCAGGTTAGGTTTCGAAAGTTTTCCCTTCTGCCGGCACTTCCAGAGTCCCGCCACCAACCCGTTAGTTTTTTCAGGGTTAAAAATACCCTATGTCCGTTTCTGAACTCCTGACTATGAATGTACAAAATTACATGACAATTGCTTCTGTGGTTAAGGTCATGTAGCTAAGCTAATTAGGTAATTACTTCGTGTTACATAAAAACCTACATTAAATAATTCCAACAACCTTTTTCACATGAAAACTAAGCTCGCCGACTTAACTTCTGAAAAGGAATTAAAACTCCTTACCATTAAACTTAAACTAGGTAGGCAGTTTTAATATTAAGTTCAAACTTTAACGATCGAAAAATCCTTTAGGAGGTAACGGGGTTTCACCTAATTAACTTACTTACCGTCGGCCTCTTGAATACTTCATTAACGTTAAAAACTTTGTGATCAGTGATCTTAGTGCTTCATTATATTATCAAATGAGCAGGTTCGATCCCCGGCCAGGGGGCCTACCACCATCTTTTAAAAAACGTCATAGTTCAGGAAAGTTTTATTTCAACATTGCATTAACATTATTTTGTTTCTTACCACGACCTTCTTAAAACATTATTTTCAATGTATGGTTAAAATAATATTGTTTTAAGAGATGGTAGTAACCCTCAGATCTAAACAAAGAATTTATATTTCTGTTCTGGATTAGTGTTTGTGTATTCGTGTAAGTTTATTGTTATAAAAGGTTTCGGGATATGTTTTTCTATGGCACCCGCGACTAGCCACACAGCTGAGTATAGAAAACATTTAAAAAATAGTTGTTAACTACGGAGTATAAAGTCTATAACCTAGAACAACTCATATTTAATTGTAGTCGTCAATGTATTTCGTCCTTCACAAGTTTGCACATAGCGACATCGCGCGCTTTAGAACCGGAAGACTGTGACGTCACCGACTTATAAGCTTATACTTGTATTTAAAATTGTCATATGCTTGTTCATTGAGTCTATGACCTAGTATAAGTCACTTCACAAGTTTGCCCATAGCGACATCGCCCGCTTTAGAACCGGAAGACTGTGACGTCACCGACTTAGAAGCGTATGAAACTTTCAAATAGTTGATTCTCTTGCCTATGACCTAGCATAAGTCAAAATTAATTGTAGACACCAATGCATTTCGTCCTTCACAAGTTTGTACAAAGCGACGTCGACCGCTTTAGAACCGGAAGACTGTGACGTCACCGACTTATAAGCGTAGTAAACTTTCAAATACGAGTAGTATATTATCTTATCTATGACCTAACATAAGTCACAATTAATTATAGACACCAATGCATTTCGTCCTTCACAAGTTTGTACAAAGCGACGTCGACCGCTTTAGAACCGGAAGACTGTGACGTCACCGAATTATAAGTGTATTAAACTTTCAAATAGTTGATTATCTTGCCTATGACCTAGCATAAGTCACAATTAATTGTAGACGCCAAAGCATTTCGTCCTTCACAAGTTTGCACATAGCGACATCGCCCGCTTTAGAACCGGAAGACTGTGACGTCACCGACTTATAAGCGTAGTAAACTTTCAAATACGAGTAGTATATTATCTTATCTATGACCTAACATAAGTCACAATTAATTGTAGACGCCAAAGCATTTCGTCCTTCACAAGTCTGCATATAGCGACATCGCCCGCTTTAGAACCGGAAGACTGTGACGTCACCAACTTATAAGCGTATTAAACTTTCACATAGTGGATTATCTTGCCTATGACCTGGGTCACAATTAATTGTGGACGCCAATGCATTTCGTCCTTCACAAGTATGCACATAGCGACATTTTTGGAAGGAAACCCTAACTCTTTTTCTAACTTTAAAGAAGTCTTCTTATAACATCAGCTAACGATCAGCAAAAGTCCCATAAGAATTGGTTCAGCCGATTCGTAGGTTAACAGAATAAACAGACAGTCAAAAATTTGAATCTACGTTTATACCTTAGTTTATGCCAGATTTAAATGTGGTCGCTAGTAAAATGATTTTCGTCGTCCACAAGGTTGCACATAGCGACATCGCCCGCTTTAGAATCGGAAGATTGTGACGTCACTGACTTATATACGTATACTTGCATTTAAGTGTCATATGGTAGACCATAGTGTATAATTATCTACGACTTAGTATAAGTCACATATTTCGTGACATTTTATGCATTTCGTCCTTCACAAGTTTGCACATCGCCCGCTTCAGAACCGGAACGGTGACGTCACCGGCTTCCGATGAATGCCTTTATAAATTCAGTTTGCTTTTGCTTGTTTTACAGATAATGAGCTCTTGTTTGGACATTCATGTTCTTGCGTTTCAAATCTCCGCTTTCAACGACATGGAGATTAAAGTAAAGCTTATTTTTGGAGGCGAGATTAAATTCTGAATGCATTACAGTGTGGGCGAAATATTCTGTTTCGAAATGTTAGATTTTTTGAATATAATAATTTAGATTATTTTAATATCCTTGTATACAGGTATTTTAAACAAAATAAATATTTTTAACAACTGTATAAAATTTTGTTTTTTTAACGTACAATGTTCTTAAGATGTGATAAAAGAATTCTTAAAAAACTCTCCTTAAAAGTCAGCAATGCTAAGATTTTTAACCTTAACTATTTTAAACTGCGAAAAATGCACTGAAAACGTGGAACAAACGATAAAACCCGGTCGTTCAAAGGATATGCAACCTAATTACCCATTTCGGTCTCGTTTCGACAGAAGTGGCCCCATTCGCTCTGCAAATCAAATTGGGTGCGACTGTCGTCTAATTTGAATGGGTTTTTTGAATGAGACATTTTATTGTTATAAAAGGTTTTGGAATTACCTATTAACTAATCATCAAAAAAATCAACACAGTCAACAATTTTAATACAATCAACTCTTTAAAAATTCGTGCGTTTTGAAAGATTCCAGCTAAGTCTGAAATTGAACAATATTTTTTTTTCTATCACCTGAAGTGGGTTGGTGATTTTGTAGTAGTTCATCTTTAAATAAAAGCATAAACACACAAACTGAAGAGGATAATTAAGAAAATTTATAACTTGAATCAACTAACTTTATCGATTGGTCTAAGAGCCTAAAGAAAAAAATCTAAGAGTTTACTGCCTCTTGCCCTAAATAGGCGACCATTCAATAATCTTTTGTACATCTATTGTCATTCCTTCAAGCATTCAACCCAGTTCATTATTTCCTTCGTCGTTTATCTAAGTCCAACATCCTCAAACGCAGTTCCCTCGATACCCACATTCCCTATCACCACGATCAACTTCCTGTCCTAAATGCAGGACAACAACAGCCTGACATCAACCCATTACTTTCCCACTGCTGGGCACGGGTCTCCTCTCGGAATGAGAAGGATTAGGCCGTATTCCGCGCTGCCCAAGTGCATATTACTACACTTCACATACCTTTGAAACCTTTTTTTTTTTTAAGATGTCTCAGGTACGCAGGTTTTCTCACGATGTTTTCCTTCGCCGTTTAAGCAAGTGATAATAATTTCTAATACGGGCATAACTTTGAAAAATCAGAGGTGCCTGGGATTTGAACCACGGACCCCTCGACCAAGAGGCAGAGTTTCCTAACCAGTAGGCTATCACTGCTTATAGCTATCCCTTATATCACTCATCGTTTATTCACATCTCTATATCCTCAAACACAGTTTCCTGAATACCTAAATTCCCTATCAAGTCCCTGCTCCAAATGCAGTTCAATCCAGCCTGACATTTGTCACGTCTTATCTATCCAGCACAGATTGGACAACAATTATCGCTACTAGATTGCCAACATTAACATAATTACGGTGCCGGCCGTATCAAGACACGATAGACAACACGCGACCCTTAATTCGAAAATTAAAAAGTCAGGAAACTCACCAACTTTCATGAAGAGATAATCAAGTTGCCTACTTATATATATGGAAGTGGGTTAATAAACTAGTAAAAAGTTAGTTAACTATTTCTTAGTTAAAAGGTGAAGTCAACATTAAGTAAAATGATCTTTCCAAACCCGGTGTAATAACACACAAGCACAGATTAATAAATAGTTACTACGTAACACAAGCGTAGTTTTAAGTATGGTAGAAATAAACAATTTAAGCAAAATTCACCTGTACTAAGTGACCATATCTGAGCATAAGGGGACATATACACAGGTCGCATCCGACCAAATAGACTAATGACGTAAACAGGAAGAAAACTGCGGAATTCCGACGAACTGGAGTAGTAGCGCTGGTTAGAAGAGGTCAATATCTAGTAGTTTAAAATATTAGAAATATAAGCAAAAACAATCACAACATGTCATAGCCATGATATATAATAAGGAGTATAAAAGACTCATGTGAATGTCTATACTTCTCTGATTGTATACACATTGTGTATTGGTACTACATATAAATACAGGAAAGATTCCAATAATAATCGTTTAAAACAAGTGTGACGATAATACCGCCGAACTCTAACCAAATAAAGTATAAAGCTTATTAAACCAATCCAAAAGTTATTTGTAAAACTAGGACAAATTTAACTGACATAATAATCACATAGACATTGACAACCCGCGTGGCGGAGCGGTCACCATACCGGTCTGACGTGCAAAGGATTACGGGTTCGATCCCCGGCCAGACAGATATCTGAATGATGAATTTAGATATCTGTTCTGGATCTAGGTGCTTGTGTATTCGTGTGTGTGTCCATGGCACCCATGTCACAGGGTATCCTAGTGTGGGCTGTGAGTGTAGAAAGCGTTTAATTTAATTGAATAATACAACAGAATTTCAACAGTTAAATTAGGACAATGATCATTTACCACAGATGCTAAAAACTCAGTCAAAAGTTTCAGTTACGCCTACTTAGCGGGCACTCACACCACGCTTACGTAATTGTGACTGCATTCGCACTTTCGGCTGAGTAAAGCAAGACCATGTGTAGAGGATAATCGGGACATTTTACGTGTTTAAAGACCAGAACATAGAACACTAAGGCTGTATCATGTAACTTTAACGTCTACAAAAGCGTAACCAAGCGGCAAACCATGCAAAAAAATCATTACTTGCACCATTTTAATTAAGGTTGAATTTACGTCATAACTAACACTTAAAATTAAAGTTAAAGTTACAGTTTTTGTCAACCTCCCTAACTGTCAACTATCTGTCAATGTCGACTAAAAATTGTAGTGACAGCGACACAAATGACAAATTAATGAATGCAGCAGATAAGCAGATCAACATACTCTGGAACATTGCACGGCGGGCAAGTGTGTAGAGATACTCCCGATACCGCCACGATCGCAAAGACCTCAGATTGCCCCTGCCAGGTGTGTTACACACCTGCCCGTCTTACAAAACAACAAAATCCCGAAGAACAGTAAGTTTACACTCATTTTACGTAATCAGGTCAGCGCAAACGAAATCGAACCGATCGAAGGCGTTGAGATGCTAATTAACCTGTATGCGAAAACAATTACTGAGCAAGTGCTTTCACTCGCTCTCGGAAATGCGAAACGTTGGCCAAGTGCGTGTTGAACGCACATGGAGGGTTTCGTACTACCGAATTTTTATTTATTTTTTATTTTTATTATCTGTAAAATAGCAGCCATAGAAATAAATGAATTGCGAAGAACTCTCTACCTTTTCCGATGCAATAGATAAAGTGAAAAACGCCTAGCAATAGATCGTTATATAGTGTTTTTCAAGCTTTTTTAGTATTTGTTGTGATAGAAGCCACCGTTATACTCTGTAAAAATTTCAAGTGACTACATTACTGTTACTATTACTGTTTCAGAGATAAAGCCTTGTGACAGAGGGACAGACGTACAAACAGTAGAGGCTTAATAACATGGTTCTGCTTTTATCATTTGCGTACAGAACCCTAAAAACAATACGAGGCGAGTTCAATAACGTTGAACGCTATATTTCACGGGTTAACACTTTACGAGCGCACTAAACGTAAACATAATGTACGGTTCAAATAACATTTGTCAAGGGTAGCCAAGCACAGGAATATAACCCTTATTAATGCTGGGGATGGAATAAAACTGCGTGCGGGTTATATGTCGCCAATGTTACTGGAGCTGGCGAAAGACGGAAACTTCACGGAGATCGTTAGGATAATCCTAATTAAAATTATGAGGTAATAGTGTATAAGCTTAAAGGTAGGGCCAAGTATAAGGTTTAAGTGACAAGATATGAGCTTAGTGAGGTAGCATACGAGTAAGCTATCATGAGTGACAGTCACGACTGACGAAGTGACAAATGGTCGCCGACTGTCATAAGCAGTTGCTGACAACAGTCTTATACGATCATACGATAATATAATTAATTACTAGAAAGTTAAGATATTAACAACACTGTACTTGGTGGTACAGTTTAAATAAAGACATAATAAATTACATAATTAATTTCATGTATATATAATTAACACCTGCCTCCATTTTCTCCATTCACCAAGGGTTGACTGGCAGAGAATGCCATCAGGCATTAAGTTTTGCCCTATTGTATCTGTTATTTTTATAGAGGTGCAATAAATAAATAAATAAATAACCATCGAACCGTCAGGGGTACGGCTGGTGGTACCGCCTGCTCTTGCAGTTCCGAGACCATAATATGGCGACAGTATTTCTTGCCTGTCGAAAGAGGCGTCTAAAGGGGCTTCCGAGGTTGCGAGTAGCAAAAGTAGGAGCTGGAGTCCGGCCAGCGACCCCGGGAAGGACGGCGGTATGTGTGATCGCGATACCGTAGTGCAGACCAGATGGTATGGCGAGCGTCATGCTCACCAGGGCGGATCTCACCGAACAACGCGCTCAAAAGACTCCGGGTGCGTTCCTTTGGAGACCCAGGAATCCTCTACGCAACGGTGAGGGTGGCCACCGAATAATTTTACTGTGGTAAAAATCCCACATAACCCCGTGTCGCTCCCTTGGCACGTACCTGTCGAAAGTTTCCTCGAAAAAAAAGGGTCTGTCACGACAGTCGTCAGCGACCGACTGTCGCTCGTATATTAACCTCTTAGGTATAGGTTCGGTCCTGATCTTGACAAATTAGATCACTGAAAGCTGATACTAAAGTTTAGTTCGACGTCAAGTCTGAAAATTCAATTTGAGATAAGCGAAGAGAGTTTAATAAAGTTTTACTACCGCTGCAGGTCATAAGTCGGTAGTAAAGTCTATCTAGTCAGTTTTACTAAGTTTAAATATTGCTGAAACTCGGTTGAGCTTGTGACCTCATTAAACTTAAACGTAAGAGTTAATAACACTAGTTAGTTACATTTATCAAACTTATTATAAAGCAAAGATATTAATAAGGTTCCGCTTTTACACTTTATGTACAGAACCCTAAAAACAATACGAGGCGAGTTCAATAACGTTGAACGCTATATTTCACGGGTTAACACATTAAATCATAGGGGACAGATAGAGGGAAGGATAAGGATAGAGGAGCAGAGAGGGATAGAGGGTAAAAAACGGACTGTCAAGATTTTCATGCACAACCTTTCATCCTGCTTCACACTGACACCTCGGTTTGATTAAGTTTGACATAATTCAAAACAACTTATTGCCAATTGGTAATAAGTCGTGGATGATACTTTTCCTATCCACGACCTATCTATTATTTAGACTTGCCCATCTCAGAATGAATGACTTTAGTAACAAAACATTTTTATTTTTTTAAGTATCGACTTAGCGATTAACCGTCGTAGAGTCAACTTACCCTGATGATGCTCCGTTTTGGAGCGAAACACGTGTTGGTGGTGGTATGTATGGTGGTGTATATTTTTAATTTTTGCATCTGCACGCATCCTTTGAGGGAGGGAGGGTGGTACATACTGCATGGTTTAAAATATATACCATCATACATATTTGTAGCGGATTGTTGCGAAGTAGTTTTAATCTTAACTTAATAGCATGGATTTCCGCAAAGTAACGCCTGATACAATTAACTGGAAATTAGGGACATTAAAAGCTTCCCTTCGAAAGCATTTAACCGTTAAATTAAATAAGTAACTGTAGGAAGGAAAATTGTATAATATAATGTGGCTAGACCATAACAATATAATAATGTGTGGCTTTTCCCGGCATAAACAATCCGTTGATTGCTTTTAACATATTAATTCATTGCAGGACCTCCACAATAGAATAAAATAAACAATATAACTATTACTAGCTGACCCGGCAAACGTTGTGTTGCCATATAAATAAAAAAATGTTAAGGATGAACAAACCTTATCACTTAGGGGTATGAAAAATAGATAGTAACCGATTCTCAGACCTACTGAATATGCGTATAAAATTTAATTCGATCTTTGGTAGCCAAAACATTGGATAGATTGATTATTAATATCCAATTTCAAATTAAATGTATCCCTACTGTAACTCAATGTATTTAATCTCTGGCTATACCACTTTACAATATATATTTATTGCCAACTAAGTCTTGAAGATGCCACACCGCACCTATTTCTGCATCATAACAGCTGTGTTAAGCGCTGTTGTATTCTGGTTTGAAGGGCGTGGTAGGAGAGACATACTTTTCCGAGGCGTTCCAGCTTAGTCCTAAGGGGCAGCGGCGCATCTGTGGCCGATCTCGGGTAGGAATATCTAATAATATCTGAGGTTGATTACAGATGTCTGCTACTCCTATATTATAAAAAAAAATTGGACATCGTTTTGTGGATGTTCTATGTTTTTCTGTGAGATATGATTAAGTATTGAAATAATAGTCTTTTGGTTGGTTTGTAATTTTCGTATTTTAGAATCATTTACGTAATATTAATAATTGAAATTATATTATAAAAAAACAAAAACCCCAGGCTACAACAGTACTGGCTGACCTACTGAATGTTTTATGTTTGTGATAAACACGCGTAGACTTGTTTGCGCTGCTGCGCTGTAATTGATAAAGTAAACACGTAAGCGTAAACAGATCGCTGTTATACGATCTATTTTTACGCTAGAGACGTTGATTCTCAACCAATACTAGTCTGACCCCCTAGAGAGACTAATGAAATAACGCTTTAGTATACGTAGAGTTATACGGGATCAGAAAGTAAGTCACCATCACCTATGGACATTAGCAAAGCTTAAGGATTCTTATTCATATTTAAGGCACTATTTAGGAAGGAAGCTAACAGCTACATCAATCAATAGCACTCTGATGTCGGGCAATGTGCCTTGAAAAAGTATTTTGATTGTCTAATTACAAGAAACTATCGTGATTACTAGGGTCACTTCATATTACCACTCGAATATACCCGTGTATCAAAAAAATCACAAGCAAGCACTGATTTAACAAGATTAAGTTAAGAGTTAAGAACTATCTTAATTTATTATCGTTTATTCACACCAATTCACGAATTTCTTACTGACGCCGACATATGACTTGTATGGTATTTGATAATAATTGTATGAATGTTTAAATGAATATGGTAATTAATAATTTAATGAATACAATTAATACTTATGAATGCATATTATGACAATGACTTTTTTTTTTTCTTTAATGACTTGTAAATTATGATATTTGTATACCTGACAGGGTCGAATATAGAGCACTTTATGTAACTTTTTAATACCTGTAAAACCTATATTCACAAATAAAGAGATTTGATTTGATTTATGTTACTGTTCCAATTACTCAACGAGCCCCTACGTCAGGTTGAGAACCACTGTGCTAGATTGAATAAAGGCCGTACAAAATTACACAAAGTATACACAGTATACGCATGCGAGCTACAAAGTATACGGTATTAGGCATGAAAGATTTCTCACATTGTTTTCTTGTAAAACAAAACGATAATTGATGTCTTATAGCCATACCTTCAAAAACATCAAAGATTATTTGAAGCTCACACTGCGGGTGCAATAGCCTGAAATACATATTAATAAACTATTTTGTCGTGAAACTGTTACTGTCCCATTGTTGGGAACTGGTCTCCTCTCATAGAGAGGGATTTTAGGCCGTAGTCCGCCACGCTGGCCAAGTGCGAATAAGTAGACTTCACACACCCTTGAGATTTTTTTATTTGTGCATATAAGAAGTGTTAATTATTGTTTAATCACACATAACTAAAAAAACAGAGTTACATGTCCGGGATTCGAACCTGGGAAATGTCGGACAGCCCAATTGAAAGCCCGATTACCTATTTTACTATCACTTACATAAGGTTAATTAGTAAGCCGTGCTACAGACTAAACCTATCAATTTAGAAAGGACACTACACTCATATGTGTTAAGTGACAAATTAAATAAAATATGAGCTCAGTCCTTTGAACGCAACTGACACGCGTGGCATAAAGGCGGGAACACACTGACTAAACGCCACGAAACCATGCAACGCAACCACAATATAAGGATCTATACATACTTATATTGTGAAGCAACGTTTGTTAACTCAAATGTATGTATGTATTTTTTATGACGAGAACCACATTATGAACGTTCGACGACGCCCGATGTCAAGAGATTTCGTCACATCAAATCTACTTACGTATTTTGTACGACATAATCACATTATAAACATTAATAACATAGGAAATAAGCATATTGGATTATTAACAAATATCAAAATATTATTATAGGTAACTAACTATTCGACGGGACATGATGATAATGTGATTCTTGTAGAACGTTCTACCATTTTCAAAAATTATACATTTTGGAACGTAGAACGCTCGACTTGGGCTGCACCACCGTGACACATTTTTCTGTATAATAATATCAGTGTTGGGCGCTGCTGTTTTCTGTTTTATTTAAAGAGTGTGGTAAGGGCCTATTTTTTTGAGGCAGTCCAGCTTAGTTTTCAGTATCAGTGCACATGTCGGGCCGACCTCAGGTAAGAATCCAATCTTATCTGGTTGATTACAGATGTCCATGAGCGGCAGTAGCCACTTACCATCGTGTGGATTACATGCTAGTCGTATATAACAAAACTAATTTAACTCGATGCGTCGCGATGCGGTCGCGTGGCGTTTCGACAGTATGTTCCCGCCTTTACCGTGAATGATTCATCAAAACAACTGCTAATAATAGTTACACAGTAATAACACCCTATATGTAATATTCAAGGATAGAAAGTTATTGCTAAACTTAGGGAAATAACTGTTGTTGTACATATTATCCTGTTTCAGTCAAAATTATGTCATACTTAAATGTGTTGTGTTAAATGTGTTACTAGCCGGTCAAATATCAATAAAAATATATAAAACTGAAGTGTAGGTCTCTATGTCCCATTAATCGTTTTTTACTAATTTCATATGCAAGTATATACGGTATTTATAACAATAAATAATTTTCTGTCTATATGTCTGTTCCAGCTAACTTCCAAGGCGACTGGACAGACTGACGTTAGAAGAAATAACATAGACTACCTTAGTTTTAGAAAAAGAATTAGGGTGCTGCGCAAACAAACTTAATCCATGCAAATAATAAACGCGGGTGAAATCGCGGGGCATAACTCGATGGTGAATCTAGTACAAGTTACCAAATGAACCCCGAACGATACCCCGGTATCAGGGCGACGACCCCCAGCAGGGGTTAGATAGAGCGAGCGATCCGGATCGCATCGACTTCGTTCAAATATCGCTTTACCGGGCATTTGCTACACCAGCTGCTCTCAAACTTATTGGGTAATATCAATATCTGTCTTTTTATTATGTCCGACAAATATTACGAAATAAAGATAGTGTGTCCTTACATTCATTGTTATATTTTTTATGTTGCAAGCTTGCATGTTTGCAAGTATATAAATATTGTGAATGGCGAAGTACTAAGATTTTTTAGGCACCGAGAGAAATAATAAATCAAATAGCGCCACCTGTTATTCAAAAGTAGAATTAAAATTCTATCAGAGCTACCGTACGGTATACGGTATAATATACGGTTCATAAAGATTTCTGTGTATTTATTAATAAAAAATACTTAGTACCGTTGAATTCTCAGTTTATGATGCGAAAAAAGATTTTCAATTATATTTCATGTGAGTTGCATATATTGGCAATGGCCATGCCGATTGCAAACGCATGTCGAATCGAAAACAAAATCCTAAAACCTTCACGCCTTAACTACATAACCGATTGTCATGAAATTTTGTACACACGTTGTCAGGGGTTCATAAAAGGAGATAGAGTACCTTTTACCCCGAGAAAAGTACCAAGCTGCGGCTAAAAAACTAAACAATACATTACATTACACCAAAGGTGGTAGAACCATTTGTGGTTCGACTCCGGCGGCACCACCGCCACACCTATTTCTGCCTAATAACAGCAGTGTTAGGCGCTGCTGTGCTGGTTTGAAGGGTGTGGTAAGGGAGACATACTTTTCCGAGGCATTCCAGCTTAGTCCTCAGGGGTAGCAGCGCATCTGTGGCCGACCTCAGGTAGGGATACCTCATCCTATCTGGGGTTGATTACAGATGTCCATGGGCGGCAGTAGCCACTTACCATCAGGTGGACTGCATGCTCGTCTGCTACTCCTATATTATAAAAAAAATAAAAAATATACTTATTTATCATTAACCACACTTAATTGTATGTTAATAAAGTACTTCTTTACGTCATAGTCTTTTTGTAATCATGAGAAAATGCCGCTACGTTATTCCAAGACAAAAAAATACATTTTAAAAATAAAATCCGCTCGGACGTTGCCAAGTTAGAGGTAACAACGGGATTACTCTTAGCGGTCCAGACTAAGTACTGAGACGTCTTAAAAGCAAAACACTCGTAAGGCTATTTCTCTTAAGTCCCAATGAGAGGAAAGCAAAAAAGAAAACAGAAAATGCTTCGCAGAAAATTATTCACTTGCATTTAATGGCGAAAGCGACAAATTATGTCGTTTTCTGCAAATTTACAGTAGAATTTTACATTTTTCTGAGTAAATAGCAAACGAGCATGCAGTCAACCTGATGGTAAGTGGCATCTACAACCCATGGACATCTGTGATCAACCCCAGATAAGAGTCCTACCTTAAGTTTTTTTTTTATAGTATAAGAGTAGCAGACGAGCATGCAGTCCACCAGATGGTAAGTGGCTACTGCCGCCCATGGACATCTGTAATCAAGCCCAGATAGGATTAGATATTCCTACCTGAGATCGGCCACAGATGCGCCGCTACCCCTGAGGACTAAGCTGGAACGCCTCGGAAAAGCCTGTCTCCCTTACCACACCCTTCAAACCGGAACACAGCAGCGCCTAACACTGCTGTTATTAGGTAGAAATAGGTGTGGCGGTGATGCCGCCGGAGTCGAACCACAAAGGCCTCTACCACCTTCAAGGGGATTAAGTTGGCCACAGATGCGTTGCTACCCCTGAGGACTAAGTTCGAACGCTTCGGATAAGTTTTTTTTTTATAATATAGGAGTACAAACGAGCAGTCAACCTGATGGTAAGAGGCATCTACAACCCATGGACATCTGTGATCAACCCCAGATAAGAGTCCTACCTGAAGATGGCCACAGATGCGTTGCTACCCCTGAGTACTAAGTTCAAACGTTTCGGATAAGTATGTCTCCCTTACCACACTCTTCAAACCGGAACACAGCAGCGCCTAACACTGCTGCTATTAGGTAGAAATGCAGAAAAAGGTGTGGTGGTAGTGCCGCCGGAGTAGAACCACAGACTTCTGCCTCTACGACTTTCAAAACATCAAACAATGATTCAAACATTATTATATTGTTTCGTTAATTAATTTACTGGATTTTCAATTTATATAGCTATTGTATACCTAAGTAACCTACATAGCCATCTAATTAACGGTATTTGCATATGTTAATAATATATTTATTACAATACCTAGGTATTATAAACATTTCCCTATCCTCATAGGCTCATAAGTGTTAATATTTAATAATAGTTATAGCAACATTTATACATATTTTTCCTAGTTACATTATTCATACAAAATTTAACGGGATATATAAAATTCTCGTGTCACAATGTTAGTTACCGTACTCCTCCGAAACGGCTTTACCAATTTTCACCAAATTTTATATGCATATTCCGTAGGTTTGAGAATCGGCTACTATCTATTTTTCATACCCCTAAGTGATAAGGGTTGTTCACCCTTAATATTTTTTTATTTATATGGCAACACCACGTTTGCCGCCGGGTCAGCTAGTTGAATATAAAATAATTAGTAAATACCGTATCTTGTTCGAGAACACATAGATACACTTTTTTCTGGAACAGAATAATCATGTAAGGATATTATAAACTAATATTTGCGACCACTATGTCTCATTATTAATAATCGATCTATCCATTTTTTCTATCACTGATCAAAATTGACAATGGTTAGTATGAAGCAATTGTCAAATGTCAATCATTGATAGGCAAAACATTGGATAGATCGTCTGTCAATCACAAGCGTATTTAAACAGAATCAGAATCAGAATAGATGTACGATAATACCGCGTCAGTCAAAAAGAGTTCCTACAACCTTCATACTGAGCCAAATAAACCAAAATTTGCAAAGATGAGAGATAAGTGGGCCAGACACAAAAACTAATTTAGTACCGATGCATATCCAAAACAGGTAGAAGCGTCACTTCGCAGAAACCGAAACACCTTTGATCGAGTCCCATATAACCTAAGTTAAGAATGTTAAAATAGACATTTCAACGAATCATTTTTAAACACCTTAAATCTAACTTCGATCATTTTAACATGATGAAAATATAAGAAAATGGACTTAAAAACTTATCAAAAATTATTCCAATCAATATCATGAAACAATTTTACGAATTTAATTCAATCCTATTTGGATTGGCAAGATAAACAACGTCAAATGGAGTTAATCTGAAGTTCATATGAAATTAAATGTCCCTTAAGTCCCAATGAGAGGAAAGCAAAAAAGAAAACAGAAAATGCTTCGCAGAAAATTATTCACTTGCATTTAATGGCGAAAGCGACAAATTATGTCGTTTTCTGCAAATTTACAGTAGAATTTTACATTTTTCTGAGTAAATAGCAAACGAGCATGCAGTCAACCTGATGGTAAGTGGCATCTACAACCCATGGACATCTGTGATCAACCCCAGATAAGAGTCCTACCTTAAGTTTTTTTTTTATAGTATAAGAGTAGCAGACGAGCATGCAGTCCACCAGATGGTAAGTGGCTACTGCCGCCCATGGACATCTGTAATCAAGCCCAGATAGGATTAGATATTCCTACCTGAGATCGGCCACAGATGCGCCGCTACCCCTGAGGACTAAGCTGGAACGCCTCGGAAAAGCCTGTCTCCCTTACCACACCCTTCAAACCGGAACACAGCAGCGCCTAACACTGCTGTTATTAGGTAGAAATAGGTGTGGCGGTGATGCCGCCGGAGTCGAACCACAAAGGCCTCTACCACCTTCAAGGGGATTAAGTTGGCCACAGATGCGTTGCTACCCCTGAGGACTAAGTTCGAACGCTTCGGATAAGTTTTTTTTTTTATAATATAGGAGTACAAACGAGCAGTCAACCTGATGGTAAGAGGCATCTACAACCCATGGACATCTGTGATCAACCCCAGATAAGAGTCCTACCTGAAGATGGCCACAGATGCGTTGCTACCCCTGAGTACTAAGTTCAAACGTTTCGGATAAGTATGTCTCCCTTACCACACTCTTCAAACCGGAACACAGCAGCGCCTAACACTGCTGCTATTAGGTAGAAATGCAGAAAAAGGTGTGGTGGTAGTGCCGCCGGAGTAGAACCACAGACTTCTGCCTCTACGACTTTCAAAACATCAAACAATGATTCAAACATTATTATATTGTTTCGTTAATTAATTTACTGGATTTTCAATTTATATAGCTATTGTATAAGTAACCTACATAGCCATCTAATTAACGGTATTTGCATATGTTAATAATATATTTATTACAATACCTAGGTATTATAAACATTTCCCTATCCTCATAGGCTCATAAGTGTTAATATTTAATAATAGTTATAGCAACATTTATACATATTTTTCCTAGTTACATTATTCATACAAAATTTAACGGGATATATAAAATTCTCGTGTCACAATGTTAGTTACCGTACTCCTCCGAAACGGCTATACCAATTTTCACCAAATTTTATATGCATATTCCGTAGGTTTGAGAATCGGCTACTATCTATTTTTCATACCCCTAAGTGATAAGGGTTGTTCACCCTTAATATTTTTTTATTTATATGGCAACACCACGTTTGCCGCCGGGTCAGCTAGTTGAATATAAAATAATTAGTAAATACCGTATCTTGTTCGAGAACACATAGATACACTTTTTTCTGGAACAGAATAATCATGTAAGGATATTATAAACTAATATTTGCGACCACTATGTCTCATTATTAATAATCGATCTATCCATTTTTTCTATCACTGATCAAAATTGACAATGGTTAGTATGAAGCAATTGTCAAATGTCAATCATTGATAGGCAAAACATTGGATAGATCGTCTGTCAATCACAAGCGTATTTAAACAGAATCAGAATCAGAATAGATGTACGATAATACCGCGTCAGTCAAAAAGAGTTCCTACAACCTTCATACTGAGCCAAATAAACCAAAATTTGCAAAGATGAGAGATAAGTGGGCCAGACACAAAAACTAATTTAGTACCGATGCATATCCAAAACAGGTAGAAGCGTCACTTCGCAGAAACCGAAACACCTTTGATCGAGTCCCATATAACCTAAGTTAAGAATGTTAAAATAGACATTTCAACGAATCATTTTTAAACACCTTAAATCTAACTTCGATCATTTTAACATGATGAAAATATAAGAAAATGGACTTAAAAACTTATCAAAAATTATTCCAATCAATATCATGAAACAATTTTACGAATTTAATTCAATCCTATTTGGATTGGCAAGATAAACAACGTCAAATGGAGTTAATCTGAAGTTCATATGAAATTAAATGAAATTGGCAACAGTATAGTTCTGTCTGAAAGAGGGGAGAAATGGTTGACAACAAAAGATGGTAAACTTTTTTTCCTTATTACAGGAATAAAATCGCTACTATAGCCGTTTTGGAGGGTATGGAAACTTACATAATGTTCTAACTTGAAAACAACGTATTGTCCGATTTGAGATAAGAGTCCAATCTTATTTGAGATGGGTTGCAGATGTTCACGGGTGGCAATGACCTTTTACAACAGGTGCACTGGAAGCTCATTAGCAATTTCGACTTTATTTCAAAAACGAGTATGTAACTATGCACATCTTCGTATTTAATCTTTTTTTTCTTTTTATAGTACCACCACCAACCACTAATATTTTTAATATCCTGAAGGCTACTACCTCCCACGAGAATAATATCCTAAAGGTAAGTGACTACTGCCTCCCATAAGAATCTGTCATCAAAGTCAGATAAGATTAGATTGTTACCTGATGTCGGCCAAAGATGCGCCGCTGCCATTGACGACTAAGTTGGAAGGCCTCGGAAAAGTATGTCTCCCTTACCACACCCTTCAACCAGAACAGCGCTTAACACTACTGTTAATAGGCAGAATAGGTGTGGTGGTGCAGTCAAAGTCGAACCACGGTGTTCAACCACTTTCCACATAATAATAAAGAAACAAAGCCGGCATTAACTACTTTTCAATAAAAGAAAACTCAAGCACGTAACAACCGTGATTCGTTTAGAAACAACCATGAACAAGAGATTCTCGGTAATCATAAAAAACATGAAATATACGAAACCTGGCCACTAAACCCGAGGGCCGATTCCTCGAACAAGTCCATGCGACAGAACGGAAATTGTATGCGAAATTAGCTTATTTACATACAACTACATATTGGTATTCCGTTGGCTACATGAGACCGTATGCATGACAGTTAATTCATAACCTACTGTTGGGTGAATACATATTTCGTATTTCTAATTATTCGAAAAAGCGCTATAACAATCATCTGTCTTCCCAGAACTTGATTCTTATAAGCGACACTATCCGAGAATGGAATAATACTCGTACAGGTGTTTTCTCATTCGAATCCCTAGATTAGGCTAGAGAAATAGATTTTTAAATAATCTAATGGCGCAGCTTAAGTTTTTATCAAAATCGACCTCGTAAAACTTTTCAGCACATTTCTCTATTTCTTACAGTTTCTTATCGGCCATGAACACCCCTTCTCCAAAATCCAATAGACACTTAATTTCAGTTGACACAACATTGACAGTACAACTTTTATCATAAACTGCTTCAATCCTATTCCAGACAGTTACGTCATTACTAAAACTAATGTGACGTCACACGTCACCATAGCCCAAGAAACTCTACCACTAATTTCGTCATAAAACAAAATTGTCTATACAAATATGTCGTACAATTAGAACCTAAACTCACAATCGTCCAAGAAACAACCACTGATTTCGTTATAAAACATAGACACAAATATTTCAAACAATTAGAAGCTAAATTGATTCTCAAGTCTCATAGTATCCGAGGAAGACTTAAGTGAAGTGGGGAAACGGCACTGCCGTTGATGGTCCATCGTTCTTCAAATAAGCAATTAATTAGGAAAATACTCCGCAGACGAGATGAGAAGCCGACGTTGTTAAGCCGTTGTTTGCCCGGGAGAATTGTGTAGGAATTGAGCGCAATTAGGAAGAAAATTCTGGAATTATGTTATGAAATTGTTTGTCAAGATTTTAGGGAATAGATTTATCCGAATTGATATTCAAGGCAAGCTTTGTAGAGGTAGCGATGTTCTACGAAAAACGATAAATTCTTCTAATTATCACAAAAAAGGAACAATTTTGAAATAAATAGCAAAATTTTCTGCAAAAATGTGTCCATTTATAATTTTATATTAGATACTTAGTTAGTCGAAAATAGCTGTAAATTAAGTAGCTTCGGTAAGGAATTCTTATAAAATAGTATTTTTCGGCCTTTCATCGAAATTTTAAGAGATAGGAACATTTTCCATGCCAAGGGTCCTCTTTATGCTACGTTTTATAGAGATTACCGAACATCTACCGAATCTAAAAGAAATTTAGGTGCCCCAAAATTATTTAAGTCACCAAGCAAGTGATCACTCGTCGTCACATTTAGATGAGCTGAAAAAAATTATCATAATTTGGAAATAAAAATCTGAACTTCTAGCTTATATCACTGCTTTTCATACCTTTTGAATAATCTTATTAAAATTCATTATACAAATCAATTTAGCAGTTTAGTTCTTCATTCGCGAGTATTGAATGATGCGGTAAAATAATAAAATCGTTTCGACTTTAAAGTTATTATAACATTGTTTTATTTACAACTTATCACAGGACACGCAATCGCTTCCGTGGCTGTCATTCATAACTATCATGTAAAAGTTAACAAGTACTTATCGTTTGCAGGAAACGTTACGCTATCGTGTTTAAAAACATCATACTTCGTTAGGAGAAACAACGAAACTTTAATCAAAACACCAATTTTCACAAAGTAAACGATGACGTCGTTCCTGAACGCCGACCATTTGTTTCGACTAATTTAATTAAACAAACGAATCGTTTCGAATCTCGAAACAACAACTCGTGGAAATACAAGCAAGAGGCGCGTATATCAAAAACCACAAACACGGTCAATACCTACATCCAACACGCAATTATCTTAAAACCACTTTACATTCTCACTACGGGTTAAATGCACTTAAAACACTGGTTACTTTCGATATACAAAACACACGACACTTTAGTCGATTCCATATATTAATCCGTAAAAAAACGCACACGCGCCGAAATAGTATCGAACGTACGTTAAACCTACCGCAACGCGTCGTATGTTATCGAACGAAATGTTCGCGAACGATCGTGCGCGGTGACGCGGGCGGTGGAGCCGGCGACCGGCGCGGTACTGCGGCTGCCGGCTCGCCGCGTGTAGCCCGCACTCCACAAAACCCTCACGACCTAACTCCCTCGCCCGAAACGCGAACAACGACCCTAAAAGAAGCAACGAAGGACGACAATCGTGTAACTGGCACCGAGAACGCCAATCGATGCTTCTGAAACAGGACAACAGATCTTTCCGCCTCCGCTCCTGTCCACATGACCGAAAGCAGATACGAATTTTCGCAAATTCCACCCACAACGAGTGTCGCGCGCCGCTTGTAAAACAAAAATGTAATTTTATAAACAAATCGTCGAATAACTGCGGACCGACCGGACCACTTCTCGAATTTCATTAGCGACGGCATAAACGGAGGATTCTTAGCGACTCGACGATAATAAGCGGGTTATAATCATTATATTATGAAGTTCATGCAGGATAATTTCGTCGTTTTGTATGCTTCGGGCTGAATACAAATATTCACATTTGAACTGGCAACTTTGGTCAAGATTTGGGAAGCTTGTTTATTTATAAAAGTTCAAACAAATTGCGAAATTCCAATATAAATAAGTTGTTTATGGTTTTTGTAATGCTGTGCCTTAAATACGTTATATTGAACGTTATATTGAAAAGTATATTACCAACTTGACTGCGAATATTTCTGAAAGTATTTAGATTTTGCTAAGAAAGTTCCAGGAATTCGACCTTAGTTCAAACTACAAATTCACCTTTACTGAAACACTATATTTTATTCCCTTTACGGAATTTAATCAAACTCTCTCCAGCGAAGTTCGAGAAAATCTTGAAGACACGATCTGCTATACCTTTTAATTTTTTTCAATTTTACTTCCTTTTACTATTAAGTTTACTTACTTATTACTACATCAAGCATCGCAAAATCAAAATCTTCTTGTCTCAAAAATAAGAGAAATCCCTAATGTGACCTTTCCCATTTGCTCTCCAAATTTTCTTTGTTCTAACTGTACGAACAAAATATACGTTTACGTTTTCTTTATCTTATTTATATTTACATTACATATAAATAAACAATGTTTTCTGGTTTCCGAAATGGATTTTGATAGATGGAAAAAGTAGTGATAGCCTAGTCACAGTATATGTAGATATTTGTACTGTGGCCTAGTGGTTGAAAGTCGACGTTTCGATCCAGGGGCTTCAAGTCCGAATTTCAGGCAATCACCTCTGATTTTTCAAAGTTATGTGCGTATTAGAAATTAATAACCTATCAATTGTTTTAACAGTGACAATATTGTGAGTAAAACCTGCTTAACAGAGATCTTTAAAAACGTTCTTAAAGATATGTGAATTCTACCACGTACTTGGCCAGCGCGTTGAACTATGGCTTAATCCTTCTCATTCTAGTAGAAGATTCATGCTCAAAATTAACGTAATGACGACGACGAAAGAAATTATCGACGAAAAAGTAGAGTATGTATTTTTCGTATAATCCAGAGAATGCGGAATTACTACATAATCAGAGAATAAAGATCTATTCATCAGCGATGCAGCTTATAAGCTCACAATGAGCTTACAACCCGAAGCCCCACTTACCGTTCGAGCCCCATTTGGCTTGACTCCCGGCTAGTTAATTCGCTTCAAGACTCCGGGAAGTTAATGACCGCCATGATTCATATTACATAATGAGTGTTCGAAAGTGCCGTGTTAATGTCCCAAGCTGGGTTTATGCACATTCTTCTTGTCCATGAATGAATAAAGTGATGGTTTCAAATATGTCTGATAGCCTTTCTGATTCTGCAATCTCTGTAGACTCAAGGTTACTCATTGTAACTTTTTTTTATAATAAAGGAGTAGCAGACAAGCATGCAATCCACCTGATGGTAAGTAGCTACTGCCGCCCATGGGCATCTGTAATCAACCCCAGATATGATTAGATATTCCTACTTGAGTTCGGCCACAGATGCGCCGCTACGCCTGAGGACTAAGCTGGAACGCCTCGGAAAAGTATGTCTCCCTTACCACACACTTCAAAACGGAACACAGCAGCGCCTAACACTGCTGTTGTTAGGTAGAAATAGGTGTGGCGGTGGTGCCGCCGGAGTCGAACCACAAAGGGTTCTACCACCTTCAAATGTTCAAACAACTGCAGCTTTTGTATATTTCGATGGTATGGGATTACATTTGTCTTACTTTTTATATTCTATAGTTTAAGAATGTTTAGGAAATCATTATTGGCCCGATTATGTTGTACTTAAGTTCCGAAACAAATATCTATGTCTAGATAGATTAACTATTTCGAATTGGCTTCACAATCATCTGCCTCATCGCTAAATTAATCTAGAAATCAATTTTTTCAACATCTCCAAAGCTTTTCTATTCTATTTTCAAACAAAAGTATACATATTGTTCAACAATTCACGACAAACACTTTCGAATATAACTTAAAAACGATAACGAAACCATAATTTCGCAAAAACAAAAGTAAGATCCAATTCTATCGGTGTAAAAGCCGAATGATAAATGATAAACGTTTTAAATAAAGAATGTCCGCCATTAAAATGACATTTATTGTCGATGTAAAAGTCACCTCAGCCGCAGTATTAGCTAAGAGAGAGGCATAATAACAAACTCCGGCTAATCTCCAAAACGGCTGTGCCGATTTTGACGGGACTTTTACTGGCTGAGTTAACTGTTGTTGTAAGGAGCAAAATATTTTAGAAAAAGAGTTAGGGTTCCGCGTAAAAATTCGAAACCCACGATATCTCCCGAGTTATCCAACTATTTACTTTTAAACGCGAATAAAACCGCGGGGCCTCAAATAACAACTCATCCTAAGTAATATAAATAAAATAAATAAATAATAAATAAACGCTTTCTACACTCACAGCCCCACACTAGGATTCCCTGTATTCCTGTAGGATTCCGTGGGTGCTATCGACACACACAGAGACAAATAAACAAACACCCAGACCCAGAAACCGAAGTCTAAATTTATCATTTAGAAATCTGTCTGGCCGGGGATCGAACCCGGGACCCTCTGCGCGTCAGACCGTCATGGTGACCGCACCGCCACGCGGGTCGTCAAATTGGAAAGTA
This sequence comes from Epargyreus clarus clarus, assembly GCA_014595695.2. Classification (NCBI taxonomy): domain Eukaryota; kingdom Metazoa; phylum Arthropoda; class Insecta; order Lepidoptera; family Hesperiidae; genus Epargyreus; species Epargyreus clarus. Next base: position 2,105,540 of record JACTTY020000005.1, on the reverse strand, counting down.
TGTTTGTTTGCTACGCTTTAATCTAAAAAAAATTAACAAAAAATACAACCGACTTCTATGTCACTACAAAGTAAAAAATAATTGAAATAAATGTTGGTTTAGTACATATTTGTGAAGTCGGCGCTCAATATATTTAGTTGGATAACGATGTAAACAGCGTGTCTAATATGAGAGCCGACTTCAGAAATATGTACTAAACCAACATTTATTTCAATGGCCGAATTGATAACCACCTCCTTTTTGAAGTCGGTTAAAAATACCAAACCTATTGTCATAAAAATTTGTAGACACATTCTTAGGGATCCAAAAAATGACTAGTGTACCTTTTATCCCCAAAAAACTACTCTTTCAAAAGGAATAAATAAAAACAACTATTGTCATCGACATGTTACCGTAAGCGGAGCCACGGGGAAAATCTAGTATAAAATAATAAACCGCTGAAGCAATAAATAGGAACGATTGAATGGTTACGGCTCACGCTTACTGTTTTAAACATTCATAAAGTACGGACCAGTTCCATTCCATTCCATTACATTCACTCTTTGGAACCCCTTTTTATTGATTTAAAATACATCGCATTAAATAATTCGTTGTATTTTTGCGTTTGTATCTGAAATTCTGAACCTTTACCTATATGATGCATATTCGACATAAAAATGTTGTTGAGAAGTTAGAATAATCTTGTATACATTTAATTTATAAGTCAGTGACCACATCGGTCTAATTTGCAGAGGGTTCTGGATTCGATTCTCGTCAAGACAAACCTAAGCAATGAACTTATGTCTTTTTCAAAATTCTAGAATAGGATAATAGAATTTTTAGTTTTTGGAATTATAAAAGTTAAGAAATTAAAAAACTAATATAGAGCATGGAAAAAGAATTTCAACGAATACTAATTTAAGTTACTATAAAATTTAGCTTCCTCATTGGAGATTCTGGTTCAATTGAAACGCGCTACGAGGGCCCAAAGTTTCAGGTTTGTATTATAAACTAATTAAACTACTTTGAATATGAAGGAGTTTTCGGGAGGAAACCTACACGGGAGGTATTTCATAATGTTCTCAAAGGGGTGTGGAATCTCATTGTTTTTGTATTTCATGGTAGCCGAAAAGATATGGGGATCTTCAAGAATGGCGCAAAAAGAGCTCTCCTTCAAAGCCGGCGATGCATTAGCGACTTCTCTGGTGTGCAGATGTCCATAAACGACGGTAACTGCTATCAACCAGGTAGCCCGTGTGCCTTATAATTACAGGTATACATATAAAAAAGACAGAGATCACAGCTACAATCTACCCCAGATAAGATTAGAGTCCTATCTGAGGTCGGTCGCAGATGCATTTTTACTCCTAAGGACTAAGTTGTAACTCGGATAAGTATGTCTCCCTTACCACACCCTTTAAACCAGAACAGAGCAGCGTTACAGCTGTCACACACTCAGAAATAGTTGAGGAGTGGTGCCGTCAGAGTCGAACCACAAAGGTTTCCAACACTTTCAAATTCCAATACATCTGGCATGACCTTACCAATTCATCACTTGAAACTGACATAGCTTTCCAAGCATTAATACTACTAGCTAATAGCTACTATGTGAGTGACGAGGTCACCTTCGATCTCAGTAACCCTACACCAAGATGCTAAGAAACAGGATCGCCCCGTTCCGATTGGCTGGGGCGGCACGCGCTATTAACTGGGAATTCGAGTCACACCCTTGCGACATATAGGTTCACAGCTATCCGAGTCTCTTGTTATTGGACCTAATAAAACTAAGCTAGCTTTTTATTAAAATCAATCGACATATCTGAGAATTGGTTACTTGTAAGAGAATGTGTGATTTTTCTTTTGTTCGTCGGTTATCATTTTACCTTTTTTCTTTGGTTGTTATCATTTGATATTTGCAAGAATTTGACTCTTATAAACGAATAATATCGGGATGTGTTTTTATATTTCACCTGATTGCAAGTGGCTACTAATCCCAGATAGATCAGTGCACAGAGAGAGGTCGGTCAATGCGGTGCTACCCTGAGGACTAAGTTGGAATGTTGATAAGTAACAAAGCAGCGATTAACACTGCTATTACAAGCAGAAACCACTGTAGTTGGCTAACCATGGTACCCATGGGTCCATGTTCAATTAAACGTTAATATACAAGTAAAGCAATCACTGATAGAATAGAGGTTATGGAGCGCGGCGTCTCGATCGAGGGGTCTGAGGTTCAAATCCCAGACACGCACCTCTGATTTTCAAATTTATGTGCGTATTAGAAATTAATTATCACTTGCTTAAACGGTCAAAGAAAACAAAAAGAAAGTCTCAAAGGTATGTGAAGGCTACCAATACGCACTTGGCCAGCGCGGTAGACTATGGCCTAATCCTTCTCATTCTGAGAGGAGACCCGTGCCCAGCAGTGGGACAGTAATGGATTGATGGCGATGATGATAACACACGTAAAAATTATATTCTAATAACTACGTTAAGAATCTCTAGCATTACATTACAAATCCACACCATAGTCCATTTGTTGAAACCTTCATAAATTACATTTTTATCGTTACGTCAGAGATAAAACATTAGGATCATAGTTTAGAAGTTGGCGCTGGTGAAGTCTACGTAACCGTGCCATCAATTTATGTCCAGGCCTTTGCCAAACATGGGCTTAGAAACAAAATAAATTACCGATTAACCAATCCTACCAAATAAGTCGTAGATATCATATTACTTTACTAGGTTTTGCCCGCGGCTTCGCCCGCGTTTAAAAGAAAATAATACAACATAGGTACTAATAACATAAAACTGAAATTTCGTACCTTCAACTTTGCTAAAGATCATCACTTGATCAACTGCATAGTTTACGATTCAATCCTTACTAATATCAATTAAAATAATCGATGTTTTGGGTCCAAAGGATAGATTCTTCGATTAATCGATCTTAGATCGCCATCCCTAGTTCCCGTGGGATTTCCGGGATAAAAACTATCATATGTCCTTTCTCGGGCCTCAGACTATCTTTGTACAAAATTTCATTAAAATCAATTTCATTTCAATCAAATAAATCAATGTGAAGAAGAGACAACCAGACAGACAGACAGACAGACAGACAGAGTTACGAGGGTACGTTTTTAAGTTCGCGGAATGAGGGACAAGGAGCGAAAATAAAATGTCAAAATTATTTTTCTTTTTCTACATATTCTCCTGCAAGACGAATGCATTTTTCAGATCTTTGTATTAACTTATTTAAACCCTCATAAAAAAATGTTTTGTCCTTGTCGGAAAAATACGAGGAAATTGCGTCCTTTACTTCTTCGTCTGTAGAAAATTTCTTTCCACGAAGCTCTTTTTTCATTTTTGGAAAGAGATAATAATCGCTGGGAGCCAGGTCTGGACTATAGGGTGGGTGATTTAAAATATCAAAGCCCACCTTATGCAGGGCAGCCAGTGCAATACGGCTCTTGTGTACGGGCGCATTGTCGTGCAACAGCAGGACACCTCTGGATAATTTTCCTCGTCTTTTTTCTTTGATGGCTTCTTTTAAACCGCTCCAAGATTGTTGCGTAATATTCTCCGGTTATAGAGACACCTTTATCTTTGTAATCTATTAACAAAATTCCTTCTGCATCCCAAAAGACTGTCGCCATGAGTTTGCCGGCCCATTGTGACACCTTAAACTTTTTAGGAGGTGCTGTACCCTTATTATGCCACTGCATGGAGTCTTGTTTAGACTCAGGTTCATAATGGTGAACCCAAGTTTCATCTCCAGTAACAATTCGATTCAGTACAATATCCTTATCTTCTCCACAGAGGTTCAAAAACGCACGGGAACATTCAACGCGCTGTTGTTTCTGAGGCGGCGTGAGCATTCTCGGCACCCACCGCGCGCTGACCTTAGTCATGCCAAGATGGTCATGCAGAATTTTAAAAATGGTTGTATCCGATACTCCAACCATTTCTGCAAGCTGTTTCTTCTTTAGCCGAGCATCTTCCAGTACTAATTTTTCGACTTCCGCTATCGTTTCCGGAATGGTCACTTCAACAGACCGTCCTGGTCGTGGGTCGTCTTCAAGTGAATCCCTGCCTTGCTTAAAAAGGTTGTTCCACTTGTAAACCATCGTTTTTCCAGGGCAAGAGTCCCCGTAAACCGATGACATCTCTTCCATTATGATTTGCACAGACTTTCCTTGCTTGGTAAGGAACTTTATAACGGCGCGATGCTCGATTTTCTCCATACTTCCAATTTTCTTCCGGATTGAGTTGTTTAATTGTCGATAGTTTTAAAACTAATGATGCAATTGTGATAAAACTTTATATTTATACTATTTATGAGTCACTTAACACGTACCGCCCTTAACGAGCCCGCTATCCCCCCTCCAACCCTGCCATTCCGCGGACTTAAAAACGCACCCTCGTATCTGTGATTCTACTGTATTTCCTTTAACGCCACCTGGTCTAGGTTAAGAGAATTTGCAAGTGGCCGGTATTGGATGCCGGCCGGTACTGTAGGACTCTCCCTAAATAATTGTTGCAATCTAGTAACTTTGCGATGAACTTTCTCTAAGGCGCTCGAACAATATCGCCTCGAAAATCGTGAATCCTGAGGATGTCCATAGGGACAATAGTACAAAATTACGAAAATCGTGTATTGTCATTGGTTTTTGATAATCCTTTAAAATTTTGAATTAAACTGAACGTTCAAAGTGTATAGAAATCGTGTTCAAAGATTCCGTTACTTAGTTACATACATATATACATACAACCCAAGCTAATAAAAGCGTGTTAAAAATCTTATACCAATACGTGTAACCCTTGAAGGTTAACGATTCTTACAGCCGATGTCAACGGGCTCAGTGACACAAAACATCTTGTCAAATCCATAAAAAGGCACAACTAGGGAAGTAAATAGGCATTTATCCGTGGCAAACTATTCCCACGGCCCGAAAGTGCATCGAGTGGAACGTAAAACTGTTGGTCTGTAGCGAAACCGCTGTAGCCTTTGTGCGAATTCCGGATGCCACAGTTTAGTCCCAGAGCGTATAACGAATAGAAATGGCATTCCTTAATTTAATAGTAGACGAGCTTTTGCCCGCGGCTTCGCTTGCGTTACGAAGTAATATTATCATCCCCTATTTTATCCCCTTGGGGGTAGAACTGATCAAAATCCTTTCTTAGCGGATGTCTACGTCATAACATCTACCTGCATGCCAAATTTCAGCCCGATCCGTCCAGTGGTTTGGGCTGTGCGTTGATAGATCACTATGTCAGTCAGTCACCTTTGAGTTATATATATTTAGATAGATGACAAACCTGAAGATTAGTAAATCCTGTGGTTCTATGAAGACATGGATAAGCACATGTCATAACAGATATGAGTTGTTGTAATTAATTATGATGGGAAAAATAGCTAGCAATAAAAACTAGGTCAGAGAAAGAAATCTTGGTGGCAAAAATGAGAGAGTGGACAAGCATAGCGAGTGCTGCCCAACTGTTTCGGTTCATTAAAGATCGATGGAAATTTGCGGAACTGACGTAGGTGTCAATTCCATGTGATTCTTCTGTAGGATTTGCTCACGAAGCTCCACAAGCATGTGACACAAACTACTAAAATATGAAAAGGAAATTAAAAAAAAAACTGTAAAAAAATATTTATCAGAGAAATTATTTTATTTATTTAGATAATATTCTTCCAAATAAAATAATTACTTTATTCGTTCACATGATATTTATCTTTATTTGCTATCGACATTAAAGTAATAGATGAGCTCTGAGTTATTTTAAGAGCAGGGTGACTTGTGACTGCTACTACCGTTATCATCAGCAACCAATTACTGTCCCACTCCTGGGCACGGGTCTCCTCACATAATGAGAAGGATTAGGCCATAGTCCACCGCGCTGGCCAAGTGCATATTGGTAGACTTCACATACCTTTGAGATTTTTTTTATAAACACATCGTGAGGAAACCTGTATACCTGAGAGAGGTATACAGGTTTCCTCACGATGTGTTCCTTTACCGTTTAGCAAGTGATAACTACGTTCTAATACGCACATAAGTTTGAAAAAATCAGAGGTGCGTGCCTGGGATTAGAACTTCGGACCCCTTGATCGAGAGGCACAGTTTCTTAACCACTAGGCTATCACTGCCTTCTCTACTGTTAAACAAAACGTAAATTGGTACGCATACCAACAAAATAATTAAGATTATTCGTTCACAGGACATTTCTATTCAAAACTAGTTATTTATGCGTATGAAATTAAAATGCGCCGCGGTCGATGCTTTCACAGAATTGTATTGGACGCGAGTGTACCGTACCACGCAGCCACGCCCTCGTGAATTACGGTCACCACGCCATTACTGAACAACAGTTTAATTAACACCTATGTGTTAGAAAACGTTAAAATAATTACATTATGTGTGTAGTTAGAATATATGTATGTTAAAGAGTGTGTTTGTTATAGATTTCTTCTTTCTTTTTTTTTAAACGCTTTCTCTCTCACACACAACCATACACTAGGATTCCCTGTATCGTGGGTGTTATGGACACACAGAGACAAATACACAAACACCCAGACCCAGAAACAGAAACCTAAATTCATCATTTAGGATTCAATCTGGCCGGGGATCGAACCCTGGACCCTCTGCGTGTCAGACCGGCATGGCGCTCCGCCACGAGGGTCGTCAATATCGCGAGTCGGGTAAATTTTCGTTTACAGGCCATTTGTATTCAAAACTAGTTCTTTCTGCGTATGAAATTAAAATGCGCCGCGGTCGATGCTTTCACAGAATTGTATTGGACGCGAGTGTACCGTACCACGCAGCCACGCCCTCGTGAATTACGGTCACCACGCCATTACTGAACAACAGTTTAATTAACACTAATGTGTTAGAAAACGTTAAAAAAATTACATTATGTGTGTAGTTAGAATATATGTATGTTAAAGAGTGTGTTTGTTATAGATTTCTTCTTTTTTTTTTAAACGCTTTCTTCTCTCACAACCATACACTAGGATTCCCTGTACCGTTGGTGTTATGGACACACAGAGACAAATACACAAACACCCAGACCCAGAAACCTAAATTCATCATTTAGAAATCTATCTGGCCGGAGATCGAACCCGGGACCCTCTGCGTGTCAGACCAGTATGGCCACGAGGATCGTCAATATCGCGAGTCGGGTAAATTTTCGTTAACAGGCTATTTCTATTCAAAACTAGTTCTTTATGCGTATGAAATTAAAATACGCCGCGGTCGATGCTTTCACAGAATTGTATTGGACGCGAGTGTACCGTACCACGCAGCCACGCCCTCGTGAATTACGGTCACCACGCCATTACTGAACAACAGTTTAATTTACACTAATGTGTTAGAATAAACGTGAAACTAATGAGTTAGTGTGAAGTTAGAATAAATGTTAAAGGGCGTGATTGTTTTAGTTTGTTTCTGTAAGAACTGTCTAGGATTCCGTCTTGGATGTGGAATTTTGTCTGTTGTTTCGTCAGAAAATCCAATTGGAACTACTAACGCCCGTTGTTTATAATCGATCTATAGGTATATATTATAATTGTCCCTTTAGTCTCGTTACTAGAATAGGGTTACAGTACCCCCTGCCTATCGTATAGGTGACTAAAAGAGGGCTCCCGGAATTGCTGGCGGCAAGAGTGGGAGCTCGAACTGTCCAGCTAGCAACCCCAGCGCTATGGTGCCGCATACCGTCGTAAACACCAGTTGTAAAAACACTGTACTGAGAACAACTACGGGGGAGGTTTTAGGTCGGTAAAAATCCCAGATAACCCGGCGTCGCTCCTTTTGAAGGTTCCCCCTCGTGAACAAAAAAAGGTATATATTATAATACCCACACATAAATTACAATACATATTTAGGATAAATTTCAATGAAGCAAATTAAATAATCATTCAATATTGTCCTTCGTACGATACGTAATGACAGTCATCTGTTCGCGATACGATGCAAATTGATTAGATTGGCACACGATAATAGCTGTCCTAAATATTAAATAAATATTTCTTATGAAAACCTTATTCAAGTATCAGTATTGAAAGATGGTAATAATAAATCTGTTCATGAGGTTTTTGGATTGGTCCTGTGCATCCAGCCGTTCGTCAACTTGGTAGAGTTCTTATCAACCCTTTACTGTCTCACTCACTACTACGTACTAGTACGGATCTCCTCTCAAAGTAAGAGGAGTTTTAACTATAGTCCACAACATACCTAAGTACTCATTGGTGGACTTCATATACTTGAGAACTTTTTTATTTAAGATTTATTTTAGCGATATATTCACTTTCTTTCAGTGTCTTTTAAAAATAATGTAGGATAATAAACTTACATGCCTAAATCATATCGGGCTTAAAGGACAATACGAGCGATGTGGAATTGTACATACATCATGCAAGTTGAGAATGGAGAGTCGACATCTTTTGTTTATTTTTTAACAAACATTACCTTGTATTTAGTTATACGTTCTAAAAGCTAAACCTACTTTCAAATTGACAATGAATAAACATCTAAACACTAGCGACATTTAACAAAACTAAAACTAAATACGTTGAATATATCATCGCCTTTCCCTTCAAAACGAAACACCTCGTTGCACTAAACAAAACGAGATATTAATCGTCAGATCCAATCCCAAACGTCATTGTTTAGTCGAATCCCAAGCGTCATTGTTTAGTCCAATCGTATTCCAGATACGGGATCTCCGTTACTGACAACCAGTTAATTAGTTACAAAAACACTAAACGATCTCAGATTACAGTTATTACGTTTTGTTCCTCGTTAACAATGAAGTCTATTGACGATAAAAAGGTGTGAATTGTTACACTATACCGTTCTTTGTTCAACTGTTTATATACAGTTGATAATTCAATACAGTTATGACAATAAATTAAAAAGACATAAACCTAGATTTCTTTATTATATTTCTTATTGAGATAATTCTTCATCTCGATTGTTTCGTTGATGTGAAAGTCTTGGTTTCTATTGAAGTTGTCATATAATAACAGTAAAATCCATTTCTCATTCACTGTTCAGGCAGTTCTGCCCTGGAACGCCCTGCCCGTGCACATCAGAGAAGCACCCAGCAAAGCTATTTTCAAAAAAACTTGTCCGAGAGCATCTGAGCACCTCATCTGACAAATAAAGCTTCTTTTTTTTCTCCCTGTTATCACTTATATGTATATTCATTTATTATATTTTAAACATATTTATGTATGTAAGTATAAAATATGTATGTTATTTATTTATCCTTAATGTATTATATTGTTTATTTATTTAACACCTGCCGCAATTCGCAATTCTCTCCAATCACCAAGGGTTGACTGGTAGAGAATGCCATTAGGCATTAAGTCTGCCCTGTTGTAATATAACTTTGTGTTACTTTTACAATAAATATATAAATAAATAAATAAAATACATATAGGTAGATCTATTCGTATCAAATTATCTAATCTTATGTACATTTTCGATACCATATCATGCACATGTTTTTCTATTACATCATCTTTATAATACGATATCGGCATTATTACGAAATAGGTTATGCCTATAAACTCAATTTTACACTCCCTAAAACACTGCATAAAGAATAAAACGTATTTATATTTTCATACAAAGTCATAATGTGAACCGTTTTCTATTTTTTATTCGTTGAGGAAATAGCAGACTCATTTAAGATTTTAGGAAAAAATCCCGGGTATAGTACAAAGTAAACTCCATAAACGTTACTCTGAAACTAAAAGATTCTAGCTCTAAGATCAAAGCAAGACTCGCCTGCCCTCTAGGGGTCGAGTATCCACGGCCGTAAGCTTTAAGTTCGAATTCAAAGTAACAAACAGAATAGAAACTTTCCAAACGACAATGTTACGTACATCGCACGTGCTATCTTAAGTAGTGTTCTTGTCGTAATCAACGTGGGAGCGATTACTTGGAACGGAATCTACTGGATTATTTGAAGTTTCAACCCCTGTGGGGCTACGTGTCATCAAAATGAAAAGTGATAGAAACGTTTGTGGTTCAAAGCTGAATCAACGGACCATCTAGCTTAAGTACTTTAGGTAGTGCTTAAAACTCTTCTCAATTAACTTAACTTACACTAAGCATTCCAATTTAGTCCTTAAAAGTAGCAACATCTCTGACCTTACGTAGGAAACCAATTCTATTGACCTAGGGGCCTACCACCAGCTGTTAAAAACCATCATAGTTCAGGAAAGTTTTATTTCCTCCTCCTCCTTAAAACATTAAAATATTCCGTCATACACAGTTTAACAAACTTAAACACTTATTAATTTTTCGCTTATCCATTGTATAAAACGTTAAATTTCCTGCAAAAAAGTAAAAGTATGATTAAAACAATATTGTGTTAAGAGATGGTAGTAACCCCCCTGATAAAACTTACTATGAGCGCATTGCATGTTAATTTATAATTTTAATTCCGTAATCAAAAAACATTCTTGACCGTAATACAATAACTGTTTTTCCCCATAAGATTTATAGTTTTATTCACGCAAAGAAACTAAAGTTTCACGCTATGTTATTATTTAAGTTATTATGACTAAATATAGCAACTGATTATATTGCTACTTTACGATTACATTAAATGCAACCCAGAAATAGTAATAACTAGTTTTCTTGTGTATAAATTTCCTAAGAAGTATTAATATTATACATATACAGTAATATAATATGTACAGTCAGCTCCAAAAGTAGATGAACATCGTAAAACTCCAAAATTAGATGAACACTGATGCGTCAAAAATAGCTGAACACCGTATGTACAAAATGGCTAAAATCACTAATATGATATGTCATTGTTCAACTAGTTTTGACAATGTAGTGTTCATCTACTTTCGAAACTTTACAACGTCCATCTTATTATGGTGCTAGTTGTTTTTAGCTACTAATGAGCTTGAGTGTGTAGGTATTTTTGAAACTTTAGTCTGTTCATCTACTATTGAAGCTGACTGTACATGACGTACTCGTATATAGACGTCGTAATGTCGACTAATTACATGGCAAGCTGAATACTAACGTAGCATTATGTATACAAATGGGAGTATTACATGTATGATGTATAGCCTAGTCAGGGGATGAGGTAATTCTCGCTTATGACCTCACACTAGTAACGTGTGTTATCTGCCATTTCGAAAAAATGTGCCTTAGCTTATAATACGTATGTTACATAAACTATGGTATTTTTAATGTACTGGCCTGTTTGTCAAAGTTAATCTACTTAATCATATTAGGAAATAGTAGTCATCAAATCATTCCCCCCTGACTGCTAGGTAGTGAGCGTCTTCTTACAATAAGAAGAATTAAAGTCACAGTCCACCACGCAGTCAAGATTGAAGAACGGGATTGCTAGAATTCCCATACTTTTCAGAACATTATGAATCTCGTTTACCATTAACTTAAATAATAGAAGTAGTAATACGCATATGATTTGAACCAACAAAGATGGCTAATATTCGAACTAGTCGCGTAGGAGGACTAGATACTCGTACGTAGGTATAATTAGGCTGTTACCGCTAACATATTAATCAAATCAGTACGACTAACTGTTGTTTTAATATAGATACATTCATTTTTTTAATACGACAATAAGAAATAGGCGGAGCTGAAGATCTCGATGGATTTCCATTTTGATACAATAAAAGTTCAATGGTCGATGAGTCAACCATGGACGGTTTAATGTTTGGTTTAATAACATCCTGGCACACTAAAAGAACAATACATGCATTCACACATAATAATATGGGAATTTATCATTGAATGCTATGACAAATTTGGCTGACACGCTTAATCTAGTGTTAGGGGAAAGACATAAGATACGAGGCGTTGCAAATTAGTCCTCAGGAGTATACGCATATGCGACCGATCTTTGGTAGAACTCTAATGCTATTTATACGATACGAGGCATTGCAAATTAGTCCTCAGGAGTATACGCATATGCGACCGATCTTTGGTAGAACTCTAATGCTATTTATACGATACGAAGCATTGCAAATTAGTCTTCAGGAGTATACGCATGTGGCTGATCTTAGGTAGAACTCTAATGCTATTTGAAGGTCATTATAGATGTATATGAGGGGCAGTTGCCTCTTACCAACTTTCAGGTGGACTGCACGTTTCTTTTGCTACTTCTTTAAAAACCTTAATTACAAAGTATCACATTTATCATCACATCAGAAAATCGTATCATAAATCGATCGGTCGATTAGTAATATACCATAAACTTCACCAATTTTTATAGCGATGATATAATTTGTCATTTTTGGTATGTTTATGATAGTTTAAGATTGTTTATGATTTATTACTAACGGGTAGTATGCCCATCTACATATAACTGTATAAAGATTTTCACAGAGCGGAGAATTTACCAAAGATTACACCAAGAATATCAAGAATTAAACTAAAGATTTATTAAAAAATAAACTTTAATTGTCCTACAGGATATAGTACATACATAGAAGGAAACACGCATGAAAAATCTTATAAGACAGCAAGCGTTATTAAAGGAAGATTTCAGACAAGATAAAAGAAAAGTACAGTAACATAATTTAGCTTTAATCTCCGGAGTACGAAAATTCTTACTTTCTCATTTTCTCGGAAATTGCCGCCGCCTTTCGGAAGCCGTTTTATTTTAGTTCGTGACGTTTTGAAGGGTTTTAATTAATTCTCGTAATTAAAGAGACAAAGGCAACAAAGAGGACAATAAAAATCGCTCGTAACCCTAAAGGGTTGACCATTTAAAAACCAAGTTGTGGACGTAACAAATGGTTTTATCGTAATTTTTGTTTTTTTTTTTATATTTATACCTAAGGGTTCGTACACAAAACTGCGATGCGACGTCGCATCGCAAAAATCTGCGAGCTCCCTCGACGCATCGCAAGAACTTGCGAATTGATTCGCATCGCACAGTGGTTGTTGTTGTTGGTCACCCTGAGAGACGCTACGCCGCACGATATCGCATCGCAGCAATTCGCATCGCAATTTTCTGCGTTGCGAATTCGCATCGCGTCGCATCGCAGTTTTGTGTTCGAGCCCTAAACGACGAGGCAGACGGGCTACCTGATGGAAAGCAGTCACCGTCGCCTATGAACATTTGCAACACTAGAGGAGTTGCTAATGCATCGCCGGCTTTGGAGTAGAGCTCTTTTTACACCTTTTTTGAAGAGCCTTTTTTGTCATAGCGGGAATAACTCCGGGAATCCGGGAATAACTCAGGAGGAAACTCATTCCACATTTTGCAAGTCCGTGGCGGTCGTGGTCACGTATGTAAATAAAAATGGGAAAATTAAACTCAGTTTTTTGTTTACAGATTTCGAAATTAGAGAATCCTCTGCATGGCGGAGATCTACACTATAAATTCATCAGAAAAGTTATGTATACTGACATGGCAGAAAAACCTCATTAATATTTTATCTAGACTACGTGGAACTGATGACGAACATGGACGAAGATAGTAATTATTAATAACGTAATTATGGGATCATCATTTGGTTACCTTACGAGTTTGTATTTGTATAAAATAATACTAAATGGGAGCTACGTCTGCTTTTCCCCTGATGCGTCTTCTGAATATAATACATAAAGGTATATATTAAAAGATATTTTTATAAATAACGATTTTCGTATTCTTTTCAACAACCCCTTTCAAATGATACCCACACAGCACACATCATTAAAGTGTCCGCCATTTTTTAAAAAATATATAGCACGTTTTCTCTTAATGAGACTGTTAAAAGTATGAAAACATGTCTAGCTTTATATCAGACTGGCAACCCTAAACAGAGCATAAAGTAAAACACCACAAGTACAGAGCGAATCGAATGAACGTGACGAATCGATATGCCACGACACGAACATTGTACGATTATCTTGACGTAATAATCGTAATTACGATTTGTCATCGATTCTGTAATGAGAACGATTCGATATTACAAAATTAAATATTATTATGTTAATTATGTAATACACGGACGTGGGATATGTCTGAATGAAATATTACTGTAGGGCAGCCAATGTACCTACATTTGTTACAAGGATAAGAGTTTAACTAAAACAAGAAGAGTTTGCTACTCAGGACTAAATTGAGACGCTTCGGCTAAATATAGTTATGATAGAAATTAATTATGATATTTACAGTGAATCCAGTTTTAGTCGGCGTGGTAAACTTTGAACTAGCCCCTGACTCTGAAAGAAGACGCATGCCCCGTAGTGGGATAATATTAGGTTGACGACGTTAATTATTACAAGGGGAATTGTAGTTTAAAGGGTACTGTTAAAACACTGACGGACTAATGGGAGCGGTACCTACGCCTCGGGCCTCTGGTCCCGGGAGAGCTCCAAATGTCTACAAGTTTCCTTGTAGACATTTGTAGACGCTTGTAAAATGAGATTAACTTCCTTAGACGGGGCCTCATTCAACTTTCCATCTCGGACCTCATTTCATCAACATGTGCGCCTCAGGACTCCGAACAGCATAGGCTTGTTCTAACCCCAACCCAGCACACCAAATATACAGCAAAAATCAATATAACCATAATGCAACTAAAGTGAAACATTGAGAGACCTCCCACATTTATCAGTTTACACAATACTACACATACGACACGGTGCCTACAAACAGGTACAGTGCTTTACATAAACAGGCTGAACACAAAAGAGGATAGCAATCAAAAGGCTCTTGAATGTAGCGCCTCTCGACACAAGCGGCGCTTCCATTTGCATGTCACGCGTGCACTGATAAATACCTGGCTTGCTTCCTGCGACGTGGAAACCGGGAATTTATGTAACACAGTTAAAAAGTACTTAAATTTTATGTACTTTTGATGAAGGAGGTAGAACCCTTTGTGGTTAGACCTATCTGAGGTTGACTACAGATGCGCCGCTACCCCTGAGGATGATGCTGGAACGCCTCGGAAAAGAATTTCTTCTTTACCACACCCTTCAAGAACACAGCAGCGCTTAACACTGCTGTTATGAGGCAGAAATTGGTGTGGCGGCACCGGAGTCGAACCACAAAGGGTTCTAACACCTTCAAAATAGTAGTACCTATTTAAAAATGAATCAAATATGAATAGTCATACCATTCATATACTGCCACGCGAGCGCTGATAAATACCTGGCTTGCTTCCTGCGAAGTGGAAACCGGGAATTTATGTAACTCAGTTAAAAAGTACTTATTTTCTATGTAGTATTTATTAATAAATGAATCAACTACATATATGTAGTCTTACATCACAACGCAGCACGCACGTCACGCATGTATGCACGCACGCCCGCACACACATGTACATTTATCACACACACGTACAAACACATACAGAAACACAGCCCCTTTTGATAACTATTACTGTAAGTATAAACCTATGCATAATTACGATCAACGATTTATCATTCATCATAATTAATATTGAATATTCATTGAACGAGAAATGAAAATCGATTGTTGACTTTAAGATTAAACAGTAGATAAGTCACGTACGTACTCGTACTTATAAATTAAGATGTGGTATAAATAAATAAATAAATGTTCACTTAAGCCATAAATGAGAAATCTATTTTGCACTTCTTTTGTTATTTATTATTGAAAAGGTCAATTATGATTGATTTCCTTATTTATTGTGTAAAAGTAAACAACGCACATTAATTAACACAACACAATTAACTGAATATTAAAAATAAATTATCGCTTGTTTTATCGACAAAGGAAAACATGTGAGGAAATATGAGCATTTATGTCTCACTTATTACAAATTAATTGTGGAATAATGTGTTACATTGCAAATTAATTGCGAACCAAAATAATTGTGTTGTCAAGGAGATCTTGAGTACTTATTTTATCCTAGGTATATTGGGGAATCCCTGTAGTCCCGGGACCAGAATAGGGCTACGGTATTCTCTGCCTGTCGTACGAGGTGGCGGCTGCGGCTTCCGGGGTTGCAGGCAGCAAGAGTGGGAACTCGAACCGTCCAGCAAGCAATCCCGGGAAGAATGGCGGTATGTGTGGTCGCGTACCGTCGTAAACACCAGTTGTGCGAGAAGAGTGTCCATGGGCGACAGTGACTGTAGTGATCTACTACTAGTGATAAGTTTATTTCGTAGAAGGAAGAATAACTTGAGGCGTTTCAATTTAGTCCTTCAAGTTCATCAAGGATAGCAACGCACCAAAGAGCAACTTTCATCTCATCCACGACCACTTGACATTAATTTACATATATTCCACATTAATTTACATATATTCAACATTTTTCTTCGATAACATAGCACTTAATACCTAGACGAAAACTCATACAAAGCTCTCAAGTTTAGTGGCGCTCGAGCTCGTGCCTTCATTTGCATGTCACGTGCCACTAGTGGCTAAATGCAACTTGAGCGAGTTAGAAATGAAGCTAGCTATGTTATAATAGAGAAGTTTACGTATCTAGAGGACTGAGAATCACAGGTAAAATTGTAGTGGAAGAAATCTTCGTGATTCGAGTGCAAAGACGCCGCTTTCCCTATAATTTGCTAATTAGAGGGAAAGCAGAGTAGCAGCTGTGTTTAAGTTTGTAGATTTTGTAATAGAATAAAAACGGGAGAGCAGTCTGGATATTAAGGGGTCGCTGCCGTCCATTAAAACATGTATCATAATTTATCCAAACAGAAACATTCAACAAAGAGGAACAAGGAACAAATTGGAAATAAAACCAAAGTAACAAAGGGTTCTTCTAAGGATTCTTTTAGTTTTATTTCCAATTCCAGAATCATGCCAATGTTGCCAACGTTTTATCTTAAGCTTACGTCGGATCCACGTTGTTGGTCCACTGCTGGGCACGGATATCCTCTCGAGGAATGGCCCGCCAAGTGCGGGTTGATAGACTTCACTTTAAAAAATCTAATGTTTCGAGAACTTCCAAATATTTATATAGGTTTTTCGATGATAACTTCGTTCACCGTTCAAAGGGTGTCCAATACAATTTTATGAACAATTTGACGTAATTTGGGCTAATCAAGGTCAGTGGGTGATCGAAACCCTTTAAATGACACGATCAAATTTGTTTTTTCTTTTCGTGTGGACGAGCAATCAGATTGTAGTTAATTCAATCCACAATCTAATCGATCGATTAAATCGAGAGGTGTGGACCCTAAAAATCATATTATATAATATACAAATATTGGCCCAAATGTTTAAGCCAAGGCTGTGTGGAACCGAGGTTACCCATATTTACTCCGGGAAAATCGTTTCAAGTGCTTCAGAGTTGCCATTATCTGTCTGATCTTCGCGAAATGTCTAGACTTGGGAATCAATTTAGTTAGACGGGAAGAGATAACATCAACTTTAGGTTTAAATCAATAACACTAGCGGGATATAGCATAGCTGTCGTGTTCAGTGTTTCGTTTTGGAGTAAGTTCCAGGTCTCCTTCAGATATTGGTTAATTAAAATAAATAAATAAAATAAAAACATGACGCAACCAGCTTAGTCCTCAGAAGAGGCAATTCATTTTTGATGGGCTTTAGGTAGAACCTCTGTTTTATGTGGATTTAGTTGCAGATGACCATAGACCGCAGTAATCACAGTATGCACTCCTCCTGATTGTAAGTAAGATTTATCAAGAAACTTTAATCCTACCTGCGATAGATCAGAGATGTGTTCCTTCCTGAAGACTAAATCAGAATGTTTGTTATAGCTAACTTGTGTCCTTTGACACATAGTTCACGCGGATAGAGCCTCATTATAATTAAGATGGTTCACATTGATCAAAATTCTTATAACCTCACCTTTTCGATCAATCTTTGCATACATATACATAAATATGATTATATCATTACTATAAGTAACTTCTCAATAAGCTAATAGTCGATCTAACCCTACAACACTGTAAGAGTCGTATACATCAGATGAGTACGTAACAAGTACAAACTACGGAACATAATAATTACGCGCAATTGTTCCTTTGACGGAAACATTCAATTAAACAGGCAAATATTACACAGAGGTCAACGACCGATAAGCCGACGTGAATGAACTCATAATTTAATTGGTTATCACCGCACAGTTCTTTAGTACGTTATTTCGCTACATTGTTGCATTAAAATTAAAACTGCGCGATAAATTCATACTTTATTGCAGTCAAATAAAATAATTTTATTATTACATGCGGGTGAGTGTTCGAATATATTTAAAAGGTAAGTGAGATTGTAAATGAGCGATTGTTCATTTCGACGATTGTCGTTAGCGACTGTCGCTGTCTGTTGTCGACAGTCACCGCCTGTTGTAAGATGGGCTACTCACACACTGTATCTCTGTAGTATCTCTACAGTCTACACACTATCCTGCCGTGCAGTGTTCCAGAGTATATTGACATGTTCAGGTTATGGCGGCAGGAGCAATCTAGGGACCAAGGGTAGTCTCGCGCCCCTAACACTCTGCCGCGGTGCCGATCCACGAAATTGCCCCTGCTTGCCAACACACACCACAATTAAGAAACTATATTGCTTCTGTAGCAGGTATATGAGTAGCCCGCTTAAGCGACAATCGGCGTCGGCCTGTCGTCAGCACCCATTGGCTTCTGTTGTCGACTGTCACCGTCCGTCATTAGCGAGCGTTAGCTTCTGTTGTCAACTGTCGTCGACTACCGTCGGCACCAGGTATCGACATAAACTGACGCTCATGTATTAGCTCACTGACACTATTTTTTTACTCCCCTGTTCGTTAAACATATCTCTTTTCTGATAAATCTTGAAAACACGTACTACTGTTTAATAGTCCGTACTTCATAATGTAATTTTCGTTAACATTCTTGAAAGGCATAAGCCAGCATGCTTGAACATAAGCGTACTCACCGATGAGAAGACCTCGGAGGAGCTGGTCACCTGGAAAGATTGAATTGATATCAGTTTCTAAAAATTAACATGATTAAGTAGAACAATTGTATTGTGCTCGGGGCTCTAAAATAGTTACAATGACGAAAGGTCTCAGATCGTAAGAGGAAACTAAAAGGGGGCTCTCGTTGTGAGCAGCAAGAGTAGGAACTCGAGCAGTCCAGCCAGCGCCCCTTTGTGGACAACGGATATGTGGTCGAGTACCGCAGCAAACAACCGATGGTGCCAGACGAGTCTCATTCTCGCCCGGGAAGAATTGAAGATCCCGGAGCCCTAGGGCGTTTTAATACAGTACACTCACATAATCCAGGGTTTACACATCTCACGGAACCAAAAAAACGACTAAACTATATTAAATTATGCTAAGGGATTGATTCGAAAAAATGCGTTCCAACATACTCCTCAGAGGTAACAACACAAGTGACAGACTTCAGGTGCTACTATAAAGTAGCAGTATAGTAATAGTACTATTTGAAGTTATCAGATGGACTACATTCTCGTTTACTCTACAATAAACAAAAACAATAGCCCTACCAATCACTTGTCGATGAATATAATCCAATCGGAGCGAACATTTTCCAATTGTACATAAGTAATATTCAACACAATGTCCTTTACACAAACAATAGGCCCAGTTCTTTGCTGACCCATTTCGCTGTCCACTCGACAGGCTGACAGCTGCGGAAATAGCACGAGGTATACCGTCAGGTTGACGCAATCTTTTAATGTGGTTCATGACGAGTTTAAATGAGTTGCGTAAGAGTCTTTTATGTGTATTGATATGTATAGACATTGAATCTTTGACGACCCGCGTGGCGGAGCGGTCTGACGCGCAAAGGGTCCCGGGTTCGATCCCAGGCCAGACTGATGTCTAAATGGAGAATGTTATAAAGTGTACAAAAAGAACATGTTTATCTTTATCAGGTTTCGATTTTTATGAGATTAAAATACCAAATGAGCATATACTCTACCTAATGGTAAGTGGTCAATGCAGCCCAGCCCATGGGTGTTTTTTATAATATTGAAGTAGCAAATAACTGCGCAGTCCACCTGATGGTATAGTTCGCGCCTAACTGCTAGTCCGCTTAGAAGTTGTTGCGAGCAGGGTTAGTCATACAATTTGCCATGGAGACGCGATTCATTTCTATATTCAGAGCGGACTAGCAGTTTTACATACACTGCCTAATGCCTACAATAGACAACTGCAATCCACCACAGATAAGATTAGATTCCTACTTGAGAATATGTTGACCTGAGGACCAATTTGGAATGCCTTGGATAAGTATATCCTTTAGCACACCCTCACAGAACACCGCGGCGTTTAACACTTCTGTTATTAGGCAGAAATACTATAATCTTTTGTCCAATTTTGTCATATGAAAACAATTTCCCTAAATGACAACTTGAATAACTTTAAAAAATCTGTACATTGAAGTTATTCTAATGAATAGGGTGAGTTTCTATATAGTGTAAATGTACTCAACCATTCTCCAGTTTCGTGGTTTCATTCCAG
Organism: Epargyreus clarus clarus; assembly: GCA_014595695.2. Taxonomy (NCBI): domain Eukaryota; kingdom Metazoa; phylum Arthropoda; class Insecta; order Lepidoptera; family Hesperiidae; genus Epargyreus; species Epargyreus clarus. Next base: position 2,085,154 of record JACTTY020000005.1, on the reverse strand, counting down.
TCCATTATTTCATGTGATGCAGTACTTACATTAAGATGGGAAGGTAATGCTAGCTTATTTATATATGAAGCAACTTACTCTTTAGAAGCTGTGATCAACTTCATGCTCATTAATTTACTACTATGTATTAATAAAATACATAACCCTAAAATACAAGTGAAACCAGCATCCAGCAATGGAAGTTTAAAGACATAATATCATAACCATTGTCATATTCCCTGAAACTTCTATGTAAGCTTCATTCTCTTGTACTTTTCATACTCTTGTATGTAATAAATTAATTAAGATGATGTCTTCCTGATGTCAACTTCCTTCCTTCGTGATGTGATTTGGTTTTCTTATATTGTTTAGAAGCTATTAACAACATACTGTTCTTATCAATAAAAATTGAACGATATATGATTGTCTTTAAAAAAATCAAGGTTAAAGTCCGCTGTTACTATGGATTAATCCTTCTCATTCTGGAGGAAGAGACTCATGCCCCGCAGTGGAATAGTAATGGGTTGTTGAGTCATCAGTCAATCTATGATATGATTTTGGGCAAATTTAAAGTACTGATTGAACTAAGTACATATCCAAAGTCAATAAAGTTTAGTACCTTTGTCTCTTCTATTTCTTAACAATTCTTCTTTTAGTATTATCAATAATGAAATCCTCAATTTGTTTATAGTAATTATGGTCTTCTGTATATCCCATATTTCCGTATATTCCTCTTGTAATTCTTGTATGTAATAAATTGAACCAAATTTAAGATTGAAATAGTTGTAGAAAATACTATTGCCTAAAATAAAGTTTGAGGAAATCACAAGTACCTACTTGATTTTGTGTTATTTTTAGCATTTAGCATTTGGCTTGCAAAATAAAATAATAATGACACCACTCTATACAATTATGTATGTATAATTTGGACTGTTAGATTATTTCAAAAAAAAGGAATCGGATTGAAATTAATTTTAAATTTTAATATTTTAAATATTATAAAACTAGAATATATAATGGTTTATTAAGTATTATAGTGAACAACTATTCTCAATTTACTAAGCAAATATATATAATTTGCTCAATAAAAATTTGTACAAAAATGAACCAAAACTATTTTTAGAATAGAAAATTGACACTTATCAAAACATGCCTATATGCATACAGTAATATTAATACTTTTATATAAATAGCCAAAGACAAAGCTTTACTATTCAATACCATTTTTTTCTTTTGTTTTTCTTTGTTTGTTCTTGGCTATTAACAACTTAATGACAAATAATACTAAATGCTATACATAAAATTGAAAATACTTATGATTAAGTTTAGATCACTGGGTAAGCTAGTATATTAAAATTGAGCTATTTCCTAGAAAAACACAAACAATTTTAGCAATATATTTTACTTATCTTAGATGTCCTTAAAGGTAATTTAATGTTATCAATTACAGAAACTGGTCTATATAAAATGTAATATTAACATGAATATTAGTCACGACAAACACACAACAATCTTGCTTACAAAGAACTTTCAAATATATCAATTGGTGCCATAATTGGCAAGTTAAAATGATTCAGTGCTGCTCATATACTATTACGTATTACAAGCATAATATCTGTACTGTCCCTTAATCAATTCCAAGGTAATAAACTGACGGACACTTTAGGTTTTCGCTGCCGCAAACCGGTCAATCATAGTAACCTTATCGAGTACGTTAAACAGCAAATAATGCATTAGGAACTTCTGTAATGATAATATAACGCCTTTGTTACATATTGAGTAACACGGAACAAATCTTATTTGATTAAGAATAGAGATAAAGAAACAAACATCGAAACTTGAACTTGGTTGAGATGACACTCGTTCAACAACAATAATCTTCAATTTACATCACATAGGTAATTATGTAATGGCTATTGAAATAACATACCTTTAAAATTCTTCGTAAAATTGATACCAATACAGCGGCAATATCACAAACACTCTCAAATTACACGATAATAACAACAAACAAAATCGAAATTATTGACACGATTGACACCCAAATACCAATACCATAGACAAATTATAACTTTTCAGATAGGAAACTGGGTCACTTCATATAGATGATCATTTTTGAACCTGGCAATATTATTAATGTAAATAAAAAAAATATATATACAGCTCGCTCGCGGCGTAGAAGAAAAATCTTTATAAACAATGTATTCGATTATTGTTTGTGTATTATTTTGTATTTTTTATTCATTTTATTATGTACTTTTTATAATATAGGAGTAGCAGACGAGTATGCAGTCCACCTGATGGTATAGTCCGCGTAAAACTGCTAGTCTGCTCTGAATATAGAAATGAATCGCGTCGCAATAACAAATTGTATGACTACACCTGCTCGCAACAACTTTGGAGCGGACTATAAGTGGCTACTGCCACCCAAGGCCACAGATGTGCCACTACTCCTGAGGATAAAGCAGAAACGCTCCAGAAACGTAGGTCTCCTTTACCACCCCCTAAAACCACAATACAGCAGTGCTTAATACTGTTGTTATTAGGTAGAAATAGGTGTAGCTGTAGTGCCGCCAGAGCCGAACCACATTGGGTTTTACCGTCTTCGTTATTCAAAATCTATTAGTATTATTTAAAAAGCCAGATTCCGGTCTTTGTAAGGTATTTTCTAACGCTTTCGTGGCTTTTGTAACGCAATAGAATGTGAATACAACATTGTCATGCTATCTACGAAATTACAACAGGAAACTATGAAACGGGCTTAACAACATAATGTTAGTTCCAAATAATACAATCATTTTTTTAAGTATCGACAGAATATATGCAAAATGGGATCTACCTAGAAAGTCTTAAGGAGCGTATTTCCGTAAAATAAGTATTTTAGTTTTGTATTGTATTTACAGCTACCAAATCGGTTTAATTAATGGGACAAAAAATATTGTGTATTTCATGTTTCTATTGAATAATAAACATTTGAATAATTTTACCAGATGTCCATCTTCGCCGAATGCAGCCGAATAAGCGCGAGTTTGTTTTAACTCATTCGGGTATACTCGGCACTCGCCACAACTCTGATCTCGTGTAGTTTTTCAACGCAAAGCAAAAGATTATGCGTCTGTTATCGTACGCGACGTGTACTTGTCGTTGTTCAGCGAGTTCCTGTGCCGATTGTTCGCGAGTGTCTAAATGTAGCATTATATTTGTAATAAACTATAGTATACATGCATTACTAGCAACACCTGTCACAATAATGTTTAAAAATTTAAATTAATACGTCAATATGTCAAGGCGTCAGATGTTGTCAAAGTCAAAAGTTTATCTGAATTGACAATTCATAATTTTAGTATTCTGTGAATATCTGTGTTATTCGCAGCAGCAGTCGAATCTGCGAGATATTTACAGTGTTCAGCAGACCCTTATTTACGAAATAATCTTTAAGAAACGTGTCGTAAATTGCGATAAGATCGTATTGTGCTTAATGGAATTCATATAATAGTGTGACTTAACGGAATTTACAAAGGAAATAGTGAAAAGTGAAGCAATGGCTGAACCTGTTAAACTGTTTGACGTAAACAATGGCCCTACGTTGTCGAACGCAGATGTACATAGCGCGGGTGGGTCTTTTAGAGACCCAGTGCCAGGGTCTGTGATACCTCCAGTACTCGCAAGACCTGCGCCTCCGCTGCCACCACCCTTGCCTAAAATCAACGATTATAATACTATGGGGTACTCAAACGGTATGATGGGGTACGGTATGGGAGGCTATGGCGGTATGGGCGGCTACGGAAACTATGGCATGGGTGGGGGATACGGGATGGGAGGTTTCGGAATGGGTGGAATGGGGGGAATGGGTCCTTACGGCGGATACAACCGAATGGGGCCTATGTACCCAGGGGACATTGAAAGCAGGTATACACTTTTTTTTAATAAAGACAAAGATTATAGAGAGTAACCTTAAGAAATTATGTCATGGTCATTGTCAACCTATTACTGTCCTCGACCGTCGAACTCGTGGGCATGAGTTTCTTCTCAGAATGACAAGGATTAGGCCATAGTCCACCGCGCTGGCCAAGTGCGAATTGCTAGACTTCACATACCTTTGAGTGAAAGGTGGTATGTACATAAACAACTTCTTGAGACCTTGCAGCTTACTTAAATTAAGTGTTTTTTTATCAGTGATAATTAGTTATTACAATATAAAAGTCAACGATTGACACAGGTGCATATTTACAATATAAATTTTGTAAAAAATGGAAGATATTATATTTTTTGCAATGTTACTCTGTCCTCTGCACCCAGTTGATATTTAGTTGATAAATAATTACAGTAAGACTATGTACTGTTATTAATAAATACATTTTGCAATTTTACATTTACTCTTGCAAATATGTAACGTAACATGGTAAATTCATTTAAATGTTTGTTGTACAATATGTAATATGTGTTTACCATTAGACTAATAGTTTTGATAGTGACAAACAAGACAAGGAAATAATTTATGAGGAAAATATGAATTTTCAATGTACTATTTCTTTGCTTATGTGGTCACTTTTGTAAATATGACGTAGTTACATATGAACATGCGCACATACTTATCATTCATCAATATACATACGGAAACAAAGTATGAAATAAACTTATTTTTAATACAAATTGACTATGAATTATAATAAAGAAAAAGCATATGAGAACAGAATATAGAAAGTAGGGAGGTGGACCAGAAATATGTGGCTCAAAGGACCAAGTTGTAATGACTCAGAAAGTATATCTGCCTTACCACACTCTTCAAACAGAAACACAGCAACATTTAACACCTCTGTTATTAGGCAGAAATAAATTAGGCGGTGTTGCTTCCAGAGTCAAACCACAATAGATTCAACCACCTTTTAAAATACTAGAATACAATACATATATATTGCTATATTACTCCTGACTATCAAGATGACCAATTATATGGATGTTTCTTCCAGGTTTATACAAATGGCAGAGGATAGTACGAGACCTGCCTTCGACTCCATACAGAGCCTTGTTCACGCAGTGGGCAGTGTTGCAATGATGATGGAGAACACATTCTTTGCTTTAACTAGCTCTTTTAGGGCCATATTGGGTAAGTTGATCAAGTTTTATGAACACATTATGTATTAATAATAACTTATGTTCTCAATGTTATGGGACTTGGGAGTGCTATGAACACACAAGGAAGAATTAATAAAAAGATCCTAATTAACAATTCTGGACTTATAGCCTCACAGTAGGATTGTTCCTGTGTTGTGGGTGCCAAGGACATAAACAAACACCCAGACCCTGAAATGAAATTAAAATTCTTCATGGTTTGTTTGCACAGTCATTTCACAGGTTCGATAACTGCTCTGCCACATGGAACCATTAAAGATAATATTCGCTTTAATCATCAGACTGTGGATTGAAACCACTGTCTCTTTATGAAAGATTAATGGTGTCCAATGTACCATGTAGATCATAAAATATTAGCTTGTACTATGTCTATGTATTAGAAACGTGATGGGTCATGCAAGTAATTATATAAAAAGACGCACATTGCTATGTACTGCTGTACATTATACAATTGCATGTGATGAACAGTTTTGAAGCATTTGCAACGGCGAACTAAGCTCGTCGGAGGTCCGGAGGGAAAATATTGAATGAGACCCGGATAGTTAATTGAGGCTCCCTGTCTAAAAAGTTTATATAATTTCACAAGCTTTTATAAATGTCAACAAGGAAACTTGTCGATATTTGCTGGCCCTCCAGGATCAGAGGCCTGAGGTGGACTACCCCTGCCGCAATTAGTCCGCCAGTTCCACGAGGCCTCATAATAATAGTCTCGAAATCTAAATACGTATTTTATTTATCCGTGTTCTTTTAAGACTATAAATAATTTTTAATTGAGAAATTAGAAGGAACAAGTACGTTTTTTTTCGGGCCTTGTAACGCGGGCCTTTGCATGCGTGTTTCCGCTACAATCTCCGGGACTCGCCTGCATACGGCTTTCATGAAAGGTGGAGTATCTATAAAACAATGGGATTCTAACGGCATACATGCGGGCCCGAATCACACGCAGATACTAACTCGCGTGACAGGAAAGAGGTCCTTACTCCACAGAATCTAACTAATATTGAATAAAAGTAAGAAGTGAATCGTTTAAAGAATTACTTATAATTCCAACTTTCACAGGTGTAGCAGAAAACTTCGGTCGCCTAAGATCTCTCTTCGCCCAGTTCTGGTCAACATTTGCAGTAGTACGAACACTTAACTGGTTAATAAGGAAATTATTAGTAATATTGGGCATCAGGACTGAATGTGAATTTAAGGTAAGTTAACTTAAAACTTGACCTATAACCCGTGGTATAACTATATAGTGGCAGGACTGGCTAAATGCCAGGCCTGACCGTGCTCCCGGCACGCGAGGCTACGAGCTCAAAATTCATCAAAAAATGTGTAGAAATCAGCGAAAAAGGAAAGTAGCCGGGACCAAACAATCACTAAAGTACGTATTCGTAAGCGAAAATATCTTGGGCCCCATGCAATGTCTTCATTGTTTAATTGTGACTTTGTGTAACATTGGAAAGGTGGTGATCGACTTCAAATATAGCCCCAGTTCCATATGTCATTATCGAAATATCAGATAATAGAAATATTTTAAATATCACCGGAATTTTTGATGTGCATCTGTGCATCTTGCAAGCTTGGCTATAGTTTAAATTAAATAAAATTCGTTGTAATTTAAAATCTTCTACCGTGTGACAGCCCTAGATAATTTGGATCCTGAAATTAGTTCTAATTTGCTACTTCTATTACTATTCTACGCAAATAATAATTTTATACATACATCAAGATAGTTATCATATCTTCATCATAAAGACGTTCATAATGTGATTCGCAAAAAATATACAGCAACTAGATAACGATAAGGTGTATAAACAGTTTTGCCATATTACATTATCTTATCAGAGTTAAATAACTATCGAGGAATGATTTTGCTGATTTTTTTGTTATGCGTATCGTGTATTTTATTAGTAAGCAGTTGAGTAAGAATGATTAGGAGTAGCAAAAAACAATTATGATCAGCTGCTAAGTGGCAATTTGAGCCCGCAGAAATCTAAAATATAGAGTAAAAACAGTGGGATATTGTTAGATATTGCCCATAGATAAGTATAGACATCTCACCGCCTTGCAATTGAAGGAAGCCATTAAATTGCTTAAACGGCTGACAGTTCTGTCAGCTATTTAAAGACTGTCGTGGTGTAATTTACGCGGAACAATGCCGACAAGCGCAGTTAAGACACGAAATCTAAGAAAAAGTGCGGAGAAATATTGTTTCATTCGTAAATGATCTAAAAACTACATTTTTTTAATATTTTGCAAACAAGAAAAAAGATGACAGTGACAATTTCAATTGTCAAAATTTGTTACATATTTTTGTTAGGAGTGAGTAATCTTTACTAATCTATGATAATGCTGCTCATTCATTTGCAATACCCACATGATATGAAACTGTACAGAGGTCAGGTATAGATGCATTGCGACCTCTGAAGACTAGAATGTTTTGTGCTTGGCTTCCCACCCGCTTCTCATCTCTCAAAAAGTTTTAAAATTCCATCCACCAATTCATCACACTTTTAAGATTCACTACTGGACATAGGCCTCCCCTAATTGGCGCCACTCGAACAGGTCTCGGGCCCTTTGAATCCAGCGGTTTGTCGCTTCTTCAGGTCGTCGTCGGGAAGCGACTTTTTTATAATATAAGAGTAGCAGAGAGCATGCTGTCCACCTGATGGTAAGTGGCTACTGCCGCTCATAGACACCCGTAATCAACCCAAGATAGTATTAGAAATTGATACCTGATGTCGGCCACAGATGCGCCGCTACGCCGAGCTTAAGCTGGAACGCCTCGGAAAAGTATGTCTCCTTTACCACGCATGATCTGTGCTCCTTTTGCCAGTGCTAAAATTATAAGGCAGAAATAAGTACCACGGTACTAATAGGAAGGGTTCTATCACCCTTAGAGTGACTTGATGGAGGAGTCAACCCCAAGACACTTTACTGAAGGTGGTAGTACCCTTTGTGGTTCGACTCCAGCGGCACCACCGCCACACATATTTCTGCCTAATAACAGCAGTGTTAGGCGCCGCTGTGTTCCGTTTTGAAGGGTGTGGTAAGGGAGACATATTTTTCCGAGGCGTTCCAGCTTAGTCTTCAAGGGTAGCTGCGCATCTGTGGCCGACCTCAGGTAGGAATATCTAATCCTATCTGGGGTTGATTACAGACGTACATACATGGGCGGCAGTAGCCACTTACCATCAGGTGGACCGCATGCTCGTCTGCTACTCCTATATTATATAAAAAACCTTGTGTAAACTTAAGTTCATATTGACACCGTTGTCATAGGCGTGGGCTGATGCGGTGGCAGCAACGCAAAACGGCTCAGCGACAACCGAGCAACGCAGCAAGGGCTCCAGTTGGCCGATAATGCTGTTCTTCGGCGTCATCGCGGCAGCTCCGTACATCGTGCTCAGAATGATGAGGGGAGTCACGTCTGCTATTAATGAGAAATGTGAGTTACCTGTTAAATTACGTTGAGTTTGTTTAAAAATATTATCATGCTTGGGATTAAAGTATATTAAAAAAATCCGTTTTTATGTATGAGTTTATTTATATGTATTTATATAGGTATATATATATAATAATACATATATACTTATTTAATTATTATAATATGTATTTTTTCTTATTCCTAATACATATTTATATATCTGCTGTTTTTATTATTAATAATAATAATAATAATCATTTATTTCAGACAATATAAACAAAGATACAAAAGTATAATTGAATACAGAGGTCCATATCATATATACCTTACAGACTAACATACATATTAATAATTTATTGTTTGTCGTTTTTTTCTTTTGTTGCTTTGTAACACGTGCTGCAAATTCTCTACGTCCACCCAGGGTTGACTGGTAGAGAATGCCATCAGGCAAAATGTTTGCCCTTTTGTACATTTCTTTTTAGAGGTGATGCAATAAATTTTAAATAAATTTAACAAGTTATTTTTCGCGGTTTCACCCGCATTAAAAAGTATAATACTATGCAGTAGGGTTTAAATTATTCGAGCGGCACCCTAAAAATCTAATAGTCAAGTACCCTAAATTACTCCATATAGTATCAGCTATCCACCAATATAATTAGATATCTGCAAAGTAAAATAGACATAGAATTTTTCAAAGTTTTGTAAAGATGATCAATTCAGTAATTGCATTGCCAAACAACCTCATATTATTTTACAGACCTGTTATACCCGACTTGCATTTTAACCCTATCTTTCGTTTACCGCTAGTATATGATGCGTGCTCGAACAATATGATAATTAAACATGGTTAACGAACCCAAGACAATTGAATTGTAATGAGTTGTACAAACCTCATTTAATATGGATTCATTCGATAGGCCCAGATTTATGTGGCCATGTTTATTTTTTAAACATTTTTGTATGGTGCCCAAAAATAAAAATCTGGTATAAATAATGGGCCAAGTGCAATTCGAACTTACTTCAGCATGGTTCCGTACCAACAAAGTTTCATTTTTTTATTTTTTTTTGGTATATTATGATAACTGCCACCATTGTTGTTATACTCTATAAAAAATCAGATGTATCATCTATTGCGGTTCAGGAGATAGAGCCCTGTGTTAGACAGCGGAGGGTTAGTAATAGGCTTCTTACCCTTTTGGTACGGAACCCTAAATAAGTTCTATCTGGCGGTCCCGCGCATATTTTAGAAAAAGTACTATTCAAATTGGTACAGTCATTTTAACAACACAATAATACTCCTTACTCATCGAATTAATAGAGTTGAGGTATGTATTCCAATGCTCGCAATATTGACATCACAATCAGTAGAATGTCATGGATCTTGGCCGTATCAATATTATCTCGTCTAGAGAAATAACGCTATCGGTTAGTATATACTTATGACGAGTACAATATACTATAAAGTACTTACGAGCCACTCATAGGATTATTCAACTTTTAAGAGGCAAAAGAAAAACATTTATTATCATAGGTGCTATAAAAACAAGATAATATTCATTTTAATGTTTAAAGCAAAACTGCGAGTATGTACCTACTGTTATAATGTGAAAAAAGATAGAGGAGTATAATAATTACTATTTTAATGAGTAATTAATTTAACAACTTTATATTACGTGAATTACAAATTTCAAGACTATGAACTATGAAGACTATGTGGAGTATATGTAAATCTAAAGTCAAAGGCCATGTAAACATACATGTTCACTCATAGTCTCATACTAATATATCAGTCTTTATGTATATTTTAAGTTATTTACGTCACGTGATGACGACCCGTGCGGTCGATTTAATATTATTTACGGCTTTATTTTTAATACAGAAGTAGCAAACGAGCATGCAGTCCACCAGATGATAAGTTGCCACTGCTACCTTTAGACAGACATCTGTAATCAATTCCAGATATGATAAGAGTTCTACCTGAGAACGTCATAAATGCGTTACTATGAGGTCTAACTCGCATTATTTATAACCATCCAATGTTTTACAAAGCAAAAATCGAAATTTGACTGTTTCAGCCAATTAAAAGTAGGCAAATTTCAATCTTTAGTATCAAAAATTATCAATAAATCTATCCAGATTGATTATTACTGACGAGCGTAAGTTGAATCACCACCGTACAAATCACACAAATGTTTTCCTTATATTTTTTTCAGTAAATGAACCAAAAACATGGCAGAATCCGCTTCGCGCCATCGCATCGTATGACTACACGGCGACATCTCCCCAAGAGCTGAGCTTCAAGGCGAACCAGGTCATTACCCTGGCCTCCCAGTCTCTCCAAGGACGACTCTGGCAAACTGGATGGGTTATGGGCACAACTGATAATGTAACAGCCGCTTTAGTCCCAGTCAACTACATCAAAGTCGTAAAACCTAATGAGACACAAGAAGGGAATCAAAGTAAAGATAGTCAACAACCAGCAATGCCGGATATGGAACAGTTTTACAGTCAGGAAATGTAGTTTTATCCGGGATTAGGGTTTTGTAATTGAAATGCGGTTATAATTACGGTTTTAAAGGGTTAAGTGTGTTTTAGAAACAGTACCCTTAGTATAAGTTTTTAAGCTTGCTCGAAAACGTTCAACGTTTACGAATTCGCTCATACAGCGCCCCCGTGAAATATCGGAACTAAAATTCCGCAGTATAAGTTTCAAAAACGGAACTATAACGCTATCAAAATTAAATTAAAAATGTAAAAATAAATGCATTGTATTTACACTTGTAAAATTAAATGTAGTTAGGTACAATTGACTATTCAGTTTTTTAAGTCATAATGCGAAATTTTAGTTCCGATACGGTCTATGGGGGCGCTGTATGAGCGAATTCGTAAACGTTGAATGTTTTTGAGGAAAGGTAAAAACTCATACTAAGAGTGCAGGTTGACTTTTTGACGTACATACAACTTACGTGGGTGTGCGTTGTTGCTGCTCATACTATTTTTTAACTGACTTCAATGCAAACCCGCGAGCGTACACCCGCTTCAATTTTTGTAACTTAAGTAATCGTCACTGGAAAGGCTAAAAGTCTAACACTCAAAGGGGCCCATAGTCTTTTAGCCTCTTCAGTCGCGAAATGAGCGTGGTTGAGCGACTAAATTTAATTTTAAACACCAGTTTTAATTTTAAAAAAGATGTACAGAAGGAAACTCTTGAATTATGCGACAACAAAGCCTTAGTCACATCTCTGATTCTCTTTTAACTGCTTAGATTGCTTTAGAAATACTAGTCTTTTATTCAAATTATCTTCGGCTTGAAATATTTGGGATATATAGTCCCCGCCAAACTGCTAGTCCGCTCTTAAGTTGTTGCGAGTAGGTGTAACCATACAATTTACTATGTTGACGCGATTCATTTCTATATTCAGAGCGGACTAGCAGTTTTACGGGGACTATGTCTACGTAACAATTCTTCTTCACGCCACTGACGTCAATCTTTGATGGATTATTATAGTTCTTACAATAACAGATGAAAATTTTGGGTAATATAAATAATTAATGTGTAAATTTTGAGTGCTTGAATATAATTTGCAAGGGAGACGTGTTCACAATTAGGGGTATAAGTATACATAAGACATATTAAAGAAACGAGTAAAATAATGAGATCAAAGTTTCCGAGACTTCAATAATGTTGATTTGCTTTATTTTATTCTCATACACTTATGATACCGAAGAGTGGGGTAAGCGATTGTGACTCATGAAATGATATTGCAAATTATTTGGTTGTATATATGTGTTATGATATGATTATATATTATTGTTAATAAACTGTTAATTTGGTTATTATTATAATGTATGTAGCAATAACTTGGGCCATAATAAAACTTTAGATTATATGAGGTGAAAGGTGCCTTTATGAATTGTATATAATTTAATTATAAGTTAGTTTCATTAAAAAAAAACGATAAAAATGGGTTCGAATGACGTAATTTGATTTAGTTTAATATCTAGGATTCTAAAAGTAAAAGGTTGTAATAAGGGGCAGCAACACATCTGCAGTCGACCCGATTTTAATTAGTTGTAAAGTCCGCGCCAAACTTCTAGCCCGCTCTGAAGTTGTTGCGCGCAAGTGTAGTCAGAGAGCCAATGCGCTCGAATACAATTACAAGTATATACTCTGTAGCAACATAAGGGCACACTAACGCAGCTATGTCCCCGCGGGCGAGAGCGGTCCCGCGCTGTCTTCGTCCCGCTAACATCTACAAGTTGCTGTTGCGATGCGATTCGTTTCTACATTCAGTGCGGACTAGACGTTTGGCGCGGTCTCTACACGTGTGACAGTTGCTACGTGCCATCAGGTGGACTGCATGCTCGCTTGCTACTTCTAATATAAAAAGTATGATAGGGATTATAATAACAGACTGGTTTGCATTTTCATATAGCTTTTATCTGTTGTGATTTATTGAAGCTGTCCAGTTTCGTTGCCGGTTTTGGCTCTCTTCAAACTTGTTTGATTTGGAAATATGTATAGGTATGGAATGGACTGATCATTGAATCAATTATAGCAATAAATTTGTAATACTACTTAGTAGTTTTTTTTTACCTCTTCCCTGTACACGAGAGAAATGCTATTTAATGATTTGTGGCTTTTGTAACAAGGGTTGACGGGTTTTCCTAAATAGCAGGACAGAAAATAACACATACGGAACACTTGAAGTTTCCCAGAAAATCATAGCCGATCCTAAACACCTAACATAAACAGCTTTCTCTAGGGGTAAGTTTCCACAGGGATGTAAGAGCTAAAATAAATACACGCTAGTCTACCGGACAATTTACCTACGCAGGTTTTCCTGTACAGGTCAACCGCAAGTCGGTAGCGTGTATGGGGAGACGTTCCGGTGTACCGTTAAGTGTTCAGTTCTATAACTATTAGAAATTTATATAACTATTAGAATTAGAAAGGCCAAGGCCACTTACACTAACTAGACAGATCTAACATACAGACGACTCACAGAACTCCAAGCATACAGACATGATCAGTTTCCAGTCATCAGCAAGCACATCACAGTTCCGATAATGATCCATGAGCGCGTTCATTGTCGCAAGTGTGCGCGGAACAGGTGATTTAGCGCGCGACACAGTGCGGGAAGGCGGAATGAAACTATGACTTTGCATAGGTATCATATTCTTCCTATATATTTAACATGGGAAGGGATTAGGAACGATTCAAAAGCACCAAGTAAGTTTTTAGTTTTATTGTAAAGTCATAGTCTAAGTTTACAAGTAGGGTTCGGGGAACTCGAATGTGACTTCGCGCCCCGTCAGCTTCTTGTATACCGACTGGAAGGTGTCCACCTGAGAACAAAAAAATAAAACTATGAACCATCACACCTTCAAAAGATTGCGCACGCCGATAGGCCGACATGGTTGAGGAATTTTATGCGAGTTATAAATTAAATTATAACATTAGTATAAAGATAATTGTTTTGAAATTTCATGGAAACATACTTTAGCTGTCGTATTTTTTTAATAAGTTTCAGCGTATTTTTACTCAACCATTATTCCTTGAAATAAAATGGTAAATGATGAAGCCAAAAATGTGGCATGCTTACTTCGAAGAAGCTTTCACTATTGTTATAAAAGCGTGTAATTGTCAGATAACACAGAAGCAGACAATTATAAGTCTTGACTAGAGATGGGCAAAGAACCCGGTTTAAACCCTGTGCAGGGTTTAAACCCAATAAATACCCGTTTATTTCCTCCCACTGGGTATTTATTTGGGTGTTTATAAAATGAGTTAATAAAATCTACACAAAGCTTTTAAATAGTTCAAATGTTTATTTAATAGATATACTATAGGTTTTTACTGTATTTCTAATGTTTTTACATTTTTAAATATTACATTTTTAGGGGTTCATCTATTTTTATTACCTTTTTAATTACTATTTGTTTGACGAAACAAATAAGTATACCTCTCGTATACTATTGCACAGGTGGTGTGGGAATATGGGCATATAATTTAAAATGTAATTCTTACGTATCTTAATATCTTAATAATTATAGCTTTAAGAAAAAAAAATATAAACATTATTTTATAGATAATTTTATTTCGAAAAGAATCCAGAAACCCGAAAATTGTGACGTTTGACCCCGAATAAGTGCCGACACACATCGATGAGGACTTTTGGAACTTTACTTGTAATGGTAAACCCAAGGTCTCTACGGAAATTTAGCTTTATGTTATTTGATTACAATTTTTATGTCTAAATTGACCGGACTATAAAAACTCCTCTATCAAAATGTTTCAATGTCATTTTCTGTAAATTAAGTAGAAAAAAGTAAAAAAAAAAGTCTTCCCAAAGTTTAATCTATTATTGTTATTATCTTTGTTATTTTTGGTTTAACGACAAAAAGTTATAGAACTAAAATTATAGATAAATCAATTTGAAACCATAATTGTTCTTACTAAATTTCTGTGCGACAAATAGTTTGCCTGGTAGAGCGTAAAAACGCTTTGTGCCCCTTTTTTCAAGATGGCGGCCGCGGGACAACAGTTGGGACTCCACAAATTAGGATTTAACTGTACACTAAGCCCTTTACACTAATCATTGACATCTATAAAATATAATTGGGTCTTCGAAAATTGCAACCCAAATGTAACACATCCGAATGGACTATAACAGCGTAGTTAAATGAAATATGTGCTTTTAAGAGTGCATATTTAGTGAATTGTTTACAATATTATTTTAAAAATGATATTACACGAAGAAAATAAAAATATGAATGACAATAGTTTACACCCGCTGTTTGGGTGTTTATTTGGGTTTAAACCCTATTTCACCCAAAATACCCGGTTTAAACCCGTATCCACCCATTGGGTTTAAACCCTCTGCCCATCTCTAGTCTTGACTCATATTTCGTTTTCATGAGATCACAACCAATTTACATAACTAGCAACATTACTCTGACTATTCCATAATTACATAAAGTGTAAATAAAATTAAAAAGGAACTTGATTTTACTCTCCATATTAAATATCCTTGAAACCTTAAAAACTATAGTGTGAAATTTTGTTTTCTAAATATAAAATCCTGCACTGGATTAAACACACAATACTTAGCATTTACATATGTATCTATGTAATAAACATGGTTTAAAAAACTAAAAAACACGCTTTTATGATAAAATCAACTAAAAAGGAGGAGATAATCTTCAATCTAGGAATCAATTAAGGAACAGTAAATAGTATAATTGTGACAAAAGTGTGGGGTGCTCCATTTATCAGTTTTCGAAAAGCGCCCCACACTTTTTCCACAATTATACTATTTACTATTCCTTAATTCATTCCTAGATTGAAGATTATTTTTTACTTTTTAGTTGAATTTATCATAAAAGCGTGTTTTTTAGTTTTTTAAACTATATATATATATATATATATATATATATATATATATATGGTTTGCCGCTTTCGGTATTCTATTTCATTCTTTCATACATGCAGGGTAATATAAGGATGTATGTTGATCTCTTTCTACTGAAAAATCGAGTTACTCACTGACAAACATTCAAGTGAAACTAATATAAAGCGTGTAAAAAAAACTCACCTTGTGTTCAATGGTAGTCTGTTGGTTCTTATCTAAGTGAACCTTGATGAGCTGGGAGCCGTCCAGTTTGACTCGGATGCGTTTGCCTACGATCTCCGCGGGGAACACCAGGTCTTCCAAGATCGCGTCGTACACTGATGTGAGTGTTCTGGAAAAAGAATTTGAAGGCAGGTTTTTATAATGTCAATGTGTGAATTCCGAAATTGACTGTTTGGAGGAGCTGCTTCAACATGTGATTGTTTTTTAATTTGATACAGGGACATCATACCTCATAGGTCTCTTGTATAAAGGTTACTGGTTAATATAAGGGATTTTTCAGGTTCTATCCCCACGTGAGAATCTACCTGGGTTAAGAGAGTTCTTTGCCCGGGCAGGTTGCATGTTACTTTCAGGCAGGTCAATTTAAACATAACGAAAATATTGAAATTAAAAATATACCAGCCTCATTGTTAAGTGGGTCATTTGGCGTCATTAGTAGACATTACCAAATAGATGATTGGCCTCCTAGTCAACTGAGGTCAACATTTATGGGACAAAATCATTATTGCATTGAAATAATTTCACTACAAAGAACATTTATATTAAGGATCGATTTTTTTTTTATTTTATTAGAGACTAAATACCCCAGCGTTTTCTCAAATGTCGCTTAGAAAATTAAAAAACAATTGCAAGACATAATCATCATGCTCTGCCTACTTTGGGTATAATCATTGTTAATGCATTATCAGTCATAAAATATATAACTCAAAGGTGTCTGACTGACACAGTGATCTATTAACGCACAGCCCAAACCAATGGACGGATCGGGCTGAAATTTGGCAGGCAGGTAGATGTTATGACGTAGGCATCCGCTAAGAAAGGATTTTGATCAATTCTACCCCCAAGGGGATAAAATAGGGGATGAAAATATTACTTCGTAACGCGAGCGAAGCCGCGGGCAAAAGCTCGTCAGTCATAAAACAGAAATTTGTGGCCAGAAAATGACAAGAAAATTTGATGATCTGTAACCAGCATTCTTAATGGAGCATTGACATTTTTATTTAAGTTTATTTTTGTATATTTAAAAGTTTATAGATTACCTGGAACGCGGCCTCTTCTGTTTGTTAGCAACGCGCGTCTTGTGGCTGGGCTTGGGCAGGATCTTGCGGTCGCCGATGAACACAACATGCTTGCCACTGAATTTCTTCTCCAACTCACGGACTAGACGGATCTGAATCTTCTGGAACGCCTTCAGCTTGGGCATCGGCACGTAGATGATGATTGACTATAACAAAATATTCATCATCATCAATCCATTACTGTCCCACTGCTGGACACGGGTCTCCTCTCAGTGAGAAGGAGTCGGCCATAGTACATCGCGCTGGCCAAGTACGAATTAGTTGATTTTACATACTTTTGAAAACATTTCTTTTTCCAGATTTCTCAAGTATACAGGTTTCCTCACGATGTTTTCCTTCACTGTTTAAGCATGTGATAATTAATTCCTAATACACACATAATTTTGAAAAAGCAGAGGCCTGGGATTTAGATCCCCTCAATCAAGAGACTTTAATTATTATGAAGGTTAGCATTATAGCTTTCGCATCCCTGGCAGGACTTAACATATTTTGCCCATCCAGACTTCTAGAAAGAGAAATACAGTGTAAACTCTTTGTAACGTCATTCTCTATAACGAAAAACTCTCTATAACGTAGAAATAAGTTCAACTGATTGGTTTACATTAAAAACCATACATTGATTCACTCTTTATAACGCAACAGTCACTCTCTATTACGAAGAAATACGTTCATATTTAGACGAGAACAATATTTTTACACTGGAATTGTTTTATAAGCAGCTAAAAAAGTAACCTTTTGAGGTGCCGAAAGTTTTAAGAAAGATTACGGGGTTCATAAACGGACGTTTCGCTTTTGTTCTTGTTATTTGCCTTAACACGTGTGCCATTATTCTTAGATTACATTGTCTGCAGGAATTTATCTGTCTAAGTTACTATACATACCATGGTCATCTATCGCGTATTATCAGTTGTAAATCAACTTTGAAATTGTCAAGATGGCCAGTAAGCATTAAAGAAACGAAAAAGTGTGACAGAAATGATTGCAATTGGTTTTGGGTTGATTTTTTCTCCTCCCTCCCTATAACGAAAACTCTCTATAACGAATAAATATGCTCGGTCCCTTGAAATTCGTTATAAAGAGTTTACACTGTATTATAATTAATCAGCTTAACTAATTTTGTACTTGTTCTCGACTCATTTCAAAATTACTATAATTTACACTAGATATCGTTTTGTTGTATGTACAACAATCTTTTTTTACTGACTCATTGTAAAATAGATTGGGTACATAGTTTATCTTTCTTATAAGGTGCAGAAAAATGCACCCCTACAAACAAATGGGCACATTTCACCCAATACCACCCCCTACCAACAAGACTGATTATAACCAACTTGCAACATCATTTGATGATGGTTACAATTATTTATCAATAATTTGTATGTACATCTTAACATTACTTGTCCATAATTATTCTATCCTACGTGCACAACAGACAAGTAAAGTAATTACAGTTCAATGCAGAGGGATGTAAACATAAGGTAGGAATTTAATATTTAAATTCAGGGCATTTTTTGTGTACTCAACTCTATAGCACCTATATCCTAGCAAATATTTTATTTTACTAATAGATAGATTTGAAGTTTTACAAAGTATAATATTTAGTCATAATAATGAAGTGCAAGGTGTGCAAAATAATGACATTTCCAAACATAGAGTAATAGCTTTATTTATTTCAGTCCCCCACACTTGTGCTTTGGGTTTTTGTCATAGTTTCTTTTTTGTTAGGTCTTACAATAGTTTTGTTTAAATTTTGCTTTAAGTGAGGTTAGGATATACATATAAGGTTGTCTTAACAAAAATAAAAAAAAATTTGAAGTCTATTAGCAATAGAACAATGGAAATGGTTGAAAATTATAATCCCTTTTGTTAGTATTTTAAGATTATAGCAAGATCATTTAAAGCAAGAAAATCAATCTTAAAATGTAAATAATTTATATATTTAATGAGCTGCAATGTCTGTAACAATTTTGCTCAACAATTGCTGTTTTTGCTAAATACCTAAATATCTACTACCTGCTATTAATTTTCTCTTTAACAAAGGGTTATATTTGCTTACCTTCTTATTGTGCAGTTCAATTTCTTTAGCCTTGGTAATGTATAGCTCCCTAAGTTGGGCTTTCAGGTCGGAGTTGGTTTCCAACTCAACCAGCGCCTGCGAGATCGAAGTCTCGAATTGGTCCGCCTCGGCGGCGCCCGCTTTCATAATCTTCGTACTCATCTGAAACCACAAACACCAAAACTTAAATATCGAACACAACACATTCCACTTTCATAACCGTATAGGTTAGGATACTTCACAGCTAACATTTTACGATTTATACACTTTTAAACACGCGAAATCGAAGGCTTTCTTACAATTTAGATCAGTACTCGAGTTATTTGTAAAATACAAGCCGATTCGTCACTTTTAGCAACAATAACAACGTTGAATACGGTCCCGAGTATTTGTCACCAGTTTATATCTAAGTAATCGTTACCCTAAATATCAATCTTTTCAGGAGCGCAGATTCTCCGGTAAATAAATAAATAGAAAAATAATGTATTTGTTGAATATTTATCTCTAATTTTATATATTTTACATAGAAATCCGCAAAAATAACCACCTTGAGAACTGAGCGGGAGCAAAAGAGACAGATTGAGAAAATGTCAAAAGTGTGCTCAGTACAAAATTAATTTCTCCCAGCATGTTGTGATTCGTTTTTGTTCCTTGTGATATTTTTTTTTAAATATCAATTTTATAAATTTATATTAACGTTATTTTTTTAGTGTATAGTGCGCTGAACAATATTGCTCTTAAGTATTTATGATCTATAATAATTTATTTGCCTCTTGGTATCATTTATTAACATTTGAATCCATTTTGTAAATATAAGTTTAATAAAGCACATTATTCGTTATTCTTCTATGTTACTGCAGTATATTTTGGTGAAATATTTGCATTGTATGAAATATTTTATTTATGTTTGATGATAAGATTTCCCAAAAATCAGGAACGGTACATTATTGTTGCAACACCAAATATTTCGTCCAAAAACTCATATTTCATTTATTGTAAAAACGATATAACTTTTTGTAATGTACTTTTATGTAATTTGTATAATATTAAAATAATATTAAAAGATATGTATGACCACTACAGTTCTATAAAATTATTTACTTTTATTGTTTCATTTATTTAACAATTTTAATATCATCAAAGTTGTTAAAATGAATATTTTTGTAATAGCACTTTGCAACTGGCAGTTAGCACTTCAGTCATAAATGTCACTAACGTCAGTAACGTCAGTGTCACTAAAAGCTGTTTCATTAGCTGATGCAGCTCTGCATTTAATACTCAGTATTATATTTGAATATAAAGTTAACTCGTTTATATCGTAATTTTAGTAGTTTCAGAACGTTTATTCAGTTGTTCTTCGATTGTTTACTATTATAAATACCTATCATAAATTGTCTATCTTGAATTACATAGGAATATACGCTGAGTAATTTATGTATATTAAATTTCCCGGGATTTTCCCAAATTTTATAGGTAATAGCAATTTTAGTAGCCTTATAAAATGTGTTGAGACTGCTTTTTGAAGTAAAATAACATTCGAATCAGCGATTTTGTTTAGAAATAACGTGCTGAATATAAATTAGCGCAATTTCATCCGCCGGCAATGTTTAAACGTTTCGTGTAAACAGACCTTGTAGTGGGTTTAAATTTATTCCCACTGACGTCGACATTCCGCTGTTTAAAATGAAGCCTAATCACAATGAAAATGAGTAAGTAAACATGATGTTTTATTCTATTATGTATGTGTTGTTTGTTTCAATTATTCATTTCATGTCCTTTATGTTTTCTAAGTACCTACTCACCTGCTTTGAAGATTATCAATTATTTACTTTATGCCCTTTTCTTAATCTTATAAGACTTGCCTGTTATTAAGAATAATATATCTATACTTTCTAATAAATTGTATGTGTATTTAAAATACCACCATTGCCACGTTATTAGATCAAGTACTCTTCATATTTTAAAGTTTTTTTGATTTATATAGGTAGCTTAGACTTCATAATTAGCTGAAGATTATTCATATTTAGGACAAAGCTAAGGGCTTGCCTTAAATCAGAGGCCATTTATCTATTTACTAAACAATTTTGAAGTAGCTTCAACTATGGGTTTAAAAAGGGTCGATGGCAATAACACTATCTAGGTATTTAAGATTCTTCATTTTTAATTGGCATTAAAGAAATGGCATATATTCATTCCATTAATCTATTATCTGGTGGGAATCTAGTTATCAACCATTGAAAAACAGAATGTCAGTAAAGTTTGAGAACCTCAATTTTCGGGGAAGCTAACATAGTAATTTAGATGCTATAGTTATATAACATATAATAAATAAAATTAAATTCTTGAAGTTATCAATTGCCTATTGCTAAGTAATTATATTCAATTAGTAACTGTCTGTACAATAAACTTGTTTTAAATTAGTCACTACCAACATTTTTTCATTTGCATGTATTGTAAATGATAAGAATATAATATAATGCAAAACAAGGTAAATAGTATGATTATTTAATGTAATGTGTTTCTAGAAATAGCTAAAAATAGGATATAGCCTGCCTTTTCTAGTTTTGTATTGAAACCAGTGTTATGAAATGATATATAAAATGTGAAGAACACTGATTTATTTAAGAACTAGTTTTTGCCCATGGTTTTGCCCGCATTTAAAAGAAAATAATATGACATCTGGCAAAAATTGGTTGTACCAACTCTGGAATCTTCGTGGGCACATGAACAACAACTTTGCTAAAGATCATCACTTGATCAAATGCATAGTTTACGATTCAATCCTTACTAATATCGATTAAAATAATTGATTTTTTGGTCCAAAAGATCGATTCTCCGATTAATCGATCATCCCTAGTTCCTTTGGGAGTTCCAGGATAAAAACTATCCTATGTCCTTTCTCGGGTCTCAGACTATTTTTGTACAAAATTTCATTAAAATCGGTTCAGTGGTTTAGGCGTGAAGAAGAGACAACCAAACAGACAGACAGATAGACAGAGTTACTTTCGGATTTATAATATTAGTAAGGATAGCCATAGCATGTAAATCAGATTTATTATAAATCCTCTGTTTCCATAGGAAAGGAGATAATTGAGAGAGAGAGAAGTAAAAGATCTATATATAGATATATAAATCTGTACCCTGACCCATAAATCTGATCATTCAAATAGAAATTGCATATTTACCAGTCCCTGCAAAAAATCCACCTTCCTTTCTTTGAGTTATTGACATATAGCTAATTTTCAGCAGTTTAAGCTGATCCTATACCAATGTGTAATGGAGAAACCCTTAGGGAAAATTAAGTAGTCTATAGCTAACATCAGGTGGATAGACTTCCCTTCATTTTTTTTTTATCTAAATGTATGTATATCAAATTCAGATGAAAAATGAACATAGAAGTTATTAAGAAAACTTAAAGATCAGAGCTAGCTAAGAAATTAGAAATATACATTGAGCTTTTGTCTATTTGTTTTATTTTTTAACTGTTTTTTATCTCTGTTCAAAACCATTTCTCTCTATGATATCAAACTAGCTATGATATTAACATTCCCTTCCAATTTAAATCGCATTGAGCTGATAAATATCACAGCCATAAATCTTATGAGTACATTGAACTCAGCAGTGCTTCTTCTATCCAATGAACAAACACTTGAGATCAATTTATCAATTAAACTTCAGTATCTGCACTGTATATACGAATAGATACAGATATGAGTACAAGTAGTATGCAAGTAAATACTTACAAAATACAAAATATGTATATCTTTAGAAGAAAAATATTTTTTACCAGATTTTATATTGTCATGGAATTTGTGGAATTTTTAAGTTTATTTTTTCTTGTGCTTTTTAAATGCATAAATTAATATTATTGTTGATTTCTTCATTAAGGTTGCCTTTAAAAATTGCTTTTAATTAGTTAGCCCCTACTGTAAATAAAGCTTTCATTGATTTTTATGTTGCAAGTTTTATAGTTTTGTACTATACAAATAATCCATTCTTCTTTAATTGAAATTATAAATGGTATGTATCTCTGAGGTATGTAATGTATAATGTGTTTTTAAAACTCCAAATGTGATATATTTTTCCTATTTTTCCCCAAAAAACTAACCGAAGTTTTGTGTTCCCATAAAATATGAGATAAAAACTGGCAAGCTCTTTTATTGATTAAAAATAATTTTTCTATGAAACTTTTTCATATGAGTAGACTTTTTTCAATTTAAAACCCATCAATCATGTATTACTAATATCCTGTCGTGTGTTACAAAACAATGTTTCACTCAACAACTTTGATACGACCATTGATAAGCTAATCTGCTGGTAATAGCGAATTTGATAACTGCAGTGACCCGGCAGCCTTCGCAGCTGGCATACGTGTATACGACCGCCATTGAAAAAAAAAGTTAGTATTCTATTTTCAAATTTGTTTATTTTTTTAATGCTTTACGCGCGCGCGGAATTTTAGGCGGGAATTGGAATACCATGAACGGCTGAACGCCATTTTAAAGGAAGTTAATTTTGTAACTTGGTTCTCGGTTGTAAATGTATTTTTATTTCCATATTTTTCCGTGTATGCTTACATATGAATACGTACTTATGCGAATATTAGCATGGACTCGGCTAATATTTTAACTCTATAGGTTTTTATGGAATAGATCCCGTAAAAGCAAGTGACAAATTAGTGCCTCAAATTCAAAACCTAAATCGAATGAAGCACCTTTCGTGGTCCGACCACTGACCGACACCACCACTTCTATTCCGGCGTAATAACAACTACGTTTAGTTCTACCATATTCTGGTTTAAAAGGTGTGGTAATTTGATTTGGAGCAACGTTTACCAGGCGTTTCATCTTAGACCTCGGAACAGACAACAAGACAGACAGATACAATTGTTCTAAATTTTTCATAATTTTATTTTTCTTAACAATAAAATAAAAATGTTCGATGGTTTGTAATATTTTATCAAGGTGTCCTACACGATAAGTTTTATACTTATTGCAACTAATCCATAGTAAAACGATATCGATAAACAATCTTTGCTAGGCAAATTCAGTGTAAAGTGCCTACTGTAGGCAATTGAACGACCTTTTTATCCTTTGATTCATTTACACTAATATTATAAAGAGGAAAACTTTGTTTGTTTGTTTGTTTGGTTATAACGAATTGGCTCAAAAACTACTGGACCAATTTTAAAAATTATTTCACCATTCGAAAGCTACACTATCTACGAGTAACATAGGCTATATATTTTATATGAAGTATATTCGATAAATAGATTTTGAGGCGGTACAAAGTTTGCCGGTCAAAGTTTTAAATTAATTTAAATATTGACATAGGTAATTCGAGTAGTTAGCAAATATTATAAAAAGCCGATTTTTTCTTAATACAAAGTCCCATAAAATTTTAAAATCCTGTTTTCTTGTATAGATACTTATTTTATATTAAAAGATTGTCTCAAAGGTGGCATTTCTGGAGTGAGTAGATATAGTAAATGGGTTCCTACATACATAAAATTGTAAAAAAGATAGATTCATTAAATAAATTAAGTAGTAATTAAAATAAGTAAATCTACTCGTACCACAGAAAAGTTAATAATTAAGTCTACAAATCTTTTTCTGTTAGGGTGAAGAAAAAATCGTAAGGAAACTATATTTTTGTAGAATTCTCCATAGGGTTCTCAAAGAAGTATGAAAATAAAACTAAATTTAACCTACCTTAAAAGTACCTACCCTAATAAGTTTGAAATTGAACTCATGAGTGAAGATTTCCTTAACAACACTAAAAGTATGTAATTAATAAAGATAAGAGAGATTCAGTCATATTATGAGTGATCAAGAGGTCAGCTTTGCTTGACGTGGGGACACAACAACATTATATAATCGTGGAAATATATTACTTAGCGACTAGTAATAATCTATTCGTATAAATAATTAAAAGTGGTAAAACTCATCCACTCCCCGTAGGCGCGAATCATTTTAATTTCAGTTATGTATGTAAAGTCATCCACTTGTGTTCTCGTGTGAAGGATGACAAATATACTTACCACCGTTATTAACAATCAATCTATCTAATGTTTTTCCAACCAAAGATCCATATTTGATAATTAATCCATACAAGAAAAGGGTGATATAACTTGCTAACTTCCACTTCTAACTTATTCCTCAGGGGTAGCAAAGCATCTACTCGTATAGTCGTCCTATATCGTCGGCAGTGAACCACCGATACGTGGACTGCATGTTCGGATATTTTTTTGCACGATTATAGTTTCATAATAGTATAGATTGGCCGTTAACATATGTGCACTTTTCCTATTTATATCTGGTTTATCTCAAGTCTGTACTGAAAGAGTTTCAGGCAATTAATTTGCGGAGCGTATTGCCATGTATTGTAAAATATACTGCTCAAAATGGGTATTAAAATAATATGTATGTACTTTGGGACTTTTCATAACAAGTCACTGTTTTGGCATATGTTTTTTCCATTTGGTATTCATATTTTCTTCAGAAGACATACATGAATTTTTGTAACCGCCCGTTGTTATTAAAATTCTGAACTTTTGCATTTTCGCACCTTAATAACATATGTTGCTTATTATAATATGATATAAATTTGAATAAAATCTCATCCTAATCTGTTCAGTACTTTACTTGAATATTTCGTACTGAGAAATAAATGACGCACTGACAAACATTCAAAATTTTTATATTGAAATTTTAATAGATTTATGACCTCAGGGAAAGGAGGTAATTTTAATCGGAAGGACAGACAGACTTACTTATTATTTATTTCTACACATATTTAAATAAAGCCCACGATAACCATGTGTCTGAAACGTGACCACTAATTGGAGAATCCTGTCTCTGTTATCTTAACTGATAGAATATTAAATTATACAAGTAGTATTACCGTATCTTGCTTATCAAACATGCTGGGCCTAAGTATAAATGTTTTTACTATCGATATACGGATATATCACTTTCATACGTCACAAACCTTAAGAATAATTAACATTAGTATGTTTTTCTAGGTACGTTTGAATATGTATATTATTTTTACAATTAAAATTTACCGCCCGGCCGTCTGTTTTGGGGGGCCTCCAAAGGTCTCCCGTTCCCTTGTAGACATTTGTAAAAGCTTGTAAAATTAGAGCAGCTTTTTAGACTGGGGACCATATTAAACATTTCAGTCTCCTCCGACGAGCTTTTGAAGGTGGTAGAACCCTTTGTGGTTCGACTCCGGCATCACCGCCACACCTATTTCCGCCAAATAACAGCAGTGATAAGCCCTGCTGTGTTCTGGTTTGAGGGGTGTGGTAAGGGAGACACAATTTTCCGAGACGGTCCAGCTTTGTCCTCAGGGGCAGCGGCGCATCGGAGGCCGACCTCGGGTAGGAATATCTAATCCTATCTGGGTTTGATTACAAATGTCCATCGGCGGCAGTAGTCATTTACAATCAGATGGACTGCGTGCTCGTCTGCTAATCCTACATTATTATAAAAAGCTTAGTCCGCCACTAATTGAGACTAAGATAAAGCATACTCGTACCTATATGCTTTACATTGTTCAATATTACAGTAATGTTCAACGGCACGTTTTACACGTAGTGTTCGTGACAAATTGACTACATTATAACTATTTTCTTAATTAACCCCGCTTGGTTCCACTCGCGTCACTCGTACAGTTTTCAATTACATGCGTAATATAGATGTACTATTTTGAAACTGTTGTTTGTTTAAACGTATCACGTAAAAACTATTGGATATATTCTGTTCAAAGCTGATGTGTTCAAAAGTTTGTCATTGCACTTAAAAGCTTGTTTGTATAGTGATATTTTATCTCCCTTCGATAACGGGATCCGGAGACTTTACAAAAGACCCACAGTGTCATTTAAATTTGTATTGAATGGGAGGTCAGCTTTAAATGGTCTATGCTCTGTACGCAATGATGTGATAGATATAAACGTCATCGTCGGCAACACATTAGCATCCTATTGCTGGGCACGGGTTTCCTCTCAGAGTGAGAAGAGTTAAGCCATAGTCTACCGCATTGGCCAAGTTCGAATTGGTAGACATCTTACACCATTGATATTTATTTTCCTTATGCGTGTAGGTTTCCTTCACCTTTATAGCAAGCTTTAACTTATTTCAGCACTCGCGTAACTGAAAATTAAAAGTGTGTGCCTGGGTTGAAATCTCGAATATTATATTTTTATTATTGGTGACGGTGAGGTATATGTGGGTAGGTAAATGTCTCGAGTGTATACGTCACTACTGTCATAACGTGAGTGCCGGCTGTGAGTAAGTCTGTGTCCGACCGTCGGCCCGATCAGACGTGTTTGTGCGTTAGTTAGCCAAATAGAATTACTAACAGTGCCGGGGACACTACAACTGCCTCCGACATTCAACAAATAGTCTACAATTACCTAATGTTAATGGTTGTTTTTTTGTTTTCAGTACGATGACGTCAGCGATATTGGTGACGGGCGGTGCTGGCTACGCCGGCTCGCACACTGTCGCCGCGTTGCTAGAGCGACCAGACACTGATGTCGACATCGTGGTAGTTGACAACCTGAGCAATGCTTATAGGTGAGTCGATATAAGAAGTTAACAACATGAGGAGTGAGGGCAGTTCCTGCTTTAGCTCCTCTTATCAGGTGTAATTCATTTTGTTTGAAAGGAATGAATAAAGTGGAAGAACCCTTTGTGGTTCGAATATAGAGACACCACTTCAATATCTTTTTGTGTTATAATTGCAGTTTTAACACTGCTGTCTTCTGGTTTTTCCAAGGCGTTCCAACTTAGTCTTCATCAGTACCAACCCATCTGTGGTCTACCTCAGGTATAATCTTATCTGGGATTGATTACAGATGTCCACGGGTAGTATTTGTTACTTCTAAGTTTAAAAAAAATATTTTTGCAAAATTTAAAAAAATATATGTAGTTTTGAAATGAGCCAGTTTTCTTTTATATCGTGTACTTAAAAGAGTTATAATGAAGGAATCCAATATTCACAAAAAAAAAACTCTTTGAAGTAGCTTGTACCTGTTGTACTCTTGTGTCAACAAAATTATTTTTTTGATCGCAGACCAGAAGGACAGAAAAAACCTGAACCCCTTAGGATAATAGAGGAGATGACAGGGAAGACGATACATTTCTATGACATTGACATTCGGGACGCTGCGGGACTCTGTCGAATTTTTGAAAATGTGAGTAAAATGACATTACTTAATACATATCATTAATAATTGTAAATGTAACAAAATTGTAACCTTATTAGTAATACTTATTTGGATTTTTTTTTGTTTTTACAAGGCGTTCCAACTTAGTCCTCAGGGGTAGCATAGCATATGTGGGCAATTTTCGATTATAATCTAATTTTATCGTATGTAGATTACATGTCGATGGGCTGCAATAGCCACTTTTCATCAAGTGGACCGTTTGCTAAAGTTTATAGATAGATAGAATACTATTTATTGCACACGTACAATTGAATATAAACAATAAGCAATATACGAGTACATACACAGGTCAAGCAGTATGCAATAGTCGGTATATAAATATATTAAACATTTGTATATCTTTACGATGATATTGAAAGATATACAAATTATCATTGATCATTTCTTCTTCATAACATGGTGGTAGTTGTATTGACATTCAAAAAGTGCTCTGTAAAGAACCGTTTTTGAATTTTAAAAAAATGATTTGATTTCAGCATAACATAGACTGCGTGATTCACTTCGCCGCCTTAAAAGCAGTTGCGGAGTCGGTGGAGAAACCCCTGGAGTACTACCAAGCGAACATTACAGGAACATGTACTCTTTTCGAGGTAACTATGCATTGAAAGTAATTATGCGATGGTAAAAAAGTGCTTTTCGGTTTCACAAATTGGAATAAAAATTTCAAATTGGATAAAAAAGTTCATTAGCACTTTAAGAGTAATGTGAACTTTTTAACTGACTGCTAGGCTATAACATATGTCTAATAAGTCTCAATTTTAGGACTAAGCATAGGCAATATTTTTAAGCAATCTGTTTTTTAATTTACAATAATTGATAGCTACATACTTTTTCGAGGCATTGCAGTATAGTTCTGGGTAGTTGACTTTAGGTAGGATTATTAACTTATCCGGGATTAATTAGAGATGTCATGGATGGATAGGCGGCAGTCAGTAACCACTTACCATTAGGTGGATGAGGTGGACTGCATGTTCGTCTACTACTCCTATATTATGAAAAAAAACGAACCTAACCTAACTTTTTTTTTATAATATAAGAGTAGCACAGGAGCATGCAGTCCACCTGATGGTAAGTGGCTACTGCCGCCCATGGACATCCGTAATCAACCCCAGATAGGATTAGATATTCCTACCTGAGGTCGGCCACAGATGCGCCGCTACCCCTGAGGACTAATCTGGAACGACTCGGAAAAGTCTGTCTCCCTTACCACACCCTTCAAACCGGAACACAGCAGCGCCTAACACTGCTGTTATTAGGTTGAAATAGGTGTGGTATAACTAAATTGTATCTTCAGGTGATGCGTAAATACGGTGTGCACAAGCTGGTGTACAGTTCCTCGTGCACCGTGTACGGCGAGCCGGAGCGCCTGCCGCTGGACGAGGGGCACCCCACCGGCGCGGGGCTCACCAGCCCCTATGGCCGCTCCAAGTACTTCTGCGAGGAGATCATGAAGGACCTGTGCCGCAGCGACCCGGTGAGTGCACTGTAGGAGGTCCCGAGCGACCTGGTGGGTATATTGCAGGGGGGTCATGAGCGACCCGGTAAGCACAATGTAGCAGGTCATGAGCAACCCAATGAATACATTGTGGGAGGTCGCGAGTGGCCGGTGAGTACATATAGGGGATAATCACGATTCGCAGCTTTTAATTTCTTTTTGCCGATATTTGAATCAGTTGCATGGATCATAGTCACTGTGGAACTCTATAAGTTAGAAAGCCTCGGATAAAATTATGTCTCACCATACCTGTATATGACTTACCATATCTTTCAAAGCAGAACACTGCAGAATTTAAACTGTATTTCCCTATTAATCATGCAATATTACTATCATAATATGGCCGAAATAACTTTTGATTAAAATTTTGTATTATTGGATTTAATTAATGAATTATTGCAAACAATAAGATTCTTCTCTTATTTATTCTGGTCCATTCATATTAATATTAATTATTATATTTTATGTTAAAGTTGTTTAAATACAAAGTGCTTTAGTAATCGTAAAATTAATCAATTCGTAAATATGTCTTCAGAAATGGATGGTGATATCCCTACGATATTTCAACCCTGTCGGCGCTCACCCCAGCGGCAAGATCGGCGAGGACCCCAACGGGATACCCAACAACCTCATGCCGTACATATCGCAGGTAACTAAAACTATTTTAATAAGAAGAAAAAATATGTATTTTCTTAAAATTGAGCCTTTTCCTATAATTTGTCACATAACATTACTTCCCAGAATTTGATCCTTATAAGCGACACTATCAGATAGTGGAATAATATAAAGGGTGTATTTTTTTTCAAAATGAACTCGTTCGATTCCCGGCTAAGGAAAAATATATTATAAAAAAAGTAATGATGCAGTTTTAGTTTTTATCAAAATCGGCCTCGTAACTCCTTTCAGCATTTTTTGCTAATCCTTATAGTTCCGGATTTGTCCCTGAAGGCGTATTTGAAAAATTCACCTGTATATGTTAATACAATTACATCAATATCAATACATCACACATTACATACATTATTTACACGGTTTACATTATATTGAAGTAATTAATGATTAACGTATGTAAGATAACGAAAGTATAATCACGTCAATTTTTATATTAACAGAAACTTCTAGCCTCACCTAACATCTATTCCTACCCTAATTTTCTATAACTACCCTCTGCCACTAAGTCACATAACCGTTACAATTACCAGGTGGCGGTAGGTCGTCTGAAGGAGCTGGTGGTGTTTGGCGCGGACTACCCGACGGTGGACGGTACCGGCGTGAGAGACTACATACACGTGGTGGATCTAGCTGAGGGCCACGTTAAGGCTGTCAAGCTGTTCAAGCAGAAGGGCTTTAGTGGCTTTCACGCTGTTAACTTGGGTGAGTTTGATTATATGTTAATTTCCTTTTAGAATATTAAAGATATCTTTATACTTGTATATTTGAGTATCATTATCACACTAAGTGATAATATTTTTGAAGGATGGTAGACCCACTTCCGAGTTGGTACCACTGCTATACTTTTTCTAGCATTAAACAATTCTTGCGTTTCGGTGAAAGGTAGTGTATGCAGGTTAACTTATACATGAGGCGACTATTTTAACCCTGTGTAGAGCGCATCAGTAGTATAAGATAGATATATAATCATGGAAATAGTTACAAATGTCCATGGGCGGCAGTGGTATTTTTGCCTAATGATAATGGTGGTGCAATAGTGAAATACTATATATGGTGACAAAAAGTTTAAGTGACGGTGGAGTCACTATAGTTTTTTAATGTACATTAAACAGTCCAAGGACTAGACTAAATAAGTTTTTCAAATATTTCTTAGCAAAGGAACCATTAAATATATCGAATGATATGATTACGTCATCATATGATTTACGAATATGAGAATAGGAGGTCATAAACTTTGTAACACCTGACTATGTATCTCTTCTACGCAAATAAATTATTATATTCTACGACAGGCACCGGCACCGGCTACTCAGTGCTCCAACTGTTATCCGCGTTCGAGAAGGCGAGCGGTCGCAAGATCCCTCACCGCGTGGCGGGGCGGCGCGCGGGCGACATCGCCGCCAACGTGGCGGACCCGGCGCTGGCGCAGCGGCTGCTCGGCTGGCGGGCCGCTAGAGGCCTGGCCGACATGTGCGCTGACACCTGGCGCTGGCAAAGGACGCATCCGAATGGTTACAGAGGGGAGTAGGGGAGTAAATCAATGGGATGGTGAGTGTGTGTGAGAGTTAATAGAAATAGCTACTAGCATCCTGTTAGTGACGTCATAGTGAAATCGTAATTTAGAAAATGAGAATAAATGTAAAGAAACAGAGATGGCGCTAGTGTCATTACATTTGCTAGATAATTACTAAAATTACATAGTATACAAAACAATAATATTATCATCGGTGTATGAATAGTGTTTAAAAAAAAAGAAATGTGACACTACGCCACAATTCATGTGCAACATACAAAATATGGTAATTAAAAAGAAGCAGATGTAACGCTGATATCACCACATTCTATACAAAGTCAAAAGTACAAAATCGATTTCAGAAAAACAGTGTTGGCTCTAGTATGTACTCGTGTGATTCTGTATGAAGGTGTGATCTTAACGTCACTGGTTTGTATGGTTAATGAAGCGAATGAGCTCTAGGACGCTATTAGCCGAACCACGATATCTATTCATAAACATAACGTCTTACTTATATAGTATATCAGTATGTATGTCAATTTAGATAAATAAATGTGCGCTACCAAACGAAAATAAATAAAATCTAAGTAAAGAAATACTATTTCTATGATATGTATGAGAGTAAAAAATTATAGACAAAGATGAAGCGCTAAGTAACAAAAATCATATTTAAAATTCATTTTATTTGCACCAAGAATAAGAAGATACCCTTTAAATAAAGAATACACGGGAAATTTAATATTGAAAGCATTAATGTATGTATGACGGACCCTGTAATATAATAAATATGTTTTATAAAACTACTTATTCTACTAATAAGGGGAATAGTCATAGAGTTATTACAACAGAAATATACATATTTTGTTATTTCATATGATTCTATGTTTTATCTTAAAAAATCTTTGTATTTATTTACATTCCTCAATTTGGATTTATTTCCAGATATTTTTATTGTGATGCCATTATTTGCCATATTATTTTGCAAATGTACAAGAATTTATTCATGTAAGTACATAAATTAATATATTTTTAAAATCATTGTTTTGTGAGAATAATTGAAATTGCAATAACTCATGAAAAAAAGGTTATCTTTATGTTTATGCCCAAAAAACATAACAATATTTTCCAATTTCATTACCTGTAGGTATATTATTATTAAAATTATTTTATATTTAATTTATACATTTCTATTTCTATTAAAATTTTGGTCTAGAACTAAGAAGTTAAATATTTAACTGTTAAAATATAAATTCACTTTTAATTTAATTGGAATTTCGAATATATTTATTTTTCAAGTATGTAGTAGATGTATCATTATTTAATATTATTCCAAATAATTTTCAATACGTTCCTAATATGTTGCCATTATTTTATTTTTATAACATAAATTACTATAATTAAATATTACCAAAGTTCAATTGTTACCAAAGTATCTATGTGTGTTAATTGATTTGCCAAAGCGTCATTGATTATTTTTGTTATTTACTTGGTTATAACTATTAATTATATTTTGTGACTTATAATATTGTACTACATGTATAACATTTATTATTACGTAAGAAATTTTCCATTATTTTTCAGCTTTGAGGTAACCAATGTATAATTTTTAGAATATTATCTGTAGGATACATTTACATAATCTTAATGCTTAGTGTGCTATGTTACAAATTTGTTATTAATTTAAAAATATGTTATTGGTTTAAAAAAATATTAAGTTACTTTCTTGTCAACACGGAAACAGCTTGAGCCTGTCAGAAAATGCTTTATCTTTATTAAATCAGTACTCGTACGCATATATTAGTAAAGATACTTCGCCGCCTTGAAATTGAATAAAGCCACAAATGGCTTATTATAGTAAGTTCTTTTTTTGAATTCTTGAAAAATATAAACATTTTTAAAGAAAATTTACGAATAAATAACTAATACTGCGTAATTTACAATTACAATGTACAATTTACATAATAAATAAATAATTATTTCAAATATTTTAGGGACATTTTAGCACGTAGACGTGGCAAACTTTTTTACGCTATTTTTTAACTATTTCAATTCCCAAAACTGGGTACATTTTCTTGTTAGGAGTGAGTAATCTTTACTAATCTATGCTCGTACGTATCAAAAACTTATAACGTATGCATAAACAGAAGAATGAGAATCAAAATTAGCGATAATGACCGGCTCAAGACGACTTCACATCGATATCAATCTTTTAAATTCTTTTAACGAATACAAGCATTTAATTTTAATGTGAAATTAATATTTACTTTTGATTTTATTCGTGACTAAATAATTAATTTGGCTAAGTCCTAATTGCAATAAGAAGAGAAACCTAAAGTAGTTTCTACTAACACTATTTAGTTAATAACTGTATTTTTAAATTTCTTAAATGTAAACCAAGTTTATTTCATTTCGATATTGTTGTCAACACCAAAGCCACTCGTTCCTATAAATATTCGGCATTTATTATTTATTTTTCTGTAATAATCATTCCAATACATTTTGTGCATTTTAGCTTGTGCTATTATTTATATATTTATTTTAAATTCAGAGTTATATTATGCGGTGCTATTTGTAAGAAAATAATATAATTTCGAATGCTAAATTTCTATAGGAAACTGTTACCATATCTTAAATAAATTACTGTATACAAACATTTCGTTTTACTTGGTACATTATTATTAGCATAATTATGTGTGATATTTTGATAAAACAATGATACTTCCAAGGAATCTTTTCCTTTCAAAACTATAATTGGCGATCCCTTTAGCAGTCTAGTGTCGCCATCTTCTTCAAGATCCATTTAAATGTTAATAGCGCCATCTATCAGCGAAGCGCTGAAATCACAGTGATTATTATGATACCCTGGTACTTCGAACACATCGTATCCAAGATTCCTTAACTGTACGAACCCAAATTAAAAACCCCTTTAGCAGTTCTAGTGTCGCCATCTACTTAAAATCCATTTAAATATTAATAGCGCCATCTATCAGCGAAGAGCTAAAATCAATCATCCTGTAATAAGTGCTTGTAGAATATGATACCCTGGTACTTCGAACACGTCGTATTCAGATTTCCTACAATTTTGATTAAAATCCTGTTTGTCGCAGTGATAACAGCTATAATGTTAACAGCGCCATCTATCAGCTAAGCGCTCAAATCATAGTTTGACAACTTCTTGTAGAATATGATGTCCTGGTACTTCGAACTGTACGCCGGCAAACATTTCTGTGAACGTGGCGGCGGTTTTCGGAGTCATCATTTGTTGAAAAAATTTTCAATTTCCCCTGTTTTTTTTACTTCATAATTGAAACTTATGTTATTTGTAATAAAATTAATAATCTTAATATTACTAGATTCGTAATAAATATTGATAAGAACAGTCCTTAAAATTTCCCCTGCCACGTGCATAGTTTACCTTTATAGGGTGCGCTCATTATAAAAAAATAAGTCATAGTTCGATGACCGTGTAAAAGATGTATAATTGGGTACTTGACACTAATAACAATAAAATATGAAATATGTTGGATATGATAGCTTATAAGTAAACATAAATTATGCAGTATTTCGTTTATTTTTTAATACGTTCTAAGTATTTTAATTTTTAAAAAGAAATTTTCGATTTTTTATCTGTGGATTTTAAATCCCAAAACGGCGACAGTGCTGCCTCAAATGTCATGTGACGTCACTACATCGAAACCAAACAAGACAAATAATAATTAAATCGTTTGCTGTTAGAGTTGGTTGAATTTATGTTGTGAACCGATATAAATCCACACTATATTAAAGTTGATAGCGTGTATCTGCTTAAAGAAGATATACAATGCAATAAATAAAAATGAATACAAAAACTTCCTCGAAATGACCTATGGAAATCACAAATAAACAACGTAAGTAAAATATTCTTTACATTTAATCATTTCGGACAGTTAAAACATTTCTTAGCCGACTTCCGATAAAAGAAAGGTTATGTTTAAGTGATTATCAAGCTTTTTTAAACTATACTTATATTGTTATGTGAACAGCTTTAAGGTTATTTATTGGCTATATTTATAATTTCAGATCCTCGCGACAGCATTATAGTGATGACGCTATAGGGTATGTGCAGTTTAAGAAGAAGGCAAGCTTGTGTTTCATGAAAAGTAAAAGTTGTCCTGAACACAAGGTACATCAAATGTCATGCACAGTGTCTATGATTGTATATGAAAAGGAAAGTATTTAATGGGATTACTGTCCTGCCACCCAAGGATGCTGCAAACATGCAGTAGCATTTTTAATGTGAAGTTGTAGAAGAAGTGAGGAACCAAAAGTTTCGAAAGTGTATAAACAGTAGTTCTTTACTTGCATAAACTACCCAAAAACATGAAGGAAGGAAAACTACCATACAGTTGCTGTTATTGGACTACAGATTTAATTATGAAAATGACATAATTAAATCATTAACGCAAGCAGCACACAAATTCAGCTTAGCAAGAGGTTCAATATAAACGAAGGAAATAACAGCTTCAGAATGCTTTGAGGTGATCTGTAGTAATTATTGTAACTGTAACATATGACGATAAATATATACAAAAGTTCTACTGTGTGTACTCAATAGAACCATATAAACCAAATAAACAAATAAAAGACTAATATTAGCAAATCATGTATTTTTAATTATACAGTCCTGTAAGTTAATCAGTGCACATGCACAAGCACACAGTCATGAAATATTTTAATTGTGTCCTATTAATTACAGAATGGGCTCTTAAAATAGAATTCTCATAGACGTCTTATAATTCTATTTTTATCATAGACATTTATATATTATATTAAATATATGAATACTTCCACTTGCTGTTTTGTTTTGATTACGTCGAGAGTTACTAAATTTATTCCTTTTTCTCAATAATACTTTCTTACATAAATAGTATAAAATGTCATTGCTTGCAAACAGGATTTAAACATATAAGAATCTGCAAGTTCTTTAACGTTTATGAGATTTGGGTTTAGGAACTTGTATAAGCAAATTTGTTAGGATATTTAGCGATCGTACTTGTACACATCGTCACTGCACACGCCTTGTAATTTGACATTCTTGCAATTGTACTAATAAAAGTTAAATAATTCCCAAGATTTCCCCTGAAGTATGTGTAGCGTCGAAGTTTATTTCTATATTTTCAATGTGTTGAAGTGTTGACGTCACGCTACGAAATGACACTTGACCGCCTGTTTTGGCGTAACGTTCCGTTTACCGTAATAAAAATATGTTTTTTATTAATAAATAGCCCTTTTTTCGAAAAAATGATCAATGAAAGGCATATATAATACGTATATGAATTCATTAAAACAGTTTCCCAAAAAGTGTCAAGTAGCCAATTGGTAAAATTCATAAAACTTGGTAACCTCAATCTCATCGTGACTTGTGACTATGATTTGTAATTATTATCTATTCATTTTAGTCTGTGATTTTAGATTTATTATTATTTTGACAAAAGGAGATCACCGTCGAGCTAGGTGAATAGACCCAGTTTGGACCTTGTATGAAAAGATGTTGAGGAAATTTCGATGTGATTCAAGAAGCGCATCTTATGACGTAAAACTTGCCACATTTTTACAATAAACAAACACAAAAATCTTAGTTATTTTTTATTTTGTATTATCTAAAATTACAAATCTTTCATAATTTCAATCATCATTACAAACTAGTTTCACGTGATTATTATTCAGCACATTCCTTTACGCTTCATCTAAAAATATCAGATTTACATTTTTACAACAAAAACTAAATTAAGTTAGGGAAGAAAACAAGGCAGTACAAGAAATGCTTACGGAATTAAACACCTTGAAAACAAAAACAAAACAAATAGAAATTGTGCTGAATGTATCTTCGAAAGAAATGAAAAAAAGAAACAATTTTCTAGTCTCTTCCCATAAGTATTTTTATGATGACATCACTACAAAGTCTTTTAAAACGACACGAGTTTCTCGAATGAGCGTTAGTTTCTCGCATGCGATATTTCGTAATGAAAAAATCCACTTTTGCCACTTGGCACATAGTAGCTTGTTTATATGGGTGAACAACTTATTATTTTTAAATAAGCGAAATATATCTATTCCTTTTTTTTTCACAAAATCGCGTTTTTCTCCGCATCGTTCGAGAAATCCTCGCTTCGAGAAATAATCTTTGAAGTGAGATTATGGACACTACAAGACATAATTCATACTTTATGCTTCTTCATATTACTTCATTCATATTCTTGAGGCAAATAGATGTTCCTCTGGAATAGTTTAAGTATTTTTCTGTTTAAATTGTCATAAAAAATACTACAAGGAAGAGTCTAGAACTTACGAAACTAAAAAGTACGCAGCGTAAAATTATTTACGAAAAGAAAACAAATAAAAACACGCTGCGATTTATTGGTAGATAAAAAAAATAGAATTGCACCTATAATGAAATTAGAAAAACCGGCATTTATATGGTCACACATTCGTTACAGACGGTGAGCGTGTCAGTCACGTGGCGTACCAGACAAAATAGTATTCTCCTATACAATGTGTGTTAACTTATTCATCTGTAACACAGCTTCGCGGGCACGGGTACCTATCAGAAAATTATCAAGAAAAACATGATTTTGTCTGACACGTCACGTGTCTGGTACGTTCTTTGTCTGTAGATAAATAAACCATAAATCAGCTAAGAAACCGTCCCTGAACACAAGACGTAAATAATAATAATAATAAAGTTATAAAAAATTTGAAAATGCAATGTAACTCAATATTTTCTCGAATTTTCAAATACGATATTTGTACTAATTTTACCTCCATCGATTACATATTATAATATTCCCTTTATAATTAATTATTTTTGTCGCTTAATTTCTTATTGCTTCAACATCACTAAGTGCCACAAAGTGTAAATTTCACAAATTTTACAAATATAAAAATCACACATAGACAAACTGAATGGACTCCTAATAGTAGACATGCAATTTCTGGTACTAAATTCATAAATTGTACCATCTTGTGGTTTGAGCACCACTCCCTTCGATCACTAATAAGAACTAGATACACAATCAGCGACAAAAAAACGGGGCGACGAAAAGAGCACCCAAATAGACATTTGGGTGCACAAACCTGTCAAAGTGATAGCTTATGACAGCTAGCTTATGTCGTAAAAATTTATTGCTTTTGGTAAGCAGTTTTTAACACCTTTAAATAATAGTGATAAGGTTGATTTTGCATTAATTTTAGATTCTGTCGCTTAGAATTTTATAAACACGTATGACGCCACTTTTGAAGTTCATTTTTGTATGGGATTGTATATCTAGTTCTTATTTGTGATCGAAGACCACTCCTCATTATGTGCAAGTGCTTATAGCCGTAGCAGACTAGCTGCTTTTGATATTGCCGATTCAAATTTTGACAATAGCATCGATGCTGCATTTTTCATCACGTTTTTTTGACTTTCTGCGTTCAGCCGCGGTATTTTAATTGCATTTAGTGACTGCATGAATGGCATCGCGTTTAGTTACTGCAGCGAGCGCCAAAAGTAGCTGAACCCGACGTTCGAATGTGTGCGGTGTAGTGTTAGATTGCTGCACCTAATTTCAGAAAAGCATGTAAATCGTCCATCGCTGATATTAAAAGTAGCTAGTAGGACTCATTTCACAAGTGAAACATTATAGTTTCAAATCATAACAGATCTTATGTATGCGCAAAAAATACTTAGATTTTCCCATATTACATATTTATTGACTATTAGGAATTTATTCAGTTTATTAGTCTACGAAATTACACTAAACATCGCGTTTACAATTTTGGAAGATTTCACTAAAAGCTAACAACGACACAAAATATTTAAAAAAGCAGACTTAAACACCTTACTCGTGTGATAATATAAGAGAAAA
Source organism: Epargyreus clarus clarus (assembly GCA_014595695.2). Classification (NCBI taxonomy): domain Eukaryota; kingdom Metazoa; phylum Arthropoda; class Insecta; order Lepidoptera; family Hesperiidae; genus Epargyreus; species Epargyreus clarus. Next base: position 2,045,051 of record JACTTY020000005.1, on the reverse strand, counting down.
ACGCCATAGAGTGCATATCAAACATACTAAACTGAATTTAATAGACAAGAATATAAATTATTTATTAAGGTATCAATAATACCTTACATCGCTAACTAAGCAGAGTCAGTTATAATTATGTTATATTCCAATACAAAATTATGTCGATTCATTATGTATTTACTGCTGTAGTGCTTTAATTATTCATTGAAGTTAGCGTTTGGAAAAACAGGTTGCAAGTGCGTCGATGTAACACATTATTTTTGCGTAGGTCGAAGTTGGGCGCACCGATGTAACACACTTTATTTTTTATTACCAAATTAGTGAAAACAGGATCTTTTTTATAACAAAATTAAAGTTATTTTTTATGCAAGATATTAAAACATAAAAATCTGTTTAAATTTCGCTTGTCTGTTTGTGCCGGATAATCTTGAAAACTGTTAAATAGATTTTCGCCTAAACATAGAAAGATTTTCAGTAACAGACTACTTTTCACTCGAAACAGATATGTAGAATTAATAAAAAACTGGTATATAATGCAGAAATAAAGAACATACTGAATCGCATAATAATATATTGGAATACGTAAATTATAAGGCAACCGTCGGTGGATAGAACTATGAAGGATATTGATATGCTAGCATAGTCTACTGTGCGGAGACGATTACATACAGTTGTAAACAAAAATTATTAGGGCAAACATACTTCATTATTTTGATAAATATATCTGTATCATAGATTAAAGGTTTCATGGAACTAAAGTGAATATTTATATTGGAAATATAGCTTTAGAATTACTATCACGTAAGTGCAATAAATCGTTAAACTGACTACTTAATTATTCTGTATGAACCATTAAAAATTGTCAAACAATGCAACATTGACTCCTATGATCAGTAAATTCCGCTAGATGTAGTAGTGTCAATGTCAAATTAAATACAATACAATATTTTCAAGTGCGTATTTAATATTATTTCACTCTCTTTTTATATTACCTTAATTATTACTATGTTTTTGTTGTATTTATTATTGTATCAAATCTTGATAATAAACTTTTTTAGTGCGTATTTATACTTTTATTTTCATTCTTACTTCATTTGAATTCTTACGGTTCGCAATTGCGCTTAAGTTGCGTAATTCGCAAATTATTTAATTCGACTACAACTCTCATGTGATTACAGTAAATTCCGCTAGATGGAAATAGTGTCAATGTCAAAATATGTGAATTTAAGATAGTAATTTTAATTGTAATGTTTTTTTCTCAAATGCTTTTTATTACACTTAGTTCATTGTGATTTTAAAGATGCATAATAATATCTGGAACAGATTTTGATGCATACATACAATATTGTAATATTAATATATAGGATGTGTAATCAAGACTAAAGAATAAAAGCCCAAATTTTTGCTCACAAGTGTATACACAATAGGTTATAAGCTAAATACTTTGGTCGTTAGGTAACTCACGGGCGTTTGGGTGTGTGACGAGAGATCTATGCTACCACATCAATCTATATGTAAACACAACGTTACATGATTACATCTAATAACATGTGTGTGCGTTGGTTGGTCCCTGACATAATTTAGCGGAGCGATCGCCATACCGTTCTGACGCGCTGAGGGTTCCGGGTTCGATCCCCGGCCAGACATATATCGGTGAATTTAGATTTCCCTTCTGGGTCTGGGTGTTTGTGTAATCATCTTTGAAGATTTAACTCTGAACGCCACCATCATGGGCTAAATCTTTTTATGGAACCTAGAAAATAACGTACCGTGCCGTACTTATAAGAATGTTTCTCCGAAAGGAATAATCCTCCCATTTTTTTTCTCATCTGTGCTAAGGAAGGGGAGGTTCTAGCACCCTCTTATATACGCCCCATTACTGTCCCCACACCTATTTCTATTCTATTTTGGAGGTACATTGTACCCCTGAATAAATCGGAAAGCCTTGGATAAGTATGTCTCAAAGAACACAGCAGCGCTTAACATTACTGTTATGAGGCAGAAATGGGTGTGCCGTTGGTTCCATCGAAGTCAAACCACAAAGGGTTCTGACACCTACAACCCCTAGTATGATGATTATGGAAACTTAGGGAGCGTTTCTGGAGAAACCATGTCCAATTGTGGACATCAAAAGTCGCCACCGAAGGATGGAAAGATAACGTCCATATGCAGACTTTAAAAATCTTATTTATAAATCTTCTAGCACAAACATGAGCAAGACCAACCAACGCACATCTCAAATACAGAAATCTCTTCTTACAATTATCTTGTAAATTGAACTCTTAGTTCACCTGAACCTATACTGTGTGGACTATTAAACATATCGTTAAAAACTAACAACTAAATTGGAAATTAGAAAAGTTAAAAAATAGATATTGCTTAGAGATTCAGTATTATACAGGATGTTTGGAAACTTGAAATTGTTTATGAAAAATAATTTTAACTATATTATTAGCATTAGTGTTATAACAAGTCACATTTTAAGACCAAACGAAGCTATTGCATTTTGTAGTGAATAAAAATGTTTTGTTTTTAATTAACAGTTTGATAACACCATGTATACGGACTTGTTTTACAACGAAACTGAAGGTCTACTCTGTATACACAGCGCAAAAAAAATTAAATATAGAGAGTTATAGAAACACTTCAAGATTTTCATCCAAAAACTCTCATCCAAATTCATACTGACACAATGTGAGAAAAAGAGAAATGTTGAATTTAATATAATTTAACACGTTTTTTCATCAGATAGGTGTCTATCAAATTTATTTTTGGATGGTGACAAAATTATATTAAATGATGCATATACAAAGTAGACCCTCTGTTCATGGTCAAAGATTAACAAAACTCATTAACCGAAAATTATCAATGACATACTAATTTTAAAGCAATTGATTGATATATTTCACACATACATCTAGTATTATACTCTAACATTAGACATAGATGGGCAAGGCCTCTCTAAATGAGGTCTAATTATCTGTAGCGGACTAAGGGGTTGGAAGGGGCGGTCCTCCCCCAGCCTCCGGTCCTAGGGGGTCCCCAAACAGTTGGTATTAGCTAAAAGTTGCCGGCTTTATCACCATCACTGAAATACGTATTTGTCGGTGAATTATAACGCAGTTTGTCCACTGCCACCGTCACTTAGCACCGTCATCCAGGCCGCCGATATTTCGAGTAGATCGGCGTTACCGCTAGATCGGCACCGAGATTTTGACGGGCCGATGTGGCGGCAATTTAAAATAAGTTTGACAGTGCTCACACGCGTAACAGCTGGAACGAACTAAACCGCCGACATCGCTCGAGGTGGACTAACTATCGCCGTCACGTCATATTAAAATTGGCCCGAAATAATCTCGTCCTCGGTATCGGCTCGGTGACGGTGGACAAACCGCCAAGTCTATGGAACATTTGTAATTTTGTAGAATCTAATCAACTTTTTAGACTGGGTGGCCTCCAATTTTCGCCTAGGGCCCCCGACCTTAGTCCGCCACTGCCTATTATATGGTTATTAGAACACATTTTAAACGCGTCATCATCATGGCGTCATCACCTAAGTTTGAATTCATAAGATTTCCTTTACACAATTCCAATAATATTGCCATACATATATATAATTTATTTATTGCTTATTTACTTAGTACCAGCCGACTTATATATAATATAATAATGTCAAGTATTGTTTATCTACCCACATAATATTTTTTTCTATTAAAAAAATATATGTGACTCTGTTAAGATTATGTTATTTATTAGGCCATGTATACTTCTGGCAACACTTTATTATGCTTAGTTAGTATAGAACTGTATTATTGCATTGACTGACAACCCTGGTAAACTGGGGTTGCTATATTAAAAAAGAAACTTACATTTCTAGTGTGGCCACTATAAAAATTGCTTGAAAACAAAAGGTGAAAATTTGTGGTTTAACTATTGGTATGTTACATTGGTGTCTTAATGTTCACTAAAGTCTTTAGGGCACTTGGGGGTTAGCCTTCCCGCTTGATGCTCGGCATCTGCGGGGGTGGCTCGGCGAGGCCTTTGACCTGGGGACAAAATTATTATTTACTTTAAAAAATATGTTTAAAGCAATTTTAAATGTTTAAAAAGATGCCTAGAAAGTTTTTATTGGTAACTGTATTTATGCCATATTTACCAAGATCCAGTTATATCTATATTTCGGGTTAAATGTCTGAGATGTCTGAGATGTTGTTGTTGTTAAAACGGAATTTTTGTTTGTAGGCTGAGGGATTCTAATTAATTAATTATAAGATTAGATAAATAAGATTGCAGTAGAACGTTGAGCTAACACTCTCGTGGAGTATGATGGTCGCCCACATGTAAGTTAGCCAGTATCCATATCCTTCTACAGAAGACAACTTCACGGTAGGTACAGATCTTTAAAAATTTGCCTTAGCAAAGCATAAGGTGGACTTAGAACTTCTGTTGTATTGGGGGATTTATTACCAATAACCAAATGTAACAAAAAGGCAGTGATAGCCTAGCAGAGATTAAGAAACTGCCTCTTGATCAAGAGGTCCATATTAGAAATTAATTCACTAGCTTAAATGGTGTAGGAAAACATCATGAGGAAATCTGAGAAATCTGATTTAAAAAACTTTTCAAAGGTAAATGATTTCTACCAATCCGCACTTGGCCAGCATGGTGGACTATAGCCCTTCTCATTACCGATACGAGACCCGTGGTGAGCAGTGGACAGTAATATGTTGATGATGAACCAAATATAGCATTGATCATTTACTTTAGTCAAAATAAAAACAATTTGCATGACTTAATGCTAACTACCAACAATGAACCATCAAACTAATAAAATATTTCGTTTCTAATTCTCACCTTAAGCCGAGCAGCAGTCTTCAAGAAGGCAGGCAGTTGTTCCTGCGACACGTTCACCTCACCCGCGTACATAAACTCCAGGATCGCTTGCAAGTGGAGGTACGAGACATCCTTCAAGATTATTATTGGATGTTTAGATGGATTTTCCTAAAACAAAAAAATGTGTGTGGTAAGGCAGACATACTTTTCCGAGGCGGTCCAGCTTAGTCCTCAGGGGTAGCGGCGCATCTGTAGCGAACCTTAGGTACAAATATCTAATCCTATCTGGTGTTGATTACAGATGTCCATGGGCGGCAGTAGCCACTTACCATCAGTCGGACTACATGTCTACTTGTCTGCTACTGGAATATTATAAAAAAGATTATTATATGTATTACAAATGATCATTACGTGAAAATATGTATTGTTAATAAACCTACATAAAAAAAGGTCTTAAAGGTGTGTGAAGTCTACAAATTCGCATTTAGGCAGTGTAGTGGACCTAAGCCCCTCTCAGGATGAGAGTAGAGCCCTGAAGCCTTAGATTAGCATTGAAACAGTAATTGGTTGATGACGAGACAAATCTAATAATGAAATCCTAATAACATGACTTATGTCTATCAAATATATTGAGTAACACGGAAAATTTGTGAAACATTGTAATTATATAACCCAATTATACTTTTTGATATTGTAGCACATTAATATACTGTTGTCTTCCTGTTCCTCTCCGACAGGAAAATATATACAATCAAAATAATATTAAAACAATTTGCTATTCAAATACTAACATAGAAAATTTATCTTTTAAAATCACAAAAGCCTTGCATAATTATTAATTACCTTAGCTACTATATTGCAGATTTCATTTTAAAGTTCAACTTACCTCTAATAAGCTTTTGAAATATGGACTACATGCAGAAAGTACCATTTTATGTGCTTTACACGTCTGACCCTCACATGCTAGCGTTACCTGGAAAATAGTTAATATATTACCAATATCTTATATATAAAATTCTCGTGTCACAATGTTAATTACCATACTCCATTGAAACGGCTTTACCGATTTTTACTAAATTTTATATGCATATTCAGTAGGTCTGAGAATCGTGCCCTAATGGAACCCCTAAGGGATAAGGGTTCTTCACCCTTAACATTTTTTTATTTATATGGCATCACAACGTATGCCGGGTCAGCTAGTATTATATAATAATATTAGAAGAAATGAAAGTATTTGTGTTTTGAATCCAGTGGCACCTAACAACAGCCCATTTCTGGCTGTGTTAGGGTTTGAAGGGTGTGGTAAGGGAGACATACTAATCCGAGCTGCCAACTTAGTCCTCAGCCTTGCACCTACCTGATAATCTTATGAAGAATATTATGGGTGACCAACCATGGGCATATGTGACCAACGCCATGTAGACCAAACTCTACTAGAAGCTAATCACAGATACGTTGCCACTCCTAGGAACTTAGATAGTTGTCTCATATCGATCCCTCCTATGTATAATATCGTAACTGCAAAATGACAACTTTACAGGAGAGCATTTCAAAGTTTTGAATATGCTAAAATGCAAATAAAATGTGCATTTCTACATGTATCTCTATGAAATTTGGTATATATATTTTATTTTATACGCCTTATGCTACTTATGTCTTTAAACCTATGTCGATAAAATACATTAAAATAAGGCAATTTATACAAACAATAATAACAATAAAATAACACTAAAAACAATAAATAACAATAAAAACGAAAAGGTACTTTTGTGGGTTACAATATAATACGTAGGAGAGGTCGATATGTAAGTTAGTCAGTATGTACACCCTTCCACCAAAATACAAAAAGTACTTTATACTAGACTAGCTGACCCGGCAAACTTTGTACTGCCTCAAAATCTATTAATCAAATATCATATAAAATATAGCCTATGTTACTCGTGGATAATGTAGCTTTCAAATGGTGAAAGAATTTTTATAATCGATCCAGTAGTTTTTGAGCCTATTCATTACAATCAATTGAACAAACAAAGTTTTCCTCTTTATAATATTAGTATAGAAATATGTGTCATGGTGGAACCTCTCTGGTCAAAAATTAGGTGAATTAATTATTACATTTCTTTAAATATTTCATTTTTAATCACTCTCCTGTACAAATTACCAAGTGTTGCTCAATTATGTTTGCCTTTCAACTGTTTTTATTTTCAGTATATATACAATCTATAAAGATAATGCCAAACATTATGTATTATCTGATGTGCAAAGTATAAATGTAGTTTACTTTACAATGCATAAACATGAAAATGAAGTCATGCATTTAATTATCAGCTGAAATTTAAGTCAGTATAGATAGTGTGTGATACAGCAGTTCTTTTATTTGCACAAAATTATAATACAAATAATCATAATATAAAACTAACCATTGTCATTTTTTATACTTTTAAGATTATTTTTAAATATTTCATCTTTAAATCACTCTACAGTAGAGTCTGAAGCATATGATGTAGATTGTAGAGCAATGTATTGTACGTAAATAGCTTTTAATAAATATAAGAAAATTCAGACATCATTGTTGAGTTCTACATTTAAGTGAATATGGGTCCATATTTCAAAAACAAACAAGAATACTACAAGAATTCATTCTCTAATGAATAACTGCCCCCATGGTTGTAAGATTCCCATTTAAACAAGTCAGTTTATCATACGGCATCTTAACACTCATTGCAGCAAGTACACTGGCTTTACAATTGATTTAAGTTTAAGAGAGATGTCTCTAGAGTTTAACATAAAAAAATGTGGAGTTAAATCAATTCTTATACACTATTTTCAGCTCTTTCATTTGGAATTTCAACAAAATTGAAGTCCTTAGTTTAACATACAATTTTTTTTTCCACCAGATGCTATTACAAGCTGTCCCTATGGACATTTAGCAATATGTAGGACGTGTGGTTTTATGCGAGGCACAGGTCCTGTGACATGCCCTTTAAGATCTCATTTGAATAGGTTCTGGACTACTCTTTTTACGCTTTCTTATAATTAAGTGATAAATTAAATTGCCTGTGACTACAATTGAATAAACACCGATTTATACTTAACTTTAAATAAATATACTTCAACTGGGTAGTGTATGGTAAAAATTTCTAAGGTTATGTGTTTGGTTCTAATAGTCTTAAAGTAAATCATAATACTTACATCAGTAAAACTTTTCTCGTCTCGCAGGTGCCTAAAAGACGTTACCATATTCGTCTGAAAGTCGTTCCATTTCAGAAAGAACTGTTGGTCCCCCATATTGAAAGTTTTTTTACTTCTGCAATTATGTTTACAACTTGTAAATAAACATATAAACAAAACGTGGTTTATACAGCAATTCCCTCAAAAACTCCACGTTTCAGGCGTTATTACAACTATTTGCCGATAATACTAATTATAAGCAAATATACTGCACTTTAGTTTACACACACGTCACTATGTGGAATGCATTGCATAGAAAACAAGCTTACCTAGTTAGATGCAGTAAATTAAATAATTCTAAGAAATCCCAGTGCAAACAAACAAATACGGGCACTTATTCAAGGACAACACGTAACGTTTCACAATTCCCTAAACAGTTAAGCAATTCAATCTGAAAATAAAGACGCCGTCTCGCATAAATTAGTGACTTCTTTCTATTTCTTCAAATTCCTTCATTCACCTAGCCGGTGTTGCCACTTTTTAATATAATATTCGCCCTTGAACTTTCAAGTTTCATTTTTTTACAAACGATTTTACAGTTACTCTTTATTTTCTTGTTTTGTGTATTAAAATATATCTTGGGAATTAATTTGACGCTTCAATCTTTTTAGGAATAATTAATTATGCTCTATTTTTTGTTTAAAATTCAAATAAGTCTTGATAACAAATAAAATATAGATGTAGTTTATTTAAAGTGGGTGTTCTTTTATATTTGAATGTAAATATTTTAATAATTTTAACAATATTTAAGCATGAAATACTAATTAATAATGAATTACAATAGATTGAAAAATATTATCATATCTAAATATGACTAATAATATTAAATATTTAATTATTATTAATTTTCTCGGAAAAATGTAGATATCGATATATGTATATGCTTAAATATAAAAAAAAACTTTAATAATTTTATACAAATATGTGTTAAAATATTAATTTCATAAAGAGATGAATAGTTAATTCATTTTATTTAAGAAGTATGACTATAATTTAATGACGACGAAAACTTTTGTATCAAATGAAAATACATAGAATTATAATTGTTAGTTATATTATTTGCAACTTCATAGGTGATGTAGTTATTATATGGTATCACTAAATCACTCATCGGTTTATCTTCCACTTTATAAAGCGGTTGTAACAAGTGCGTTCAAAATAACAATGAAGTAAGTTGAGATTTAAGAAACTTATTTAATTTTACAGGTAAAACATTCATAGTTCCACAAAACAACAATTAGTTTTTAATTATGATCTATTGAAGCTTTTTCGTTTATTATTTTATAAATTGTGTTTTAATTACTTTTCTCATTTATTTTATAGACAGTGCCATCTATTGTCGCTATATTATAATGAAGTATTATGAATCCCTACAGTGACATCTATTGGTGAGTAGCAAAGATAAACTTTTAACTACGTCAACTAGCTGACCCGGCAAATTTTGTACCGCCTCATCAAAATCTATTTATAAAATACATTTCATATAAAATTAATATAGCCTATGTTACTCGTGGATAATGCAGCTTTCGAATGGTGAAAGAATTTTTAAAATCGGTCCAGTAGTTTTTGAGCCTATTCATTACAATCAAACAAACAAAGTTTTCCTCTTTATAATATTAGTATAGATAATACCTAAGCGTCTGATAGTTACAATTTATTTACCTGTTAAATATTAAATTAATTTCATAAAATTGAAGAAAATTGCTAAAACACAATTGTGAAGGGTTTTATAAATAAATCAAAGTTAATTAAAAGCAATATTTCTTTATTGATACATCATAATGTAATTCACAAAAATGTTTTAAAAACGACACTCATATTGCAAAATAAAATGGAGGCAAAAAGTGAATAGTAAATATTCTTACTACGATAAAAATTACGAATCATTACACAATTATAATCATGCATATAATATTGGTAAAATTTAATTAATTTAATGATACAATACTTAAATAACATCAATATATTAGACACACGAACACTACGTTTCAAAGGCCAAGCGGTGTTGCCACAATCTTATAATTAATCCTTAATTATTCCCTTAACTATTAAGTACGAGATTATTACTAATATCTTATTCAAAACTAAACGTAAATTATATTTCAACACAGGTATAAAAATTAAAACTAATTACCTAACTCATTTACTGGCCGCATGTATATATAGCAACTCATTATATTATAATGGAAATAAATAATTTACAATTACATTTAGAAATTATTCCCATTCCATCTAACTATAATTGACATTAAGCAGGATTTTGTTTCAAATTATAATAAAATTTAATCTTACTTTGGGGTAATATTTTATTTTACTTATTAACAACACTACTCGAATGACACACATGCGACATTGTAAACGTGAAAGCTTATTTTACATTTATATTGCTTTCAAACGAATACCTAATGATATTAAATAAGTTCGATGTACACGATAGAATCTAGATCTTTACATAAAATTTTATTTGGTATATATTTCAGCATTTTATTATTATACAAAGCAACGTTGGACTTAGGTATATTCTAGCGTATGATTCGTCGATCCCGAAGGAGACTGAAATCCTTAAACTAACTACCCTAAAGAGTTTTAAACCCATTTCAAACAATATTGCTGCACCGATACACATCTTAATATTATTAAAAATAAAATCTTTGCACAAAATTCTTTGAATTAGCCTGACTAAAGAAATATTTTTCGAAAATTATCCTCGAGCGGTAAACAACAGTTCCACCAGAGGCTTTGGTTTAAAAAATAAGTTATTTTAAATAGTAAATTACGTTTAAAAAGAGATCCTAACTTTTCTTAAAAGCAACGTTCGTATTTAAGTCTTTGTCGGTAAAAGAAATGCAATAAATTTGAGCAAATAAAAATCTTAAATATCCTTAACCATATAAGAATTATGAAGTCATTATTATTTACAGGTTATTACCAAAGTTTAGAAATTTATTTTTGTTATTATAAAGAGAAAGAGTTATTTAAGATAAGAAAAACCTTACAATATGTTTAAGATATAAGATTTATAGTTAAAGAAAGGAAATATAATTTTAATGATTAATAAAATACTACTGACGACCTAATTTTATTCATTGGTAGGATAATATGAGGTGTGCTATAACTACAAACTTACATATACTTACTCAATGTAACTATTGTAATTTGGTATGTCTACTTAAGTTCGATACAAAAAGTTTAAAGATTGACTAGAAAAATTTGGGATATATTAGCAAACGTTGTTTTTGGCTGAAATTCACAACTATGAAATAACTTTTAAAGATCACACATGTGAAAAGGAGATGATAGTATGTGGACTAGATGGAAATGCAATCGTGATATCTAGCCGATATGAATAATGACAAAAGGTGGTTTAATATCACCAAAACTATGTACATACGATACCTACAAAAATTACAGGCTAAAACCTGGCACTAAAGAAAATATTCGTTGTCGTAACCCACAATTTATAATACATTTATAAGGCAGAATAGGACGGTTTACTTTTTATATAAGGCAGCTAAAGGCACCTAAGCGATCAAGCATATTTACAAAGTCCAAAAGTAAAACTTAAGTTACATCTACTCGTTGCTAGATGGCGTTGTACGGTTCTGTACCGTGTTCGTTTGAATGTTGAGTTGCACAGGGATTTTTAGTCCTCGCGGAGCCAGGATAAGCCTGGCCGGAGTCACGAGGACTAAGGCGTACTCTCATTTGTTCACTCCGAGGAATTTCGCTGCCTCGTCCGCTGAGGACAGGAGTTTGTTGATGATAGTCTTGTCGGGGATACCGAGGAGTTTGCCGATAAGGTCGCCGCCGTTTTCCGTGTCGTTCTCGGCCTCTGAGGAGTACTTGCGTGACGTCATCTCGAGCTTGAGCTTCTTGTCGTAGGGCGCGGAGGGCGGCGAGTTGTTGTTGTTCACGTTGTTCGGTATCTCGTTGCCGGAGCCGTCGTCGTCTTGGTAACGGTATCTATAACAAAGAAAAAGATATTAATTTAAATAACATTCCAATACAAAGCTACAATTTTAAAATTAATTTACGCGTAAAATTTGCACATTTACACACAATGACGCATTATACGCATACACATTACACATACTCCGATCTTCCCTGTTACTGGGGAACTTATGCCCTTCAGTGGGCAAAGTTCATTTGTCAACCTTCATGTGTGGCATTGAAGTCCAATAGCGGGCAAAAGTGCGATTGATGTGCAGGAGTGGGATAAAAACTTCATATTAGTCCGTGGTTGAGCATACTTTGATCTTCCCCAATTGTGAAGAACTTGCGTCAAGTGGCACAAAATTAGCAGCCAAGTTACTCCAGAGCAAAGATACCGTACTCACCCGTTGGTGTTATTCTCGGGCGTGTGCGGCGGCGAGGCCTCCTCGTCGTCCGTGGCCTCCTCGCGGTGCTTCTTGCGGTGTCGCAGCATGCTGTGCTTCAGCGTGAAGCGCCGCCGGCACAGGTCGCACGCGAAGGGCCGCTCGCCGGAGTGGGTCCGCATGTGGCGACGAAGGTCCTCCGCTGACCAGAAGCGACGGATGCAGAACGCGCATACCACCTGTGGGGTTAATGTAATTAAATGAAAAATATGTATTTTATATAGGGCTATAGAAACACTTACAGATTGTCAGTTAAATGTAGTCCGCGCCAAACTGCTAGTCCGCTCTGAGGTTGCTGCGCGCATGTGTAGTCAGAGAGCCAATGCGAACACAACTACAAGCTTATACTCCGTAGCAATATAAGGGCACATTACTGCAGCTATGAACCAGTGGGCGAGAGCGGGAAGGGTGCTGGAGAGGTCCCGCGCTATCTTCGTCCCGCTGACATAACAATTTGCTGTTGCGCGGCGTTTCATTTCTATATTCAGAGCGGACTAGCAGTTTGGCGCTGAATATACTCGTATATGGATGTTTTTTACTACTTAAGATACGGTCCTTGCTTGTCTCAATATTGTACAAAACATGAATAGGCCAAAAATTCTTATTTATTTCTTACTGTCATGCTTCATTGCAATTTGTTAGTATTCATATCATTTCGTTAAATTATTGTAATCATGCTTACAATCTAAGTGAATTTATGATATTGATACGGTTTATTATATTTATTATTGAAAGCAGTTTAATTGGTGGTGGATTTAGATTGACAAAACTACAATAATGATATTGATGATAGCATGGAACAGAGAAACAAGCTTTTCTCTTCTATGGATGATAGCTACTATGACTATAAGGTATACTTTAAACAAATTTACCATAACCCTTCTCAATTAAAATACATTTACAAATATGAAATATAAGTTATGTAAACAACTAGAAATGTGATTACGTACCTTTCTATTGGCGTGATCAGGAAACTTCCCCCGTTCATCATCATCAGCACTCTCGCTGCGATCGCTGGCGGCGTCCAGGGCTCCCTTGCTGACCAGCTGCTCATACTCCGCCGTGTGGTTTGACGCGAGGTGACCTAACGCACCAGTACGGTCACCAAAGGATGCTTCACAGAGATGGCACTTGAAGACCAAGCTACCATCACCTGACTCCTCGTCTGGGTTGGGAGAGGATGGCTGGGATTCGCCGGTTCCGTGACGGGCAGACATGTGCTTCTTTAAGGTGTCCATTGATGAGAAGGTACTAGCAGGGCATGAGGCACATTTGAAGGGTCTATCCGGGACAGCACGAACGTCATTCGCTGGCTGTGGCTGGGCTACCGTGTCTGGGAGGGGCTCGGCTAGTATAGCTCGAGCTGAACCCCCATGTTTTCGTAATAAGTGGCGATCGCAGTTGGACTTCGTTGTGAAGAGGAGGGGGCAGTGAGGGCATTTGAAGGGCTTCTGCCCAGTGTGGGTGAGGACGTGGCGACGGAGGGAGGACGACCAAGGGAACTTTCGGTGGCAGTAGGGACAGGACACTCTGTTAGGGGCCAGGCTGTAGGCGGACTTCTTCTTTGGGGGCTGGTTGCCTGTATCCGATTCGGACCTGAAAGAGATTGTTCGCTTAATATCTTTGGAATGACGAGAGACATAATAACTTAAAAGCTTAAAGTAGTAAATATTGTATTGCAATTTGTTAGAAGATTTAGACAGGCATACTTTTTTTCATTGAAAAGAGTTCTTATTTTTCAAACTATTTGCTGAACTAGGTCTTTATACTGTGAACAATGTAATTTGACCATTAAATTGTTTACTTACTTATTTTCATCACTTCCAGAGTTGTTGCCCTCGCTGGTTGAAGCTACTAGGCCTTCCTCATCTTCTTCTTCATCACTTCGTGTGGGTACTACTGGGACCGGCACAGGATCTGCGCCAGGGCTCGGTTCGCTACCAGTTTCGGTCTTATCTGTGGTAATAGGGATAGGCTTGTTGATAAGATTCCCAGCTATCTTCAAGTCAAAGTCTTTAGTCATCTCTTGCTGTCGAGAAGCCATCAGTATCTCAGCGGCAGCTCGGTGGGCAGCAGTATGTTCATCAGGCTTTCGGTCTTCTGGTTCCTCATCGATGACCAGTGCGTCATCTTCATCTTCTTCATTATCAGCCACTTCATCAGAATCTCGTCGTATTGGAGAACCTTCGTTCGGCTGCAGAGGTCTTTCAAGATGGCGTGCCAGTAAGGCATACTTAACACGGTCAGTCAAAGCGTCATTGGTGGGGTAAGGCGGCGGTGCCCTCGGACCTGGTCTGCGAACACTCCAGTGCTGAGGATGCTGTTGTTTCACATGGCGTTCCATGTTAGATCTTAAAGTGAAGCGAGCGGAACACTGAGAGCAAGAGAACGGACGCTCAGTGCGATACCGTCTTTGCTTTTGTTTCGGCATAAGCACGCCGTTCTTAATGACCATTTTAACTGAATCGCTCTGGGGTGCAAGGCTATTGGTAATTGGCCTCGGAGATTCTGGAAGCGGGGGAGGCGTAGAAGAAGTATCGACGACTTGGGGCAATGGCTTTTGATCCTCTTCTTCTGGTTCTTGCTTCGGTTGGGTCTCTGGTTCGTTTGTTACCAGTCTCCCTCCAGACATACTCAGTCCTCTAATAATTTCCTTCTGAATGCGCTGTTTTATCTCAGCAACTTCTTGCGAGTCAGTTGGGTGGGGAAAAAAAGATGTTGGAAGAAAGTAAGGGTTGATAGGAAAGGACGGTGGTAAGGGCAAGCCGGGCAGTCCTGGTACTGCGCCAGCGTAGAGTTGGGATAGCTGAGAGGCATAGTAAGCTGGATCGATTTTAGGTAAGGAGGTTTCGAAAAGTCTTTGTTGAGCCAGTAAGAATCTTGTTTTTTCAAAAGCTGACGCGGCGGCAGACGCTGCGTTTTGTTCAAACGCAGGTCTCGGTGGGATTTTGATCTCAGGTTCATCTACATCACGTTTCTTTTTGCTCAGATCAAGCACATCACAGTTGTCGTTTGTGCTGAGATCGACGGGCGCTTCTTCGTCATAACTATTTTCATTAACTGCAACTTCACTTGTTTTGAAAGAAATTTCTGGTGGTCTAAACTCTGGTATTTGAGTCAACTGTCCAATGCCCTTCACTTTGATTCTTGGCAACGGTTGTTCTGGCTCTTTATTATATTCTTTAGGCGTCAAACTAGGTATTTCAGTCAGTTGGGTGACAGGTTTCGTTGACAGAGTTGTAACGGGATGTCTGTCAGTAATGAAACTGGGTGTGTAATGGGTGAGTGGGGTGTCACGTCCCGTGCTTTCACTGCGTCTTTCAGTTTCAGGTGTATGGAACGCGAGTGACCTTTTCACTTCTTCTCGAGCGAGTTTAGAGTTCACTTCATCATTATTAGGATCTTCAGATGGATGGTATATTATTGAGCGCTTGACATCTTCCCTTGTGACTTTAGCATGTCTGTTACGCAGATGTCGCTCACAGTTCGCCTTAGTTGTAAAAGCGTAGTTGCAAACAGCGCATTCGTAAGGCCTGTCACCATTGTGTGTACGCATATGACGCACAAGAGCTGCTTTGTCTAGAGAGGCATGTGGACACATGTTGCATTGGTAAGGCCCAGGTCCCGTTCCACTAAGATGTACTCTATTATGGCCCTTCAATGCTCGTAAGTTGGGGAATTTAGCTGGACACAATCGGCAAGGAAACTCGCCACGTAACTTCATCCGTCTGAACTCCGCGGCGAAGTTATCTTGAGTTTCTTCCTGTTCGCGTTCCTTGACTATCGTATCTGGTGGTGTAAGTACGGAGCTTTCCAAGGCAACGCGGGTTCCCGTTAGCCTTTCCAAGAGACTACCGGCAGAGGTGACGTTTAAAATCGATTGAATGTCTGCCAAGTCTCTGGCAGCATCAATATGTTTGATGCCGTTTGTTGTCAGGTGTCCCTCTTCGAACTTTGGCGTAAATCGATCCATCGGTGGTGTCAACGTGCCCGGAATCGCAAAGGATCTGTTTCTTAGGTCCAGTTTCGCGAAAAAGTCCTCCCTGCGGTCCCTGTCTGGGCTGGACAATCTCGTGGAAACAGAGCACGACTTTTTGTGGATGTCGAGTGCCTGTGTACACGGAAAATCGCGTAAGCATGATTCACATCTATAACGTTGTTCCGTGATGGAGATGTGGGGGCTACGCTCACAGAGACCCCGGGCGATTTCGGGGAACTTTTTGCTGGAGAAGTCAACGAAGGTGAGATCGTCGAAGCCACTCCTGGCATCTTCGCCGTGCGCTGTGTATCGGTGGATTTCAAATGCGTTGACCGAATCGAACCGTTGTCTGCATTTTGGGCACTCGAAGCGAGCGATTCTTTTGTCTAGTGGTATTGGAGATGGTGAGGTGGACGCTGCTCTCTTGCGGGCTCTGCGCGTGTCTTCCTCTTCACTGCGATCTGATCTGTTGTCACTGTCGATGCTTGTTGTGCGCGTGGCTCGCGACTCGCGTTCAAACTTCATTTTGTCGTCCCGATGGTTCTCCGTCTCGACTTTGGCCTCGCTGATTTCTGTTTTGATTTCTGCAATGACAAAGGAACATGTTATAATTCCGGGTCGTTTGAATAGTGTGCTTTCATTTTACTATTCTAAGAAAAGTCGACAATGGGTGAGTCAGGCGATTCACTTGTAAAGCGAATGTATTTTTATTAGAATAATACATCGATGAGATGTTTTGTTCATTGTAGTTTCGTTACATTAGCTAATCGATCATAACGAAATGAAATATTCTGAAGGCAATAAGTGATTACAGTTAGGCAAGGCAATTCGTTGATGAGTCATAACTTATTATATTTGCGTATATAAATTATTGTAATTCATTATCAACCCATTACTGTCCCACTGCTGGGCACGGGTCTCCTCTCAGAATGAGAAGGATTAGGCCATAGTCCACCGCGCTGGCCAAGTGCGAATTGGAGACTTCACATACCTTTAAGATTTTTTTTTATAAATCTTTCAGGTATGTAGGTTTCCTCACGATGTTTTCCTTCACCGTTTAAGCAAGTGATAATTAATTTCTAATACGCACATAAATTTGAAAATCAGAGGTGCGTGCCTGGGATTTGAACCTCGGACCCCTCGATCGAGAGGCCGCGTTTCTTAACCACTAGGCTACCACTGCTAATTATTGTAATTACTAAACACAAATTGTAGGAAAATTATATCATTTTTGGTGTCTCCTCGTTTTAAGAAGCGCATGACCCATAGACCCATTGTCATTGGGGACTAAGATAATCGTCATAACCTTTTGTTTTATAACCGAACCTAACGATAAAGCAGACGTGTTTATTATTTGCAACACAAGAGGAGTCGCCAATGTTTGCTCTCATCCAATGGCTTTGGATGAGAACACTTTTTGCACCTTCTTCAAAGGCCTATGTCATAAATCAGCCATTACAACTTACCACCTTCATAGTACAAACAAACATAAATCACATATGTGATTACGTTTAAACCACAACGTGTTCGACGTATGAATCAGAGCTCCATTGTAAGTAAAACTGTTTAAGATGGGATCGATTGTCACATGTAGGTACTTAGCATTGAGTTTATTTTTCAGTGTCATAGTTTTTGTTATGAATCATTCGTTATTGATTTTTTCCTTGCGCCCAGACGGTTCCTTATTGATTTTACAAGTTCTGATACATTTTACTTTATTACTGATTACCCTATACTCAAGTCAATTTTTATGTTTAGTTTTAACGTGAGGTACTTTGCAACATCTAAGAACCGTATTGTTCTATCACTAAGCACGGATTTCTTCTTAGCATTTTAGCCAAATTGTTAGCAAATTTTTCACGAATTTACAGACTTTAATTTAAGTAGCTACGTAAACGGTATTTCGCGATCTCACGATATTTTCTTTTGCCGTTAAAATCATGAATATGATAATAATTAGTCAATCAGTCCACCCTGGGCCACCATGGTGGAATATGACACAAAACTCCTCTTACCCTGGGTGGCAATCCAAGCCCATAAATGGATCAGTAACGCAAATAATTAACCAAAATATCATAGGTTCAAATGGTTCGAATTCTAGAGCTCGAGTTTGAGAATCCAAACATATAATACTATGCCACTAAATAAAATACTAGATCACTGATAGTCTAGATAATAGTACACTATACAAGATATGAAAACAAAGTCCAGTATAACAGAGCGGCATACTTTTTATTTGAGGGCGGCGCGAGAAAAATCAATACCAACGCCTCGTCCCACTGTGACTCACTACAGCGCACTATCTGTATACACGTATAGTATACTTAGATTCTAATAGAATATTCATTGTAGTGAAGTTACGAACATGCAGTTCTACTGATGGTGAACCAAACGGTTGGTAACTGAGGGGAACAAATGCCAGACGACAAACGAAAGGCATGAGTTAGAATGTTGAAACAGTCCATCTGACTGTGAGTGGCTAGTGCTGCCCATGGACATCAGTAATCGACCCCAAATAGGACAAGAGTCCTACTTGGGATCGGCTACAGTTGCGTTGCTACCACTGGGTACTAAGTTTTAACGCTTCGAGTAAGTATATCTCCCTTAACAACCTTCGAATTAGAACACGCTTAACACTGCCGCTATATGACAGAAACAGTGAATGCTTCCAGAGATAAACCACAAAGGGTTCTACGGTATGGTATCTATAGTATGTTACACAATAAATGGGATTATATGATAGAAACTGACGTATAAAAGTTCTATCCATAGTTTTACTACATTTACTTTATTCATGTGGTTCAATCGGATTCACCTATGAGTAAGTATTTAGGTTTATATGAGTAACAAAAGGGCAAGAACACCTACGCTAAAAGTTCACGAACGTGTACCAGTCTGGACTATTTGTAATACTAAAGAACTTTCTGGGTAAAATATGACGTCATCAAAGGTAATGTATTTAAAGGGTGGATTAAGTTATACATACTAAAGGTATACTTAGTCCCTATATAGCAACCCTCTGATTAGACTGAGTAGCAAACTACTTAACATTATATGGACTGCAGACCTGTTAGTTACTTTCCTTCTTAATAAACTATCCAAAACAAAAACTAAACATTTTTAATGTTTAAGTTTTTTACGTTATATACGTACGTATTTTTATTGTTTCGAGTTTCGATCTGGAGGTAAGTGAAAGAATGGTTGGGAGCCCAGGTCCTTTTCTCCCGCATTACACCATAGGGATATATTATTATAATTATTTTATACTTTATGTTTCTTCTTGTATGTGGGATACATAAAATAGATTAATAAAAAGAGATAACATAAAATATATTAGGTACAGAGAAGAAAACAAATACAGTACATACGCGGCCTTATCGCTTAAGCGATTTCTTCCAGACAACCTTGGGTTAGGAGTTAAAGATATACCACATACAAAGCCACATACCTATATGAAATAATAGGCATGATTAGTTTAAATTAATGAACAAAGATTAACTTTAATTATAACTTGCTAACGTTTGAAGAAAACATTAGAGTTGCTACTGAAAGTTCGATAAATCTCCAAAATGTATTAAAAACTGTTTTTTTATATATTATTGTATTATTAGTATTGGAGTAGCAGACGAGCGTGCAGTGCACCTGATGGTAAGTGGGTACTGCCGCCCATGGACATCTGTAATCAACCCCAGATAGGATTAGATAATCCTACTTAAGGTCGGCCACAGATGCGTCGTTACCCCTGAGAACTAAGCTGGAACGCCTCGGATAAGCTTGCCTTCCTTACCAAGCCCTTCAAACCAGAACATAGCAAAGTAAGGGTGGTATTTCCGCAGTCGAACCTAAACTCCCTACTGCCCTACCACCCTTTCTTAAAGTAACTTAATTTGACTAAACAGTATAAAATGATATAGATAGGTACTTACAATGACAGTAACTTTATCGTAACACTTAAATAGGAACAATAAAACTATGAATGAAAAAACAAGGCATTTGTTTGCAACATACATGAATCTTATTGATTAATAAGAAAATTTGAATGTGTTGGTGTATGTGTGGGTATGTTGCTAGGGTTGTCAAAGACTTAGTTTTTTCGATAGTTCAAAAAATGAAGTGTAGTCACTTTTGAATAATTTTATCAGTAATGGAACAAGTAACATAGTCAACACAGATATTATAATTATAGAATAGGTATGTCTATTTGTCGGACTGTCCGTTGCAAACGGGGTAAAGTAAAACTGAAGTTCTAGAATTCAAATAAAAAAAAACTAAGAAAAAATCCACTTTTTCCAAAAATTGAAAATTCTAGCTATAGCATAAGGATAAGATTTTCGCAATAGGTAAACATTGTCTTAGCTAATAAAAAAAGCTTGTAAAAAGTGTAATTTTACACACTACAGTTAAATATATGAAATAGAAGATAACTCCCTTTACAACAGCTGTTCAACATCACAATATAAAAATCACAGTAGCTTACCAAATTTTCAATTATGATATAATTAGTCACAATAATATTTATTAATAAAAAATTAAATAGTAGACAACCCTATTCGCCTGTATGTGTGCGTGAACGTGACGCAGTATCTGTTTTCAATGCATATTTAGATAAACACATCCGGTAGCGGGGCGCGATCGAATTACGCCAATTAACTAAATTGGAGAAGTTATGAGCTAATTTTGAGTCGTTTAGCACTATTTTAGTTTTACTAACAATACCTATGTTTGTCTTTTTAAATGTTATCTTGGTTTTTGTTAAATATTTTCTGTTTTAGGATTGACGTAGCATGTAGTCCTCCCTCTGGACTCTCTAGTCATTGCTGCCCATGGACTCCTTTAACCAACTCCATATAGAATTGATGTTATATCTGAAGCTGATCAAAGAAGCGTTGCCAATTTTTAGGAGTAAGATGTTCGCCTCATAGGTAATATTATGTAAGTTAGTCAGCATGCATCGAAACGCATGCACTGCTTTAGGCTAGAAATACGTGTGGCGTTGTAACCTCCGTGATAGAACAACACTGCTGCGCTGCTGTGTTCTGGTTTCAAGGGTGTGGTAAGAAGGACGTTATTATTCGAGTGGCTAGCAACACATCAATGGCCTCAGATAGGACTCTAATTTCACCTGTAGTTGATAGGCTGCAGTAGCCACTTACCATCAGGTGGACTGCATACTCGTTTACTACTCCAATATTTAAAAGTACATAATAATGTATCGGTGAAATGGCCACCTCATTTTTCAGAAGCTGAATTGCCAACTAAAACCAGTAGCCAGCAAATGTAGCGTATCATATTTTCTTAAGAATTATCAGTTCACGCAATCTCGTGAAGTAACACGACGCTCTGTGGTGTCACCATCACTTTTGTTTGATATGGGACGAATATATTTGATAAAACACACGTTTTATCAATTATTCCCTTTTTGGCGATTACACAAGCGCCAAAAATGATCATTTTATAAGACTTTTTCAATATTGAAACATATGCACTATTATAGCTTTTTTGATTTAATAAATTCATAATTGCTTTAAATAATGTTACGTCATTACATACACATAAAGATACATTGGTGATATAGATTTATTATAATAACAATTCTGTCTTCCAATATTTTGAGCGTAGCTTAATATAGAACATATTTTATAAACTCCCGATATAAACTTTCTTTATATATTTCTATAAATAAACGCTTCTTATTAGTATTTTATCAATGAACGGTTGTCCCTTTTCCTTATTTATACGGTCACCCTATCCATTCTAAAATTAAAAAATGCTAGTAACTATTACTGTGCCTATTATTATATCGTATTATTAAATACTAGTTTTAATCATAGATTAGTAAAGATACTTCGCCGCCTTGAAATTGAATGAAGCCACAAACGGCTTATTAGTATGTTCTTTTTTTGAATTCTTAACAAATAAAAACATTTTTAGAGAAAATTTACGAATAAATAACTAATACTGCGTTATTTACATACTAAATAAACAATTATTTCAAATATTTTAGGGACATTTTAGCACGGAGACGTGGCAAAACTTTTTTACGCAACTATTTCAATTCTCAAAACTGGTTACATGTTCTTGTTAGGAGTGAGTAATCTTTACTAATCTATGGTTTTAATTCAGATTATTCGCAGCAGGATTGTCTTATTATACCCAAACATATGGCCACACGAGTAATGATGGATGATATTGCACCGTTGTGTAATAATCTGGTAACTTGCTTCAACAGGTTTTTGTGCACTATTAATAATGTAATGATTTAATTTTTTACATTCCTAATACGTGTAAACGTTATTGCGGCAAATTATTGTGATATTTCTAATAAAGTCATTGAACATAAGTAATTTAACTTTATTTGTATCTTCGACTAAAGGCATATATGATTTTTTTAATTAGGTATATATATATATATTTGGTCCTAACGAAGCAGACGTGCTACCTGATGGAAAGTAGTCACCGCCGCCTATGAACACTTGCAACACCAGAGGAGTCGCCAATGCATCGCCGGCTTTGAAGGAGAGCTCTTTTTGCACCTTTTTTGAAGAGCCCCTTGTCATAGCGCTCTGGCTCTGTTTTAGCAAGAGTGTTAATTAGTTGCAGAATAAACTCCCCATATCTCCGCACTTTCTGTAGATGTTGTGATGTTGTATAAATATCCGCCACAGGATGTTCAATGGCAACTCTTCCTCCAACAATCTGCTTTGTAGACACGGAGTGGCTGTTAGCCTTCTCAAGTTGTAGGGTCAACCCCAGCAGAAAGACGTAAGTAAATTAGTGCTTTTAACATTTAAAATTATCAGAGTCTTGCCATTTTTATCAATCTTATGGTTAACATAATCAGTGCTGAACAGGTGTGACTATCACAATCGATAAGTCCAAATTGTCACGTTCGCGACGGTGTGACGGCGGCCGTTTACGCAACTGTACGCGGAACTGTCGCAACGGTGTCGAAATCGTACGTATAGGCATATCGATTCCAGGAAACTGTGGAGTGCACGCAGAGAGAATGCGGAGTCAGGTTTGCGGGGTTCGTTTCGGTGTAAATGATCTTGGATGGATATGATAAGGTGCTAACGTAAGTTGAGGGAAAATTCACCATTTTCACCGGCTTTCGAAAATGAGGAGGTTCTATGTTCAGTTATGTTGTTTATGTCATTATAGTCTGTGCGCACGGAATTAAGAGTTACGTATTATTAAAGCCTGTTAATAATAATAAATTTTAAGCAATTTTTGCCTACAATAGTTCGCAATTTGTCAGTTTATGTATTGTAAAAATTCTGGCCATAAATTGGTTAAGATTCTTTATGAAGTTCTAGCGGGTGTTAATCTATATAACATACCAAAATCAACTGAAATTTCAGGCTGCGATTCTAAAATGCAATTTTATAAGTTTCAGATAAACTGATATTGATGGGATTTTCACCTAAAGGTAAAGTACAAATGGAATCGCAAATATTTGGAGTCCTACGTGAAAAAAAGTAAAGCCGTGCACTACCATGAAGGAACCATGCCAACAACACGGAATTTAGTCATTAAAAAAAAACGCTTTCTACTAATACAGGATTCTATCATATCTTTTCTTTTTATATTTTTCAATAAAAGGCGCAAAGAGTTCTCCATCACAGTTACAGATGTTCATATACAGCTTACCCGTGTTAAACCTAACTTTAATTATAAAACAACTCCTTCTTTCAATAAATACAAAAGTCCAGAACAATAAAACCGTACAATCACATCACAAAATCAGCTCCGTCCACCGGGTTCACTCACTTCGTATACGGAGAAAAGGTGTGACATAGATGTGCTCGTGACTTCCTCCTTCCCGCTTATTCGGAATTTTAATCGACCTATCACCATCCCGGCGTTATGGCGTCCTATTTACTGCTAGGGTTGCCACTACAACTAAAATAGTAAGTTTTAAAGGTGGTAGAACCCTTTGCGGTTCGACTCCGGCGGCACCACCGCCACACCTATTTCTACCTAATAACAGCAGTGTTAGGCGCTGCTGTGTTCCGGTTTGAAGGGTGTGGTAAGGGAGACAGACTTTTCGGAGGCGTTCCAGCTTAGTCCTCAGGGGTAGCGGCGCATCTGTGGCTGACCTCAGGTAGGAATATCTAATCCTATCTGGGATTGATTACAAATGTCCATGGGCGGCAGTAGCCACTTACCAACAGGTGGACTGCATGCTCGTCTGCTACTCCTATATTATAAATATATATATATGGAGAACTATATAAGAATACTAAAACGTATGGAGCAAAATGTGGTTCGATTCCGAAGGCACTTCCAACACACCTATTTCAGCCTAAAACAGCAGTGCTGCATTTGAGCGGTGTGGTAAGGGAGATTTATCCTAGACGTCCAATTTAGTCCTTAGGAGAAACAACTTACCTATGGCCGACTATAGCCGATAGCAGACTTATGGCCGATTACAGATGACCATTGACAGAAGTAGCCCCTTACCATCAGCTGCATGCTCAAAAATACCTTGTACTTCCTATTTTGCAATCAATTGTACTATATACTTACTTATTATAGAAAATAATTATATTCTCATTGGTACCTAGTGGTTTCCAATATTTAGAAATAAGTCGGCGTCTTAAAATATCTACTGTATCTAAATTTCCCCAAAAAACCTACTATATTTTTAAAATGGTTTTGTAAGAAATATTCTTTAAAGTGGCAACCCTAGCGGTAGGCTACCACTCAATACTCGTCCTTATAACTCAGTTAATAAATTCAAATAACGGTGGTCACATAAGTTTTGATTGATATGGCGAGGACGTCGTGGGTACCGCTTGCTTTCAACTCGAATGCTTTCAACGGTACTGAATTACAACGTATCTTTACCACTATTCAGTTGTCCCACTGCTGGGCACGGGCACTCATAAGAGTTTAAGGCCATAGTCCAGTAGACTTTTATAGTCTACCAACGACACTCTCTGAGATTATTAAAGAACGTTCAGGCATGTAGGCTTTGTGATTTTTCCCTCACTATATCATTATCATCATTAATGTTCTACTCTTAGGCTCAGGTCTTCTTTTATAATGAGTCCACCACGCTGGCTGATAGATAGACTTCACACATCTCAGAGGGCCTATTACAGAATTTTCAGACCCAAGTTTCCTTGCAATTTTCCTTGAAAGTTAAAGCACGTTATACTTAAATTCTTATACTAACATAAGTTTGTAAAATCGGAAGCGCTTGTCTGGGATTCGAACTCTGGACCTTTAAACAGGTAGAATGTAAAAACAACTGGTCCATTCCTTTTTCATGCCCTCATTATGCATTGACAATTACCAGGCGCGCAGATTTCGAAAGACTCCAACGGATTTTACGCTGTAATACCGGTAAATAGATGGGTATTGTCTATTAGTCCCACCGGCTATTGCGGTGGACAATTGGATAGTTTCTATGGAGAAATTTAATGAGATGAAGCCATTCATTACTGTCAATGGAAGATTTTTCATGGTGTTATTACCCCATAATAGACCTGTCTAGAAAACAGGTAAATATTTCTTTAAGTGTATATTGTTTCATAAATAGAATCTAATCGTCAATTGAATCGAATCGAAATCGAATCAATCATCTTAGGTAGCTAGTACGAGTACATTAGTTTTTTAAAAAACAAATTTCCAAAACCTTCACCGGCAGTTATTTAACGCAGCAATAAAGAAAGAAAACGAATTCCATATTCAAACGCATCTGAAATATAGATAATCTGTGCATATTATAATTCTGTGGGCAGCGGCGGCCATCTTGCGTCGCCATCAGCAATGCAAGTCAGGAGCGCGCCTTCCGCGCCGATTTAACGGTTCGGTTATGATTCTCTGTTATAAGCTGGGCCCTGCCTTGGTTGGGTCAATAGGGCATAGGACCTGCATTTGTACTAGGGTGTCATAGGTATGAGGTGAATATTACGCCGATGTTACTAGTACTAATAGTATTGGCCATAAATATTGGATATACATATTTTAATGCCA
The DNA here is from genome assembly GCA_014595695.2 of Epargyreus clarus clarus. NCBI lineage: Eukaryota > Metazoa > Arthropoda > Insecta > Lepidoptera > Hesperiidae > Epargyreus > Epargyreus clarus. The sequence goes on along the minus strand of JACTTY020000005.1, from coordinate 2,018,666 downwards.
TGATTCTTAGGTTTAAGACTTATTGCATTAAAATAGATCTATTGTAAGTTGAGTTGCGGGTAGTTTGTAATTTATTGTGATAAAAAGAATATGACATCATTAATTTTATTTTCGTGTATTATCAATGTCATAGTAATTTTCACAGATAACAATTTTTAAGCTATTGCATAGCTTTTATCGCGGGCTTTGAGCGCGGCGACCGAATCGAGAAATTCCGTAACGAAAATAAGTAACACCTTTCAACAACTCGGTTGCCTGGAGACTTGATATCCAACTATCAAGTCTCCAGGCAACCGAGTTGTTGACTGTCAATAGAAAAATATGGATATAATTGAATAAAGTATTATTTTACATTCCTTATTATTTTATTTGATATTGGCGACGAGATGTCGAATGAACTAAAAAACAATAAGGAAATACGAGCCACATTACGTGGGTTAATGAAACGAACCGAAAATTACATTTCGGGAATAGAAAAAATTGACATTGAAGAAATAAATATACGACTGAATTCTTTACAAGAAAATTTGAACAAATTCTACGCGATTCAAGAAAAAATTGAATGGCTTACAGAAGAAGAAAATTTAGAAGAGGAAATAAAATACAGGTACGAATTTGAAGAAATATATACAAAGCTAAAATTTAAATTTTTGAATGTACAAAAAGAAAATAATCGGCTAATACCTGAATGTTCTTTTATATCAGCAAGAGCGGAAGTTTATTTGATAAACTGTTAACTGTCAAGGCACGCTTGAGACGTACACCTAATACAAAAGAGTTATCACCTTATCAGTTAATGTTTGGCAGAGAGGTAAGAACCTATATGCATGCCTTATTTAAGAAATCCGCCCCACTATCCAGATTACATTACAATGCACCGCCAACGCAGGAGTTCGGACAAGGTGATAAGGTACAAGTCCGCAGTTACACCAACCCAAGAGTTAAATGGGAGTTCGGAGTCGTCATCCGAAGATTAGGTAGACTCCATTATGAAGTCAGAACTGAAAATGGCATACTGGTGCGCCGTCACCTTGACCAAATGCTGCCGGCGCCCCTGGTGGTGTAAGTGAAAATAGCGGTGGAGGACTGTTGGATATCAAGTCTCCAGGCAACCCAGTTGTTGACTGTCAATAGAAAAATATGGATATAATTGAATAAAGTATTATTTTAAATTCCTTATTATTTTATTTGATAACCTTAATTCGTCAACTTGAACACAGATGGCAGTAATACACATTTTTTTATAATCCGTGCAGAAATCTTAAAATTGCTCGAAGTATATTTTATATTCCCATTATAAAATTCAAAATTATATTACCATATTATCCAAATAATATGTTTTATCAACATAAGCTATGTTGAATTCTGGATTGATAAAATAACGTAAAAGAGTGTTTGTTATTTTTAAACGTACAATTACAACTGACAGACTTGACAGCACAAAATCAAAACGCCATTATGATTTATGGTACAAATAATTTGTGTATAAAGTGTTTTAAATATGAATAAACAAAGTGCATTTATTAATTAAAAATGCGATGTACCTGTAACATTCGGCCAAATGTCACAGGCACATCGCATTGATCCATTTATATTGCTGGTTGTTAATACTTTATGTCACTTATTAAATACTTTTCTATTTTATATTTTAGAATGTTCAGTCTTGCTTGGAGTTATGAAATGTCAGCTGATATTTGCAATGTCTTATATAATGGAGATATGATAAAATAGTGGATAAAGATGTATTAATGTAAATGTTGATGATTATGGAAGAATATATTGTATTTCTGGAATTCCTTCTGAGCGTTTTCATAGCATAAAAAATGCTATGCAATAGCTTTACCGCGGCAGTCTCCGAGTGCCACACGTATTTTTTTTGTCACTTTCTCAGAAACCGCCGTAAACTATGCAGAGTACCTAATAAACAGAGGAAAAAATATTGTAATATAATTATTATATTATGAAGTAACCAGTTACATTACGTAATTGATTTAAAATATTGAAAGTTACGTTATATAAAAATCCAATTGAATGTGTAAATATACAATACCCACTAATAATAAAAATGCAAGAACCACGAAGATAAGTAGATAATAAATATTTTCCGCCTGTTCTTCAACGTATCGATTCCTTATCTGTGCGCGCCCAAAACTTCAATACGAATCGATCGACGCTTTCTCCGAACGGAAAAGCGTTCCAATTAGGTTTGCGCGGGAGATGAATAATTGAATACTGAATTGCGCAGGGCTCGCCAGATGGCGGTAATCGCCTAGAAAGGTTTATTAAAGAAGAAAAGAGGACAATACCAATAAAATACAAGAAGTATTTTTAGTGAAATTTTCTTGATTAAATTGATACCAATAAACTATCAGATTCAATTTTCATTCTAGATCTGTAAGGGATAAACTTATCTATTTAAAATTAAATTTAATCTGAAAGTAAAACTTCAGTCCACCTAATGGTACCTAAGTGGCTACTGCTGCCCATTGTAATCAACTCCAGAAAAGATTAGCTTCTAATTTCTACCTGAGGTCGGCCACAAATGCGCTACCCGTGAAGACTAAGCTGGCATGCCTCCGAAAAAATATCTTCCTTGCAACACCCTTCAAACCAGATCACTCCCTAATAAAAGCAGTGTTAAACGCTTTTATTAGGGAGGCATAGGTGTGGCGGTGGTGTTACCGGAGTCGAACCACAGAGGGTTCTACCACCTTCGAGTTACCAAATTATATACAGACATACTCAAGACATGCTACGCTAAGTAAAACATTTATAACATTTCTCCGAACGGAAAAGCGATTAAATCACCGTGTTGGGGCGTGGAATAACTGAATATTGATCCGACAGGGCCCGAGAGATGGCGGTAACAGCACTGCAGACGTGATAACGCGCAGTCAATGAGTTATGATAATGCTCTTCGTTGATTCTAGCTCTTGGTTAACAGAAATATTGTATACGGTGTGTATTTTCTCCTTTTTGAGGAACAAAAGGATTTACGTTAGAAAAATAAAATATACATGTAGGTATCTTTGTGTGGTCTAAGTGTGTTAAAATACAAGTGTTTTATATATCAATACCTTAATTCCCAAATCAGCCAACTCCACTTTTTGTCAAAATGTTTTTTTATTATATATTTTGACAAAAAGTGGAGTTGGCTGATTTGCGAATTAAGGTATCGATATGCTTACACGATATGAGAAGCAGTGATAGCCTAGTGGTTAAGAAACTCGGCCTCTCGATCGAGGGGTCCGAGGTTCAAATCCCAGGCACGCACCTCTGGTTTTTCAAAGTTATGTGCGTATTAGAAATTAATTATCACTTGCTAAAACGGTGAAGGAAAACATCGTGAGGAAACCTGCATACCTGAGAGATTTATAATCTCAAAGGTATGTGAAGTCTACCTACACGCACTTGGCCAGCGCGGTGGACTATGGCCTAATCCTTCTCATTCTGAGAGGATACCCGTGCCCAGCAATGGGACAGTAATGGGTTGTTGTTGATGATGATGATGATGATGATGATGATGATGATGATGATGATGATGCTTACACAGATATTGAAAATACGTAGCATTAGACATAGAAAAGTATTAAAAAGTAATTTTAATTTTACGGTATGCCACACCTATGATTTCCTGCTATAATATACGAGTTCGCAATCAAAATGCGACCGTCGACTATTATGCCAGTTTTAAATACTCGCGAACGCCGACTATTATGCCAGTTTTAAATTTAAATACTCGCGAATAATCGGTCGAGTAATTTTCTAAATAATGACGAATATGTAAACGTTGCGCACGATGACATGCGTGCAAATTCTTTGATTTTCGCTGAAAAACCTACATCTTGATGGACGAGTGTCGAGGCGAGTACCGAGCAGGGTTTTTACATATTCCTACTTGCGTCATTTTGTCTGCATTCGGCGTGTATCTAAACCTTTATTAGAACGCCTTCAGTAAGCGATATTCGACTGAACTGAAGACGACAGTCGACGTTTATTTTTTCAAATAAAAAACCTAACACTTATTACATTTATTTTATACGTATTTTATACAACACGTCATACTGGTATTATATCAGGATATAAACAAACATCTCAAGTTATTGGGGTTATCGCAGTATAATCTAAAATAAGACGAGTCGTTTTTATGAATCTTCAGTAATTATATGCAGTTTATTAACTTACTGAGTAATATTCATTTATTAAGAAATTATTATGATGTGCATTGCAAATAGTCTTCACATCTCATTAAAATGACGATAAATATACTTCTCTGCAATGCAATTTTATAGTAGGTAGGTAATATAGCAAATTAAAAGAAGAATGTTCTAGAAAACTATGGTTGTACGGCAGTTAAGTAAGGAACTTTTAAACTGTTCTTTTAATTTTTTAAAATGAACTTTTAAGAAACTATGTAGGTACCACCGTACCGTCACACCTATTTCTGCCTCATAAAAGCAGTGTTAAGCGCTGCTGTGTTTTGGTTTGAAGGGTGTGGTAAGGGAGACATACTTTTCCGAGGCGTTCCAGCTTAGTCCTCAGGAGAAGCGTCCTCCTAAAATCTAATCCTATCTGGTGTTGATTGCAGATGACCATGGGCGGCAGTAGCCACTTACGATTAGGTGGACTGCATGCTCGTCTGCTACTCCTATATTATAAAAAATATTGATACGCTCGTTCGCTAAATTATTATTATAAAAAAACGAATTATTTTATACAAAGTATATCTATAATGTGACCTATCAATGAAGATACGTCGAAAGTACAGACCTTTTCCGCTCACGAAACTGTTACCAAAGTACACCAAATTAACATATCCCTCACGTATGAAGGTACACGACTCCTTGTAGGTTGTTTACCTCTAACACGCACACAAATTAATTTGTTTTTTGTCTTTTCATTTTATTGGGAAGGAAATTACAGGTATCTTGATTGTCAGATAAGTCAAGTGATCATGGTTTATTCAGAACTCAGTATACCTTGAAAGTTTTAACAATATGAAACCACATATATCAGGCATATATATAAATGGTTTTTTCTTGTATGTCAGGATGGGTAAGTATATAATTTTGACAAAAAATATATATAAGTGTACCTCCTATATAAAGTGTCAGGGAAAAAATATTCTTTGTATTGAAAAGTATGGTTCCGTCACCCACCAAAATCTTGAAGCCGTTCTTAATATCAAAAATATTTTTCACACCATCCTAGCCCGGTCTTGGTATGATATGGTTCGGCGCAAGCCAAAGTAGTTTAAATTAAACTACCAATGTAAAGCAGTTGGAACTTTTATCAAATTTTCAAAATTGTTGCAGTATTATTATCTACAAACAAAATCTGAATTGAATTCACATGTCTACCAAAATGCGAATCCGACGAAATCAAATTTTCTACAAATTTGGCCTGTGCACGAAAAATAGGATTGAAAACTACAATTTTCCTTGACATGGTATGATTTGCTTTCTAGGTTTTCTGTAATTTTCCTGAAAATTGTACATACGTTATCTAAATCTAAATTTAATGTTTGTGTACAAAAGTTACGAGTATTTGCTACGAGCTTTTTCTTGCAGCTTTATTTACGTTTAATCATAAAAGTTCCTATAAAGCTTGACATTTTGCACGTAGCGAAATTTTAAGTTGTTAATTTAATATGAGCTTAGAATTAATTAGAATTCTTATTTCTTTATTTACATTTTTTATAAAATACTAGCTGACCCTGCAAACGTTGTGTTGCCATATAAATAAAAAAATGTTAAGGGTGAACAACCCTTATTACTTAGGAGTCTGAAAAATAGATAGTAGCCGATTCTCAGACCTACTGAATATGCATATAGAATTTGTAAAAATCGGTAAAGCCGTTTTGGAGAAGTACGGTAACAAACATTGTGACACGAGAATTTTATATATAAGATAAGTAGCGAATGAGCATACAGTCTATTTGAAAGGAATGGGGTAGACTGGTTCTGAGGTAGGTAGGTCAGAGGTCGCTCACATATGCATTGTGACTCCTGATCAATTTTGACCCCTGACGGCCTTGAGGTCTAATTTGAAACGCCGGGCATAAGTGTTTCTCCCTCAAGCACCGTTTACCAGCCTTTATCAGAAGCGCCTTATAATATTATAGGTGAGGGTCACTGAGGGTGTGTTATAAACAGATTCGAAGTTTTGGTATAAGTGTCTCTACCTTGACAAAATCCTTTAAAGCAGACCACAGCGCTTAATACTATCATAGACAAAATGGTATGTGCTATGTGTGTTATAAACAAAAATGTGAATAGTTCTGACCTTCAAGGTATCTTATAATTGTTTTTTTTTTTATTTCAATTTATAAAGAGATGTTTTTGCTGGGCGAACATATCGTCAGTACAACCACATTATAAAAAAAACATTCATCATAGATTTAATTATACACATGTACCATTGTGTAAAATTGTAAAATTTACTTTTTAAAAGATTTAAAATTGCACACATAGGGAGTTTCTTTCGCCACTTCCAATTGGAAAACTTATTCCTTCCATAGACTGTAGATAATTTTCATCATATCGTCTTATGGGCAAGGCATGACTCCATTCAAATTATCAGCTACCTCCACGTCTGTAAACGTTCGAGACGAGCCCAGTCCGTCACCAGGTAAACGATTACTCATCTCGGCTATCGGTCCAGTTGTCCAAACTTGCCCAATCAGGCACGGCAATTGAGGCCGGAACTCACTATCTGATAAGGTACCGTTAGGTTGACGTAAGGGCTGTCTGTTTTGATTTGAAGGCTATTAATTTTACTGTATGTCTTAGGAGTAACACAGTAAGGGTGCATATCTAACAGAGGTGTACGAGGTAGCTAAACGGTGCCTAACGACGAGGCGCTGTTTGTTTTACGCTATGTTTTGGTTTCTTTTATTGATATTATTAAAATTTAATTCAATTCATTCAATCTATCTTTATTCCATTGTACACGCCTTATTAATTATTTTTAGCTTAAGACATTTCATTTTTTGTATTTAATATAATATTTTAAAAATGTGTAACATGTACCTAATAATGCATGATGTAATAACTCGAACAGTTGGAATGTATCCTTTGAGCTTATTTAAAATGTATTCATTGTAAACACTGTTTCTTATGTGGATAATCCATTTAATAAATAAAACAACAAATTTTACATCCATAACTACAATCCTTAGTTCGCACCCAACCATAAAAGACATAATTTAGCTACTAGGACAAAGCTAAACTAAACAAATAAAATGAAGCTATCCTATTGGATTTGACACACATCGATATAGACACGAGTTTTTCATCATATTCGAGAGACGTGGAATATACTACATCATGCTGCTGTTATACAGGTAGTTGATAACTGTTCTGAATGTGGAAGCGTTCTAATTTTCAGGAATAGTATGATCTGCAAGTAACTCTGTATTTTACGGGACTTTGTTTCCAATTACTTAACATTTATGCGAACGATTCCAAAAAGAATATACCTACTCAAGGTTTATTTTTTTTAATTTATGTTTATTTAATTATTTTAAATGGTTAATTGACATTAAAAGAAGAATCTATGCCTAAAATACAAGTATTTTAAGTAATTCTTTGTTAGTAATACCGATTCGTTTTAGATAGGGGCAACCATGTCTAATTGAGCTGTGAGATGCATATTGACACTGAGATGTACTTTGAAGTCGCCGATAAGGATTGTTTAACATTAACGTTTATCTTGATACGTCTGCTCAGTGAGGTATATGTTAACTAGACTATTTCTGTACCAGCGTTCGAGTCCCGGGTCGTACATAATAAAATATTGGTAAACTTTTTGATAGTCAATGTAAATATGAAGAAATTTACTTGTTTGAAAATTTTAATTAATATTCCTAATGGTTAGCTAAGTCCATATGTAGCAAGTTATTTAGCCCGTTATTATTATTCAATCTATCCATTGTTTTGCCTACCGACGATAAGAATTTGACAAATTCTGCCTACTAGAATTGTCAAATTAGGAAATATTTGCGAGTGACTATTTTGAGGGTTGGGTACACAAACCCAACCCTCAAAATAGTCACACAAACCCAACCCTCAAAATAGTCAGTCTAAAATACATGTTTAGTGGTCAGTAGATAAATCCTCCCTTAGGTCAATCGCAAGCCACCCTTGAGAAACTTTTCTTAAAGGAGGGAAATAACTTACTGAAAAGATTATAGGGCTTAACGTCCCAAGTAATATCAAGAACAAAACAAAAACATAATCCAAGTGTTGTAAATTAAATATAATTTATCTCTGTATATTGTCATCACATTAATACGGATTTCCTTCACAAAGAAGTTTTGACTTTAATCTTACGTGCGTAAACCCAGACGAGATAATCGTATGATATGATTATGATTATTCATTATAAACGTCATCAAACAGAATAAGTACTTAAACTTTTATTTTAATTGCTTTGTTAGTTCGCACGTGAGGGTTGAATCTTGCAATTAAACTTTAAACCAGTTAAATCAAACCGATTGAGGAAAAATTCTGTGATGTACACATTTCGCTTGGATTATTAGAGTGACGTCATTCTAATGATTATTCTAATGATAATAATGATGAAATGATATCCAAATGGGTAACAAATTTATATGCACCCCATTATATGGGTATGTACCTATGTATCAAATGAATGATTTTTTCAAGAATACGCAAAATAAAATCACGTTAGATACTGCGTTAGGTAATGTTGTTTTAGGTTAAATATATTATTGATATACATTTATTTTATAATATAGAACCAGTATACGATCACCTAGGTAGGATTGGAGTTTTACACTGCAGTTCATTGGAGGCCATTGCCCTCCATAGACATCGAGAATCGAACCTGGAACCATCTCATAAGCGGTGTCACCTCCGCCACGCGGGTAACTATTAAAAACATACTTAAACCATTTACCTAGTATCAAAGCGAGCGAGGAATCTACAGCAGATGCTCTGTAGACACAAGTGTCACTACAAAAGGATGTGGTTTGCTCTCAGGAGATACTGCCGCAACTGAACAAACGGAATGCCGGTTGTCTTAGACGCTCTAATGAGATACTCTTGTTAATACAAGTTTCGTTAGTTGCTTTTTAATTATGATTACCGTTAGTTTGGACTGTGGAGCGTAATGCTTATAAATATATGTATAATCCGCGTCAAACTACTAGTCCGCTCTGAAGTTGTTGCGAGCAGGTGTTGTCATACAATTTGCTTTGGCGACGCGATTCATTTCTATACTCAGAGCGGACTAGCAGTTTTACGCAGGCTATACCTACATGTACATAGGTAGGTAATGTAAATGAGATGCTTTGGCACAACCTACAGTTCAAACGGCTTGACGATTTAACATATGAGGTTACGTTGCATTCGTCTTAATTATTGGAGGGATATAGGTTACATTACTTTCCTTTTTATCCGACTACGGAGAGTAATGTTTTTCAAGTATATGTATGTCTCATTCTTTAGCACACCCTTCAACCTAAACGTCCTGAAGGATTTTAAAATATAAGGTGTCCTTGGATTACTCCAAAATCTAAATAGTAGAAGTGTTATAGTCTACATAACTTCCCTTTTTAGTTACCTACTTATTTTGAAGAAGTCGTATTTTTGTATATAATAATACACATATAACTGATCTCTTTACTGTACAATAAGTAGGTATGAAACTTATCACGCAGACACTCTTATCACCTAATAAACTCGTTATTTATAAGACAGATACCAGTTTTTATGTACAAACAAAAATTATTACACTTAGGTATAGGCATGCTGAGTATTTCTGAGGTACGTTTATTATTCCAATTGCTTTACAAAGCATTTAAATTATTCTGAAGTATGTTAATATGCGCAAATGCGAATGTCGCAATCGTAATTATTGAAAGTGGTCGTCTTATCAGCGAGGAAAAGGATGGGTATATTCATTTACATCTTATATATGTGTTGAGATGTATGTAGTTTGAAAATATTACCTATTTGAAGTGTAATACCTAGTAGAGATTATTATAAAAACTAAAAACCGACTGCTTAAAAATATAGCCAATCGACTAATCCAACAACACCCTATATGCTAAAGCGGTAGGCATTATTTAGCAAGATGGCGATCTTGCAAAATTCCTTAACGTAACACAGGATTGTGACAAGTCTACTTACAGGTAGAAAAGCCAAAACGGTCCATTTGCAAATCATTCACCCATACCTATGGATAAACAGACTTCAGTGCAAAATTACAAAACATAATTATACGAACAGTTAAGTAATATATCGAACAAACAGGTGTCAGTGTCGGCGCGTGCGGGCAATGATTCTCGTTTTGCCGCTCAAGTTACGAGCCAGAGATGGGATGACCAGATGGGGCACCATCGAATTAGATTTTTCCGGATTTCCTAATTAATTTGGTACGTGTTTCTAAAAGTACTTCATTTGCACGACATAAAGCTCCATTTGCAAATCATTCACCTACCTTCGGATAATAGAATGCAGTATAAGATTACATGATAATGCGAACAGTTAAGCAATATCTCGAACAAACAGGTGTCAATGTCGGCGCGTGCGGGCAATGATTCTCGTTTTGCCGCTCAAGTTACGAGCAGCGAGATGGGATGACCGGATGAGAACACCATGTGTTTGAGTTTTGACGGATTTTCCCTGAATATGTAAGTTTTTTTTTTAATTTAGTCTTGGTAATGTTTAGATGCTTATTTATTTATAGTGACGTTGATTTTTTTCATTATAAGATGCATGATGCATGATTTTCATTATATGAGCATGTAGTACGCCTAAGGGTAAGTACTCACTGACATTTGAAATCAACTGCATAAACAGCAGTTGTAGCGAAAGCTGATCAAAGATGCGTTGCTTTTTAGGACATGGATCGCCTCATAATTATGTTAGTTAGACAGCAACCACTTCAATCTTTAATGAATTTGCTAAAGGGTAATCCAAAATATTTTACATATTTTTTTGTATTCTGAAATTCCCACGGGATTATCAAAGTGATCGACGGCGAAATACTATCGAGTTAAGGTATGTTTTAAAATAGATAGGCGATAGTCCAACCAAAGTCAACCCGACGGCCCTAATTGCAAGTGGACACTGTCCCGATTTCGCACCAAACCACATGGTAGTAACAGCCAAACAATATAATCTCAAATGTATTACGTGTCGAATGCACATCCTGTTCATCAATGGTTTGAAACTCGAGGGACTGAATGAACCTCTGGGCTTGCATCACGCTTATGTCATGCGGCTTCGGCGGTTACGTAGCGAAGGTGTAGCTTCAAGATGGCCATACTTTTTTTTTTATAATATAAGAGTAGCAGACGAGCATGCAGTCCACCTGGTGGTAAGTGGCTACTGCCGCCCATGGACATCTGTAATCAATCCCAGATAAGATTAGATATTCCTACCTGAGGTCGGCCACAGATGCGCCGCTACCCCTGAGGACTAAGGTGGAACGCCTCGGAAAAGTATGACTCCCTTACCACGCCCTTCAAACCGGAACACAGCAGCGCCTAACACTGCTGTTATTAGGCAGAAATAGGTGTGGCGGTGGTGCCGCCGGAATCGAACCACAAAGAGTTCTACCACCTTCAAAACTTTAACTTTTAACTTTAACTTTTTTGAACTTGATGTTCATAGTTAGTTTTGTTTTTGAAGGTATTCTTTTTTTGGCTTGTTAAGTTTTTTTTTAGGAGAGAGTTGCGCGCGCAGTACTTACACAGGGTCAAGTTAGACTCAAGATTTTATGGAAGTTTTCGTTGTTGTTTATTCTCGAATATCGCAGCAGATGGCGTTAAAAGACGTACATTTTATTTTTTTAATTTGTTGCTTAGAAAGTTGCCGTTCAATTGTTTTATATACATTATGTATTTCAATTTTGTATAGATTTACGTAGTACTAGACATACCTATCTAAGGGTTAGATCTCTGTTCTAACTGCAGATGCACCGGATTCTATCTACTCGTACCTTTTTCCAAACTATAATTTAATTTACAATGTTTGTTAACTTGTTTTATCTATATTTTAGGTTTAATTAATAGTAATTTAATTAGTAGGTAGGTATCACTTCCTTTTATAGCACTAACTACCCCTTTTTTATTTCTTACAAAGTACCTTAGAAACTAACGACTCCTAATTCTTATACTACTATAATTACAACATTAGATTGCCCATAGATATAAAAAGAAATGGCACTCACGTTTCGGAGCAGGTGGCTCGGCCGCGGGGGGCGCGGGGGCGCTCGCAGCGCCCTGCATGACCCGCGACGAACGACCGCGGCGCCTGCGCAGTCCATACATTACTAACCTTATACGTACGATTGACCGTTATTAATAATCAATCTATCCTTGCTTAATAAATGAAATTTGATGTAATCCAAACCAAAGAAATTTGACATGATTGCCTACCACAGATCCATGTGTTGTATAAATAAATTGTTAAATGTAGATCTTTTTACATTCCAAAGATGAAAACAAAATGTCTTGTATGAAGAAATTGTTAGTCGACGTTTGGTAAACAAAACAATGGATAGATCGATTATTAATATCAGGGAGAAGTTTCTGGAGATCTCGCGTAGGTGATATCACAAAGGGGCCAGTTAATTTGTGCGTGTAATGTCTATTTAATACTGATTAATGAACAACGTCAAATAAAAAAGATTAACGTAAATATTATGGCGCCATTTTCCCCTAAATGATATCAGTATTATTTATCGCGTTAGTAGGTACAAATCTCAAAAATATGTAGTACGTTAGCCCTTGTATCATTGCCGGGTATGTATTAAAAATACAAGGTTTTAGTCTTTTGACCATAGTCCATTTCTAAGGCAGGGTTGCCAGACAACCTTTGAAAATATGGAGAAAACCTGGTTGTGTTGCTGTAAAGCGAGCAGCGAAATTTATTTTTGATCAAGCTCTACTTTAATTTAGTATTTATTTGACGTTTATTTACCACCACCGATAATTTGGACAATATTATCAATTGCGACATAGGCGGCACTTCCCAATTAGTAGGTACTTATGTCAGCATGTTAGGCAGTACTTCCCTTTAAGGTTATCTCAGTCTGTAGTCAGCCTAATATTTAACTATCTAGTATCTTCCTATCCACTTAGATCTAGTGACTGTCGCTTCGTATACGTCACTACCTAACAAAGAACCGTAAGTGAGTCATAAACCCTGCACTTATCAGCCCCACTTCCTGTAAAGGCACTTACGGCGTTAATCGAAGAACGAGGCTATATCGTATCTGGTTAGGCGTTTGCACACTAGACGGTATCCGGTGAGATAGACATGCCGGATCTCCGCCGGATGTACCGAAAAGAAAATTTAAAATTGCTTTCTATTTCAATGTGTGTGGTTAATTAAATATGACATTGACGTAAATAATGTAAATATGGAATTTCTAAATTTACTACAGGATATAATTATTAATTAATAAGGATAATGTTGAAGGTCTATGACCGCCCTACGTTATACAAGGGCGCACTTTATATTAATTGGGTCGGGTAAAGTACATAGGGATAATAATATGTCATAATGCACTTACGGCAAACTCTTTTTTATGCAAAATTTACTGCGAATATTCAATGTTTTACAAATTGAAGATTTGATCAAATTTTTAACGGTCCGATAAAAACACCAGTCCGGCTTCGTTTGGAAGTGGCTTAATCGAATAACGAGACACGAGTGTACCGAAGGAAGAAAATCTAGGACTGTCCTGTTATCTCCAATCTTATCTACCAACAACAGTTATTCTTAATTCGAATGTTGTTTCAAAAGATAAAGATTAATGTACTTTGAAATATTGATCGGATTATGTGATATAGGTACCTATATATATTTTCTGGTGTAACGTTTATTTTTAGTATTTACTAATGTAAAAGAACATGAATTTATCAGAGCAATTTCGCTTTAAATAAACATAAAACGTAAAACCTAAGGCAAAAAATATATTACGAAAAGAAATTCAATATTTTTATCCATATATAGGTACAAAGGTACAAAATACAAGCAGACAATTTAGTGTATTTCGTATCTCGTATATCAGATGATATTAAGTGATTTTACGGAGGAATTACTAGGACCAAGAGTTGCTTTGAGAGTGGCAGAAAATGGCGTGGTTCGATCCTGGAGGCACCGTCGTGATCAGCCTTTTTATTTTTAAAGCCAGCCATTTTTACTTTTAAAATTTTAAAAATAAATATCATAGGTGGTAGAACCCTTTGTGGTTCGATTCCGGCACTACTATCACACCTATTTCTGCCTCATAACAGCAGTGTTAAGCGCTGATGTGTTATGGTTTGATATGTATTGTAAGGGAGGCATCCTTTTCCGAGGCGTTCCAGCTTAGTCCTCAGTGTTAGCGGCGCATCTGTGACCGACCTCAGGTAGGAATATCTAATTCTATCTGGGGTCGATTATAGTATATGAACGACAGTAGCCACTTAGTACCAGGTGGACTGCATGCTCGTCTGCTATATTATAAAAAGGTACCATGTGCAATATCCGATCCAAATGCAGCGTACGTGCTATACACTAGCCAATCTCAGGCTTAAGCTTATAAGCCTAAGATGGCCAGTGTATAACGCCCTTAACCGCATTATGGTTCAGACAATGCGTGCTAATAACCTACGTCTGGTATGCGTACAGACGGACACACACGATTATTATTAGAATAATGTCTATTGTTAACAAATAAATTCCTATTTAGTATCACTCATTATATTATAGCAGTAATAGCATTAACATAACGTTGAAATGTCTATAAATCGGTTACTTTATTGTATCGCGAACTCTACTTGTAAATCAATGGTTTTATGATCTATATTAAGATTCTGTTTGTCGTGAGTGTAATGTACAAGTACGAGTATAATGGGCCTAAAGCAGAGATTCTTCTGAACAAGAATCGAACCTTTTACCTTAGGTATGATAAAACGATGTATTGATTATTTAGTGCTCAGTCAAATGTCGATCCAACTAATATATATAGAAGTAGCAGACGAGCATGCAGTCTACCTGATGGTAATAGCTACTGCCGCCCATGGACATCTGTAATCAACCCCAGACAAAACCAAATTCCAGCCTGAGGTCGGCCACAGATGCGCCACTACTCCGGAGGACTAGGTTGCAGCCTCGGAGAAGTATGTCTCCCTTACCACACCCTTCAAACCAGAATACAACAGCGCTTAACACTGCTGCTATTAGGCTGACATAGGTGTGGCGGTGATATGGCAGTGATAGCCTGGTTTATCAATACGCACTTGGCCAGACCGGTGGACTATAGCCTAATCCTTCTCATTCTGAGAGGAGACCCGTGCGCAACAGTGGGACAATAATGGGTTGGCGATGATGATGATGAGGTGTGGCGGTGCCGTCGGAGCCGGACCACAGAGGGTTCTATGTTTCTACCTTCACTACCTTAAAAAAACAGTTGTAACTACTAAAATACTATGTGCATCTCCATAGTAGGATCTATTCACAAAGCCGAACACGACACCCGGCTAGGAATTTCAAGCAGAACTTGAGCGACTATGCATACAATACGCACTAAACCTTTGTTTATGACAGTCATACGAGGTACATCGACATGTGGATTTATTCATGTCACCTGTTATAGGTGTATTACTCATTTATTATGTCTTACTTTTACTTACGTTTTACATTTGGCTATAAATTACCAGGATATCAGGTATTCTACATAGATCTAATTTGACACATAGTGTATATAAAATTCGATCAGAAGTTTTTGAGAAAATTGCGGACATACAAAGTAAAAACAAACATAGCTAGGTACATAGCGGTCGAACACAGAACCTCCTTTTTTAAGTCTGTTAAACAGTAAGAGACGTTTGGCAAACATTTTTATCCGAAATTCAAGCTAAAATTGTTTAAAGTAAACTTGTTGGTCCTTCGAGCCGGATTTTGCAAAGTCAGAGTCTGTGAAAAATGTGGTGCGATCATCTACGATCGGCTACAGCCAGAACCTTCTGTAGAATTAGTTACAGATGTCCATTGGCGACAGGTATTATTTTTCATCATCATCATGCTCCAACATATAAAACGCTTACAGAATCAAAATCCAGAGAAATGATGTCACCAAATTCCAGATGGCAGTAGTTTCCGCAAAAGTCCAACAAAAGACAAAGGACGCCGCCAAGCGGCATCGTTTGATCGACAATTACACTTTACTTAGAACATGTATGAATCGTAATACAATATTTATTACTTATCTGACTCTTTCGATAAGCGGCTCTCTTTGTGAGGAAAATGTAGTTTTGAACTAACGTTGACTTTGAATTTTTCGCGACATAAAATGACAATTTGTAACAAAAACCAGTTATAACCTCGCGCCAAACTCCTAGTCCGCTCTGAAGTTGTTGCGAGCAATAGCCATACAACGCTATTCATTTCTATATTCAGAGCGGACTAGCAGTTTTACGCGGACTATACCATATGACTGCTGGACACGTGTCTCTTTTACTGAAGTCAAATGCGTATTGGAAGACTTTACAAGCCTTAGAAAAATTTTAAAGTAGGTACTATTAGGCGTATAGGTTCTTTTAAGGTTTTGCTTCAGTCAACCTGATGGTAAGTGGTCACCGCCCATTAGCTCTGTAATCAGCACCATACAGAATATGATCCACCTGAAGCGGACAGCATGTGCGTTACTACTCCGGAAGCCAAAGAAATACATAACAGCTTCACGTTACACATAATTGTGGCGGTGGTACTTTTTAATGATATAGGAGCAGCAGATGATCATACAGTCCTGCTGGTTAGTGGTTACTGCCGCTCAAGGACATCTGTAATCAAAATCTGTAATTTCTAAAGAGTTCGGTCACATACGTGCCGCTAATTTGAAACCTTTCAAAAAGTATGACTTCTTTACACCCTTCAAACGAAACACAGTAGCTTAACACTACTCTTTCAAAGTTCTTTCAATTATGCTCAGACTAATACGATGTAGTCACGGACCTCACCTTTAAGAGTTACGATTACATACCTACATAGAATCAATTACTCTTATTTATCACCAGTTATCACAAGGATTTCAGGCTTATCGGTAAACGTGATCGGATGGCACTGACGAATGAGCTATTACAAATACATAACTTATTAATAAATTTGTACATCGTGAAACGTGCTAATAAGTACCTGTCGCATATGTTGTTCTTTTTTATAATATAGTAGCAGACAAGCATGCAGTCTACCTGATGGTAAGGGGCTACTGCCGCCCATGGACATCTGTAATCAACCCCAGATAGGGTAAGATTACTATCTGATGTCGGCTACAGATGCGCCGCTACCCCTGAGGACTAAGCTGGAACGCCTCGGAAAAGCATGTCTCCCTTACCACACCTTTCAAACCCGAACACAGCGGCGCATAAGACTGCTGTTATAAGGCAGAAATAGGTGTGGTGGTGGTGCCGCCGGAGACGAACCACAAAGGGTTCTACCACCTTCTAAACCTTACATTTAAATGAATGGCGTATGGAATGAACTTCAGGAGTCTTCAGTTGGTAGGTAGTAAAATAAGTAAGTAGTGTTATTTGAATCATATAAATTATTATCTCCTCACGAGCATAGGATTGCAGTAAACAGCCTCTAGAGATGTTATGGCAACTTTGTCACGGATCGCCGATATCGTGGTATGGTGTAACTTCTTACTATTTCATTTAGTTTTTTTTTTATAAAATTATTTATTAAAACTTTCAAAACCTCCAAAATACACAATAGATATGTTCCTATATTATCATGGATATTTACAATAATATATCTTTATCCACTATACACTTCCTTTACAAAAAAACATTGCAAAAATCAGATGAAACTTAATAACTCAAAGCAAGATTGAATATTCCAAAAGTATGTAAGTGATGTAAATTATACAAATAATCCGATATTTGATTTATACACTAATCAGTGTGATGTGACTGTAACAGTAGTCTCCTAATTGTAAGAGGACATATCCGCAATCTGACATTTGTGACCAACTCCATATAAAACCGGGGGTTCTACCCGAAACCTATAACAGATGCATTGCCATTCTTGAAGATTAAGAAGTCACCTCAGATGTAAATCAGCCAGAAACCACATTCCACACCCGTCTACAGAAACACAACTAATTCGCGCTAGAAATGGGTGTGGCGGTAGTATCTCTCCGGTCAAACCATAGATACGGAGACAACCACTTTTCAGAATAAAAAATCAGCCACAATGGCGATCAGCAGCATATTTTTATAATGCGATTCTAATTATTTCTTTATTCCAAGTTTGTACCTTAGAAACGATAAGAATGACCATTGCATAAAATTACGTAAACTCGCTAATATACCTACTTACATAATGTGATTTTTTCTGTAATAAAAGTGTCTTAGGATTTACTATAATTACTTTTAATGGTTGGAATTTTATTTATGTTATTAACAAATCTATCTAAAAAAATCCAAATCACATTTCGCAAACGTGGAGAATATAATACGATTAAAAGTGAACAAAGAATTGGTAGAAACCTTTGTGGTTCGACTATGGAGGCACCACTGTCTGCTAATAAACGCTTTCTACACTCACAGCCCCACACTAGGATTCCCTGTGTCGTGGGTGCCATGGACACACACATAGACAAATACACAAACACCCAGACCCAGAAACAGAAATCTAAATTCATCTAAATGATGAATTTAGATTTCTGTTTCATCTAAATGATGAATTTAGATTTCTGTTTGATCTGATCTGTCTGGCCGGGGATCGAACCCGGGACCCTTTGCGCGTTAGACCGATATAGCGACCGCTCCGCCACGCGGGTCGTTATAACAGCAGCTTTACGCGTTTGCAGGCTGTGGTAATATCCCTCAAGGGAAGTAATGCATCTGTGGCTGATATGAAATAGGACGTTTCAATTTGGGATCGATTATAGATCGTCCACGAGCAGCAGTACCCACTTACCATCAGACGAACTGCATTGAGTAAGAGGTGATTTGTGCTCAATAGTAACTTTCTTATGTAAGATTTTAAGATAAATTTATAGTAAAACTATGCGAAATTATTACGTAGAAAAGTTATTTGGCAGCGTCTTTATAATTACCTATAGTCATGCTTATAAAAAACTTAATTATGCTGTAATTTTTAATTATTTTGCGAAACAACAAATACTGTGCATCTTTCAGCGATTATATTCTTATTGATAATTTAATGTAAAATATTGCCATTTTTATTTTGGATTATAAATATATACAAAAAAAAATTAGCTGACCCGGCAAACATAGTATTGCCATATAAATAAAAAAAAATGTTACGGGTGAACAACCCTTATCACTTAGGGGTATGAAAAATAGATAGTAGCCGATTCTCAGACCTACTGAATATGCATATAAAATTTGGTGCAAATCGGTAAAGCCGTTTCGGAGGAGTACGGTAACTAACATTGTGACACGAGAATTTTATATATAAGATAATTAGCAGTAAACACACTTTTTATAACATTGAAGTAATAAATGAGTTTGTAGTTTACTAGATTGTAATTGGCCACTGCGGCCTTTGGTAATTTATTTAACATGGTTACGATTCCCATATGTTTAGCAATCAAATAAGACCTGTGTTTAAAAGATTCTCAGGTACTACTATTATAAAATACATGTTCGCACTTCGATAATCAAAATAATTTAAATATCTGCAATTTTATATCTTTTTTTGCTTACGAGGGGGAAACCTTCAAAAGGTACCCGACGACGTGGGAGCGACGCCGGGTTATGTGGGATTTTACCGCACTAAAACCCCCCCGGTGGCTGTCCTCCGCGCTTGTTGGAGAACTCCGGGATGCCATTTACCTAATACTTGGAGAAAAATTTAAAATTGTCGATAATTTGTCGATAAAAGCAACCGTAATTACAATTAAAGGCAACGACACCGCTAACAAAACTCTCTGTACTACCTATGACTATCCGATCTTTACTAAGAAAAGCAATGCCTTAAGCGAACAAGATTTTTCCTATTTTTTATTTTATATATAAGATATATAAGACAAGATAGTAGATCTCATTACGTCAAGAGCTATCAGCCACTCGAGATAGGCATCGCAATTACGAGATACGATGTCTCAATCTGAGATGAAGCGGATTCTTATCGGATCATTACAGTCAATTCTATTATCTGTACATAATAATAATACCTACACGTGTGTGTCGTTTTGAAATAATTGATTTTACTAGTGCTCGTATGCTTAGATATATAAATAAGACCTTTTTTATTTTTTTCCGAAAGTCTATGGAATGTATTCTTTGTTTTATGGAATTTGAAAAAGAAAACATTTTGCGGTCTATCTTATTAGCGGTTACTGCCGTTCGTCTGTGGTAGCTGGTGGAACTCTTACTTTACTATGGTGGTAGCTTCATATACTAGACATCTGTAGGTAAGAAACCTAAAATAAAATTAGCGACCACTTTTAACAGGGTTTCACCATCTTATATACTAATCTTTGAGCCGTATGGTGCCATTGTTTAAATAAACTAATCTTCGAAACTAAATGGAATTTAAGGATTTTAAAACAGCGTTACAATCCTCAAAGTTTTGTTATAATTTCAAAATCATCAAAAGTCCGCTTAAATACCGAAAAAGTAGGCAGTAACCGCGGCTATCATTTTCTATAAAAATACGTGAAAGGTACTTGCCATAAAATAAAAACAAAGATTACATACCAACCAACCTGCTATAATCTTGAGAGCTATCACTGTTACGAGACTAATGTCTCAATAAGATGAAACAAGATTCTTATCTCATTACGATTCTATTTTGATTGATCCCTTATCATGTTGCGTCGTAATTGGTAGCACGTACCTGTATTGCAGTTTATTCCAAACGCTGGCCATAAGTTCTCATAATTATTTACCTACTAGCTGACTATTTCATATAAAATATAGCCTATGTTACTCACGGATAATGTAGCTTTCGAATGGTGAAAGAATTTTTAAAATCGATCCAGTAGTTTTTGAGCCTATTCTTTACAATCAAACAAAGTTTTCCTCTTTATAATATTAGTATAGATATAAAAACCGCGTATCGTATTCGTTACATATTACAATGTTTCAATTCATATATATATAGTATCCCGACTATATATATGCATAACTGTTTGGGACACCTGTATTGTAAGTTAAATAAAATAAAAAAACTATTGTATGCTTTCTTACTAATATTATCGCGGAATTGAAACATTCGTCTCGATTCTACGGGTCGAAATTTCGGGAATAAAGAAATTAAAACTGCGTGTCGTGAGTACTCATTACATATAAAACGGAACTAATTTGTCAATTATACATGATTAATTCTCGCAACTATTTAAGACAAAGACGTATTTTATGATTTTATACTACGAGTAATATTATCGTGACTGAGACATTTGTCCCGATTCTTCGGGTCGAAATATCGGCAGTAAAAAAAGTAAAACCGCATATCGTGAGGCACCGTTATTACGAGTATATTAAAATAATCAAAATTCTCAATTGCACATGATTCAAGTAGTATTTGCCCACTTAACGGTTATGGTCACTGCATCCCATGGCTCTCCTTGAATCCAATAGCAATAGGATCGTCAAATTGCCTGTTAAAGGTAACAAAGGGTAGAAGAGCTTATAAGGTTCAAGGTAAGGTAAGGTATATTTTCAAGGTGGTAGAACCCTTTGTGGTTCGACTCCGGCGGCACCACCGCCACACCTATTTCTACCTTATAACAGCAGTGTTAGGCGCTGCTGCGTTCCGGTTTGAAGGGTGTGGTAAGGGAGACAGACTTTTCCGAGGCGTTCCAGCTTAGTCCTCAGGGGTAGCGGCGCATTTGTGGCCGACCTCAGGTAGGAATATCCTCAGGTAGGATAATCCTATCTGGGGTTGATTACAGATGTCCATGGGCGGCAGTAGCCACTTACCATCAGGTGGATTGCATGCTCGTCTGCTACCCTTATATTATAAATAAAAAAAAAAGGTGCAACCTGGGAAGTTTCGCCGCCACACCCATTTCTAGGGTGACGCGGAAGCTTCAGTGGAAGGTGTATGCCGGTTGACATCCACATGGGGCGGTCATTGTAGTCCTCGGGAATGGTAACGCATCTGTGATCGTCTTCAAGTAAAAGCCGTTTTTATATGAAATTGGTTACAGATGTGCAAGAGAGACAGTGTCTACTTACCAGGCGGAATGCAGGACAAAGAAAAATTAATCTTAAGGTTAGACAGAATAAATTGTGGTATGATGTGGCGGTGGTACCGTCGCATTATATCGTTATATTCGGCCATCTTTTTTGTTATATTCTAAGTACATAATATGAAGGAACTAATAAGCAAAAATTTGTAACACGCCAATAGCATTTTTCCTTATTAGAAATTAAGGTATTTGAATACAGGTTGGTAGGTAGTACCTATTTAATGTACCAATCTAATAGGATTAGATTATTCTTACAAATTAGTTAATGGGTTAGAATAATGATCATGTACCATCATTATTCTAGTAAAGTAGTTAAAGATGCTTTATTAAATATCATTATCATACTTGTAATATCATAATTAGTTAATTTTAGCAGGTGTAAGTAGAAATGAGCTTAATGACTTATTAAGAGCTTTCTAAAAAAGGAGATATTTATAGAAAACCTTAGACAGTAATATTAGTAGGTACATTGAGAGTTCATTGTCATCTCATATTTTTTTATGAACAGGATTTCGTTTGTAAGGTATTTTATTCAAATTTAAATTACTTTAAGACTGGACTAGTTGAAATGTTTGTAAAATTTACAATAATAAAAGCATTTAAATGTTTATTATTTATATTTGAATATTTAAATAACTTCCTTTCATTGTTCATTCCAAAAAACAGCATTTTACCTTATAAGAATCTTATTAAGTTACTTTATATACAGCTATTTACCTGTTCAGTTAGTGTAAGTTATTAATTTTAAAAGTTACATTATTATTTATCTATTTTTTTTATTTTATACACGTCCTAAAGACAAATATAATATACACAAGAGAAGAAATTAAAATTTAGGATGTAGATACTTAAAAAAAAAATATTTAAATAACAATGTTTAGTCTTTTACAGACCATTGCAGAAATAGTTGTGATAAATGATAGACTATTTATCATAACATTTTAATTTGAATAAGTGCAAGAAAAAAGTACATTTTAATTTAGTTTTATAGGTAATTATTTTAAGACATGTTTGCGAATTGTTTACTTTCGAATAATTCTTTAAATTTACAATTAGTATAATTAAGAATATACAGAAGAGATATTTTGATTTTTGGTACGACGGAACCTAAGGGTTTGAACTATTGCCGACGGAATCATTACAATTTAATTATACCTCTAAAAATAGATTGATAAATGCTAAAAACACTTCACCGCTGTTTAATTATAATATATAGCGTTTTTTTTCATTAAAATAACATAAAACACTGAATACGTTAAAAAAAAATTTACTATTGAGACAGAATGTTTTAGTATAGATAGGATAAATATTATAATAATACTATTATTATTTACTTTATATAAACTATAAGCTATTTTTTTACACAATTATTTCTATAGTAAAAGATATATTATTATCTTAGTTATAGTTCATATACAATTTATCTGTTTATGAAATACACATTATCTTCTTTATAAATAGCTTCACAATTAAAAAAAAATATTAGTCATTTTTTTAAATTTGAAAACACATTTTTTTCTAAACTTTTCTAACGAGCTTTCGATTTATTGCAATTATTTCACGAGAACCCTACATTCTTGATTTTAGCAAAACTTCCTTACGAATTACGTATTTTTAAATGTCGCGTAATTTTTTCACGGACTGAGGGTCAAAAGACTTGAAAAGCAAACTGGCGCGCCTGGCGGAGCCTACTCGATTATAATAAACAAGTGTACACAAGCACTTAAAAACACGACCCGTCGACGGTAACAAACGATAATTTGCATTGTAATCTAATCGGAATAACTTACCCAATCGTGGATGATTTTTGCGCTATCAGCCTGTGCCTTATTTATAACAAAAATGTCCAATTTCGCACACCGGAGCTTCCTGTACTCCCAGTCTCTCACAAAACACGGTAACTTGGTTATAATTGAGCACAGATACAGTTTTCTAAACACTAAAAATGTTCTAAGGCACTGCTGTAGGGTTTAAAAATAACGTTCGGTCGCGTTGGATGTGTACCGCATCTTCGCGGACGACAACCTCGCACGGCGAGATGTCGTCTCCTTGTGATTGTGATGAGAGTACGCACTGTCGCTCTGCTCTCGGGGGAGCAGAAGATGGCCTCCGATTGGTCGAGAACGCGCGCGGGGAGAAGGAGAGAGCGCATCTCGGCCGGTGAGCGAGTGAGCGAGACGGATAGCATCGATCGTTTCGTCGCCCTGCTACAGATTGTCCGTCGGGCGAGTTCAGGTGGATCATTGTTGAGAGCGAAATGATATTATGGAGATGCCTGCCCGAGTGGTTCCGTCTTTATCGACGTTATTTAGCGAGTGTTATCAATGAGATTATTAAAACAATATGGCGTCAGCATTTGTGGCAAAAATATATTCCGATCACTTATCGGAGATTAAAAATTGATTTATGTCAATAAAAATATCCGAAATAATGTTAGATTAGGTCATGTTTTAGCTAATTAATATAATTAATTCAAATCAGAACGATCACGAAAAATATAATTCGTTACCATTTTGGTTTTATACAAATAAGTTAAATTTCAGTTTATATAAATCGGTAGATAGGTCATCAGTCATTAAGTATTATCCTTGCCTAATTAGAAAGAATGTGGAAAAAATTTGATTAAACACCTTTAGCCGGTTTTCACATAGTCATTTGTATGGCCTGAATCAGATAAATTGAAAAGGTGAAGTTAAAATTTTGGTCGAATGTTAATATTTTGTGAAAATCAAGATTTAGGATTAATTTATTGAATGTTTATCTCCTGTATTGAAAATCGAAGATATTATATATGATAGGTACCTAGCATAATATGATAGGTAGGATAGATACCTAATCTGTACCAATAATTATGTACCTAACATTAAAACACGCGGGTTTACCCAAGTTTTTGCTCGAGTTAAATGCCTAAACTTGTTCA
Organism: Epargyreus clarus clarus; assembly: GCA_014595695.2. Taxonomy (NCBI): domain Eukaryota; kingdom Metazoa; phylum Arthropoda; class Insecta; order Lepidoptera; family Hesperiidae; genus Epargyreus; species Epargyreus clarus. The sequence continues at coordinate 1,993,552 of JACTTY020000005.1, read as the reverse complement.
ATGCCTACAAATATATTCTATACCTTCCCAATTACTTCAATTTAATATAAATGAACAAAAAACAAGATTATATCGATGCTTCGCTCTTAAAACTTATCACTTGCTTATCGTTATCAATTACTTTGTGAGTTATCATTTATTTGTAATTCTAATATGCATTATTATCTATTCTAGGTATGCTTGAAGCGATAAAATCATCTTTTATTATTACAGTACAGTTATTAATAAAGATTTTTCTTGCTAGCCGACTGCGGAGGGTAATGTTTTCCGAGCGTGCGTATCTCTGTATGTACCTATGTGTCATTCTTTGGCACGCCCTGCAGCCTCAATGGTTTGCTGGGTTTTAACATATGAGGTGTCGTTGGATTCGTCTGAATTGTGGGAATGACATAGGATACTTGACATATTTTTTCAGCCGTTTTAAGCCGCTTGTTGTTGTTTAGGTATATAATAATGACTTATATTTAATCTTTCTTAAGATAATTCTTAGCAAAGCATCAATTATTTGTCTATCACAATACAAACTTTAATGAAGTTAGCAAACAAGTTATCACTTGTCCTAAATATAATATTTATTCATCTTCTACGATAGCATGTCAATTCTCTTAATTTTGTAATGACATAAATAAATTAATAAGTACCTAACTAACAACCGCAAGTGCGTAGACAATTATGTTCATTGCCACTATGTTCATTGATATAAAACAAAATATCCCGTAATATTTCTTGAAAAGTACTAATATTTGTAGGTATCCACTTATAGCTTTAATTTAATCTTATTTGTTAATCAAAAACGCTTGAAATGTAGTATACAAATAAAACTATTTTACAACTTGTATTATTCCCGCCCAAAATACAGTGCAAACGTCAACATTCGTTCTTTTTCTTTTTTATGCTAATTCATAAAACGTATCAGCCTGTTGATTATATAAGTGAGAACTTATTATTATAAAAATAAAACAAAATCATAAAAATATGACTGTAATACAATATTTTTAAGAGTTTTAATAGTTTTCTCAGAGTAGATACTCTACCTATAGGTAGATATTTAATAAGATACAGTTCAACTGAAGGTAATACATTTAAAGTGACGTCGTCAAGCCAATACTGTTTCACTGCTGGGCACGGGTCTATAGGTACGTCATAGAGCGAGAGGGGGACATAGTGCGAAAGCCTGCCAAGGCTTCAAACACCCTCTGCTTTATATTACTTTAACTCTCTGGTGTATAGCCTTTCTCATGATTCACCGTTATGGTAAGTGATTTAATTATATAAGGTTGATTAATTTCTAGTTCGCATGTAACTTCGGAGAATCGAAGATGCATGCTTGGGATTCGAATCTCCGATCGCCCGATTGATAGGACGTGTTTCAAACTTTCAACCACTGCTTAACTACAGTAGCTTCCTATAAACAAGTAGAAATTGAATCATAGGCACTGGCCCTTATGTGTGATGAATTTATAAGTATTATCTTGATATAAAACCTAACTCAACCTACCTAATACCTACATTATTTAAACTTTTAAATATACCTACATACTCTAAATTTTTGACATGTACAAAAATCCAAATGCATACCAAACAAATGTTACCTTTCGAGAGGGGCATCTTACTATCGACCTCCAATATCGGTCAAGCGTCTTAAGCAAACAAATCACCCTTACATCTGTCAACACGTGGCCAATTCGACTCTCCTATCTCAGTTGAACATGTCCCTTTATTGGTGTCTTATCTGAATTTGGTATGTCTTATAAGAATAGTTGAAAATGTTGCGAGGGACATAAAACGAAATATATTCTAGACGAGCTGTGCAGTACGGTTTTTGTAAATACGTGAAAGAGAAATATTTAAAATGTACCTACATAAATATAGTGAAGATTTCAAGGGTGTTATTTATTTTGTGCGGAACCCTAATTCTATTTCATAAAGTAAAGTAGTCCAAGCTACTCCTTGATATATCGTCTTACTGCCATTTCGGGGATTATACGGTACAAACAGGCAGATAAACAGACAGACAGGCAAAATTTTTAATAATTATTTTATTGCTGTAAGTCTTGTATAATATTTTGATATGTAATTAGTAAATAGTATTCACACTTGGTAAGCGCGGTGGACTATGAACTAAACCTCTCACTATGAAAGAAGACCCGTGTCGTAAAGGTGCCTACTACGATACTATCATACGGAAAATATCTACAAAATAGTTTTATTTTCTTAAAAAACACAATTTTATCTGTTACCATGACATTAATCGATTTGATAACACCTAAAGATAAAACCTGCGGATCTTGGAGCAGTCGATGGGACATATAAATAAGATTTTTTGTAATCAATTATTATCTCTTTAAGGTCGATCGGTTTTATCGTATATGTTAGTTATTTAACGTTACTAAAGACTTAATTCTGAGTAAGGCGATTCTAGAAGACATTCGAATCTAACGACGCCTCATATGTTAAAACCCGTCCAGCCGTTAGGACTGGATGGCATGTCAAAGAAAGAAAGAAAATTCCCTCCGCAGTCTGGTAAAATAGGTATGTAGGTACTTTATGCCTACCGTACTCGGGTAAAATATACGTAGTTTATGCCCCTAAATGTGGTATTCGCTATTCGGTAACTATTACTCAAATTACCCTATAAAACTTTTCAAATGCATATTTACTATAAATATTACTAATAACATTATTTCTATTAATGAATTAACCTACCCATTAGTCTACGGTTTAGTAATAAATAGTAGGTAAGTGTATATTAAATTAATTATGTCAATAAATGCGAATTTCCTTCATAACTGCAAATCAATTAAGGAAAATGACAAAACGCCTTAAACGGTATTAACTGTGCAGTGGGTATTATCATTGTTTAATTCATTGGGAATGCCTAAATATGTTGAGGTTGGAATAAGGATAGCTTTATCTGGGCAGAGGTCGTACTGACTGGCACCACATCCTTATACTGTGCTGGCACAGGCACAGGTATACTTATGTATTACGTGAAGCCATTTATTTTTGATTCAAAACGGGACTTCGGCTTCTTCATGTCAAATAATAGGACCGATTTATAAAGGAGACTCAATTTTGATCTCATACATTATGACAAGCTGAAGTAGGTATGGATTTCATTTATAAAAATGTAAAAAGTTATGCAACATAAGAGTAAATTTTCTATATTTTTATTACCGATATACTTTTTAAAATAAAGCTTTAAGTTTTAATATAGGTATATGGCTTTTAATAAGAATTTTTGCCCTTAAATATCATTTTGTTGTTATTAAATAATCTCGTTAATATCACCATCACTGTTTGGAAATAGGGCAGTCCCGTTTTAGAGGACCTATGGACTATGGACAACTCGTAAAACCGCGTAAATGCCCATAGCCAGTAACACGCTGCTACAAGCATCGTCATTTAAACTCATTATCAAAATGCATAATCAATTGGAAGTAAATCTATAAACTACCACTTTCATTGTGAACCGTTTGCACAAATTGCGGAAACCGCGCGAAATTCATTCATGAACAGGAGCTGACGTTTACAAACATGGCGTCGGTAACGGAAAAAATAGACAGACGGGATGTTCGCGCGTTAGTTTACAAAATATAGACTAGGGTGGCTGCGGGTAATCTCAAACAATGGATGTTGTCCAAATCGATGTTTTAGACCGATACTAGATTCTACTTTACTATAATAATAATGTTTACTTTCCTTGTGCTATCTGCGCAGTTTATCAGAACATATTTCGTTCATTCCAGTATTCCAGTATATTTAATAATGTGACCGCTCATTTCGCGCTATAAAATACTTTTTTTCAGATGGCCACTTTTTTACGTAGTAAAAAATAGAAAATACCTATACGTATTTAGCAGTGCGGTTAAGTAATAGCAGAAGTAAAGTCTCGCCTGACTATTATCGTGGCGTATAATTGCATGACGTACAGCGTTTTTTCTTAACGAACACAGCGGTAACTGACACTGGCCGGCAGGAATGTCTTCGCTGCATTCGCGAGTAAGAAAAAAGTTAAGATTCAATTTCGCGCCAACGCTTCCGCTATGTTGATCGCGTGATGAAAATGATGTATTGGTCATACGACTTTCTTTCACTTTCGTTTGAGAATAAATCACGCTTTTCTTGTATGATTTCGTACTTCCTTACAGTATCAAATGATTCCTATTATGTTTTAATGAGTTTAATTCAGAATATCTTATAGACAGGCGGAAAGCAGACAATATGATAGACGGCTTTTTACAAACACTGTTTACGGTCTAAACTCAACTCCCTTGCACAGACTTCCCATACGATATTTTACATACAGTAATTTCCTTAAGTCCAGATATTCATAAAAATAGCAGGCATAAATAATATCTATTCCAATCACTAGAAATTCTACAACTATAGTGAAAATTGAAGATAAACCCATATCCCGTAAAGAAAAGTCATTAAATATTTTTTTATTTAAACCAGATTAGGTTAATGTTAATGCATTCCTATATAAAAGGCATCGACTGTATAACGTCATTAGATATTCAACATAAAGAAACGTTAAAATAACGAAAACGTCTCAAAAGTCACCTACACAATCAACCACAACAGGAAGACGTAGCCGTTAACCTCTACGCGATATTTAAATGGATCTTTTAGTCCCCACACATCACAATCGTATTTGGATACGATATTTGTATGTGATATCGTTCTTCTTGCCTGTGTCAATATTGTTAGAGCGGCCGATGACCTCTCAATTGCATCGCACATGATGAGAATAAAGTATCTTTGTATTGTGTCTCTATTTGGATATTAGTGTAGGCATAGTAGGTACTTAGGTATATTAGTAATCATGGCACTGGATTGAATAGTGATGAGCTAGTTAATATTTGGGCGTAGGTTTTTATAATAATTGATTTTACCGACATAAAAATAATAAAAAGCTTTGAGATTTTGATTAGTAGATATTTAAATAACTATAAGTTTAACGACTTTATTTGGTCTATAATAAATATAGATATTAGTAGGTATCTGTTACTAGATAGTAGGTATATATCGAAAATAAAATAGTAATGTAAAAATGTTCCATTTATTAAAATGTCGTATCCTTATAATTCTTACCTAAAAAAACAAAATCATTTACAACGATTTTCGGTAACGTACCCATATTTTTAAATTTCGATTACTTTATTTTTAATTCAGATTCTGCATGTGAGGCCAAGGGAAATGAGATGGAAATCCAACTCAAAAGTATTTTCCTTTGTAACCAATACCACTTGTGCATACATATTAATTATTGTGATATTTTGCAGAGAGCGTGGATTCTTTGTTTTAAAGGCATTCACCCCTGCTCTTATTGTGAATTAAGCGATTGGAATTAACTGCTATATAAACGTTATGAATCTTGGCTGAAAAATAAATAAATGCTGGCCAGAAAATTATTATCTACGCTTCTTGCTTTTCCTCTTTTTTAGTACGAGAATTCCATTTGATTTGAATTATTTGTATTGAAGATATCGTCGTATTGGTCATATTGTAAAAATGGCGCGTAAAAACATCATGTTGAAAAACATCTGTAATGAGTACAATGCACCTACTTACGATTTCTGTTGTATTTGGAACAGTTCGTTTTGAAGGTGTTAGAACCCTTTGTGGTTCGACTCCGGCGGCACCACCGCCACACCTATTTCTACCTAATAACAGCAGTGTTAGGCGCTGCTGTGTTCCGGTTTGAAGGTAAGGGAAACAGACTTTTCGGAGGCGTTCCAGCTTAGTCCTCAGGGGTAGCGGCGCATCTGTGGCCGACCTCAGGTAGGAATATCTAACCCTATCTGGGGTTGATTATAGATGTCCATGGGCGGCAGTAGCCACTTACCATCAGGTGGACTGCATGCTCGTCTGCTACTTCTATGTTATAAAAAAAAATTCGACTCCAGGCACACACGATCTATTTCTGCCTAATTTCTGACAGTATAGTTTAGCGTTGCTGTGTTTGAAAAGTATGGTTGTGAAGCATAGATGAAGGGACACTTACAAGGCGTTCGGTCTACCGGTCCTATTTATGGGTCATAGGTAGATTTCATTTAGAAGCAGTGATAGCTTAGTGGTTAAGAAACTCGGCCTCTTGATCGAGGGGTCCGAGGTTCAAATCCCAGACACGCACCTCTGAGTATTCAAAGTTACGTGCGTATTTGAAATTAATTATCACTTGCTAAACGGCGAAGGAAAACATCGTGAGGAAACCTGTATACCTGATAGATTTATAAAAAAAAAATCTACCAATACGCACTTGGCCAGCGCGGTGGACTACGGCCTAATCCTTTTCATAATGAGAAGAGACCCGTGCCTAGCAGTGGGACAGTAATGGGTTGATGATGAAAGTAGATTTCCGCTGAGTTCTGGTTTGAAGGGTATGGATTTACCACATAAGACAGAGACATTAAGATACACCAGGCGTTCCAACTTAGTCGTATGAGTAGAAACACATCCGTAGCTAATCTTGGATTTCTATACTATCGGAGGTCCTAAATTAATGTCCATAGCCGGTCACAAACTATCAGCTGGAAAGCATACCCAAAGAGTTGACAATATGTGACAAAAAAGTGTACCTACGTACCATAGATACTTAAGCATAAATATCTCACCACCTTGTAATTAAAGGAAGCCATTAAATGGCTTAAACAGCTGACAATTCTGTCAGCCATTTAATGGCTGTCATAAACAATGCCGACATGCGCAGTTAAGTGGTGCAAGAACACGAAATCGGAGAAAACCTGCGGAGAAATATCGTTTCGTTCGTAAATGATCTAAAAACTACATTTTTTTAATATTTTTCAAACACAAAAATAGGTGACAGTGATAATTTCAAGGGTCAAAACTGGTTACATTTTCTTGTTAGGAGTGAGTAATCTTATCTATGCTACGTACGTTACGCGCGCAAAGTCGCGAGCATAACTAATACTAATTGACCTTAAAAACTTAATTAGTATCTAATTGAAATATCAAACATAAACATAGAAATAGTAAAACAAACGCATCCACCGAGATAATACTTCGTAAACGTGGTTGTGAAACGTTAAATTTAATTATAATCTTCATGATTGCGAGGCGTGAGCTACCGTATCGCCTAGAACTACATCTCACACAGATATAGTGTGAATGGAAGCGACAACCTGTTATAGTCCGCGTAAAACTACTAGTCCGCTCTGAATATAGAAATGAAAGAACGTCAAAGAAATTATAGATACTAGACTCCCGCCCCCCAGCACCCTTCTGCTGCTCGCTCTTGCCCACGGGTACATAGCTGCGTTAGTGTGCCCTTGAGTTACGGAGTATATATGACTAAACCTGGTATGGCAGCATACTATATTGTAAAGTAACTTAAGGTCAAGGCTTTTACGATATTAACTAATGTGCACGATTTGAATTACTTTTACACGAAGGCTTTTAAAAAAATCTTAAGGATGTGTGAAGTCTGCAAATTCGAAATGTGCTAGAGCGATGGACTATGGCCTACACCGCAAGGAGAGGTTCCCAGAATTGAAACAGTAATGGGTTAACGATGAAGAATTCTTATATCTCCCTTAGCGCAGCGCTTAACACTGCTGTTATTTGACAGAAAAAGGTGTAGCGGTGATGCTTCCAGAGTCCAACCAAAACTCTACCACCGTCAATTACACAGCTTTTTTTTTATAATATAGGAGTAGCAGACGAGCATACAGTCCACCTGATGGTAAGTGGCTACTGCCGCCCATGGACATCTGTAATCAACCCCAGATAGAGATATTCGTACCTGAGGCCGGCCACAGATGCGCCGCTACCCCTGAAGACTAAGCTGGAACGCCGCGGAGAAGTCTGTTTCCCTTACCACACCCTTCAAACCGGAACACAGCAGCGCCTAACACTGATGTTATTAGGTAGAAATAGGTGTGGCGGTGGTGCCGGAGTCGAACCACAAAGGGTTCTACCACCTTCCCACAGTATATTAACTGCGATGTCACATCTAGTTCACCTACATCAATGTATTGCCAGTCCTCCGACCAAGGTCTCGTAGTATTATATCGTAATTTAACTCATCTCAGTACATTTACGAAACTTATTATAATTTTTGAATGTCATGTGATTGCAACGTGACCCCTTTTCGTCCACTATTACCTCACCTGCTCATTAATTTCTCAATTTAAACATTCGGTACTGACGTCTGTTAATTACAATTATTTCTTAATAACGAGATATTTAGTCTAAGTAGACTCGGATGCTAAATGTTACGTTCAAATTAGATGTTTAATTATCTTCCCTATGTTTCAATCAACAGTGTTGTTTTTTTAGATAGGTAAGTAAGTGATATAGGTAAAAATGTCAACATAGCTCTTAATATACCGGCAATAGTAATTTCTTCTGAATCTACAAGTGAAGATGTTTTCTACAAAAATTAAAGTAATTATAAATACTTCGTTATTCATTAGCCCTAGGATATGATTTTTAAAAAGGTAGTTTTTAATAACATTGATTTAACAAACGATCATATATCATATTGTATGTGGTCACCATCAGTAACCAATTCCATATAGTACATGAGTTTCCCTGTTTGGAGGTAGAACCCCCTGAAGTCGATGTATTGCCACCCCGAAGACTAAGGTGGTAGTCGCATTAGCCGTCATTCACACCGTGTCATCGGAATGCAGAACTGCTCCACGCTACAAATAAGTGTGGCAGGAAAACCTCTCCATTCATAACGATATATGTTGCTCCACGCTACAAATAAATATGGCGGTAAAACCTCCCCGTTATATATGTATACCACACAAGGGGCTCTTCAAGAAAGGTGCAAAAAGCAGATCTCCTTCAAAGCCGGCGATGCATTGGCGACTCCGCGTGTGTTGCAAATGTCCATATTATGCAACGGTGTCTGCTTTCTATCAGGTAGCCCGTCTGTCTTATCATTAGATATAAATACAGGTACTCCGGTTGTGTTCCCTCGGAGATCCCGGAGTTCTCCAACAAGCGTTAAGGACGGCCACCGGGGGGGATTAAGTGCGGTAAAAATCCCACATAACCCGGTGTCGCTCCCACGTCGTCGTGTACCTTTTGAAGGTTTCCCCCTCGTAAACAAAAAAAAGGTATACATATAGGTAGGTTTTACAATATAAAAGTAATGGATAAAATAACATTGAGATAACAATTCGATTTCAACGTGTGTCCATAATTTCTTAATAGCCGGGTGTATGTAAATTTTAATACAGTGTGTATACTTGTATTTAGCATATTAAAGTAGCTAATTACTTGCGTAATTATATTTATTGGAGCTAATTTTTGCATATATTCAAGCAAGTTGACTCAACTGAAGGTTATGAAGGGAGGTACTTATCTGAGGCGTTCCTACATAGTCCTCAGAGGTAGCAAAGTTTCTGAGGCCGGCCACAGGAAGAAGTTGATAGACCACTTTGTGGTTCGACTCCGGCAGCACCACCGCCATACCTTTTTATGTCTGATGACAGCAGTGTTAGGTTCTACTGTGTTCTTTAGAGTTTTAGAGGCGTTCCAACTTCCCAGGGAAAGTGACGCATCTGTGGCCGACTTCAAGGATTCTAATCTTATCTGGGGGTGATTACAGATATCCATGGGTAACAGTAGTCATTTATCATCAGGTGCGGATTGACTTCTTGTATAGAAATATGTTTGGCGGGCTCCAAAAGTGAATGGCAAATGAGTCTACCATGAAAAAAATATCGGTATCTTTATTTGATTTGACGATCCTTGTGGAGCAGTCACCATGAGTGTAGAGAATGTAACTTATTTATCTTTTAAACGCAATTATTTTTAGATACATCGCTAATTTATTTTCAGCTATCGTCAAGAAACATTATCTTCGTTCTTCTAAGCACTTTTCCTTACAAATTTTCCGTTTTAAGAACTAGCCATTATCGTAACAACTGTACAATTATCATTGAAGATTAGATAAACCATAAGTACGTTGATCGAATACTTTATTTAAATTTCAACCTTTTCTATGTAAAATACAGTTTAAAATCATATGGTTATAGGCTATGGTATTACTATGGCGATGTTCAAGGTATAGTATCTAAGTATAGGTAAATCTTCTTTAATATAGAAATTGATACTTTTGTCAACAAAGTGGGGGAACCACTGCTCTTTATGGATCTGCCTTTCAGAGGGAGACTGGTTTAAGGCATAGTACGCGTTTGCCAAGTGTGAAATGATAGAGTTCACATACTTTTTAGATTTATTTTTATGTAGACTCAGGCATGTAGTAGTTTCCTAACAATAACTTTACCGTTAAATTACCAAAGTGACGATTAATTTCTAATACCCAGCGCTATCTGTCGGGTTCAAACGTCGTATCATTAAAGCTGAAACCAACCATTATTTTTCATATACTCAGAAAATTTTATTGAAGTCGGTTGAGTGGTTTCGGACCGTACAAACTCAGTTCATTTCATCACATCTTTAAAATCTAAGGAAAACCTATATAATCTTATTATTAAAGTGTTATATTACTACCGTATTCACTACCTCTTAACTTTCCACAAAACGTAGGCTTCCCCTAGACTGAGTTTGGTCACGCGCGTGTCTGAGCGTATTCGTGACCGCAGTTGATGAGTAAGTTCGTCGGAAGACGTTCACTCTCAAATTTTTATCCCTTAGTCACTTACCGCAATCACAGGTCTCCTCTCAGAATGCAAAGGATTAAGACGTAGTCCACCGCTAAGTGCGAATTGGTGGACTTCACGTACCTTTGAAGGTGGTAGAACCCTTTGTGGTTCGACTCCGGCGCTACCACCGCCACACCTATTTCTGCCTAATAACAGCAGTGTTAGGCGCTGCTGTGTTCCGGTTTGAAGGGTGTGGTAAGGGAGACAGACTTTTCCGAGGCGTTCCACCTTAGTCCTCAGGGGTAGCGGCGCATCTGTGGCCGACCTCAGGTAGAAATATCTAATCCTATCTGGGGTTCATTACAGATGTCCAGCCACTTACCATCAGGTGGGCTGTATTTTCGCCTGCTACTCCTATATTATAAAAAGAAAAAAAACTTCGGACCCCTCAAGAGGAAGAGATATCCACTAGGCTATCACGGTCATCATCACTTATCATTTACAAGGCCAGCAAGTTCGAAAGCGGGCGGATATCTGCGCGTACGCATCCTCGCGTCGCATGCGTAATGTCTGTCAAACTTTTCTCCAGAGGAATTTTCGATCACTCATCTTCGGTCGTGACGTCAAACATATTGTTGTGGTTATGATTCATTGATGCACGGATGACTTTCCTTTAATGTGATTCCAATTGTTCTGTTGAACCCAAAATGAGGTTAAAACGTACTTCTATATCTACGTGCATAATTATAAGCAAATATAATATCTATTCATGTGATTCAGTCATACCTAATCTCTTATGTTGAATGTGAGTGTAGCTTGATGTTGAGTAGGTATTTAGTATCTCGTCTGTGGACATTTTATAATTATTATATACCGAAATAGACTGTGAAATTTGGCAAAATAAAAAAAAAGTGGGTAAAAATGAGGTTATAAAATTAAAAGACGGCGGGCCGTGTGGATAGGTTTTAGGAAGGCCCGCGGCTTTTCCTTACTAATGTGCCCGCGGGTCGTATTGTAGAGGTCACGGGTTACGGGTTCGCGGGCCGCGGGTTGCCGACCGCTGTTCTAGACCATATTTCAGTAGATAGATAAATGTAATACTAAAACAGTTTCTGAAGAACAAAACCCACAAATCTTTTATTATAGAATTACAGATCAATGCATTAGCATAGTAATAATGAATGGTTGTGCAACTCTGCATTAGCATTCGTTTGCGCATCCCAACGCATTACTTAAGACACTTTCTCTTTATCTATGTCCGGCTGCTCTGCTGGGTTTACCCGCCCACAAGGATGAAGGACTAGATCTATAGTCGAAAGATAGGCGGGTTGCTATGTCTAGATTTAGGTAGCAAGATCCAGCCAGCCTCAGTAGCATATGTGTGGGAGTGCTTCTTGAGAGCCCAAAGTACAAAGTTTACTAAGAAAGGGATACCTTTTTGAAAAAAATAAAAATAAAAACAATAACAACAAATGATTTTTGGCTTGTATTATCTGCGAATTTGAGACATTATTATTTCTGCAATAAAGAATTTAAAACCGATATCACGAGCACCCGTTACATATTAAAGTATTGGACAATTCCTAAATTAAATTGTATAAAAACAATTTTATTTTTTATTAATACTTGTAAAAGAATTCACCTATTTTCTAGTAAATTTACAATCTCTGTACATATTTCATGAAATCGACTGACTGGGCCGGCGGTCAAATGACTTTTCTAAGAACAAATACAGGTGAATTGTTCAATTCTTTTCCTGCTTTTCGTCACTACTGCCGTGTTGACGTATTTGACCCGTCTTGACTCCGTTAAATTAGTTTCAAGGATATTGTACTAAGTTAGTTTGCAATCCACCGGGAACGTTTTCAATAAGAAATTATTTTCGAAAAGTATTGTTACCTGGTCGAAATGGCAACTTAAAATAGAATCATTTCTACCATTAAATATCTATGAGAAATAAAGATCTTTAAACATTATTAGATTGGAATAGCATATTTTAATGGTTGCTATTTTAATAGCTTGAACTTTTTTTCTTTTTTATATTAAGGGAGTAGCAGACGAGCATGCAGTCCACCTGATGGTAAGTGGGCACTGCCGCCCATGGACATCTAATCAACCCAAGAAAGGATTAGACATTCCTACCTGCGGTCGGCCACAGATGCGCCGCTACCCCTGAGAAAAATATGTCCCTTACGACACCCTTCAAACCAGAACACAGCAAGTTAACAATGCAGTTATTTGGCAGAAGTAGGTATGGCGGTGGTGCCGTTGGATTTGAACCTCAAAGGCTTCTACCATCTAAGGAATTAATATGATACGTATAATATCTACGTATATTATTAATGTATGTATGCCCCTCTTTTGAACAGTACCACAGCAGCCAATTTTTAGTACAAGTAGGCGGAACAAAGAAAGAAATCATTATTTCGGTAATGACCATTACTTACCACAACATAGGTATTATGACAGTCATTACCAACCGACCTACTAAATATATTTGACGTATTTAATTACGTCACGATTCTTTGAATCGACTACTCACCGAATAAGAAGATAATTAATTAATTATTTAATTATGTAGAGTTTACTTTTTTGGGACACTAAAGCAGGTAGCATGCAGTCCACCTGATGATAAGTCGTGAGTGAATGATTGCATAGAATACATACATATCATTATGTATGTCGCCTGCGGATAGTTATATTTCATTCAGAATATAATTGTAGTCTTAACTGACGTCACAACCACAGATAGTATGTTGGTTGAGGACAATTTTCCTTTTTCGCAAGTTCAATCTTGCAGCTAATTAACATAAGTGCATGTAGGGATAAGTTCTTACCGCCACCGAAGGACATCAGTAACCAACCCCACACAGGATAGGGGTTACCTGAAGCTGATCACAGGTGCTTTGTCGCATCTAAGGACTAGACGGTCGCTTCATAACTAGCATTCATCTTCCAATGAAACGCGAGAACTGCTACACGCTAGAAATAGATAGCTTTTATAGTAGTGATACCACCCCGGTCAAACTACATTGGAAATTTTAAAATGCATTGTATCTCTGCCTCAATAAAACTTCATCTTAATTCTAACTAATAATATTAATGGGTAAGTCCTTGTTTCTTGTTTGCTTGTTTCTTTGCTACGCTTTTATGCCTTAAATACGAAACCTATTGTCATAAAATTTTATACTCATGTTGTCAGGGGTTCAGAAAAGGTTATAGGGTACTTTTTATCCCGAAAATGTACTGTTCCCGAGGGATACATAAAATAACTATTGTCATTGATCTCTGACGAGCGAAGCTGTGGGTAAAAGCTAGTTAGCTTTCTTCGCATATCCTGCTCCATTTTATTATTCCATGAAACGTAACAAAAGTGGATGTAGGTAAAACGTCAGCTAATTCTGAAATTCAATCCCTTGGCGGAATGTGGTTGTATCTATCATTTACCTTATTAGTCGAGTTCAAGGTAGGTCATGTAACTACGTAACTTATTGACGACATGTAGTGTATATGAATTTAGATATAAAGGGGGTCCGCGGTTGCAGAGTATTTAATAACGTAAATCGTACAATGTTATGGACAAATTCACCGATTATATTATTTATCATTTTTCCCAACTTTTTTATTTAGAGGAGAGTTTTATTTACAACTTTTTAAGAGCTGCATATCATAACACTCCAGGAATACCTACTGTATCATATAAAGAAGTATTTGAGCATATAAAAGTACAAAATAGTAAAAAAATTACAAGGTCTACACTTACTTAAAGAGTGGTAGCCTAATGATTATGAAGAGGAGTCCGAGGTTCAAATCTCAGACACACGCACCTCTGATTTTTCAGAGTTATGTAGATATTAGAAATTCATTATCATTTGCTTAAACGGTTAAGGAAAACATCGTGAGAAAACTTGCACGCCTGAGAGTTAGAAAAAAATCTCAAGGGTGTGTGAACTGTGAACTCTACCAATCCGCTCTTGGCTAGTGTGGACTATTTTCTAAACCCTTCATTCTGAGAGGACACCCGTGCCCAGCAGTGGGACAGTAATGGACAACTATACTTGTACCCCCTGTATACCTTTAGGTATGAATAAGCAGGTATAAAACCTATAAAAGATTGTCCTTACGTTAATAAAATTGAACAAAAGATTTTATTGTTTGAGAAATTAACTGACTAATTGACCTTTATTTCTTGACAGTAAAAATAACCTACGTGCGTATGTACATATGTAATTTAATTAAACTATATTAACATTCAACAGCTTGCTCGTGTAATCTTATATATAAAATTCTCGTATCACAATGTTAGTTACCGTACTCCTCCGAAACGGCTTTACTGATTCTCACCAAATTTTATATACATATTCAGTAGGACTGAGAATCGGCTACTATCTATTTTTCATACCCCTAAGTGATAAGGGTTGTTCACCCTTAACATTTTTTTATTTATATGGCAACACAACGTTTGCCGGGTCAGCTAGTGTTGTATAAATATGTTTTATAATGTAAGTACACACACATTCGAGACACATGACACATTCGAGGCGTTCCAACTTAGTTTTCAGTTGTAGCAATGCATCTGTGCCCGACCTCAGATAGGTACTCTAAAGTTATCTGAGGTTGATTACAGATGTCTATGGGCGGCAGTAGCTGCTTACCATCAGATGGGCCGTAGCATGCAGTTTGCGACATCTTTATTACACAAAAAATGTAGTAATGAAGTTTGTCTATTACTTTCACGCTCTATGGTCGAAAAAGTTTGATGGATTTTAGCTGCCCTATCGTTGGTAACATTGGTCTTCATCTCTGGAATGCTTATTTTGCAAGCCAGGCCTATAAGATTATTTATCAATTTTAAAGTTAAAACATAGCATGTCCCACTACCATTAAAACTCTATCTTTGCATGAAATTATTTTCAAAATTTGTTCAGCGCCATTATAAAAATAAAACCGGGTTTTCTCAACGCAAACTAAAAATACATACATATTACATACCTACTATTTAACATATGTAACACACACATACACACCCACACGCACACGCACAAACACGTGAATATAATAATCGTATTGATGAACATCTTTGTATAGAACGTAATGAAGATCGAGGTTTGCATATTCATCGCGAGTCCGCTCGCCTCACCTTTGACCTTACGTCCGCTGCGAACATGCTCCTACCTAGTCGTTTATTATTCACGATGAAATATGTACATAGTATAGGTAAAACGTAGAACAGATTACAGGAAAAATAGAGTGCTTACTGTTAGAAAGTCAATCAAATTGCCACTGCTGAGGACTAGGATAGACACCTAATATGTAAGTCACCGGTATTCACACGCTCCCACTAAAACACAAGAACTGCTTCGCAGTAGAAATAGATGATAGTTGTACCTCCTCAGTTGAACCAGTATCACTGCTGGGCACGGGTCTCCTCTCACAATGAGAAGGATTAGGCCATTGTCCACCGCGCTGGCCAAGTGCGTATTGTTAGACTTCACATACCTTTGATTTTTTTTTTGATAAATCTCTCACGTATGCAGGTTTCCTCACGATGTTTTCCTTCACAGCTTTAGTAAGTGATAATTAATATACGCACATAATTTCGAAAAATCAGAGGTGCATGCATCGAGAGGCCGAGTTTCTTGACCACTAGGCTACCACTTGATTAATTTATCGATAAGTTAAAGGTTTTGTGAGTTGCGGTAGCCCTGTTTACCTTTTTTTTTTGTTGACAAGGGGGAACCTTCAAATGGTACCCTACGCCGTGGGAGCAACGACGGGTTATGTGGGACTTTTACCCCACTAACTGCGCTGCGTAGAGGACTCCGGAATCTCCAAAGGAACGCAACCGGAGTCCTCATGGCGCGTGGCCCCGTCTGGCTCGGCCCAGATGCTTATGAAGCTCGCCACTCTGTATGGAGCGTACGACGGTATGAGGTCACAAATACCATCGTTCTTCCCGGGGTCGCTAGCCAGGCGGTTAGAGCTCCCACTCTTGCCGCCCGCAACCCCGAAAGCCCCCTTTTAGTCGCCTCTTACGACAGGCAGAGGATACCGTAGCCCTATTCTGATCCCGGAACTACAGGGACAGCCCTTCTGTTTACCTATCTCCTTTATAACAGGTAGATTAAGAAGACCAGTATGACGTCACGTGTAAATCCAAGACATTATTTTGCAAAATATTTCGCAAATGATTCAATTGTAATCGCAGTGCTATCGTTAAGACAGATAACAATAATTATTTAGAATCACTTTTGCAGCATAATTCTCCATTATCATTACCAAATTATTATCTAAAATAAGATATTTACGACATCCGAAACGCTCTTCTGTCCTTATTGTTTAAGTAGAGGGGAAAAGAGATGGAATACTGTGGTTACTCTGTAAAATATTTCGTAAGCTTCTGTCTTATTACATTATACATTATCACGTTTGAGTTTGGTATTTCATAATCATAATGGATTTAAAGAGAATCATTTTGTTGTGAAGTCTTTATTATACTTAAAGAAGATAAATTTCATCTTTTGTCCATCAAACTTCAAAATATATTTAATCTCAACTTCTAATTATGTGTGAGTAGATCAAATTAGATTCTAATTTTGGAACCACATTGTAAAGGGTCCAATTTTCGACTCTAAATATTTTTTTCTTCCAAAATCATGATTATGATTTATGATTTAAATACTAGTCATCATTTTTAAGGTTTTTTTGTATATATCAACAAAAATATGGGAGAAACATTATAAAATTGTACTCAATTGCAAAAACGTACTATTCAACATATCGTATAAATTCTCTATTGAATCACTTAGGAACTATAATTTTAGTATAACAGTATATAGCATAGTATATAACAGTGGCTTATACTCGAAAAACATAACACTTTCTATACTCATATTGCTGTCTATATCTATAGCACCACACTACAATTTGTCCTGTGTCGTCGGTACCATTGACACACACAAAGATTAATACATAGACACTTAGATCTAGAACAGAAATCTTTTATTATCTAAATTAATTAATCTAGAGGATCGAACCAAAAAAACCAGTGCGCACCAATCCCAAGAAAGTTCGTCGTTCTAAGGTGGTAGAATCCTCTGTAGTTCGACTCCAGCGGCACCACCGCCACACCTATTTCTGCCTCATAACAGCAGTGTGAAGCGCTGCTGTGTTATGGTTTGAAGGGAGACATACTTTTCCGAGGCGTTCCAGCTTAATCCTCAGGGGTAGCGGCGCATAGGTGACCGACCTCAGGTAAGAAATCTAATGTAATCTAGGGTAGCGGTAATCAGCAGTAGATGGATTGCATGTTCGTCTGCTTCTTCTATATTAAAACATGTAGGTTTAAACTGTATTTTTTTTATGAAAAAGTGAATCAAGATACCTAACGTATAGGTAAATTATAATACGTTGACCAAGTCACGCATTCCTTTTGAGCAAACCTACACAATAGCTCTCATTCGCATAAGAAATGAGAGGTTGCTATTGTTTTTCCTTTAACTTTGTATATTAGCTTACTTTGTCGACTTATGCAATGACGTTAAAGAATTTGTATAACATACCTGCATATACTTTCGAGATTTTAATATTTTTCATAGTATTGCCTTGCCCATTCTCCGTAATGTGTATACAATGTATAATCTGCGTCAAACTACTAGTCCGCTCTGAAGTTGTTGCGAGCCTGTCTCTGTAGTTCCGGGACTAGAATAGGGCTACGGTATCCCCTGCCTGTCGTAAGAGGCGACTAAAAGGGGGCTTCCGGGGTTGCGGACGGCAAGAGTGGGAGCTCGAACCGTCCAGCAAGCGATCCCGGGAAGGACGGCGGTATGTGTGGTCGCATACCGTCGTAAACACTAGATGGTGTGGGAGGAGCGAAAACTGCTCCCCCAGGGTAGAGCCCGTTGGACATCGCGCTTGGAGGGCTCAGGTTGTGTTCAGTTGGAGATCCCGGAGTTCTCCAACAAGCGTTGAGGACGGCCACCGGGGGGATTTAGTGCGGTAAAAATCCCACATAACCCGGCGTTGCTCCCACGTTGTCGGGTACCTTTTGAAGGTTTCCCCCTCGAGAAGAAAAAAAAAAAAAAGTGTAGTCTACAATTTGCTATGGTGACGCGACTCATTTCTATATTCAAAGTGGACTAGCAGTTTGGCGCAGACTATAGACGCTTATCTCTATGGTTCTTTGTCTATGCACAAGTTATAATGGGTAATAGAGAATGATTTTAAGCAAAAATATAGTTCTTTGAAGGTAGTAGAACCCTTTGTTCGGTTGTGTTAGTGCCACCGTCTCATCTCTTTGCATAAAAACAGCGATGTTCTTTGCTGCTGTGTTGCGGTTTGAAGGGTAAGGGAAACATACTTATCCCAGGATTTCCAACCTAATCTAACCTAAGTAAGGGATAGCATCACATCTGTGGCCGAGTTCAGATAGGATTCTGATTTTATCTGGAGTTTGTGTAACATGGCCATGGGCGGCAGCAGTCACTTACCATTAGGTGGACTGCATGCTCATTTGATACTTCTATATTATAAAAAGCAAACCGTAGCTGTAACCAGCTCCATATACAACCAGGGTTCCACCTCCGATCAAAGGTGCTTTGCATTCCTGGGAACTAGGATGGATGCCTCATTTCTAAGTCAGTCTGGTGCCTCCACATTACGAAGGGTACGGTAGAAACATGTAACTAATTGACTTAAAGTCTTATCTAACCAATGTGTCATTAAAAACAAGAACTTTAATCAAAAATCATACAGATAAATGTTTCGTAGAATTTTCCCAATTTCGTGATATCATCATCATTAAAATTTAATCGCTATTATTGTAATAAAGCATTGCAATAAGTTTTCTTATCTGTACCCTTTCTCAGATGTCTTGAAGGTGACATGACCACACTAAGAGATAAGTTTCTCACGGCGTTTACCGGAATATGAGAGATGATCTCTATTAGGGTTGCCTGGTAAAAAATTACATTCATAATAATATAATATTTTAAAAATGCTTGTGAATTTTATTTTATGAATAACTTTTACTTAACGAAAAAAAGCATAGTACACTTTATAACACTTTGTAAAAAAAGGAAAATGAAAAATATTTTTAATTTTATTTTCGTCTGTCATAATGACGTAAATTTACCCCGTACGACACATTTAGTAAAAAAAGTTTTTTTTGGTTGATCGAGTTATTAGTAGATATATCAATCAAACACTTAAATCATATCAGTCTGGCACGCACAGAGTTCGATCTTCGGCTAGGCAATTACGTAACTGATAAATGTAGATTCAAATTTCAGGTCTGGCTATTTGTCTTACATGCGTGTAACCCATCACACAAATTTAAATTCATCATTCCGTTGTTTGCTTGGCTGGGAATCGAACCGAGCTCCTTACGTAGTCATGTGACCATTACGGCACGCGGGTTGCAATTCCTAACCAAGTATAATCAGTATTCTGGGAACGCATCACAGAAACGGCAATTTGGATGTAGCTTATTATATTTAGTTTAAAATAATGTTATCACATATTATTTGTATTTTTATATAATTTCAATTGTAATATAGTTTGAAAAAATATTATTAACTAGTCATACCCATGGCATCGCTCGTTTTTAAATATAGGCTATAAATAGCACTCCTGAATAGTGTAGCTTTCTGATTGTGAAAGAATTTTCATAATCGGTTCAGTATTTCTGAAGATTAGCCCAAACAAACAAACAAAGTTACAAACTTTACCTCTTGGCACTACAGTATCAAGTATAAAATATATTTTATAAAGTAGATCATGTCAGTGACAGCCCTACGTTAGCATAAGCGATGCAAAGTAACACCTGAGTTTGCAAACAAGATCTTGGGAACAAATCGCACCTACCGCCTCGCATTCTTTGTAATCTGTATGCAATGTACGCTTATCTCTATATTTTTTTATCTACGCATAGATTATAAAGACTTTTACAGAATTATTATAAAAACACTAAAGGCGATTGCTTGAAAATAAAGCGTATGTTACTCCCATAGTTTTGGCGTATATTACTCTCACATCTTATATTTCGAGCCGTTTGGGCTGTAAGGATTGTTAAAGAAGAAGACATATAGACATTGCTCGAAAAACATTACGCTCTGCAGTTGGAGACTAAAGAAGTTAAAATTGGTCCAGTACAAATTTGATGAAGAAAATATTTGCTGCGATGCTCACACCTATAGCTGATTTTCAACATTGTTTGCTAATGAAGAAACATCTTTTATTAGTTACCAAGCAATCGAGGCGTTCCAACTTAGTCCTCATCTGTGGACGGCTTCTAATCTTATGAAGGGTTGTTTACAGACTTTCATATGTGGCAGTAGCCACTTAATATCAGGTGGACTGCATGCTCGATTCATCATCATCATCATCAACCCATTACTGTCCCACTGCTGGGCACGGGTCTCCTCTCAGATTGAGAAGGATTAGGCCATAGTCCACCGAGTTGGTCCTACGCGCTTGTATTGGTAGACTTCACATACCTTTGAGATTTTTTTTTATAAATCTCTCAGGAATGCAGGTTTCTTCACGATGTTTTCCTTCGCCATTTTAGCGAGTGATAATTAATTTCTAAATCGCACATAATTTCGAAAAATCAGAGGTGTGTGCCTGGGATTTGAACCTCGGACCCCTCGATCGAGAGGCTGAGTTTCTTAACCACTAGGCTATCACTGCCAAGCATGCTCGATTGCTATTTTTATATTGTTGGTATAAAAATGCATTTCTTCACAATTTTCCGCGAACATTCATAAAATGACCGTTGCCCGTTCCAATTTTAAATCAAAAATCGAACGAACAAAGATGGACGGCAGTGAAAGCGCGGTCATTGGTCGGCTTACACGCTGCGTGTGTTGGAATCACGCTCACAACTTTAAAAATACGTCCATAAAACACGTTATTACACCGTTCTAAAGTTGAATATCGTTGGCGAGAACGAAAATATAAAGTTTTCGAACACTACCGCGGTGTCGCACGCGTCCATAACATGAGATGTGAGAGTAATTGTCCTTTTGTTTATTAGTCGTCATAATAGCATTACTATTCTAAGATAATACAGTAATTATAGAATAATATAATCTGTTACCGTTGAGATGTTAGAAAAGACTTACTTTGAGAAATATAGTTATAGAGTAAGCAGAGTAGCGTTCGTTGGTTTTTTTTGTCCGTCTCTCTGCTTGCCTGTTTTTTCTGATATATCTCCAAAACGGCTAGACCGATTTTGACGGGATTTTCATTGGCAGTTAGCTGATGTTATAAAGAGTTTAGGCTACTTTTATTTTAGAAAAATAATTAGGGTTTCACCCCAAAATTTAGCCTATAAAATCGCACGAGTTTTCTCACTTTTATGCGGGTTATTTAATGCGGGTGAAACCGCAGGGTACAGTGCGTAATACATAAATTAATATTTACCTATATCGTAGAAACAGCTAGCTTTCTTACGGTTTCAACGTAAAATCATAACAGCGTAACGCGGTAAATACATTATTATAGTAAATGCAATAAAAACGGCCATTACGTTCGTTTTCGATCCCGCCACCATGACGAGTTTTCACACTTGTTTATTTTGTTACATAAGCGCCATTTTACATAAAATACGCGGTAAATTTGTCTATGGGCCGATTGAAAACCCATAGACAATTTTGTTAATCAAACTAGATTTTCAGTGTTTTAAAAAAAGATAAGTATAGATATCACCACCTTATAATTGAAGGAAGCCATTAAATAGCTTAAACGGCTGACAAATGTGTCAGCCATTTAATAGCTGTCATGGTGTAATTTACGCGGAACAATGCCGACATGTGCAGTTAAGTGGTGCAAAAACATGAAATCGAAGTAAAATTGCGTAGAAATATGGTTTCATTCGTAAATGATCTAAAAACTACAATTTTTCAAACACGAAAATAGATGACAGTGACAATTTCAATTGTCAAGAATGGTTACATTTTCTTGTTAGGAGTGAGTAATCTTTACTAATCTATGGTAGCCAATGAGAATAAAATACTTCTAAGGGTAAAGGGTTACATCTACATTGACATATTCTGCAATTCTATATGCAACACTGAACTGGATCGCACACCCTCGAATAGGACCCGAGGTTGGATCATACGTGTATTGTTAATTTTTAGGACCAATTTGGAATGCTACATATAACGCCCAAATGAACCAAAGATCGAAATTTGTCAATTTCTGCCTATTTCACATTGTGTAGCTCTATTACCGCATATTCAAACAAGAACACAGGAACGCTTACTCTTTTATAAGGCAGAAATATATATTATAACGTTGATTTGCCTGTCCATATTATTGTTAATTAACTCAGCGGTCCTTTCATCAAGCGAATATAAAATATTGCCTTTATTTTTAGTTTATTTATATGACAACAGATGCTTATAAGTCATAAACAATGTGAATATCATTGTTACATTCGGAATAAATGGCCTACAGTTTTTTTGCAAAAGTATTTATCGTTATTGACGATAAGGTTGATATAATATTTCGTAAAAGCTGTTAAATGTCAAAGATGGCTATCGATAGTGTCGAGGAGCGTTTAATTAAACAAAGAATAATGATCCAGCTAGTGACGACAATGACCAAGTTCCAATTTAGGGTTCCGTTCCGAATTGATGAAAACGAAACCCTGTTACTAAGCCTCTGGTCTGTACGTCTGTCGCAGGGATGTCGCAGGGATAGGTAGACTCTTGAACCGTAATAGGTAGACACTTGAAATTTAAGGTAAGTATAACGGTGGCGGCTATAACTTAAAATGCTAAAAAAAATAAGTTAAAAAATAAATGGGAGTCGCCATACAAGAAACCGCTATACAATCTTAAAAATAAAAAATAAATACAGATTTGGTGGTACGGAACCCGAGGGCGAGTTCGACTTGCACTTGACCGATAATTGTCACCTTTATTAAATTTTTAAGCAATATACTTATGCAGTTACATTGATAACACGCCCAATACGGAAATGTGAATAAAACACTTCATTTACTAACTATTTTTATTACTTTCTGAAGGTGGTAGAACCTTTTATGGTTCGACTCCGGCGGCACCACCGCCACACCTATTTCTACCTAATAACAGCAGTGTTAGGCGCTGCTGTGTTCCGGTTTGAAGGGTGTGGTAAGGGAGACATACTTTTCCGAGGCGTACCAGCTTAGTCCTCAGGGGTAGTGGCGCATCTGGGGCCGACCTTAGGTAGGAATATCTAATCCTATCTGGGGTTGATTACAGATGTCCATGGGCGGCAGTAGCCACTTACCATCAGGTGGACTGCATGCTCGTCTGCTACCCTTATATTATAAAAAAAAAAAAAATACTCCTTGTTACGTGAAAGGTTTTGGATGCCGGCGGACATACATGTTATACGGCGATCATCTTTTTATAACATAGGAGTAGCAGACGAGCATGCAGTTCACCTGATGGTAAGGCTACTGCCGCTCATAAACATTTGTAATTAATCCCAGTTAATGTTAATGATAATGTTATGAGCGCTCTGACGACTGACAGCTGTTGTCACCACTATTTATTTGTAAATATTTTTATTGTGAAAGTGAAAAATGGGAACATGACATTATTTTATACAATTTCAGTATTTTCGTTAGATTCAAAGCTACTGTCCTCTTGTTTGGGGATGTCTTGAGCAGCAGTAACGACAGTAATGCATGTGTTCGACCTCTGATGAAAGCATATCTATCCATTGTCCATATTTCCAAGAAGTCCAGTGCTTTTAGGAGGATACCCATCCAGAAAACATTTGTTAATTTCAACTACACTTCGTATATAATTTTGTTTTCTTTTTTACTAACATACATATATATTTTTAATAGATTTCTAAGTGCTATCATACTTTATTTAATTTAACTTTTTTACTTAGTTACTAAATGCCTAATGATTCGTTGTTACGGTGCTCCATTTGTGCAGACAATAAACATTACAAAGGACAAAGAGGCTTAAGGATACATTGTAGCCGAATCCATATACCGCGAATCGATCCCATTAACACCACCTCTGTTGCAAATTTCGTAAGTAATTCAGATGGGGCCCGTAATAACGAACCATTATATCTGAGACTCGCAAATCTTAAACATAATGTACGGGTGGTCAAGCGAATCCCTAAAGGAGCGCGCTCGACTGTGGCCGTGTCACTTACCGAGCGTGTGGCCAAAGTAGTTGCAGAAAATAGCTTTAATGCTTGGGAAGACCTACTACTATTTCCATACAAAAATTTACATTTAAGCAATAGACAACAAAAGCAATCACTATGTAGTTTAATAAAATATAATACTATTCAAAATGTTCTTCCCATTCCTAACGTCCCTACAAATAACCAAAACTGTATTCCTTTTCGAAACAATATTTTAAAATTAATAGAAAATAAAATCTCCGACGGAGATGTGAAAGGCGCTGCAAAAATTCTATTTTCTAATGATACTATGGCTACGCGCTCACCTGAAACGCTTGGGGCACTTCGCGATAAGCATCCCACACAGGCATCCTCGCAGTTACCTTACCCTTCTTACAATCCGCAGCATGAATTTTTGAGAGTCAGCGAGGAAGCCACCAAGTTCGCTATCCGTTCATTTTCGAGCGGATCTGCTGGTGGTTTAGACGGCCTTACTCCACAGCATTTGAAGGATTTAACTGATCCTTTTTTAGGCGAAGCAGGTGTAAATTTGGTGAAGGAGCTTACTGCTCTCATTAATTTAATGTTAGCAGGAAGAGTTCCTCCCGAAATTACACCTGTACTTTATGGAGCCAACCTCGTTGCTCTTAAAAAAAAGGATGGAGGCATTAGGCCCATCGCTGTAGGTTGTACTCTACGAAGATTGGCTTCGAAGTTGTGCTGTCGTAATTATAACGAGCCATTGGCTAGTCGGTTTAGGCCTCGGCAGCTCGGCTTCGGAGTCAAGGGTGGCTGCGAGGCAGCAGTACACGCTGCTCGTACTTTTCTGAATAGAAAAAATTATGAGGTTTTCTTAAAAATAGATGTCAAAAATGCATTTAATTCCCTAGATAGGGGGGCCCTACTTACAGAAATTCAAAAAGAAATGCCTGAAGTTTTTGGTTATATGTGGCAATCTTATGGGACCCCCTCAAAATTGTTATTCGGCGATAATGTTATAGAATCGTGTGTGGGATGTCAGCAAGGCGACCCTCTTGGCCCATTAATTTTTAGTTTGGCTATACAACCAATAATCACACAACTAAATTCTGAATTTAATGTATGGTACCTAGATGATGGTTCTTTGGGAGGAACTGCATCAACTGTATTGGAGGACCTAAAAATAATAATACAGCTTTTTAATCACATAGGTTTGAGTCTAAATTTTAACAAATGTGAAATCTTTTTTTCGGAAAAATTATCTGTTGAACAGTGTCATAATATTTATGATCAGTTCAATTCAATATGCCCTAATATATCTATTTTAGAAAAAGAAAATTTAACACTATTAGGTGCTCCAATATTTGATGATGCATTTGTTCCCATTATAAATTCTAAATTACATCACTTTGAAAACATTTCGGAACGACTTTTTGATTTAAAACCTCACATGGCTATGTACATTTTGCGCCTTTGCTTATTCGCTCCAAAATTCATGTATTTACTTCGTTGTTGTCCATTTTGGAAATTCCCATCGGTCACTCATATTTTAGATACTTTACTACAAAACTGCTTATCCAAAATTTTAAATTTAAAATTTGATGATCGTTCCTGGATGCAGGCAACTCTTCCAGTTAGGTTTGGTGGCATAGGTGTCCGCACGACGGAAGGTTTAGCACTTCCGGCTTTCTTGGCCTCTTGCCATAGTACGCTCGCCCTCATCACTGAAATATTGAACACTAATTTAAATGATGTTCGGGTGGCGTACATGTCAGAGGCGGGGGAGGTCTGGAGTGATCGTTTTCCGTCTGAGGACACCTCTATGTCAGAAAAGACCAAACAATCAGTTTGGGACACACCGGGTCTTAAATCTGTTTTTGCCTGCCTTCTGGAAGGATGTCCGGACAACACTGATAGGGCCCGGTTATTAGCTGTTGCCCAAAGCGATTCAGGGCATTGGTTACACGCACTCCCGTCCAACAATATTGGCACCGTGCTGGATCCTATAACTTTGCGTATTTCCATAGGTCTCCGGCTCGGTGCCAGGATTTGCGAGCCTCATTTGTGTCCGTGTGGGCAGGAGGTGGACACGTTGGGTCGGCATGGCTTGTCCTGTACCAGGAGTGCCGGCAGGTTGTATCGTCACGGGACTCTGAACAGTTTGATTCGTCGAGCACTTGCTACCGTCTCTATACCTGCGACGTTAGAACCTCCAGGCCTTTTTAGAGACGATGGCAAGAGACCCGATGGAATCACTCTAGTTCCATGGAGTCTCGGACGACCCCTGGTATGGGACGCGACGTGCGTAGACACCTTGGCCCCATCGCACGTAAGCAATACATCTGTGTGTGCGGGGGCCGCAGCCGACCATGCCCAAACTCTCAAGCGCCGTAAATATAATAATTTATTAGACAATTATTTGTTTGCGGCGCTTGCAATAGAGACAATGGGTCCATGGTCATCTGACATGAAAAAATTCATGTCAGATATGTCGGCCAAGCTTGTAACTGCTTCCGGTGACCAAAAAGCTGGCGGCTACTTTGCTCAAAGGCTAAGCCTGGCCGTTCAACAAGGAAACGCCGCCAGCGTTTTGGGAACCATGCCTCGCACGGCAATTTTAGATGGTTTATTTTATTTATGATTTTATCTTTTTTACTCTTGATTGTATATATTGTTAATTAGAAATAATTTGTATATATTTTAGCTTTAATAATTTCTTGTTATTTAGTTATAAATTTCTTATCCGTAATTGACAATAAATAGGTAGGTAAAAAAAAAAAAAAAATTAATCCCAGTTAGGATAAAATATTGCTACCTGAGGTCGGTCACAGATGTGCCGCTATCCCGAAGGACTAAACTGGAATGCGTCTGAAAAGTATGTCTCCCTTAACACATCCTGCAAACCGGAACACAGCAGCGCTTAACACTGCTGTTATAAGGCAGAAATAGGTGTGGAGATAGTGCCGTCGAAGTGGAACCACAAGAGGTTACAGCGCTTAAATTTCAGTCTTCAGGACTAAGTACCTTGGTACGGGTCACTTTCCGAAGTGCCAGAATAAGTTTCCTTCGCGTGGGCCTTGCAAAAATAAAAACTTGATTTAATTTATAAATCTTATACCCTTGCCTCCTTTAAATGTAATTAACATATAAGCAATGTATTACAATAAGGTCACGATCGCGACCTATCAATAACGTTCAGGTTATTTAATGAAACAAGAAACTTGATCTTCAGTTTCGCACAACAATGAGTCGACAGAATATCTAATTAATTTATACTGTGGTTAAAGTATTACGAAGGGATTAAATCCAAGGGTTAATCAGAGGGTCTTTTTATAAAGTTAAATATGTCTCACCAAGGTTCTCACAAGGTTCACTTATACACACAGCTAAGCTCGGTTACTGTTAAAATGTATGTGCGTATTAGAAATTAATTATAAGCAAGTGTGCTTAAACAGTGAAGGAAAACATCGTGAGAAAACTTGCACTTGAAAGATTTGTAAAAAAAATCTCAAAGGTATGTGAAATCTACCAATACATACTTGGCCAGCGCGGTGGAGTATGGCGTAATCCTTCTCATTCTGAGAGGAGACCCGTGCTCAGCAGTGGGACATTATGGGTTGATGATGACTTTTATAATAAAGGAGCAGTCTGCCTGATGGTAAGTGGCTATTTTGCCCATGATCATCTGTAATTAATCTCAGATAAGATAAGATTCTTACCTAAGATCGGCCACAGATGCGTTGCTGCCCATGAGGACTAAGTTAGAAAACCTCCGAAATCTCTCTTACCACACCCTACAAAACTGCTGTTTTAGACAGAAATAGATACAGAGTTGAACCACAAAAGGCTCTACCTTCAAAATGTTACCGACTATGGTCTTTCCCGATTTACTAGCTATTCAACAAACCTTAATAAGCAGTCACAACTAATAAAATAAAACTATTTCTTGGTACAATACAAAATACAAATTACAACTCAAACATCAAGAGCGTTCGTTTTCTTTTTTTTATGCTAACTCATACAATCGTACCAGCCAGTGACTTTTTAATACACATATTATTAATGATTATTATCATTATTTTTATTATAAAAAATAATGAAATAATGATAATAATCATTATTTTTTATATTATAAAAAATAATGATTATTATCATTATTTCATAATAATATATTTATTTTATAATAATATAAAACAATTAATGAAAATAATACTATAATTAAACAATTTGAATATATTGAATATATTTCTAACACAACTAATTCAATTCAGTAGGTACAGAACAGATGAAGCATTCGAAATAATTATAGAAATCGGCGGCCATGCCGAAGCGGCACCGAATTCTTTCTCGTCATACCAAATGTAGGTAGTAATGTTGGTGCGTCCGAGCACGCATTCTGGCATTGTATTCAAATTAACAGCTGACCTGTGTGTCGGTGGTGACCACTCGCTTATCTGAGTGACGTTGGCGAGGTTAGACTTTCACAAATATTACGGGAGGAATTTTGATAGTTTGAAGTTTTACGATTAAATTTACATTACATATTGAAGAATAGGAGGACTTAAAGTGTAAAAATTGAAGGTGTAATAAGAACTCTCTTTATACGATAATTCTTTGGCGACTCTATCAAGTGGTGGTAGCGTCAAGTGGTCTTGTTTTTTAGGTATAAGTATAAAAAAATTGAAGAGATGATTGTACTCCCGAAATACCATATTGATAAAGGATTAAAATGTAGAGCCAAAAATTAAAAATAATGCTCGAGCAAAAGCATTTAATATTTGAAAACATAGATGCCACGAGGTATTTTTAAAAGAGTTAAATGAAGAAAAAATATATTTTGATAGAATGTTTCGCATATTGTTTGCAATAAAATGCCATGTAGATTAACGAATTTAATTCTCGGTCAAACAAATATATAGATGTAATGAGCAATGCCGCACCTTTTATTTTTTTTTATAATTCGTATTTGATTCGTTACACATTAAAATCTATTTTCTTGTCTATGCCTTAACACATCCATAGACAAACATGACATAATTATATAGGCTCGTAATGACATCTCGCTATTGTTTACGCAGTTAAGTAATGTCTGAACAGTCAGGAGGTAACTAACGCTCTTCAGTAATCGGATTGTAGCAGGTGATATAACAATCGTCATCTATGTAGTGTTGTATGACATAATAGTATGCACACATGCATGCAGTCATTCATGCAGGCATGCTGTCTCCGGCTTAGCATGCAAACTAATTAGGACGAGAATGGAATGAAAAATAAAGCACGTGGAAAATAAAACTAAATAGATAGAAAGAAAGAAACATTTATTTCAAAGCCTGGAATAGGAAAAAGGTATAGGAAAGTCCTGTCTTATACATATTAAAGATTTTAAAGGTGGTAGAACCCTTTGTGGTTCGACTCTGGCGGTACCACAGTCACGCCTATTTCGGCCTCATAACAGCAGTGTTGCGCTGCTGTGTTCCGGTTTGAAGGGTGTGGTAAGGGAGACATACTTTGCCGAGGCGTTCTAGCTTAGTCCTCAGGGGTAGCGGTGCATCTGTGGCCGACCTTAGGTAGGAATATCTAATCCTATCTGGGGTTGATTACAGATGTCCATGAGCAGCAGTGGCCACTTACCATCAGTTGGATTGTATGCGCGTCTGCTACTCCTATATTATAAAAATCTAATCTATGGTTAAAGTTAGGTATTATTCAAATCTTATCCAGGATTGATTATAGATGTCCAGGCTTTGCCATTAGGTAAACTAAGTTCACGTTTACCATGTCAATATTATAAATACTCGTATATATAAGCAAATTATATATTGTTTTGATAAATAACATTATGCCTTAACAATCTCGAATAGACACGTTATATATGCTGTAGGTCAATGGTTATATACATAAGCTTAGTTGTGTAAACAACTTGTAT
Organism: Epargyreus clarus clarus; assembly: GCA_014595695.2. Classification (NCBI taxonomy): domain Eukaryota; kingdom Metazoa; phylum Arthropoda; class Insecta; order Lepidoptera; family Hesperiidae; genus Epargyreus; species Epargyreus clarus. The sequence continues at coordinate 1,962,916 of JACTTY020000005.1, read as the reverse complement.
ATAATGGCTGTAATACCTATTTGTTGGTAATGTCTTCTTTAACATGATGTCATTATTACTGTCATGGTGTAATATGTATATTTATATTATCACTAGTTTATATCTCGGCTTCGCTCGCGGTCAGAATATGATAACTCAATTTGATAACATTGTCAGGATGAAACATACGTTTGATTTTATGTAAAACAGTACTCTTTTGGGGACAAGGGCTACCCCATGTTCTTTTCTGGATCCCTGACATCGTGTGTACAAAATTTAATGATAATCGGTTATGTAAGGCGTGAAAGTTTAACAAACAAACTTAAGTTTTCATTTATAATATTAGTTAGGATTGTAGGGTATATAGGCTGCCTGTCCGCCTGTGTGCAAGGTTGAAGCCAAGCGAAGCGAGTAAGATGTGCTACGAAAATATTATAGTTACAGCGGTCGCGATTTTTACCTTGCTTCATGAGTCCAATCCTTCGCTTGTATTCGTCCACATAAAAAATATAGCTTAGGTATCAGAGCTGTTAGTTCAGCTAATATTTTTAGAGCGTATGTATGTATAAGTATGTTTTTGTATATGTTTTATTCCCTGTACAATGTACCTACATATGTATGTCTGATTCTTGGAACACTCCGTATTTCAAACGCTTGACGGGTTCTAAAATATACCTCGTAAGTTAAATTACATCATGTTATTTTTCTAAATTGTGTGAGTGACGTAGGCTACATCACTTTCCTTTGACTTAGGATTTTAAAAGCCGGGTTCTTGTATTTTACTAAATTGCGGTTAATAAACGAAATTTAATAAAATATATTTGTATAATATGCCTATTTAGTTCCCCAAGAACATCTATCAATTTCGCCGTGAACCTAAAACTCTCAGAGAAAACTGCAACTACGTCACATTTTCATTCCATTTCTAACGGAGTCACTGCATAGCTAAGAAGTAGGCGGGTTTTCTCCACACACATCTGGGCAGCCCGCCCACCTCCACCGTTACCCCCTTAACATTCAGTTGGTGCATAATCACCTTTATGTCTTCATAAATAGGGTCTGTGGAAAGCGCAGATGAGTTTGAGGCATCTGCATCTCGCGAGTGACAAGGACGCAAGATGCTAGTGAGATTAGAAGCCGTTTGGTGTATTGATCGCCCGCCGCCCAGTTGGGCGGGCGGGGTGGCGAAGCCATTTCGTTAATCTTACGCTATGTCTGCCTGGGGTGGATTTCAAATGAGTTTTCTGTGGATGTGCCATTGTTGTAATTATGATTGGGTGGCTTGGATTTTTTTATATACAATTCTATATATGCATGACGGAATTTTAAGAGGGCAGAGTCTGGAGAATACATATGTACAATGTACATAGCGAATGTATGTGATTTTCCTGTTAGAAAAGGGGATACGTCTGTAAATACGATCCTGTTTTATATAATATAGGAATAGCAGACGAGCATGCAGTCCACCTGATGTTGAGTTGTTACTGCCGCTCATAGATATCTGCAATCAACCCCAAATATGATTAGATATTCCTACCTGAAGTTGGCCTCAGATGCGCCGCTACCCCTGAGGACTAAGCTGAAACGCCTCGGAAAAGTATGTCTCCCTTACCACAACTTTCAAACCAAAACACAGCAGCGTTAAACACTGCTGTTAATAGGCAGAAGTATGTGTGGCAGTGGTGCCGCCAGAGTTGAACTGATGTATCTCATGCTGGGCACGAGTCTCCTCTCAGAGTAATAGGGGTTTAAGCTATAGTCCACCAAGTCCAGACAAGTGAGGATTGGTAGACGTCATATATCTTTGAGACTTTATATACCTAACTCTCACGGTTGCAGTGTCACTAATATTTTGTTCATCATTTAAGCAAGTGATACGTAACTATGGATGATAGTGTACGGGTTAGTAAGACCTATTAATTTTACCGTGTAAACCCTGTTATTAATCAATCCATAAGATTTTTGCCTACCAAAGATCGGACTTTGACATTTTAAGTATAAAAAAGTTGACAAATTTTGATCTTGGTTGGTTACTAAAGAGTAAACATAACATTCATTGATAGATATGACCATTGATTATTAATAACGAGTCGCCGTCTATCTTAAGATAGAAAGGTTTTTCAGAAATTACATCATATTACCTACTATTGCTATTTCTCAAGGTAGAGAGGTGTTATTCTCGTCCGATAGCCCACGTCATAAATTACCCATCCTATTACTATTGGTATTTTGTAAGTGGTTTCGATCGGGCTTATTAGATCGTGATAATTGTAGACGCACTGGTTGCGGCCGCAGGATGTAATGCAAGACAGAACCAGTTTTAGGGTTCGCTACACCTGATTGGAATGGAGAGTCCTTGTTGGTACATCTACATAATAATCTTGAAAAACATTTTGCTTATTACTCGTAAGTTAAGTTAAAGGCTTAGTAGGTATTATTTCGTTTTTTTCTATCCCTGCCGGCCGTTCAGTTCCGGTACCAGAATAGGGCTACGGTATCCCCTGCCTGTCGTAAGAGGCGACTAAAAGGGGGCTTCCGGGGTTTTACTTAGCTACTAAGGAAAACTATGGATTTAAAAGATCATTCTTACTCTTACAAATAACAAAACAATTCTTGGTACTGACTTCTGGCACATCTGGCGTAGATTTACTTTGTCTTGTCTTCAACGTCTTATGTATTGTGTTTGTGTAGACGGCAGTTACCACTTACCATTGCTAATGGGCAAAAAATATTTTTACAAATTTATTTTTTATACGGAACCCAACCCCACAAAGCACTCGCGCTCGCCGAGTTTTTTCAGCGACTCCTCGGTACACTTCACGTCGCGTTTTTCTGCAGTTATTCAATATTTCAGGTTTGTGCAATATCATGTACCATCTTCGTTATGTTCGTGCCACGGTTGGGAAATCCAGACACCTCTGGTGGTGTAACTGGGTTGAACCGATACATCATGATTGATTAGATGTGAAATACTTTTTTATATAGGAGTAGCAGAGCATGCTGTCGACCCGATGGTATAGCCCGCGTAAAACTGCTAGTCCGCTCTGAATATAGAAATGAATCGCGTCGACATAACAAATTGTATGACACCTGCTCGCAACAACTTCAGAGCGGACTAGCAGTTTAGCGCGGACTATAAGCGGCTACTGTCTATGAACATCTGTAACGAACCACAGATAAGATAACATTCTTACCTAAGGTCGGCCACATATGCAGCGCTGCCCCAGAAGACTAAGCCTAATGCCTCGGAAAAGTATCTATGAGATATTTAGTTCTCGTTCGATTTTATTTGATTTTCTAGGCTTAATTGGCTAGAGCCCTAAGGCGGCAGATTTTGGAGAGTATAACTGGAGATCATACGAATATTCTTTTTTATCATATAGGAGTAGCAGGCAAGAAAGCAATCCATCTGATGGTAAGTGGCTACTGCCGCCCATGGACATCTGTAATCAACCCCAGATAGAATTAGATATTCCTTCCTAAGGTCGGCCACAGATGCGCCGCTACCCCTGAGGACTAAGCTGGAACGCCTCGGAAAAGTCTGTCTCCCTTACCACACCCTTCAAACCGGAACACAGCAGCGCTTATCACTGCTGTTATTAGGTAGAAATAGGTGTGGCGTCGGTGCCGCTGGAGTCGAACCACAAAGGGTTCTACTACCTTCAAAATTTCTAAGAGGTTTTAATATACGAGCGATAGCCTGAGTCAGCGACCCCCATCTAGCCCCTAGTCGACTTTCTTTTTCTCCAACCAAATTTCTGAGACTATCTCTTAACGCTCTTTATTTTCGTCACTGATCGTTTTACTTACTTCTTTCTGTCTTATGATAGCGCAGCACTGCTAGACTGGTTTGAAGAGTATACCAGAACATACAATAATACGAATGCGATAGTAAAATACAATATTTTTATCTTTGGTATCATTTCTGATTTTACGAAGTGCATTGCTATTCAAAGGCTTTGCTTTAAGGCAGTATTTCATCATCATCAACCCATTACTGTCCCACTGCTGGGCACGGGTCTCCTCTCAGAATGAGAAGGATCAGGCCATAGTCCACCGCGCTGGCCAAGTGCGTATTGGTAGACTTCACATACCTTTAAGATTTTTTTTATTATAAATCTCTCAGGTAGGCAGGTTTCCTCACGATGTTTTCCTTCACCGTTTAAGCAAGTGATAATTAATTTGTAATACGCACATAAATTTAAAAATCAGAGGTGCGTGCCTGGGATTTGAACCTCGGACCCCTCGATCGAGGTCAGGCAGTATTTACTTCGCTTTTTCTTTAACAATATGAACCCCTTATTAAATCCGTCTCAAACAATAGCACATTTTCCAAAAAAGAAAACAAAAACCAAAGAGTTGATAAACAAACCAGACTGCACCCCTACATCTGGGGGGATCACCCCCACAAAGGTACGGAAGCACGCTGAAAGGCTCGAATATTAATTATCGCCACCCTCTCCCTAGGGGTGAGTGCCAGGCACCGAAACCCCTGGAAATTCTCTGTAATAATTATTCGGTTCTGTTCAGGCGTCGCTCTTTGTGTTGCTAGATAAAGGATACATTGTTGAATGTAAAAGATATAATAATATATGTAGTTAAATATATTTTGTTGTGTGTATCCTTATGTTTAGAATATAGAATTTAAGATTGAAGGTGGTAGAACCCGCTGTGGGTCGACTGGGGTGGCACAACCGCTACCACCTATTGCTGCCTAATAACAGCAATGTGAAGCGCTGCCGTGTTATGGTTTGAAGGGTGTGGTAAGGGAGACACACTTTTTCGAGACATTCCAGCTTAGTGTGTGTGTGTAGACACATCGTATTGTAAGTATTTATTACTCGAATTTTTATAGGAGTGGCTGACGAGTACACAGTCCTCCTCATGGAAAGTGGTTACTGCCGCCCATGGACATCTGTAATCAACCCCACACAGGATTAGATACTCCTACCTGAGGTCGGCACAGATGCGCCGCTACCTCTGAGGACTAAGCTGGATCGCCGCGGAAAACTCTGTCTCCCTTACCACACCCTTCAAAACGGACCACAGCAGCGCTTAACACTGCTGTTATGAGGTATAAATAGGTGTGGCGGTGGTGCCGCCGGAGTCGAACCACAAAGGGTTCTACCACCTTCAATTCCTTCACCTTTTCCATTATGTTCACACCTTAAGTCCAACATATTGTCTGTCGGTCTCAATGCTACGGTATTCACTATAACGTATTCGGATCAAGAATTTGAGATTTGTAAGGGTAACAATAGTTTTCCCTAACAAAGGTTTTGAGGTCGTCAACAACATTTATATTATACTACACAGTATCGAGGGTTGCTGTCATTATCTACATTTTGGAAATACTTATTGAACTATCTGTCTGTCTGTATGGTAAGTCTGTGTTCTGATTTGAAGGGTGTGGTAGAGGAAACATACTTACATACCCGAGGCATTCTAGCTTAGTCTTCAGGTACAGTAGGTAGTAGACATCAGGTAGAAATCTAAACTTATCTGGGGTTGATTACAGATGTCCATGGGCGGCAGTAGCCACTTACCATCAGTTGGACTGCATGCTCGTCTGCTATTCCTTTATTATATAAAACAGGATCGTATTTACAGACGTATCCCCTTTTCTAATAGGAAAATCACATACATTCACTATGTACACTGTACATATGTATTCTCCAGACTCTGCCCTCTTAAATACCGTCCAATGAATCTCTATGAAACTCTCTCAAACTCCAGTAGAGATACTACGTTACTCCCTGTTTTAGCAACTTCAAGCTACTTTTATCGAAATCACTACCAAAATGGTAGTTATAAAGATCATTTTACGTTGAACTTTTCATGTGGCGCTTGTGACTTTTTGGAATTTCTATGAAAACGAGATCGATGCTCTTAAAAAGGAGAGACTACTACGAAATGAAACTCTACATAGAGAACCTAGAGTTGGTTTTCATTTGAGGTATAGTTCTGGTAGACCAATTTAAATATGGGACATTTAAGATGGTTCTCTGGGGAAAAACAGGGGGAGGGGTCCAAGCGATATTAGACACTTTTCACATACCCCTAAAGGTTTATAAGGGTGATAATCGCGTAAAGGTTGGTGGATTTAGGTCGTTTATGAGTTGTGAGTGCAGATCGATTTGCTCTGGGGAGACGGGGCGAGTGGAAAATTCTATTCTGAAAGTTATGTGCTTTGTGTTATATGATTCATTATTTTGAAGAGAATATTTATTTGGAGAACTTTGTGGAGACTTTTCGGAGAAGTTATGAAGGTTGTAGATACCTTTGTTCAACTCCGATGGCACCACAGGCACATCTAATTCTGCATATTAACAGCAGTGTTAAGCGCTGTTGTGTTTTGTTTTTAAGGGTGGAGAGACGTTCCGTTTCCAACGTTTCCTAGGCATTCCAACTTAGTCCTCAGCGGAACCGACGCAACTGGTCTAGGATGGGGAGACGTGCTCTTCCGAGGCATTCCAACTTACTTCTTAAGGGAAGCGGCGCATCTGGTCTTGTCTGAGGTTGATTGCAAATGGCCATAAACGGTAGTAGCTACTTAACATCAAGTGGACTGCAAGCTTGTCTGCTACTTCTATACTATATTTGAAAAAATAAAATAAAAACAATAATTTTATATTGAACCATAGTCGGTAGAATGACCAGTGATAAGACTGATATGGGTTCCGGTGGTCCCGAGAAACCTGTTCTCATTATCACTGACGCACACCATAGGTCATATGTTGATTCAGACGAAATGTTTCTGAAATAAAGGTGTTCAAAATTGGCTCTCGGACTATGGCTTGGTCCAAGTACAGACGTATACCAAATTTCAACTCATTTTGTCCAACAGTTTCGGTGCAAATTGGCTGTGACAGATAGTCGAACAGACGTACAGTATTTCTATAAGTGTTAGGTTTTTTGTGTATTCGTACGGAACCCTAGAAATCGTCAAAATCGATGCAGTTTCCGAGGGTCACCGAATTTTGCCCATTTTGCATATATATTCGAAACTATAATAAATTACTATTATAATATAATTATAATAATTATTTTACGAAGTGTTAAAATCATCTGAAAATTTAAAACAATAATTTTCTTTTTGAACTATCATAGTTGGTAGAATGACTATCGATAAATAATTATTAGTGACTAGCTGACCCGGCAAACTTTGTACCGCCTCAAAATCTATTTATCAAATATATTTCATATAAAATATAGCCTATGTTACTCGTGGATAATGTAGCTTTCGAATGGTGAAAGAATTTTTAAATCGGTCCAGTAGTTTCTGAGCCTATTCATTACAATCAAACAAACAAAGTTTTCCTCTTTATAATATTAGTATAGATAACGCTTCACGATTTCCGGTGGTCCCGAGAAACCTGTTCTCACTTATCATTGACGCACTATGTTGATTCAGTCGAAACGTTTCTGAAATAAAGGTGTGTTTGTCCAAAATTGGCTCTTGGACTATGGTATTTTCAAAGGACATGATAGGTAGTTTCTACTGCCTGTGGACTATTGTAACAAACTCTATAAAGAACAAGGATTATATTTGAAATTGATCATAGATGCTTTGGCCTTGTGGACACACTTTTCCATTAAAATAATAAACTGATTTAAGAAAAATAGGTGTCGCAGTGGTTTCACCTTCTTGGTGGCATCATACTGTTTAAACTTCCTTTAAAAATGAATTAACGTTTGAGTGTTAATCTCGACATTTATAGTCACACGCTAAGGTTCCAGTTAAGGATGATATAAATACACACGTAGACAAGTACAAACACCCAGACCCAGAATAATAGGTAACTTCATTAGATATCTGAAGTAGAAGATTAAACCCAGTTTATAATAATAATAATATTTTATTCAAGACAATTGCAGCACACAGTACAATTTTGAAACTAAGTATACGTACAAACATGAAAACAAAATAAATAAACTGAAAAAAAGGACACAAACACAAAAACAAATACTTACGAAAATTAAAAAAAGATAAAAAAAATAACAATACAATCAAAAGGAAAAAACAAAGAAGGTTATAATTACCTAATTTTATTAAAATACTATGCGCTGCAATTGCGAAAGGTTTACATGTAAGATCGTTATAGTATCCGGTAAAACGACTCATCGGGTATAAGAAAATGTATCACCAAATACCACATGTAGAATGACTGGCTGATAAGAGCTTACGATAACCGTACGATACGGGTGCCAATGTTCCCGGGAAACGAGTTCTGACTCCGAGTTATCACGTACACTCAGACACAGTATTATAGGTAGATATCTATTACAAGACTTTTTTATAGGAGTGCCTGACGAGTACACAGTCCTTCTCATGAAAAGAGGCTACTGCCGCCCATGGACATCTGTAATCAACCCCACACAGGATTAGATACTCCTACCTGAGGTAGGTACCTGAGGTCGCCACAGGTGCGCCGCTACCCCTGAGGACTAAGCTGGAACGCCTCGGAAAAGTCTGTCTCCCTTACCACACCTTTCAGATCGGAACACAGCAGCGCTTAACACTGCTGTTCTGAGGTAGGAATAGGTGTAGCGGTGGTGCCTTCGAAGTTTAATCACTAAGGGCTGTAGCGTCTTCAAAACTTTGCTATTTCTATATTACAAAATAATCTGAATTATAATGATTTCTGTCAATTTATATACCTAAATTAGCTGACCCGGCAAACGTTGTGTTGCCATATAAATAAAAAAAATGTTAAGGGTGAACAACCCTTACCACTTAGGGGTATTAAACATAGATAGTAGCCGATTCTCAAACCTAATGAATATGCATATAAAATTTGGTGAAAATCGGTAAAGCCGTTTCGGAGGAGGACGGTAACTAACATTGTGACACGAGAGTTTTATATATACCTAAAATATCTTTTTTCAAGAGGACACTTCCTGCCGAAAAGATACTAACCTACTTAGGTTCTCCAATCGCAAAATTATCTCAATTGAAGACGTGTCAAGTGGATTACTCCTATCAAAATTTTATTAAAGTGTAAGTCTTGATACACTGATAAGATATAGATGTTTTCGCTACCAGACTTATCTGGACAGTAGCTTCAGATCTAGATCAGCTAATCCAAAATTGTGTAAAAATATTTAATAAGACTTAATCTGTAGTTACAAATAAAGTATGTTACATCTGTCGGTAATTTTGAAATAAGTAATTTGTATTTTGTAAGTACATAGATTTATTCTTTTTACGATTGAAAAACACGAAAATCTGTTTTTAACCGACTTTCCAAAAGAAGAGAGGTTATCTATTCGACGCGTATTTTTTTTTTCGGCGTCATATTGGACCCGCTGTTTACGCCGTTATCCAACGAAATATATTGAGCGCCGACTTCAGAACTTTGTACTAAACCAACATTTATTTGAATTATCTTTTACTTTGTAGTGACATAGAAGTCGGTTTTATTTCTTGTCAATAATAATAAATAAAATTAACGCATTTCTTTTGAAAATAAAATTTTAATAAAAAAAAGTTCTGCAAATGCTGGCGGAAAAAAGATTAGTAAAAGTAAAATTATCACATCATCTAACACACCTAAAACACAAAGGTACCTAATTAAGATGCTCTAAGGCAAAATACATTACAGGTACCTTTCAAATTCAAAATTGATTGAAAGAACAGAGTAAAACAATTTTGATGGAATTTTCACAGTATAATAAACAACTGAAGCAAGATGAGTATAGGCTTCCCATAAAAATTGGAGATGCTGCCTTGGAAATCTATTTTATCTGAGAATTACTAATGATTTTTTAACAGAGCCTTCTTCTAACACTTTTCTAATTCCTTTTATAAATAATACGTGATCTAGCTAGCTACCAACAGAGCTATCTCCAAAACCGGGTTACTTATCAAGATAATCGGCCGATAATTCGTTTCAAAGATAATTCCGTATTTGTAGTCCACTCGAGATGGAAGTTGGGACTGGCGGTAGAATCTAATCTATCGCTAGAATGGTGCTAATGTGTTACTAACGTGGATGAAGTAATAAAATAGACCTCTAGTTTTGAAAATGACATGCACTTTTAGCGCAAGTGCGCACTTTTGGCTTTTAGGTGTCGTTAGGGAGACATAGTCGTACGTTTCCGAGGCATTCCAGCTTAGTCCTCAGGAGTAGCGGCGCATCTGGGGGCGACATCACAAATGTCCGTGGGCGGCAGTAGCCACCGTATATGCTCGTCTGCTGCTCTTATATTGCATATAAAAATGTAAATTAATTAAAGTTTATGGTTTAATGCCATTTTCTGTTCTGAACTGTGTAAAAAAATCGTATTTAAAATTGTATTGTGATCTGTTTGTCTATATGTCTCTACTACTTTGAAATTATTGAACATCTTTCGATAATAATTTCATATAAGATCGATTTTATAGCGAGTACGTACCTAACCATCGTTACCTATCATTAATTTATTAAAAAAATGTTTAAGATCTATTTCACAGATGTATACAATAAGACGATAATGACACTTTATGAATATAATCTGGAGTCTATTTTGTACTACATCTATGGTCACTCACATGGGCTTACCGACACACCTATCTATGAGTGTTCGAAAGGAAATATTTCGATTTGTAAAAGATTAGTTGTCACTTAAGATTTCTAGGATGTAGGACAAAGAAAGCATTATATTGGCTATTAGATTACTAGATTAATTTTACAAGTATCTATTCACCTATTACCTAATCTCTAAGGGTAAAATTAGTTTTTTTTTTTTTTATAATATAGGAGTAGCAGATGAGCATGCAGTCCATCTGATGGTAAGTGGTTACTGCCGAACATGGACATCTGTAGCCAACCCCAGATAGGATTAGATATTCCTACCTGAGGTCGGCCACAGATGCGCCGCTACCCCCGAGGACTAAGCTGGAACGCCGGAAAAATATGTCTCCCTCATCGTCAACCCATTACTGACACTGCAGGGCACAGGTCTCCTCTTGGAATTAGAGGAGTTTAGACTATAATTCGTGTATTTATAAAAAACAATTTGGTATACTTTTAAATATTTAATTTTTACATTATCATTATTTGACTTGACTAAGTACACACCATTTCTTCTTAAAACAACGTATTTCTTTAATACAAACACATGTATGAGTAAGTAACTTCACTGTCTTATAAAATTCCGATTACGTCTGCATTCCCGGGCCTACAATTAGATATATTGCCACCAGCTTCCCCACTGACCGTGGTATGGTTTCCAAATCACCTCCACAAGTTGGTCATTCTTAATCAGGTGTGTCTCTGTATAATAATAGTTGAGCTAGCATTGCTTCGCGGAAGCATTGCTACGAGAGTTGAATTAAAACATCCTCTTACTCCGACCAGTAAGGCTGACCTACCACGTTTCTCTTCAGTACCCTTAGTATGAGTTTTAACGTTTTGACAAAAATGGCTGTTTTTGTTTTTGTTTACATATTTCCCATATACTTTCAATCAGTTCTGAGACAATCCGCTAGGGGCGTTGATTGGAAATGTATAGGCAAATACGTAAACAAATACCAAAACAGTCATTTTTGTTAAAACGTAAAAACTCATACTAAGGGTACAGTAAGCAAGGTGTCGAAGGATTGGACAGTAGTGGACGAGAACCAGAGCTCTGGCTACCCTGGACGCTGGTTTGATAGACTAGCAGTACCGTTAGTCGACTCGATGATTGAATACAAGTGAATGAACATAGCCCATTCAATAGTTTCGAGGAATCTTAGCGGGATATTTTGTCATTCGCGTGTGTTGTGAGATGATTGGCTGGGCTTGGGAGGGAAGGGAGTTTAGTGAGAGCAAGGAGGACCTTTTAAAAGATTTGGTAACTTTGGTGTTTTTTAAGTGATTGGATAAACTTCTAGACATTATTAAGATAAATCATGATATACACTTTGATGATTATTTATGTATTTACGAGATTAATATTCATTCATCACTGTAATTCTTATTTATTCCGGAATGCCAGTAATTTAAATACTTACTCATTTAAAATTCATCCGAAAATGGAAAAAGTCTCTAGGAAATATACATACTATGTGCTTCAACATAGTATTTAATACAAATTATACCGAGATATTCATAAATTGATTGATTTCATTAAGGTACCTAATTGTAAAAAATCTATGAATCGACATCAAATAGACAATATCAAAGTAAACAACAATCTTACAGCAAAAACACAAAACTAAGTCCCCCAGCTATTGTCTAACGCAAAATCGGTGGAACAAAGAGACTAAAAGAAGAAATGACATCTTTAGACGAAAGGAAGTGTAAAAAAAGCGGAGAGCGCGGAAGCGGCGGCCATTGGCTCTGAGATGCGGTGCCCATATTGATGGGACGAGATGGTAATGCTGAGAAGAGGACTGTGTGAGCATACGCTAATATAAACGACATGAATGAAAGATACGCTGAATTCTGAGGACGCTTACGTAACTTTAGTTCTGATATTTGAAGTCTAGACTCTAGACAAAATGGATTTACGAATATAAATGTTTAGTATAGAATTGTTAGCTATGTTCACTTGAAGTACAGTACATTTTTGTCTGTCTGGCAGTCTGTACTTAAATACTCTGAATAATGGCTACCATTGAATAGATTTTGAAGAGATATTTGCAAAAAATAGCGCACTTATCAACTAATTATAACTAAAGAAATATCTGGGATTGAAACTTACAAAACATTCACAGACGATATAGGTTGTACAAAAGAGCCTTATTTTCATTTATTTCTCTACTTAGAAAGATTGTACTTGTCGACGTAACAAGTATTGTTTTCCGCTGCTAAATAAAATAAAACATAAATGCTACGCGAACAGAACCACAGATTATTTACAGATGACGATTACAGACGAATTACAGATTAAATATTCTGGAACACCTCAAATCTTAGGTTCTTGCGTAAATGCTCACTAGCTTTATAGTTTTAGATCATTGTTTTCAAGTGCTGTAAAGCTTACACTGTCGCCAACGATTCTGATTGATGCTTTCCAATACCTAACATCAATCCTTACCATCCAGTTTCCTCAATAAATCGTAACAGAGATCGAATAACTCTACCACCACGACACAAAACTACTTAGGATTTCTCTCACAATTCAAATTCCATCAAGTTTTAGTGGTCTTTTGAGTTTAACGGACGGTGGTCGAGATGAGAATATCTGATCGGATGATGGTAGATAATCTTTATCTTGTTTCATAAACCTTTACTGGAGTGGACCGGAGCAGAATACGTGATGGGAGAAGGGCATTAATTTGCAAATTGTGCCTCCGTGCAGAATATGTAAGCGTTGACTCATTGGTTCAGTTGTTATCTTGTGGTGTCTGCAAAACCTTTTGTGGGGTGAAAGTGTTTTTTAACAGCCGTCATTTAAGTAAGGAGTTTTCGTGAGCAAACATACCTATCTACTACCTACTACCTATTTTCCGTCGCTATGTGCTATATCAGTAAAATGCATCAAATATATTATGTATCGTCGCTATGAAAATAGTGAAGGATTTAAACCTTATGTTTAGGTATTAGAAAAGCATGATAAGTAGGTCTGCAGGTGGTAGAACCCTTGTTGGTTCGACTTTGGAGGTACCCAGTGGTACCTCGGTATCTGTCTATAGTAGTACTGTTAACGTTCAGCGCTGCGGTGTTCCACTTTAAAGGTGGTAAGGGAGACATACTTATGTATCCACTTATCCGAGGCATTCCACCTTAGTCCTCAGGGTTACTAACGCACCTGTAGCCGACTTCAAGTAGGAATCTTATTTTATCTGGGTTTGATCACAGATGCCCATAGGCGGCAGTAGCCACTTACCATCAGGTGGACTCGTTAGTTATTTCTAAATCTTTATATATTTCTTGTGTGCGTGTGTAAGTCACTGAACTCCTCCTAAACGACTGGACTGATTTTGATGAAATTTGTTGTGTGTGTTCTAGGGGACTTGAGAATGGTTTAGATACACAATTTAGTCCGGTCTTATATATAAAATTCTCGTGTCGCAATGTTAGTTACTGTACTCGGCTTTACCGATTTTCACCAAATTTTATATGCATATTCAGCAGGTCTGCAATCGGCTACTATCTATTTTTCATAGTGATAAGGGTTGTTCACCCTTAACAATTTTTTTTATTTATATGGCAATACAACGTTTGCCGGGTCAGCTAGTATATTATAAAAACGTCATGCTATACTATTTAAACGTGTTGCGTACCTTTGTGAATCTATAATACTTATTATATCATCCACTAGACGTCGTATATCAAGCATAGAATAAATACACTTGAGGCTACAGTGAAGTATTCTTGAAGATAAGCGTCACAGATCGATCATACCACTCAATATCAATATTTATTGTCAAGATATATTTAAAACCTTTTCCCAGGATTATATTGATTACAGGTTTGTTCCGCTTAAACACTATCGAATATGGCTAAAAATAGTTTTTTTCATTTAAAGTCAACATATACTTAATTTTGTTTAACTGCATTGCACCTTTTTATAACATAATTTGTCTTAAGACGTAGTAGCGCTGCTGCGGTCCAAGAGTGTTTTTTAGAGTTCCATACCCAAAGTGTAAAAACAGGAGATACATTTACTTATATAGCTGCCATGATAAAAAACTAAAAATGTAATTTTGATAAAAAATTGATGATAGGGAACCCTCCGTGTAAGAGTTCGACTCGCACTTGGTCAATTATTTATAAATTATTATTTGGTACATAAGAAAACGTAAAAGAAGGATACCAAGACAATTTAAAAAATATATCATAAACATCAGGACACTCGTATAGTGCCAATAGCCAGTGCGCTAGTGGCACTCACCTGGATCTGTCGTTACAGACGGTCCCCGCAGTTCTCGGTACTGCACAATGCCGCATTGTAGGATCTCGCTTATCGCCACTGGACACCGCAGCAGAACTCACATGCTTAGACAAACAAACAAACACGGAAACAAGCTTACATTGATTTATTTTCAACTGCATTGCAGCTATTTTTGCCTTAGGAATCAGTTGCGCTGCTGTATTCTGGTTTGAAGAGGTATTTTAGGGTTTCGTACCCAAAGGGTTAAAACGTAACCCTATTGCTGTTTCCGGTGTCTGTCTGTCTGTCAAAGGGCTTTTTCTCTTGAACCGTCTGTTCTGAAGTTGTTGCGAGCAGGTGTAGTCATACAATATACTATGGCGACGCGATTCATTTCTATGTTCAGACTAGCAGTATTGCGCGGACTATAATAAGGTACCTACATTCACTTTTTTGTGACATTTCTTCTGGGTCCTCGGAAAAAGGAACACATCTTATATACCATATGTATTTAATACCTACCTGCTTAGCTTGCATTTTCTTTAACAATAACCTAATCTTATACTTTTTATATTTTTCCGGCGAAATTGGCACGAATTTTGATTAATTCGTCATGTGTTACAAATCTTTCTTGGAAAGAGGAAAACTGAAATAGGAAGTGCGAGTCACAGGTTTGATTCCGAAAAGTGAAGCAATCACTTTGCACTTGTGTGCGTGAGACTAACTTGGCAGACTTATTCTGGTTTGATAGCATTAAATGTGTTTTTAACTGGATGTTGAAGCGTTGTTTTTGTTTTTTCTTAAAAAAGGGAACATAGTTTTATATAGCTTCAAAAAATATTTTTATATTTCAGCAAATTGGTTACTTATAATTATTCAAAGGTGAGGCTTTATGAAGGCTTTAAGCCTTAGATATGAGACCCTTGAGTTACAGTAAGGTATAGAGCGCCGACTTCAGAATTTTTTACTAAACCAATATTTATTTGAATTATTTTTTACTTTGTAGTGACATAGAAGTCGGTTGTATTTCTTGTTATTTTTTTTTAAGATTTATTAATTCTAACGGGTGATAATGAGTACATTTACCACATTATCATTACTGAGCAATAGTCATTGATATTATTCAATAGTCGTATGAACCTAGTAATAATTATTGATTAAAAAAATCTATGGCTGTGCATATAAATAAACATACCAGAATAAGCCTCACCCGCACCTATTGTTCCAACCTATAGCGGATTCTGCGTATCAACAGATCACGTCTGCTTACTGAATACTAATCGCTAAATATTTAAGGTATCTATATAGAAATCTTAAGAAGAATCTAGTGAAGTTTCTTTGTTGAAGTCATGCATGCGTCCCGTGATCGATTACCAGGCGTCTAATGATATACCAGGTGTATAACAAAATCCCCTCCGAGGAGCTGCCACCTTGTCGTGGTGGAGGGGCTTGCGTGGCCCTACGATCCCCAAGGCTATGCCGGTAGGGATTCCCATACCGGACAGGCTTGGTGGGGAGGGTCCAGACTAAGAGTGGCTCACCCTCGTCGGGACTCAAAATGGTTCCACCAGGCGGGGAAGGTGCAAGGCGAATAGCTTGCACGAGGAGTCTCTTCCAATCGGGAGAGCCCTAGGCGGGCTCGGTGTGCACTTGTGCCACCGTGCAGGCTACGGTAATTTGCCTAGCTACCGTCGATATCGTAATCCCACCCAGGAGAGGTGTCGTGGTCATGTCTCGCGGCCTCTGGTGGGACCGAGGGTCTTGCCTTAATTGGCCGGACTGCGAGGAAGAAAACCTCTATAAAAAATCACCCTAATCCCAAGCGGCGGCGCACCGCGAGGGGATGCATGGCTGGCGGGGAGGCCAGTCACTAGTGCGACTCCCGCCACGGTACCGGCCGACACCGTGGTGGGTTACGCCCAGGCTTACCCGGGTACAGGGGGCACTGCCCGGGTGGACCGCTTATCCCCCATACTCGTGGGAACAACAATGGCGGATCAATTTAAAAAACCAAAACAAAGAACAAAAGCACACGACACAAAAAACACACGCACACACACAAACACACATAACACACAAAACATTGATGAGGGGGAGGCATCCGTATCGGATGTGAGTGGGAGTACACAGGTGGGTACCGGCCGGAACCGCCTGTGGAGGAGCCGAAGGAGACAAAATTTGAGTCCTTCGGTTACAGCGCTGTCGAGCGATGAAGATGTTGCGCCAGTCGCAACAGTTGCTCCGGCGAAGGTTAAGAGCAGGAGGAAAGAGTTCCTCATTCAAACAGAGACCTGCAGTGAAGGGGCGACACAGGCACAGCTGACGTCAAACGTAGCTTCAGCAGGAGTGGAAGACGATCGTTTGGCCTTAGAATTAAAGGAGAAGGCCCTTAAGGATGTCAGCGTGATCCTTAACGTGACGGCAAAGTCGAAACACCTAAAGGGTACTTTTCACAAGGCCCTGAAGGAGGCGGCCCAGTCGTTGATAGTAGCAATAGAAGCCTTACATTCTAGGTCTTCTACGGAAGAAACTGCCAAACTGCAGGCGGAAAACACACGCCTGAACGGAGAGATGGCAGATCTCCGTAGAGAAATGTCAGAGCTCAGGGAAGAGTTAGTTTGCCTTAAAAACAGCTCGCCACGGAAAGAGTCGCCTCAAACGGCTAACAGCAATGAGGAGCTGTCTAGGCACATATTGCTACAAGTTGGGGGCATGCTAGATGCGCGCCTAGAGGCGTTGGAGAGTAGACTGCCTTCGCGTACACCTGACTGCAGCTACACGTTTGCCGAGGCTGCCTCTAAGCCGCGTAACAAGCGAGAGGTGCCGAGACCGGTGGAGGCCTCCGGCAAGGAGAATGGGAGTAGGAAGAAAAAAGGGGAGGCTGACATTGCATCAGCCCCAAAAAAGGCCGACAACCGACCTCCCCCGCTGACACCTGCACCCAAGGAGGGCCAGTGGGTTTTGGTTACCAAGCGGGGAAAGAAGAAGAAGGGAAATCCTCAGGTGGGTGCTCATGCAGCAACGAGCAGTAAGGGGAAGAGGAAAACTCCTGCCGAGAAGGTCGAAAAGCCAAAAGCCAATCGGCCAGGGCCTGTAAAGCTCCGCCCTCCTCGCTCCGCGGCTGTAGTTATTACACTGCAGCCGGCAGCCGAACAGCAAGGAGTAACTTTTGCCAAAATTTTGGCAAAAGCGAGGGCGGATATTGACCTCCCGAGCCTTAATATAAGCGGTCTAAAATTCCGTACTGCTGCTACAGGTGCCCGCATTTTGGAGGTACCAGGAGCCTCTAGCGGCGACAAGGCGGACTCCCTTGCTGAGAAACTCCGGGAGACCCTCGATGACGGAGTCGCCATAGTATCCAGACCGGTGAAATGTGCAGAAATGCGGATCACCGGCCTGGACGACTCCGTATCACAGGAGGATGTCGCTGTCGCCGTTGCACGGGATGGAGGCTGCCCTAAGGAGGCAGTAAATGTGGGTATAATTAGACCCACTCCTCGGGGCGTCAGTTCCGTCTGGGTGCGGGCTCCCGTCACGGCGGTGAAAAAGATGGGTAGTCTCGGCCGCCTGTTAATAGGCTGGGTTTCAGCAAGAGTGGAGGTGCTGCAGCCAAGAACACTGCGGTGCTTCCGGTGCTTGCTCAGCGGGCACGTCAGAGCACAGTGCACCGCAGAGGCTGACCGCAGCGAAGAATGCTATCGCTGCGGTAAACCTGGCCACAAAGCCAATGCATGTACCGGCACACCTAAGTGCTCGGTATGCGCGGCGGCAAATAGGCCGGCCGAGCATCGGTTGGGGAGTAAAGCGTGCTCCCCACCGAAAAAGAAAGGGAAGAGCGCCAAAGCCGCTACAGCTCCTGCTCCCGTTCCCGCGCCAGCTACTGGTACTGCTGCTCCGAATGCCGCCACATCTACTCTGGCAGCCGCCGATAGTCCCCCATCTGAAGGAGGGACTGGGGAGGTAATGGCCACACAACTCAATTAAGTATGGCCCATCGCCTACTCCAGGCTAATATCAACCACTGCCGTTCTGCTCAGGACCTTCTAGTTCAGAGTATGGCGGAGTGGTTGATAGAAGTGGCGGTGGTGGCGGAGCCCTACTTTGTCCCCCCAATTAACAACTGGGTGGGGGACCAAGATGGATTAGTGGCCATTACGAGCTCCAGAACACTTAGTGTGCCGCCCCTAACTATGATCAAGAGGGGCAAGGGCTATGTGGCTGTGCAGTGGCGGGACTGCGTCCTCGTTGGGGTCTACTTCTCGCCCAACAAACTACTTGTCGAATTTGAGGAATTCTTGGGCGAGTTGGAGACCCTAATAGGACAGATTCAGACTCGCCGTGTGCTCGTCCTTGGGGACCTCAACGCCAAGTCAACGGCATGGGGCTCCCCTAAGACGGATGCTCGCGGCGAGGTCTTGGAGGAGTGGGCGACGACGACCGGCCTCTTAGTGTTAAATCAAGGGTCGGCAAACACATGCGTGCGACAGCGGGGGGGTTCTATTGTGGATGTCTCGTTCGCATCCCCCGCTGTGGCAAGCATCGTCCGGGGCTGGAATGTTCTGGAGGGGGTGGAAACACTGTCGGATCATTTATACATCCGGTTCGACGTGTCCCCCTCACCAGAACACCCGGGCCGTCGTCGCCCAAAGAAATCGACGCCGAGATGGGTGCTGGGGAGTCTCAATAAAGACTTTCTGGTAGAAGCTGCCATAGTCCAGGCCTGGCTGGCTCCACCTGAACCTGTGGAGGTGGAAGGGGAGGCGGAATGGTTCCGGGGTGCCATGTCGAATATTTGTGACGCAAGCATGACCCGTGCCAAGCCGCATCCCCCAAAACGCCGGGTGTACTGGTGGTCCCACGAGATCGCAGTGCTTCGCTCAGACTGCACAGTGGCGAGACGCCAGTACGCCAGGCACCGCAGGTTGCGCCGACGTGAGTCCGATCACGGCTCGGTGGAGCAGCAGCTGTACGAGGCCTATCGAGAGCGACGATTGGCCCTACAGCTGTCCATAAGCCAGGCAAAGGAAAAGGCCAATACGGAGCTTCTCCAGACCCTTAGTCACGATCCGTGGGGGCGCCCTTATAAGATCGTAAGGGAAAAAATGCGCCCCTGGGCGCCCCCTCTGACTGAGACTCTCCAGCCCCAGCTACTGGAGGAGGTGGTGTCCACTCTGTTTCCAGCCAGAGTGGCACACTCTCCTCCGACAATGGCACCTTCCGATCACACCTCAGGATCGGAGGAAACGGAGGTGCCAAAGGTGTCGGATGAGGAACTAGGTGCGGCCATTTTAAGGCTCCGGGGAAAGAATAAGGCCCCGGGGCCGGATGGAATACCTGGCCGCGCCTGGGTTATAGCTCTTGAGGAGCTTGGGGACCGGTTTCGCAGGCTATGTGATGCCTGTCTGGAGTCGGGATCGGTCCCAAGACAGTGGAAAACGGGCGGCCTAATTCTTCTTAAGAAGGAAGGACGCCCCGCAGAGTGTCCTTCGTCGTATAGACCCCTAGTAATGCTTGATGAGGCAGACAAACTTTTTGAGCGTATTGTGGCAGGTCGCCTCATCAGGCATCTAGGAGAGGTAGGGCCGAACCTATCCGGCAACCAGTTTGGTTTCCGAGAGGGCAGATCGACCATCGATGCTATTATGCACGTAAAGGCCCTCTCGGATGAGGCGGTGGCCCGACGCGGGGTGATGTTGGCTATTTCGCTCGACATAGCAAATGCCTTCAACACCCTGCCGTGGGCCAGCGTTAGAGAGGCACTAAAGTATCATAAGGTGCCTCTCTACCTCAGCCGGATCGTTGGAGCCTATCTCTCCGATAGGTACATAACGTACCCGGGGCACGGAGGACACACACTCAGTCGGCAGATGACGTGCGGTGTTCCACAGGGGTCGGTTCTTGGTCCGCTTCTGTGGAACATCGGATACGACTGGGTGCTGCGGGGTAACCTACCCCCGGGGGCTACTGTGACCTGCTATGCGGATGACACGCTGGTCACTGCCCGGGGGTCTAACTACGAGGAGGCTGCCCGTCTTGCCACTGAAGCGGTGGCACTGGTGGTTGACAGGATAGAGATGTTGGGGCTCCAACTGGCGTGCGCCAAAACCGAGGCCCTGTGTTTTCACGGGCCAAGGAGAGCACCGCCGCGGGGGTCCCACATACTCATTGGTGGAACCCGTGTCGAGGTTGGGTCAAATATGAAATATCTGGGACTCATCCTCGACAGCCGCTGGAACTTCCGCGAGCACTTCACTCGCTTAGCCCCCCGGTTAATGGGAGCGGCAGCTGCGTTGAAACGGCTGCTGCCCAATCTCGGGGGGCCTAGTATGAGTAGCCGCCGCCTATACTTAGGGGTGGTGCGGTCCATGGCCTTATACGGGTCACCCGTATGGGCGAAGGCCCTGACAAGGCAGAATATCACCCTCTTAAAAAGACCGCAGAGGGTGATGGCCGTCGGGGTCATTCGTGGATACCGCACCATCTCCTTCGAGGCAGCGTGCTTATTGGCGGGGTGCCCTCCTTGGGATCTGGAGGCGGAGGTCTGTGCTGCGATGTATAGATGGCGCGCAGACCTCCGGCTCCGGGAGGAACACCCCACGCCCAAGGAGGAGGAAGAGCGGAAGTTCCGCGCTCTACAGTCCATGACTGTGAAGTGGAAAGAGAGGCTGGCTGAACCTACGGCTGGCCTCAGGACTGTGGAGGCTGTCCGTCCGGTGCTAGAAGCCTGGATGGACAGGCGGCATGGATCGCTGACCTTCCGGATGGCAGCAGGTGCTCTCGGGACATGGGTGTTTCGGAAAGTACCTGTGCCGCATAGCCGGAAGGGAGCCAACCACCCAGTGCCACCATTGTAGCTGCGACGAGGACACGGCGCAGCATACACTGGAGGAGTGTCCTGCATGGGACAGCCAGCGCCGTGTACTCGTCGCTGCAGTGGGGCCAGACCTCTCGCTCCCTGCCGTGGTAAAAGCTATGGTCGGGAGCGACAGGTCTTGGAAAGGAGTAAAATCCTTCTGCGAGGAAGTCATCTCGCAGAAGGAGGCTGCGGAGAGGGAGAGAGAGAAATCCTCAGACCTCCCTATCCGCAGCCGGAAAACCGGGCGTAGGAGGAGGGCTCCCCACGCCCATCTCCTACCCCCATAACGGAGGCATTGGCGTAGGACACGGGGGTGTCCTACGTCAAATACATCATTAGCCTCGAGGTGGCGCGCGCGGTGTTCCCGCGCGCTCCTCAAAGACGAGGGGATGGAGTAGCTCCAGCTCCATCCCACACAGAGAAGGGCCCTGTGGTGGGCAGACGCCGTCGGGACCGCGGACGAATGCATAGCGTACCCGCAGTCCCGACAAAGGGCGTATAGAGGAACACCGTGGGGTTTTAGCCGGTAGGAGTCCGGCATATCCTCTCCGCTGCCCCCGCGGCTGAGAGGAACCCATGAAGGGTTTCCCCACGAAAAAAAAAAAAAAAAAAAAAAAAAAAAAAGGTGTATAACAAAATAGTGAAACTATTATTTAACGTTGATAAAATAACATATTTATAACCCTAACCCTAAGCAGTAATAGCCTAGTGGCTAAGAAACTCGGCCACTTGGTCAAAGGGTCCAAGGTTCAAATCGCAAGCACCTCTGATTTTTCAAAGTTATGTGCGTATTAGAAATTAATTATGACTTGCTTAAACGGTGAAGGAAAACATCGTGGGGAAACTTGCATACCTGAGAAATGTAAAAAAAATATGTTTTCAAAGGTATGTAAAGTCTATCAATACGCACTTGGCCAGCACGGTAGATTTTGGCCTAATCCTTCTCATTCTGAGAGGAGACCCTAGTAATAATTATTGATTAAAAAATCTATGGCTGGGCATATAAAAAAACATTCCAGAATAAGCCTCACCCGCACCTATTGTTCCAACCTATAGCGGATTCTGCGTATCAACAGATCACGTCTGCTTACTGAATACTAATCGCTAAATATTTAAGGTATTGTAATGATTTCATAAAATTTGTAATATTATTTAATGTTTTTCTGTTATATTTTACAACGCTAGATGAGTTAATCTTTCTATTGAGTAGCTAACTTGATTCGTACTTTTAATCAAAATGTTAATTGTAATGTACCGACATTTTTTTAAGAAAAAAAAGAAGAAAAGAGGGTTGTCTTTAGGCAGATAATATGAGAGGCTAAAAAAAGATGATTAGAAAATCTGCCACGAAACGAGAAGGTTCTCGGGTGATAGTTGCACTCAAGATTATTTTAGAAATAAGTTAAATAAGTGAAAGTGAAGTGTAATTTGTAAGTGTGTGGAAATATAGAATATTATTTTAACTGAGGTGTTTAATTTATTACATCTCAGAAGTGGGATCCGCCCAGTGAAAAGAAAAAGAAAAGGTACGTTAATTTTATTTCGTAATTTTGATATTTGACTAATTGATAATTTATATATATGATTTTAGTAAATGAGGATTTAAGTGATTTTTGATACACGAGAAATTTTAGAAACTATAGGAACTGTCTACGTGGTCCATCCGTGGCTATGTACGCCGCGGTATGGTATGGACTATGTGTCAGTAATATCTGGCCATGTGTGTCAGGTAGAAAAGATTGATTAATGACTTGTGCTAGCTACGTGGCTCATCCATGACTGGAGGTCGTGGTATGGCATGGGACCCGTAGTGGTACTTCCCGGTCATGTGAATCGGGTGGAATGATGATGATGATGATATGATTATAAACAATAAACTAAGCTTACTTTTCAATCTAAATCTAATGATTGTGCAATAATTGGAAATATTTAAGTTAAATATTTTTTTTTATTATTATTTTATTTTTCTAAATACCGACATATTTATATGAAATTTATTTTAAAGTTGGAAAAAACTGAGCAGTGAATATAGTATATGTGATATAGCGATAGCTTGAACATTTACGGCCTTACAAATAAAAATATACTTATACCATGGTTATGCTATGAATAGTTATATTTAGCATAAATTATGCATAAGAAAATTTAATTTTCTAACAAATAAACTCGGCATAACATCGTCATAACTATACCCAATTTACGTATAACTGCACGAAACGGCAACGTCGCATTTCACAAAAAAAGTAGACAATTGTTTATGGATATTATGTCAATTGTATCACCAAAGATTACAGTTGACGTTTTTAATGTCATTTGAACATATTTATTATTTTCTCAAGTTCAAATATTCAAATTATTCACATCGTATATTTTCATAAATATTGAAAAGTTTATTGTAAAACATAATAATAGTTTTAAAAGTTGATTGTAAATAATGGCCACGCCTATCCACTCCTAGAGAATCACCAAATAAGTGGTCCAAAAACATGACACCTTCCTTGGAAAATCGATATTTTATACGAAATTCTGCATCATTGAATAATTCAAAAGGATTTTCTCTTTTTTTATAAGTTTTTGTCCTTCTTACAATATGTAAATTGTTTATTACATAATTAACTTCCTCTACTTCTTCTACAGCTCTTACTCCCATCATAATGCTTTCAATTTAATTAAACAAACAATTTTTATAAAAAAAATGGAGCGATGTTATATTATAGAATGTCAAAGATTTTATGTTATACGGAACTTAAACAAGGGTGAGGGATTGTATAACTCTTGTATGGACGGTTATATAGACGATATACTATGTATAAGCTATTACAAGTTTATTTGTAGGAATTTCGCTTATTCTCCATTTATGCTTAACATAACATTTTATGACACGTTTATTTGTAAGGCTGTAAGCGTTTTAGCTTCTGTACCAATTGAACGCTTAAAAATTTTGGAATAGTAAACCGTGGGACCTTATACTAGATAAGTGATGTTTTTGTTTTTTTTTGAGGAACATGGAATCGGATGGTACCCCAGATGGTGAGCCGCCGCTCCAGAGAGAGAAAGGTACCCGAAGGAAACGAAGGAAGATGTCTACGAAGCATCGGAGGACAAAACATGCTCGACGGTCACGTGAGTCTTCTAGTTTTTCCGTTTCCTCGAGTTCAGTTTCGAGTTCGACTGATTATGATACTCTACCGCGACCCAAGAAACGTAAGGAGATCGATGCTTGGTCTACTAAAGAGGTGTTAAAGCTTATGAATTTGTGTAAAAATAAAAATAGTACAAAGCGTAGCTTCAGTAACGTTCATCATCAAAATGTTATTCCGGAATTCGACCCATCTAGCAAATCTCAGAACATAAGTAGCTGGATTAAAAAGGTGAATGAGTGTGCGGTTATATACGACTGGGACGAGAAGCAAACCATTCATTTTGCTCTTCAAAACTCGTAGGACTTGCAAAGCAATGGTTCGAATCTTTACCAAGTGTGGTTTTTAGTTGGCAAAAGTGGCAATCGAAACTTAAGAAAGCATTTCCAAACGAGCAAAATTATGGTCAGCTTCTTGAAGAAATGTTATCCCGTACTACTCGTTTAAATGAAAATTTACGTGAATATTTTTACGATAAATTAACACTTTTAAATAGATGCGAAATTAAAGGAAAAAAAGCCGTAGATTGCATTGTTCACGGCATACTTGATAAATCTATTAGAAATGGAGCTCAAGCACTTGATTGTAAGGAACCAGAAAAATTATTGGGTTTTCTTAGTTCTCAACACATGTCTTTGGGGAGTGTTGGGATGTTTCGTAAGCGAACTGACGGTGCAGTACCGTCCCGTTCTCCTAGCCTTGCGTCCACCTCAAATGATAACGGGATTACGTGTTTTAACTGTCGTGCCAAGGGCCACCCATATTTTAAATGTCCTAAACCCCAAATAAAATGTGGGAAATGTCAACGGGTGGGTCATAATAATGACGACTGCAAACTTGAGCCTTTAGTTTCACGTAAAGACAGTGTTTTACCCAACAAAGACGTACGAAAAACTTTAACCATATCCACCGCTAATAACAATAATGATAAATTCTATAAGCAAATAAAGGTAAACAATCATAACTTTGTTGCTTATATAGATTTTGGAAGTGAATGTAGTTTAATGCGGCAGACCGATGCTCAACGCCTAAATTTGACAAGAAATTACTCTAAGTTACCAGTTGTTAAAGGTTTTGGTAATTCAGCAGTCACTCCTGTTTATGGAGGGACCATAGACCTTAAATTAGATGATGTTGAAGCTACTATTGAAGTTCTAGTAGTGAATGATGAGCTTTTACATACACCTTTACTCATAGGCCAAAATTTCACTGAAATGAGTTACGTAACTGTATTCAAAGACAGTAACACACTTTTCTTTTATAAAAGCCCCGACCTAGAGACTTACGACAACTCTGACAAATCTTTAAAACTAATCATCCCCAACATAACTAAGATACCTAAATCTGGACTAGTTAAAGTAATTGCGACAGACTGTTCGTATTCAGGAGACGTTTATGTAGATGGGTACAATAATAATCAACCGGGTAAAGAATATCACGTGCATCAAGGTGCATATCATGTCGATAACGGCACATGTCATTTAAACGTCACTAACTTATCTGGGAACGTTTTGTCTCTACCCGCGAACACTTTGTTAGCTAGGGCTGTACCTTTTGTTGAAAAAGAAGTTTTGACTAACAATAAAATTACTAAAGATCCTTCAACTCTCGAACCCCTTGTAAAATCGGACATTAAAGTTGGACCCGAAATTGACGATAAAACCTTAGAGAAATTATATAGATTACTACTGTCATATCGTGATTGTTTCGCTCTTAATTTAAGTGAGATTGGTTGCACTGATATAGCTGAAATGAAAATATCCCTACATGACGATAAACCAGTTGTGTATCGTCCTTATCGCTTATCTTTCACTGAAAGACAGCAGGTTAGAGAAATTGTTGACGACTTGTTACATAACGATATAATACAACAATCGAATTCAAATTACGCTAGTCCTATTTTAATTGTGAAAAAGAAAACAGGAGAACAACGCCTTTGTGTTGACTATAGGGCCCTAAATAATAAAACTCACAAAGATCGTTTCCCTATGCCTTTAATAGACGACCAATTAACCAATCTTAGTGGTAATAAATATTTCACGTCCTTAGATCTGGCTTCGGGTTATTATCAAGTTCCCGTAGCTGAAGAAAGCAGGCCTTTAACCGCGTTTGTGACGCCAGATGGGCATTTCGAATTTAAGCGAATGCCTTTTGGCCTTGCAAACGCGCCAGCTGTATTTCAAAGGGTTATAAATAATATGTTGGAATCAAAACACAACAATACTGCCATGGCTTACTTAGATGACATACTAGTACCATCGTCTGATCTGGAACAAGGCTTTGTTAGGCTAGAAGGTATTTTAAAACTATTGCGTAAATCTGGACTTACCCTTAAACTTTCAAAATGTCGTTTTTTGATAACTGCATAAATTACCTCGGTTATGAAATTTTCTTCTGATGGCATTAGACCCAATGAGAGCAAGATTTTGGCTGTTAAAGAATTTCCCGTACCACGTAATGTCCACGAGGTCAGGCAATTTCTTGGCTTGGCGAGTTATTTTAGGAAGTTCATAAAAGGTTTTGGGGAAATTGCAAGACCATTAACCAATTTATTGCGAAAAGACATTATTTTAAATGGACCGAGGTTGAGTTAAAAGCATTTTCCATACTGAAAGATAATTTAATAGCTAGACCCATATTAGCCCTGTATAACCCTAATTTAGATACAGAACTGCATACAGACGCTAGCGCTCTAGGAGTAGGGGGTATTTTAATGCAATGGCAAAATCAATCACCTCGCGTTTTAAAAACCTGTCGCCTATTTCAGTAGACAGACCGCTCCCGAGGAGCGGCATCTACATTCTTATGAACTCGAAACATTGGCTATTGTTTGTTCACTAAAGAAATTTAGAGTTTATTTACTAGGGTTACAATTTAAACTAGTAACCGATTGTCATGCACTACGAACTACTCTAACTAAGCGAGATTTAGTTCCTCGAATAGCAAGGTGGTGGTTACAAATAAGCGAGTTCTCTTTTACAATCGAATACCGACCAGGGTTACGTATGGCTCATGTAGACGCCTTAAGTAGAAATACAACATTACCTTCAGAAGCAAATGATAACTCTTCCGCGTTAGTGTACAACATAGAGATTGACGATAATTGGCTACTGACTTTACAATTGACGGACCCTGATATTTCCCGCATAGTAAAAATTCTTAAACCAGAGACTGATGAGGAAGCTAGAGATATTCAAAAGAATTATATTATAAAAAACCATAGAGTCTACAGAAAAGTTGGCGACGCTCATTGTTTGGTTATTCCTCGGGATGCACGCTGGCAAATATGCCGGGCTAATCATGACGACGTCGGACACTTGGGAATTGCTAAAACAACAGAGAGGATCCAAAAATTGTTCTGGTTCCCGAAGTTACGTAGGTTCGTGGAAAAATATGTTAAGTCATGTATTCAGTGTGCCTACAATAATGATAACGCCTCTAGGCATAAGAGTGGATTGCTGCATCCCATCGAAAAGGTACCAATTCCTTTCCACACAATCCACATTGATCACCTTGGGCCTTTTGTAAAAAGTAAGAATGGAAACAGTTATATTTTGACTATTGTTGACGGCTTTACAAAATATGTCTTCGTAAGATCAGTTAGGGACACTAAAACCAAAACTACGCTAAAGGCTCTTCAAAGTATATTTTATGATTTTGGGTTACCGCACCGTATTATTTCTGACCGTGGTACATCGTTTACGTCTGCTACTTTTAAGAGTTTTTGCAATAATCATGGCATCAAACATGTGTTAAATGCCGTGGCATGTCCTAGAGCTAACGGACAAGCTGAAAGGTACAATCAAACCATCTTAAATGCCCTTGCTAAGCATAACCACGCTAACGATGAACGTAACTGGGATACTTTCCTCGGCAAAATACAGTGGGGAATTAACAATGCTGTTAATTCTTCTACTCAAAAAACTCCCACAGAAGCCATGTTTGGTGTTAGGTTAAGAGATAGTCTAAGTAATAAAATGGATATTAGTACTGAATCTACGCCAGAAACACTACAAGATGTTAGAACAGAAATAAGTGCGAACATTAAAGCTAGCCAGACAAAACAAAAACAAAATTATGATGCTGGTAGAGCTCCTGCTCCTGTATATAAAGTAGACGACCTTGTTAAAATAACTAGAACTAATTTCAATAATAATGGTAAAAGTACTAAATTAATGTCAAAATTTGTAGGACCCTTTAAAATCACAGAATTGTTAGGAAACGACAGATATAAAATTACCGATATAAAAGGTTTCAGTAATCGTAGAAAGAAATTTGAAAGCGTAGTGGCATCAGACCGTATTAGACCGTGGATAAATATAACCCCACCTACTAATTCAAACCAAAGTGAGTATAACAGTAGCAGCAGCTCTAGCGCATCGTCCTCTTCTGATGATAATAATCTAATCGAAAATGATACTCCACAAGTATCTGACCCAAAATAACTATGTATTGTAGATGTATTTTATTTATATTTCTAAATAATTTAAAATTTACATATTTTCAATGAATTATCTGACCGAATGTAATGATTTTTGGGTGATTTTCTACTATTAAAATTACTTAAGTAAGATAATATTATGGTTATCATGTACTTGAAGTTATGGATATTTGATACAATAATAATAATTAAGATATTTTAATTTTGTTCCAAGATTAGAGAGAAGTATAAAAAAATATCTATATTGTTTTCCTTTTATTTTCTTAAAAATGTTAACCTTAATGTTAAGACAAACTGCAGTTTTCATGACCTATCAGTAATATTCAAAACAAAATCAAAAAAAAAAAGATGATGTTATCTCTAAATAAATAGATATAATTGATATATAAAACTGTAATACCGCGCATCAGGAGATTGCACGCAGCCGGATGGCCGAATGTAATGATTTCATAAAATTTGTAATATTATTTAATGTTTTTCTGTTATATTTTACAACGCTAGATGAGTTAATCTTTCTATTGAGTAGCTAACTTGATTCGTACTTTTAATCAAAATGTTAATTGTAATGTACCGACATTTTTTTAAGAAAAAAAAGAAGAAAAGAGGGTTGTCTTTAGGCAGATAATATGAGAGGCTAAAAAAAGATGATTAGAAAATCTGCCACGAAACGAGAAGGTTCTCGGGTGATAGTTGCACTCAAGATTATTTTAGAAATAAGTTAAATAAGTGAAAGTGAAGTGTAATTTGTAAGTGTGTGGAAATATAGAATATTATTTTAACTGAGGTGTTTAATTTATTACAGTATCTATATAGAAATCTTAAGAAGAATCTTGTAAAGTTTCTTTGTTGAAGTCATGCATGCGTCCCGTGATCGATTACCAGGCGTCTAATGATATACCAGAAACTTTTATTTAACGTTGATAAAAGAAACATATTTATAACCCTAACCCTAAGTAGTAATAGCCTAGTGGCTAAGAAACACGGCCTCTTGGTCAAAGGGTCCGAGGTTCAAATCGCAAGCACCTCTGATTTTTCAAAGTTATGTGCGTATTACAAATTATTTATCACGTTCTTAAACAGTGAAAACATCGTGAGGAAACTTGCATACCTGAGAAATGTAAAAAAATATGTTTTCAAAAGTATGTAAAGTCTATCAATACGCACTTGGCCAGCGCGGTGGATTTTGGCCTAATCCTTCTCATTCTGAGAGGAGACCCGTACCCAGCAGTGGGACAGTAATGGGTTGATGATGATGATGATTTAAAATCCAGTACCTAGTAGAGAATGGGTTGGAAAAACATTCATGGATTTACTTGATCAATTACTCGAACAATCTCCTAACTTGCCGGACAATGAATAATATGTAAACGCCACGCACACACAATCCTTTTGATTTGCGTAAAAAGCCGAATCTTGAGAACGAATAAATATTCGTAGTAAGTACCGAATATACCCGAGTAAGTTATTAACACGCCCGTATTCGCGCTTATTCGAATATTCGTCAAATTTTTCTCGAAGTCAAGTAATACCTACTCCATTCTTATCTGTTGATTACAGATGTCACGACAGTGGACCACAACCTAATAATACAGGTCTGTGGTGCCCACTAAACATCAGGTGGACCGCATGCTCACTTGCCACTTCTATATAAACAATGTTGCTTACAGTGGTACATACGTCCATTGATTTCACCATTGTACGCGCATTCTGAGTATCGGAGATCACAACCGCGTCTTGAATGCTAATGAGATCTGAAGATGACTTCGCAGAAATGTTTTACGATGATTTAGGTATCTATATGAATATGGCAAGTTACTCACGTCTATTGTTATCTTAGCTTCATTATTAATAATCTATCCAATTTTTGCGTATTAAATATCGAAATGTGGCAAGTTGGCAAATTTTAATATTGGGTACGTAAAATAGATAGATTAATTGTTAATAACGGTCATTAAACTTCAAATCGAAAAAAAAACAAATTTTTTAGCACTTAGGCATCTAACTACATACTTCAGTTGGTAGTGTTTTCCGCAAACTTGGGTCATTTTGTAACCAACTTTATGGTGTCGATTTTAATTGTCGCTTTTGTAAAAAATATCCTTCACATCATTATCAGAAACACCTTAAAATACTAACAATAAAATAAAAAAATAGTAAACAGATTTTATGAACCCAATGGACCCACGCATGCAAATAGGTCCATTGAAACATCAGGGCAAAATCGGGCAAGTTGTCGGAAATAATTACCTTCATGACCACGTTGGGAAAGCATTGCAGACGATCTGCAGCGCATTCTTCCGAGACGGTAAAGATAACTGAGAAATCTCCAACTAAACTGACTGTACCTTAACACTTACACTAAAGTAGGGA
Source organism: Epargyreus clarus clarus (assembly GCA_014595695.2). NCBI lineage: Eukaryota > Metazoa > Arthropoda > Insecta > Lepidoptera > Hesperiidae > Epargyreus > Epargyreus clarus. The sequence continues at coordinate 1,931,343 of JACTTY020000005.1, read as the reverse complement.
TGTTTTGGATATTATAATTCGGATCTGATACACGGATACGGATTTATTAAAAAGAATGCCAAGCGCGGGTCAAACTCGCACACAGAGGGTTCCACGAGCAACCATAGCAGCAAATGCATTGTGAAAATTTGAACCGTCTCTCTATTATGATTTAGTAGATAAAGCGAAGAAGTTTCTTGTACGGCGACCCTCATTCATTCTGGATATTTTTATTTTTAGTATTTATTGTAATAGCGGTCACCATTATACATTTTCTGTGAAAATTTCAAGTATCTATCTATTTATAATTCCGGAGATAGAGCCCTATAAGTAAAGCAAAGAGTCCCGGTTTTACCCTTCGGATACGAAACCCTAAAAATGATATCGGTTTCGGATACGGTTACGGATATGGAATTATTTCGGATTATACGATAGTTTCGGATAATTTCGGTTAAGGATACCAGATTTCGAAGCAATTGTTAGTAAGATAAAAAAAATAGGTAGGTAGATATGTAAACTTTATTTGTAAAATTATATTCGTAAAGGCATCGACATACTTGGACGAAAATTTTTCAGAAAATTGTGTCATTTGGATTCGGCTTCTATCTGAAATGTTTAAATCGATTTTGGATATATTTTTATTTCGGATATCCGATAGTTTCGGTAACAGTTACGGAGCTGCATCACATCCCTGCACTAAAGTAACCTTTTCTTTGCCTTTTGTTACGAATCTTCGCAAAGCTGCGCATATTATGAGTATCTCCCTCAACGATCGGTTTACACAGACATTATAATATCTAAATGAATCAAAAGCACTGAAGCAACAAACAACACTAGCCTCTAAAAACCGAGGCAGGCGCAGGTTCTCACGCGGATCGGAATATGAAGAAATGGACAGAATGCGCTTAACTATACTTAAATTTAGTTAACGTTATGTTCAATGTTAAAATGAAATTTAAAATATAGTCTTACCTTTAAGTGGCGATGATAGGGTTTTTCTAGTCAAAGTCCCAAATTTTATCCAATAACATCCATTAAATATTTATCGGATGCAATAAATATTTTTTATGTTAATACAATACTTCTATACCACTTTTATTGAACAAATTACGAGACGGCATTCAATATAGAAAGTTATGGTGAAAAATATAGTGAATGATTAATTTATTTTATGTTACTTTTCCTGATATTATATATCCTTAAATAATAAACAATTGATAAATAAAAAATGTTGTGTTTGTATTTGGGTCATCTTTTTCGACTTTTCATGACTTCTGACGTCAATTATTTCTGACGTCAAGAAAAATATCTCCATATGATTCATAGTTCTTTTTTATTTACTTATTTTTCTTACACTATATTCTTTCAGGGAATTTAATACTTATGATAAGTATTTATTATTTTACTTCTACGAAGCCAAAAGTTTTCTTTGAAATTATTTTTGTATTTATTTATTTAAGTATTTACTCTTTATTGACCATGTTAAAAACAGTGTGGTGCAAAAGGCGGACTTAATGCTAAATAGCATTTTCTCCCAGTCAACCTTAGGGATGTGCAGAAAAATTGAAATTATTCGTATGAGTCTTCTACAAACTCAACATTCTACACACACTCATCTACGTGTCCATGTAGTAAAGGTTATGAATCCTCTTAAACATATTAACCTCGTATACAAATATGAACCCATTTCAACGCAAATACGATAGAGTTTCCCTTGAGTTTCTGCTAGCGTTGTATCATTCTGGCAACGCTCATTATTTCATTAGGAGAAGGCAGGATACATGTCCCTCCATGTCTTCACGGGCCAGCGGGCTGGGCCAGCGTGTTCAGACGGGAATTATTGGACAAGTGCAAAACGAAGGAGACATGAGAGTTCCGTACCTCTAAATAATAATTTACTTTTTACTAGCTTTTACCCATGTCTTCGCTCTCGTTCTGACGTCGATGACTATATTTTTTTAGTATTTGTTATCACAGCAGCCATAGAAGTGAATTGACCGCTTCTACCTATAACGGTTCAATTGATAAAGCGAAAAACGCCAAAAATAGCGGTTTTATATACGGCGACCCCATTATTATTATTTTCAGGTTTTTTTTAAACTATTTGTTGTTATAACAACCACCGTTATATCTACATTATCTGTAAAAAATCCAAGTGTATGTATTATGGTTTAAGAAATAGAGCCATGTGACAGACGGACAGACAGCGGAGGCTTTGTGATAGGGTTCCGTTTCCACTCATTGGATACGGAACCCTAAAAAACGTAATGGGGATCTTCATGCGAACTTGCGACAGCCGATGCTAAAACAGGTCGCTTTATCTAGCTGGCTTATTTCCGTTGGAATACATTAACAAGAGTTGACAATAAATACGTTCAAATGGTAGGTATTTAATACTTCTTTATTTCATCTGTTGTTTCATAAAGGTGGTAGAACCATTGTTCTTCGGCGGCACCACCGCCACACCTATTTCTGCCTCATAACAGCAGTGTTAAGCGCTGATGTGTTCCGGTTTGAATGGCGTGGTATGGGAGACTTTTCTGAAACGTTCCAGCTTAGTCCTCAGGGGTAGCGGCGCATCTGTGACTGATCTCATGTAGGATATAATCCTATCTGGGGTTGATTACAGATGTCCATGGGCAGCAGTAGCCACTTACCATCAGGTGGACTGCATGCTTGCCTACTTCTCTGATATTATACAAAAAAATGTCCACCACATGCTCGTTACCTACTTCAATCTCAAAAATTATATTCTATTTTAATAACAATGTAGAGTTTTCTTTGTAGAGTGAACTAAAGCATATTTACGAGACGTTTCAATTTAGTTTGGAAAAGTCATATTGCCGTCAACTTTAACCTTAATTCTTTATGGAACTGTTTTATAAGTTTTCGGGGGTACATAACCTTTTATTCTGTCTGTATGTAAAATCAAATTGACGGTTATTGTTATAGACACACACAAAGATAAACAGACAAACATCGAACCCGGAAACCCGGAACCCTTAGCTTTCCAACTCGTCAAACACATGCTCTATACGTTAAGTAAGATGGCCGCAAGACGCAAGATGTTCTCCACGGTTCGTTAGGCCAGAGGGGCTGCTTGCCCACAGCTTACATGCCTTCGTATTTATAACGACCAACGTCTGTTCTTGAGGGCTATAGATAGATACGAAATATAGGTATATACACAAGGAGGTTAAATATACACGAGGAATCAAGTAGGCATTCAGGGCCAAATCCGATATAAGGTATAGCGAAAATGCTGAAAGATGTTACGAGGCCAGTTTTGACAAAAACTAAGTGTAGATTGTGTGTGTAGATTTTATTAAATTTATTTTCCGTCCGGGAATAGACGCCGTTTTAAAAAAACTTAGAATATATAAAACCAAAATGCAGACAAAAAATTAAACATTTCAGAAATGTTATATCGCCTAAATGAGCATAAATAAATAATTATTCAATTTAAATTACTTATATTAAATGTATAAATTATAATAAAATCAGCAATTAAGGGCTGGACGTGAAACTTAAAATATAATTTCATTTAATTTGTCATCTACTATTAGGTATTTTCAAAGTACAGCAAAGTACAAAATATAGGTAATTTTTTATCAACGCGAATTGATTCGCGCCTTTGTTTTATTTACGCTTTTTTTCTTACTTCAGTGTGGGGATACTTTATTATATACATCGGATTGAATACACATAATACGTCTCAATTTTTCCCAACAAGTCTATGTAATTTCGTATGCGATCTTGCATATAAGCATTAAAGCAATTTTTGATACTCCTGACCCACTCGTGAACAATGAAGAACACAAACATATGTAACAAATCATAGATTAGTAAAGATACTTCGCCGCCTTGAAATTGAATGAAGCCACAAATGGCTTATTATAGTAAGTTCTTTTTTTGAATTCTTGACAAATAAAAACATTTTTAGAGAAAATTTACGAATAAATAACTAATACTGCGTAATTTACATAATAAATAAATAATTTATAATAATAATTTCAAATATTTTAGGGACATTTTAGCACGGAGACGTGGCAAAACTTTTTTTACGCAACTATTTCAATTCTCAAAACTGGGTACATTTTCTTGTTAGGAGTGAGTAATCTTTACTAATGTATGTAACAAATACTAAGAATTTCAAATTTCATAGAGCTTGCTACAGAATTGGCGGATTTTCAAACTTTACGGTCCTATTTTCAGTCTGCGAAGATGAGTATGTGACAATTTACTAAGTCAGAATCAAGTCTTATTATACGTTTACATTTTTGAACATACGTAAACGAAGTACTTCTAACTCACGTTTTAAGACTTAAAAAAGGAGGTTATTTATTACGGCGTCGTCCTCAGTCCTCGCCAAGATGGCGGTCACGGTCTACCGCGCGCGAGGGTCCGTTAAGACCTAAGATGGAACATGCCTTTGTGTTGCCACTTAGAATTCCTTTGTCTGCCCGACGCAAAAACAGGACTTGAGAGAAAATAATTATAGGGAATGGTTTGAAGAACGAAGATTTTTCTGTTGATTATAATGATGATAAGATTGAATTGAAATTGTCTTTGATATTACGTAAATCAAATCAATCAATCAATCGCCATCTTAAATTTAACAATTTTTATTTTTTTCACTTTTTTTTTATAGAACAGACGCAAGCAGACGCAAGCAGACGCAGAACTTATTCATAGATAAATAATGTAAAAAATCAAAATCTATGGATATTTATTTTTACTTAAATTAAATGTAATTAGGTAGGGTTTCAATCCTAGTCGAGGTGAAATATCAGGTCGACAAGAAATATAATCATGGGCGGTGACCACTTAACATTAGATTATTGTACTTATATAGGCATTTACTACGTATTTTGAACAACTATTAATTAGAACGACAATATATTAGTAAACTCATTGTAATAATAAATTCATAAATAGTAAAAATTAGCAATTTACGTATTTTGAAACGACGAAATAAGGAGGTAGACTTTATTATTTTTAATGAAAACCGAGGTGGTTAAGTAACACTAAACTTGTGTGTATGTGTGTGTGAGCAGATAATGGCGGTAATGGAGTGTGTCGGAGACAACTACGGTGATATCAGCTTCCGTAACCAGCGATTAGCATTTGCCCACCTGCCTGCACTCGTTTACCTACTTACAGTGTTGCCAGCTCATCGGTTTTCCCCATTTTCGGGGTGAATGTTTAACTAAGTGGGCGTTTGATCCCTTTATTTGCATGCTGTTCCCCTGAGCTCTACTGACAATGGAATATTAATTATAGGTTTATTTATGTGTAGAATACCTAAATGTTCATTTGTGGAAGAACCACTGCTACAAACACTTCTGCTATAGCAGCAGGTGAAATTAGAAAATTATAATGCATCTGTTATCACTTTAAGCTGGACGTACCATATTATTTTATGGCCTTTGAAAAGAGCCTTTTTAAAACCTTTTTTTAAAAGCTCCCTCGCCCTTCTTCATTAACTTCTGCCATATTTAGATTCATTTTCTTACACAGATGACATAATTTATCGGTGTCAATTTATCTATGACCGTTTGTTACTTGAAGTAAAAAACTTGTCTATGGTCTAAAATGTATTGACTCGATGACAATGAAACCCGCATTTTATCTAATTACAATTCGAAGACCTTTTATCGAAACAAAGAGAAAAGTACAAGGTATATTAACATGAACGCCGCGGGGAGTTTAGCGTTCCGTAGAGAAATGGAAAAACGGCTCACGCAGTTCTTACAAAAAATCCGTCGAAATATGAGTTGGTAGGTAGAGAGAGGTAGAAGATATTTTTTTTTAAATAAGCAGCATCTTTTTACAAACTACAAAAGAAATATAAATAATCTTTTTTATAAAAGAAAAGAACTTCGTCGGATTTATTTCATTTAATATACGCTGTGAAAATTATTAATCACTTTGAAACCTACCTAGAGTATTGTTTGAAAGTAAAGAAGCGATAGGAAGTGATAACTAAACATAGTTTAATATTGATTTTAGGCGTGAAAGATAAAGTGGCGCACGGAATGATATTATCTAGAACTGAGAAGTAGAAATATTGAAAATATTATTTTAATTTTTATTAGGCACTGAGACAAAAAGTGAACTTTTAAACATCTTATTGATTCCTTATATATATAGAGAATATAATTTTCAAGAATCTATTTCCATTGTGAAGGTGGTAGAACCTTTTGTGGTTCAACTCCGGCGGCAGTACCGCCACACCTATTTCTGCCTAATAACAGCAGTGTTAGGCGCTGCTGTGTTGCGTGTTGAAGGGTGTGGTAAGAGAGACACACTTTTTTGAGGCGTTCCAACTTAGTTCTCAGGGGTAGCGGCGCGTCTATAGCCAACCTCAGGTATTCGAGGTTGATTACAGATGTCCATGGGCGACAATAGCCTTACCATCAAGTGGACTACATGCTCGTCTGCTACCTCTATATTATGAGTAAAAATCTTCAGAAGCGAAAACAACAATACAAAAAATAAAAGGCAATATTTTTTGAGCCCGACTCGCACTTGGCCGTGTTTAAAACACCCAGTTTCAATTACGCCGTGAAACATCCCGCCATGCATAATTCATTATTCAGCGTGTTGCCATAAAATAAATAAACGATTGCCATATAAAAATTTACGTCAAACTTTATGCAGACAGTTAACCTACATTTTAATTAATACCATTATTTCTGAACGTAATGATATTTTGTCTGTGCGGTGCGTACGTCACGCGAGCGGCCATGTTTTATTTTAATTTTTAATAATTAATAAGACCTTACCGCTACAGTCCTTGACGACTTAAAAATGTAATGTTTTGTGAATTCTCGAGTCTCTTATGTCTATGTTTTATTTTTTATTTATTACATCCATGTGAGTGCTGTAAATGCCAGAGAAATTATTTTTGTTTACGAGTATTATACTTGCCACGGTAAACTACTCGATTTTTATTAAATTTTAATACATAGATAGGTACCTACTTTAAGCCTTTAGGAAGGACACATTTGTTCATAGAACTACTCTTAAGAGATTGGAATGTGGTTGTATATAAAAATACTTGTATTTAGTATTGTCACAAAATTCATATCTAAAACTTTAAGAAAAGTAATAAAGTTATGTATTTAATATTAAAAGTATGGAATTTAAAAATACACGCAAACGGTGTGAAGGTGAAAATGTATACTTAGATTAGCCTTAAAATATTACATATAGATACTTATAGTCCGCGTAAAACAGCTAGTCCGCTCTGAATATAGAAATGAATCGCGTCGCCATAGCAAATTGTATGACACCTGCTCGCAAGAACTTCATAGCGGACTAGCAGTTTGGCGCGGACTATACCTGTTTAAAGTTTTACCTAACTGCGAATGGAAATCGAATGTATCCCTTGCACGTGCTCATCTCATTGATTGGATTTTAAAATTTGAGGTGTCCAGTGTCTTTCTTCTTCAGCCCGTTGTCACTTGCTGGATGTAGGCCTTCTCACCAGACTTCCATAAGTCCCGATCTCGCGCTGTCCTCATCCAGCCTCTTCCCACTCGCATGATGTCGTCGGTCCATCTGTCTGGTTGTCTGCCGACGTTTCTGTGGCCCGTCCGTGGTCTCCATTCTGTGACCTCGAGAATCCATCTTTCCACCGGGAGACGGCTTAGGTACCCATCTCCACTTTAGCAGCAATGCCACCTAAGTCTACCACCTTTGTCTTTTTTCGTATGGTCACATTGGGTATTCTGCCTTTGAGGGAGATTCCAAGCAATGCACCAGTATCTTGGATTCATCTGAATTGTGGAGAAGACATAAATTATATTAAAGCAACCGAGTTGTTTTTATTGTAATCCTCTACTTTAACATGTAAGTACTTGCTCTCAGTAACCAGCATTTGCACAATTCATTTTAATATAACATACCATACAGAACCCCTGACATACAGAAACCCTGAAATAATGCCTTTACATCGTATTATTAGACACGCAATACTACCCTTTGTAGGCTTAGAATAAATATAGAAATACCAACTTTTTCCTTATTCTATAGAAAAAGTAAGAACTCTACATAAATAAGTAACGTATCTACTGTTTTTTTTATTTATCGTTTTTATATTAGATAACTAGCTGACCCACGTTGTGTTGCCATATAAATAAAAAAATGTTAAGTGAACAACCCTTATCACTTAGGGGTATGAAAAATAGATAGTAGCCGATTCTCATACCTACTGAATATGCATATAAAGTTTGGTGAAAATCGGACACGAGAATTTTATATATAAGATTTTCGACTTTTTAAATGTGCTTTATTTATTTGATATATTATGTGTAATCAGTGTTATAATTATGACATAAACAAACGAATAAATTGCATGATATTTTAAAATAAGCATAACATTACTATATGACTGAATATTTACCTGCAATTAAAATATAATAATTTCATTTATAAGGACTGTCCACGTTACTCTCCACAGCACCCAAAAGGAAAACAAAGTTTAAAACAAAAACAAAAGAGATTCGAACGTCCGGCGATTGGTGGACGCGACGTTGCCGCTTCGGATTCCCGCCGAGATGCGCATCTCCTCACTCTTTCACACTCACTCACTTTCACGTACCTCTCTGTCTACACGTCCGCAGGATCGTCTCGCTTCAAGACGTAGCTGAGATAATTTTATCTGAGCTTTGAACTTCGGTTTTCGAACGTGACTTTTTTTTTAATGAACCAGCCAATGAAATGACAGGCATGGTGCCATATAAAATGTATGTTTGTTATTTTGTTCGAGACAATTTGTCAATTTACTTGGTAAAGGCAACTGTTAATCCATTAACTTTCATAACAGATCATATCTTTCGTAACTTGAGGTTCAAAGTTCAAGGTTATCCATTGTTATAGTCTTACCTGCTTTTATCATCTATTTTCTATACATTTTTATTGAAATACGGTTAAAGATTAAGTAATTATTATAATTAATAGACACCTAATTTATATAAAAAAGTTTAAAGTCATTTTAAAAACTTTTAAATTATTTAATTGAGATTATTTAAGGATGGAATTTACTATTGTAGAGTAGGAGTTTTGTCTCAATAATTTATTGTGCATAGATAAATATACGAGTAATTCGTGAAACGTTGCGAATACCTAATAAATATTAGAAAAAAGTTTAAAATTTAAGGAGTAACTGTACTATTTTTAAGAAGAAAGAAAATTTGTTTTTAATAAAAATTGCTCTACCTAGACACTTAAGTATTTAGGGCCCCTCCCTTTCCCTCAAGTACCTATCAAAATTACGTTTTAACCGTTATCATGATGGAAAAACCGGTAGTAATTAATTCATGTCTACTCTGTTCTTATTCATAAGTATTTTAATCTATTTTTACTCTGTACCAAGCTTGGTCAACACGCGAAAGAAACTCGACACCTTTTACGAGATTTTTATCACAAATTAATTCAATTCCTGTGTATATAAATATATCCATTATTTTAGTCATTGGCCAACATTTTGTTTAATCTGTGCTAGAATTATGCGTTCTACGATTTATGGGCACGGAATTTGTAGATCACATTTGTTTATGGTAGGTTTATTTTTTTGTGAAATATGGCTTTAAAAGTAGTACAAGGAGGCTCATCGGTCAAAAAAGGAGTAATAAATATTACTCTGAAGTAGGTACTACGTCTTGTGACTTACGCAAAATATTATTAAAGAATAATAAATTATCAAAGGCGGACAACTGCTTCAAAAATATCTTTCACATTTTAAGTAAAATCTAAAATCTTTTAGATTTTTCCCGAATTTCCATTTTTCGTGGTTATATATAGGTACATTGTGCCAGCCTCCTTAGTAGATATTATCCTTATAAATAAAATTAGTTTCCATTTAGTTGTTACATTATTTTGCCTGCTATATCCCTTGAGGAATAAGTTAGATCGCCTAATATAAATGAACCAATTTACTTGAACCTTACTACACCGTATCAAGTTTGAGGACTGAATTAGTATACCTATATCGTAGTAATGACTAATAAGTAGCTTCCTCACCACATTTTTTTTTATAATATAAGAGTAGCAGACGAGCATGCAGTCCACCTGATGGTAAGTGGCTACTGCCGCCCATGGATATCTGTAATAAACCCCAGATAGGATTAGATATTCCTACCTGAGGTCGGCCACAGATGCGCCGCTACCCCTGAGGACTAAGCTGGAATGCCTCAGAAAAGTCTTTCTCCCTTACCACACCCTTCAAACCGGAACACAGCAGCACCTAACACTGCAGTTATTAGGTAGAAATAGGTGTGGCAGTGGTGCCGCCGGAGTCGAACCACAAAGGGTTCTACCACCTTCAAAAACTACCCATCCTGCTAACTTTGGGAACAAAATCTGGTTCTAAATTTTTACAAAACATATAACGCTAACAGTTATTTAAAAATAAAGTTCTTAAAAGTTTGTAATGTCTACCAATCCACATTTGAAAGAAAGAAAGAAAGAAAGAAAAAAATTTATTCGGATAAATTGCAATACAAAAGAAATATAACGGAAAGACAAAAAAAATAACATTTTTACTATAATATGGTGGTATTTGGTCAGCACAGTATGACTAACCCTACTAAACTATGACCTAAACCTCTGAGATTCCCGTGCACAGCAGTGGGACAGTAACAAACACATTAAAACCCTAGTATACGGCTATGAGTGTAGACGTGTAATTTTATACTGATACAACATAACCGTTGGTGCACAATAAAAAGTTATTATCGATATTAAATAATCCGGTGCGGTTATAACGGGCGCGGGTGTTCGAACTGTCTCGAAGAAAGGGCTCGTGCGCGTGCGCAGTGTAGAAATGTGTAGAAGTGGCACTTAATATAATAGAAGTTTTATTTTTGATAATATACATCAGGGCCGGATTAGAGGTTTAGAGGCCTTGGGGCAACAAAGAAGTGAAGGCCCCCGGGCCCCAAATTATTTTCCGAATAAAATGAACAATTTTTTCAGTTGAGTTTTTCAATAAATATTTTATTGTGAAACGCAGGTAGATTCTTCTAGTATTCATGTTTGTACAAAGTACTGAAAATAAAGGTAAAACAGCGAAAACAATACCAAAGGAAAACTTTTTTTTAAATAATGCCTAAATTAAATATTCTGGTAATTATTAAAATTTTAGGCTTTTAGACCCCAGATTTAATCTGTCTTTGTCTGACAGTCAACCAGCAGGGCTTAATAATGTGGATGACGCATTCAAATTTAGTTCTCAGATGCAGAATAATGTATTAGCATTTGCGAACGACTTCAATACAAGACTTCTAAAGTGTATTTTCTATTCTTAGGTGGCAATAACCACAAAGTATTCCATTAAAAAAGCAAGTGATCGTTTAAAAGCCGCATGTCCGTATACCAACAACCTACCTGTATACCAGACCACCTGTACATGTTACCTGTATACCAAAAAATATTGAGCCATATCTAAAACTTAAGAACTCTATACCGACAGGTGCGCAAGCGCGTCACCTTTTGAGAAAAAATGGCGTCGCGAGGGCGCGTGGTATCATGTCACGATCGTGTATTGTAAGTGCTAGGTCACGTTAGAGGTTCATAGCAGAGGGCTTAAAGATAAAATAACTTTATAATATAGGAGTAGCAGACGAGCATGCAGTCCACTTGATGGTAGGTGGCTACTGCCGCACGTGGATGTGTAATCAACCCCAGATAGGATTACATATTCCTACCTGAGGTCGGCCACATGCGCCGCTACCCCTGAGGACTAAGCTCGAAAGGCTCTAAGGAACGCCTCGGGAAAGTATGACTCCCTTATCCAAACCTTCAAACCCGAACACAGCAGTTAACACTGCTGTTATGAGGCAGAAATAGGTGTGGCGGTGGTGCCGCCGGAGTCGAACCTCAAGGGGTTCTACCACCTTCCAACTTCACATCTCCCCAATTGTGACATGGGCATAAAATGAGTTTTGCGTGAAGTATTCTAATCTCTACCATTGCCTTAAAAAAGTGTCTGTCGAAAGTCAATACTATCTATACTAAATTCAACCTATATTCCGACAGAATATAAACTCGCCCTTAGGGCGCTTGTCCACCGCCGCCGTCACCGGACCGTCACCGAGAACGAGATTATTTCGGGCCAACTTTAATATGACGTGACGGCGATCGTTTGTCCACCGCGTCCGAAATCGCCGGTTTAGTTTGTTCCAGCTGTCACGCGTGTAACGGCAGTGTATGGACAAGTTTAAAAGTGTGATATATTGCCGGCACATCGGCCCGTCAAAATCTCCGGTCTAGCTGTCACGCCGATCTACTCGAAATCTCGGCGCCAAGGCCCAAGCACCGTCATGGTGCTCGGGTGACGGACGTGCGGTAGACAGGCGGCTATAGTAAACGTATGTAGTTAGAGCTAGAATGTAGTTGCACAAGCTGTTCGCACCTGTAATTGAGGTGGCACTTAAAAATGTCTCAATGTTTTATCATAATAATGTCAGAATGTCTGTTATGTAAATAATATTATTTAATTGCCAATTTGAAGCCAAGTTAGAATTAAAATTAAATAAAATTAAATAAAGGAAAGGAAATCATTTGAAAAACTCTTATAGGGAATAATAGCATTTGGTGATTAAAAGTCTTTTTAGTTTATTTTTAAATTGTTGGTGCGACTTTTCAATAAATAAATAAATAAATATATACCGCTACTTCAGCGCCGTCATCTCGTTCTCGGCAGCCCGGTGACGGCGGTGGACAAACGCTCTACGCGAGGGTAGAATATAAATAGTTGTTTTGTTTACAAGGTGTATTAAGTGGTTTATCGTGACTGGAGCGCCATCCGTCTATTGTACGTTGAAATTTAATTGGTTTATGCAAAGAAAGCATCTAGCACCACATGGTGTTAAGTGGGCATGATGCTTTGTGGAACTGTTAACTTTATATAGAACTATATATCGAAGTAGCAAAGTAGTATATATAGAAAAAGAATCTGAGTACCTTTTTGGGTCGTTACCTGAGTTACTAACAGAACAGAGTTACTGATTAAATTAGTAGTCGTAGTATTTAAGGCAGTGTTAAGCGCTGCTATTAATTTCAATATTCGGTAGTGCTTAAGTAAAATTAGATCGTTTGATTACTATGGGCTATTCGAATTAGGCGAAAAGTCGTAGTCGTAGTAACGTATCTTTTGCTGACCTCAGGTAGATTCGAATCCTGTTTCAAATTAATTAAAAATAGACGTAGTGCCACTCTATCAGACTATGTTCGTTCCTTACTATAGAAAATCTCTACTAGAATTTGAAGTATTTCGCTTTAAACTACTGTTATGGTAGAAATAGGTGTGAAGGTGATGGCGCCATAATCGAAGCACGAAGAGATATACCTATAGTAACCATTTATTTAACTTTAAAACGGGACATTTGTTATGAACACAATTTTATGTAAAAATCTAAAATTTAATATAACATTTTATTCCAGTACCGTTATGTGGGTCTGCGCCGTCCATTTAGTTATTGATTATTTTAAAAAAATGCTGTCCTTACAGCGTTCTTTTGCCAAATCTTATACATAAAATTCTCGTGTCACAATGTTGTTTACCGTACTCCTCCGAAACGGCTTTACCGATTTTCATCAAATTTTATATGTATATTAAGTAGGTCGGCTACTATCTATTTTTTATACCCGTAAGTGATAAGGGTTGTTCACCCTTAATTTTTTTTTATTTATATGGCAACACAACGTTTGCCGGGTCAGCTAATAATAAATAAAATAAAATTAATAATAAGCAAAATAAAATAGTTTCTGAATTGTGTATCTCTGTTATTTGCGTCGAAAAAAGCCTTCCAATTTACAATTTTGCTGATAACTCATCAAAAATATCCCATTTTTCCTAACGGTACATTATTACGTCCCTGACTACTTCGGGACAACAGGACAGTCCCGTTTAAAACTGGATATCTGGCTACATTAGTCATACGACGTTAAGTGTCTTATCGTGACTGTCTTTACATCCGTCTATTGTAAGGGCGGTGGACTTGAAATAATTCATTCTTGACACACGAATTAATTTGCAAATTCAATTAGGGAGAAATTACACTGGACACACCTGTCTCTCTTGTAGGTTTTCCTAACTAATTACTTAATGTGTCATTTAAACATCTGGTTGTGGCCTTAAGGTATCATTTGAGATATTTTGTTGCAACTATTTACAAGTAGTATTGTATTGCTAAGTAAATAAGTTTGAAACATGGTAAATTGAATGTTTGACGTCGGAGGATTATGGTTGAATTTTGACTATTGGGTATATCTATACTAATATTATAAATAATTTGTTTGTTTGATTGTAATGAATAGGCTCAAACACTACTGGACCGATTTTAAAAATTCTTTCACCATTCAAAAGCTACGTTATCCACGAGTAACATAGGCTATATTTTATATGAAATATATTTGATAAATAGATGTTGAGGCGGTACAAAGTTTGCCGGGTCAGCTAGTTACTTATGTACTCGTACAAATAGGTACGTGGTGCTTTCGACGTCAAACCATATTCTTCAACCATCTTTTAAGAACTTTGTTTTTAAAGTTTACTTCATAATGTGTATAAAATGCCCTTTTTATTATATCTCCAGTATCCGGTTACATTATCACATTAAACTAGGTATGGGTAATGTACCGCTGACTGCGTCTAGCGTACCAGAGGTCCCGACAAAGGGCATACAGAGGAACACCGCGTGTCTAGTCGTTAGGAGTCTAACATATCCTTTCCGCTGCCCCGACGGTTTCTTCACGTACACAAAGTATCATCATCACTTCAGCCTTTATCGTTCCACTACTGGACATAGGCCTCCCCTAGGGTGTGCCACAGTACCCAAAGTATAGCCCCATAAAACGTGCCGCACCAGGCACGAATACAATTTTGCCGCCCTCGGAAATGAGTTCACCAAGAAACGGTCTTCCAATCTTCCATATGTCGGAGTGGTCACCTGTGACGTCATCAAATGGGTACTTCAGAACATAAGCTACCGTAGGTTAAGTGAAATCGGTATCTACTTTACGTAGAGCGTGACTGGGCGGAGTGCGGTTACCTTGGTGGAGATTGGTTTCGAGGAAACCAAATAGGAATGGTTCCTGGGCCTAAAGGCTAAGTTTGTACTGGGTATCCGCCCTGGAGCGGTTTTCCTGGTGGAGTTTGGTTTCGAGGAAACCATTGAGGAACATTCCTGGGCTTGAGGCCGCGAACACTTGAGTTAAATAATGCAGAGCTATTGTTGCGCTATGTTTATGTTACTTCAGAGTAAAACAAAGAGCAGAGATAATGTGAACTGAGATTCGATTGTTCATCAATGCTTCCTTGTTCAAAGATTTTGTTTATAGAGCTTAAATTAATTGAGCTGAGTTGAGTGTGTTTAGTTAAGATTACTGTTTACTAAAAGAATTGAAAGCTTGCATTGTGTAAAGTTGAGAATCATAATTTGTGTAATTGAGACTTGTTAAGACATAAGAAATGGTCAGAGTTGGCCGAGCGGATTATACTATTCGAAGATTTGCAATACAGAGTAAACACACGAGGACGCGTGTCTCGCAGGATGGCCGTGTTGGTCACCTGTGACGTCATCAAATGGGTACATCAGAACATAAGCTACACCTAAAGCACTTGGTGGAGCTTCGACAGAAGCTCGGTGCGGCGGTCGTAAGGGTCGAACGCATACAGAGCGACTTGGAAACTGATGAGTGAAGTTGACTCGCGCGCACCGAGGAACTGTCTCCGTTTTGATAGTGTCCATTTATTTTTAGTTCTAGTTCGATTAATTATAGTATTTAGTGATTTAAAGACTATGTGAAGCATTACAAGTGATTAAGTTAAGAGACATAAGTTAGTGATAAGAATACCTGTGGCTATATTCCTACCTGTACCTGTATCATAATTATCCTGATAAATATGAAGCAACAAAGCTGTCGGTTCGGGAATACATTAAAATCAACTAATTCGGCCATCCTGTTCCGACACATATATAAAAAATGCCCCCTTAAGTATACAGCGGGCCGGACCTGTTCCGCGGGCCGGCGTTGCGGCCGCCTTAAACGATAACACTCAGAGGTGTTGATATTACCTACAAGGCTCAAATGTTTTGCCTACAGCGCGTGCCGTGTTTAAACAGGTCAGTGAAGAATAATATTTTACCTCACCGTCTTTATCAACATCGTTATGTTCAGCTCATTTAAAGATTATTTTGTAATATAGTAGTAACAGACGAGCAAGCAGACCTTCTGAGCGTATGTGACTACTGTTGCCTATGGACATTTGTAATCAACCCCAGATAAGATTATCATCCTACCTAAGGTGGGCCACACATGCTCCTCTTCCCCTGAGGACTAAGTGGACCTCTGATAAGTATGTCTCCCTTACCACACACAACTTATTTAGATGAAATGGGATTGAATATGGGACCGAAGGTAGCTTGGAGATCCTAAGGATTCTTACGAGCATGGGTGTTGATATAGCTTCGTTGTGGATCAAAATAGCGTAGTGATTTTTTAATTGCCTGTTTTTATAATAATATACGAGTAGCAGACGATCATGCAGTCCACCTGATGGTAAGTGGCTACTTCCCATGCATATCTGTAATTAACTTATACGATAAGGACAGAATCCTACTTGATGTCAGCCATAGGTGCATCCTACTCCTGAGGATTAAGCTGGAATGCCTCAGAGGAAATTCTTAGCACAGGTAAGAAAGAAAACGTTACGTCACTATTTGGGACCCACAACTACGCTAATCCCCGTAGATCCTATTCCTGCCTAACAACAGTCGTGTTCAGGGCTGCTGTGTTCCGGTTTGAAAGGTGTGGTAAGGGAGACATACTTTTCCAAAGGATTCCAGCTTAGTTCTTAGTTAGCACCGCATCTATCGCCAATCTCAGGTAGGAATCTAATTTTATCTGGGGTTGATTACAGTCCGTGGGAGTAGCTACTTACCATCAGGTGGACTGCATGCTCGTCTACTACTACCATATTATAAAAAAAGGTAGAAACTTTTGTGGCTCGACTCCGGCGGCACCACAGCCACACTTATTTCTGCATAATAACAGCAGTGTAAAGTGTCGATGTGTTCCGGCTTGAAAGGTGGGGTAAGGGAAACATACTTTTTCAAAGGATTCCAGCCTAGTCCTCAAGGGTAGCGGCACCCGACCTCAGGTAGGAATATCTAATCATATCTGGTGTTGATTACAGAGGACGTTGAGGACTTCAAATGTAGCAACGCATCTGTGGCCGACTGATAGGAATCTCATCGAATCTGGGATTGATTACAGTCCATGGAGTAGCCACTTACCATCAGGTGAACATTGTTACTTCCACAAAAAACATACAGCAACACCCAAGCAGTAACCAAATAACGTTAATGCGATCTAATCACCATGGCAACGACTCCCTACGGAAGGGTTCCCGCCGGAAATGAGGTTTTATCCCCCTGCCCGGAAGTTGGGGATACGTGGCTGATTGTCTTCGTTCTGCGAGACTAATTTGAACTTATTTTGTTCCTTCCGTTTGGACCTTCTTACGGGATTGAGTGACCATGACTTTTTTAGCTTTTTCTTTTAGTCGTGGTTTAGTTAAATATGTTTTATTTGTCTTAATACTAATGAGGATAAAATTACAGCGTTTTTTTTAAACATTAATTCGTAGCGAAAAAATATCGTCTATATAATATTATTCTATAAAAAACGCGATTTTAATGCAATTTTTTGAAACTAATGCGGCCAAAGATGAGAAAGAAGGCGTGGCTACTGACAAAATAAGATCGTCTGATTGCTGTAGGTACCACACCTTTAATCTATTCAATTTGACAAATACAAATAGTGAAATATCGATCTAATTGGGCCAAACGTTCGATATATTCATTATTAACAATGGGAATAAGTCAGTATAAAGAAATCAGAAATTAACAAAGCGTTAAGTTAAATTTTTTCTAAGTTTAAGTTCAATAAAATAAAATAAAAAAAATATTAAAACGTTATAGATCTACTAGTTGACCCGGCAAACGTTGTGTTGCCATATAAATAAATAAATGTTGACCAACCCTTATCACTTAGGGGTATGAAAAATAAATAGTAGCCGATTCTCAGACCTCTTGAATATGCATATAAAATTTGGTGAAAATCGGTAAAGCCGTTTCGGACGAGTACGGTAACTAACATTGTGAGACGAGAATTTTATATATGATTTTGTTATAATAAACGATCTATCTCTTTAAATAAAGTCCAACATAATCTAATTATTCATTAAATGTACACTCAATTTATTTTGCCCTATCACGCTTGCTGAATTGGTACAAGGGAGGGTGGCCACTCATGACTTTTCCGCCACAATCATTGGGGTGTGGTGCCGTGTCGAAAAGCAAATCTGGCATATGTTGCGGACCCCTGTTTTGACCTCTCGAGACAGGTGGGGTGAAATCCTAAAATAGGGTGGCGTTTGATGTCGAATTTAGTTATTTTTTTTTAAATCTTGCACCAAAAATTTATTTTTTAATAGTAGCAAATTTATGTACAAGATTAATAGTTTGTTTGAAATCTAGTCTTTCAATCTGAGGTTCCGAGGTTCGACTCCCAGGCCTCTGATTTTTCAGTTACGTGCGCATTAGAAATTAAATATCACTTGCTTAACAGTGATTACTTCGCTTCCTTAATTCAGCAATGTGAGGAAACTTGAACGTCTAGGAGTTCTAAAAAAAGATCTCAAAAGTGTGTGAAATCTATAAATTCATACTTGGCCAGCGTGATGGACTATAGTCTTAATCCCTCTGAGACTCCCCTCAGGTCTCCACCCGTGCCCAGCAGTGGGACAGTAGTGGGTTGATTACACAAACTGGCATATCTAATGTTACATAAAATATTTTATAATTTTTTCCAAGCTGAAATTTAAATGAAAATTTTTAAATATATTTTTTATTTATTTTTCATTTTGTTGCTATTTTTGTTGAAAGATTTGATCCTATAGATACGGGTAATATCTTTCAACTAAAATTTTAACTCTTTCTAGATAGATCGCCAATACACATAACCCATTACAATTCCATAATATAGTTGCACACAAGTATGTTCTTCTGGGAAGCGGCGCGGCGGTTGCCATGGCAACGCGTCGCATCAACACACAGACACGTGTGAATACCCAGGTGACCCACTACCGCAGTGGAGATTTGATGGTGTATGATAAATAGAAAATTAAAGAGAAAACATGACATGCCTGAACAATTTCAACAATTTTAGCGATAGCGAGGTTAAGAAAGAAGGGTCTGAAGTAGGTCCAGCTCCACATGTACCATTAGGTTGTTTGCCATTGAAAAAAAATAAAAATAAAAGATGTGTGTTATGGAATTTCTTTCGCCGCTTCTTCTTCATAACGAAACACCTTGTGAAGTGGTGGTAGATGTATTGACATTCAAAAAGTTCTCTGAAAGGAACCTATTTTGAATAAAAAAAATGATTTGGTATGATTTGGCTAAGTTTTAAAAAAAGTGGTAGAACCCTCTGTGGTTTAACTCCGGCGGCACCACCGCCACTTTAATTTCTGTCTAAAACGCTGTGTTAAGCGCTGCTGTGTTCTGGTTTGAAGGGTGTGATAAGGGAGACATACTTTTTCGAGGCTTTCCATCTTAGTCCTCGGGAGTAGCGGCGGATGTGTGGCCGACCTCAGGTAGGAATTCAATCCTATCTGGGGTTGATTGCAGATGAACATCTGTCAGTAGCCTTACTTACTTACCATCAAGTGGACTGCACGCTCGTCTACTACATTTACTCGTAAGAAAAATCCGACAATTGTAATTTTGGATAAAAAAGTTTTTAAAATACAAAGTATTTATGTCGTATATTACAGAATGAACTTTTAAAATTATAATATGTTATCGTGTAATGTGATCTTACATCCACACCACCTGTCTTGAACTGTAGGTATGTGTTAATATTAGTTTTATTTTGTCACACATAAAACGCTCCTTTTGTAACTTATGCACGGTGATACTGCAAATTGTTTCAAATAATAACTAACGATTCTAGTTTTCAAACATATATTTATTTTCTCTCCAAAGTCGATTCAGTTCATATTGATTGCTCTTATATTACTCCAGTCATGTGAAAAGCAATTCGCAAGCATTTCATTTCAAACGCAATGCTTTTCGAACTGTTTAGCTACATTTAGATGGGCATTTGCTATCCTTCGCTGGTTCAGGCAGTGCCGCCTGCACAGTCAGGATACCGTCTTTGGAGAGCGTCGAGTTGACTGTGCAAGGGTCTACGCCTTTAGGAAACTTGAACTCTCGGTGATACTGTCGCAAGAGGCTGTTGTTGGCGCATCTTTCTTCGTGGGACGCTGATATGACGAGGGTGTCGTTTTGAACCTTGACTGTCACCTAGAAGGGAAGGTTTTGAAATTGAAGTAAATAGTAAAGTTCTAAAGTTGGTAGAGTGAGGAGAAGAATAAGAATTCCAGGATTCTAGGAAATAGTAGAATCCCAGGCACCTCTGATTTTTCAAAGTTATGTGCGCATTAGAAATTAATTATCACTTGCTTTAACGGTGAAGGAAAACATCGTGAGGAAATCTGCATACTCTGATCTTTTTTGTGTCAAAGTTATGTGGAATCTATCAATACGCATTTTGCGAGCGCGGTGGACTGTGGCCTAATCCTTCTCATTCTGAGATGAGACCCAAGTCCATCACTGGGACAGTAACGGGTCTGAGGGCCAGGATGGTTCGGTCGGGGAGCTACCGCCGCGACAACCTTTTCTAACGTCAAGCAATTCTTGCGTTTCGGTGGAAAAGTGTCGATTTCGACTAGGGGTCGCAATCCGGTATTCGAGATTTCGAAAATACCGGGATACCGGGCCAAATTTAGGTCTTATTAATACCGGTTTTAATTTCACAAAAACCGGGATATTCGGTATTTTCGGTTTTTAGTAAAATAAAACAAAATAAAGTTATAGTCATATAAATTGACTCCAATGGATTCTGGCACAATGCAAAAGTCCATATTAAACAAGCGTTACAATCGACACAACCTATGAAAATCAACAAACATCAGCATTGGATGTCAGGTGAGACTTGGCGTATTGTATATTGCTTCGTCGGAGAGCTAAAGAAAAGGTTCGATTTGAAATAAAAGATCTCTTAAAAAATCCGATGTATAACCCATCAATTTAAACCCAGAACATGGGCTATTGAGGATTCTGATGGTGTGATTGTTACCGAAATTAAGGAAATCGTCAATGTATGGCAAAATACTTCATATCACTTTTCTCTAATAGTCGACCTTACACAACATATGCCAAAAAATGATATACAAAAAGAACCATCTATGTATATTCAAAGATGAAGTACGCGCTGCTATTTAACTTAGTAAAACGCGACAAAGCAATTAATATAGATGATATTCCTATTGAAGTGTTTCGATCAATGGATGAACTCGAGGTTGACATGTTGCATACCATATGTAATCGCGTCTGGGAAAATGGACAGTGACCACGACACTGGGCCCACACTATTTTCATTACACTTCATACAAAAGGGTCGACAAGGAAGTGCAGTAACTATAGTTTTATGCTATATTTCTTGAGTGTATCACAATAAAAGGAACATTTAGAGGAAGATGATATATTTTCAAAATATTTTATAACAATGACAATTATGACAATGCGCCTAAGTTCCAAAGTACCCCGCTCACCATTGGTAAAAGTGTAGGGATTCTGGGAGTTGACATCTCGTGTGACGTGCAGTATCGGAGTCATTTGGAAGTTAAAGCCAAGTTGGCGTCAAAGAAACTGGGCGTCCTGAACAGAGCCAAGGAGTACTTCACTGGGGGCCAACTCTTTCTGCTTTATGAAGCGCAAGTGAGGCCCCACATAGAGTACTGCTCGCATCTCTGGGCAGGGGCACCACAATACCAGCTTAAACCACTTGACTCCGTACAGAAACGCGAGGTGCGAATCGACGATGACCCAGCGATCTCTGATCGGTTAGAACCCTTAAGCCTACGGAGGGACATAGGTTCCCTCTGCGAGTTCTACCGACTTTACAATGGTGAGTGTTCTGAGGAACTGTTTGATCTGGTGCCTAAGCCGCCTTTCCTTCATCGCACCTCTCGCCGAAGGATGAAGTTCCATCCACATCAACTGGACCCGTGGCGGTCCTCCACGGTTTGGTTTGATCGTTCATTTTTGCCGCGTACGTGCAAAATGTGGAATGAATATTCTCCTGAGGTATTCCCTCAGGACTATGACATGGGGCTCTTCAAGAGGGGTGTAAAAAGAGCTCTCCTTCAAAGCCGGCGATGCATTGGCGACTCCTCTGGTGTTGCAAATGTCCATAGGCGACGGTGACTGCTTTCCATCAGGTAGCCCGTCTGCCTTATCGTTAGGTTACATATAAGACTTATGAAAAGTCTAGTTTTTCCTATCCTTCTCTACGCTGCAGAGACGTAGACGATTCGGATGCAAGATCACCGTAAAATTGATGCCCTAGAAATACTATTCTCTGGATCTACGATTATCTGGATTAGAATACTAAAATATTTCGGCCGCATATTTAGGGACGAGAACTCAGTACTACGGTTGTAGTTCCGTGAAAGGTAGATGGAAAGAGGTCACGCGGCAGATCGCCTACTCGCTGAACAGACCTTATAAAATCTAGCACACAGTGTTCCCTCGTCGAGTGTTGCCGCAAGGCCAGCATAGAAGGCTGTGGCGAAGGATCGCAATAGCGTCTGTTCAAGGCAGCTGTGGATGACTGACCAGTTGTCATCATCATGCCACGAGTCAAGAGTGCACGACTACAGAGATATTTTTTGACGACCCGCGTGGCGGAGCGGCCACCATACCGGTCTGACGCGCAAAGGGTTCCGGGTTCGATCCCCGGCCAGACAGATATCTAAATGATGAATTTAGATTTCTGTTTCTGGGTCTGGGTGTTTGTGTATTTGTCTATGTGTGTGTCCATGGCACCCACGACACAGGGAATCCTAGTGTGGGGCTGTGAGTGTAGAAAGCGTTTATTTGTTTGTTTATTTTTCCAGCTTTCCACATATATTTTTATATAATTCATTTATGATGAATTCGGAACTCATAACGTCGTTAATAAATCATAAACTTCTGTAATTAACTTGGTATTAAGTAATAGGACCTATTTTCCTTCGGAATTCCACTAAATTAACATTACATAGTAAAATGCTTAATAAAAATTAGTAACTTTATCTTAATCTCGAAAATATCGAAAAAACCGGAATACCGGGATTTGTCTGGGGTCAGTACCGAAAATACCGGTTTTGCTTAGATGGTCCGGTATTGCGACCCCTAATTTCGACTAACTTATATATGCGGCGACCATCTTTACACTCTGATAGTCACTGACTCAATAGTAGAACACTGACGGACATCAGGAAAAAGGATTTTCTAGAAATTGTATTTTGTAGTAAATTTTGAAAGTACCAGGATGTTTCAGTCGAGGAGGTACCACAGCCACCACCTAATCTAGTTTGAAGCAGTTTCGGTCGAAGAGTGTCGATGCTAGTTAGTAGTGAATGCTATGAGACGATGATATTCATTCTTAGGAGTGGCAACGAATCATCAGCTTCAGGTATAATAGGGCCGAGGACGGTGGCAGTGAGTAGCAGACGAGCATGCAGTCCACCTGATGGTATGTGGCTACTGCCGCCCATGGACATCTGTAATCAACCCTAGATAGGATTAGATATTCCTACCTGAGGTCGGCCACAGATGCGCCGCTACCTTGAGGACTAAGCTGGAACGCCTTAGAAAAGTATGTCTCCCTTACCACACCCCTCAAAACGGAACACAGCAGCGCCTAACGCTGCTATTATTACGCAGAAATAGGTGTGGCGGTGGTGCCGCCGGAGTCGAACCACAAAGGCTTCTAGCACTTTCATACGACATACTTGTTGCTCCATAATTTTATAACGTATCATACCAGAAAAACTTCAGCACTAACCTCTGACGGGCCAAACTGGCTAACATCAAACTGGAGCTTCAAGGTCTTGTTACAACCATCCACTTCCACCAATGGAGAGTTGGCGAGGGTCTCCCAGTTGGACTTGCTTTTCGAGCACGCTTGGTTTTCACACGACTCGTGAGCAGATACCGCGTCAAGTGATGATGTTTGGGCGTAGATGTGCATGAGATCTGAACTATGAATGATTGAAGAAATTAGGTAAAGAAGTATGTAAGGACTGCGGGTTAAAAGACAAGACTGGGGTTCTACTGTTCTACAACGCAAGAATGCGCGATGCGAATGGATTCGCAAGTTCTTGTTACACGTACGTCGTGCGAAATCATAGACTTCTACAATGCGGCATTTAGAAGGTGGTAGAACCCTTTGTGGCTCGACTCCGGCGGCACCACCGCCACACCTATTTCTACCAAATAACAGCAGTGTTAGGCGCTGCTGTATTCCGGTTTGAAGGGTGTGGTAAGGGAGATAGACTTTTCCGAGGCGTTCCAGCTTAGTCCTCAAGAGTAGCGGCGCATCTGTGGCCGACCTCAGGTAGGAATATATAATCCTATCTGGCGTTGATTATAGATGTCCATGGGCGGCAGTAGCCACTTACCATCAGGTGGACTGCATGCTCGTCTGCTACTCTTATATTATAAAAAAAAATCGCAATGCAGTTTTGTACTTTGACACTAAACTAGGAAGCTAAAAAAAAATTGGGGCAATATGCTTCATCAATCTGCAAATTCGAAGAGCCATCCCTTCATATCTACCTTATACCTACCTACCTACCGGACCTTTTGTGGAAAAAAGATCCATTCTTAGCAGTGAGATATAAAAAGAAATGCAATCATAATATAAGATTTAAATAAACCAATACCGATAAGCCAATATAGATTTTGAACCATGAAGGATTCAACTCTAACATAAAATTAATAGAAGGAATACAGTATCTTCTTCCTGGCCTTTGATAAATAAAATATACTTCCAAAAGTAGATTATCATTGTCGTTAACCCATTACTTTCCCACTGCCGGGCACGGGTCTCCTCTCAGTGTGAGAGGGGCTTAGGCTACAGTTCACCGCGCTGGCCAAATGCGAATTGGTCGTCTTCATACACCTTTAAGATATTTTTTAGAAAACCCCCCAGTTTGTGTGATTATGTACCTTTAGATTATCATCAAAGATCAATAAGAACCTGATTTTATTCATTTCTTCGTCCATTTTCTTTATGTTTGACATGAAAAGGTCTTTCATGGAGCTCAAAGTGTCGTCGAATATACATGTATCTGTCTGTTGTATGGGAATGTTTAAATTATGATCGGATTTCTTGCCAGCCATCTTTGATTTTGTTATGGGCCTATTAGAATATAAAAAATTTCTAATAGATAAATGGATAATGGGATCATTAATTGAAAAAAAGAAGATTACGATAATTTTGACATATTTATAGCTTTATTATGATCTTTTTGTTGACAATTGACATGATAGTTAACAGATGAAAAATCAAATACATTTTTTATTTTTTTATTTATTTCATTGGTTTTCAAAAGCAGGAGGTGCAATTACTGTAGTGCAGAACTATCTCATATGATAAAATTAAATTTACAATTAAATAAATGTTTTTCTAGAAGTCAACACGAAATGCTGAAGGAAATAGGTCTGTTATTATTACAAAGTCGTTTTACGTTATCAAATGCGCTAGTTGCCCTTTTCTCATTTTTCAAAAAACAATCCAATCAAAAATAAGATCATAAAAACTCCAATTACGCCTGACCTTTCGCCATCAAGTCATCAACGACAATGTTACAAGATAACACCGTCCCCCCGAGATGTGGTATTTCGGCCCCCTGGCAACCCCGGCGCTATGGCAACCGACGCCTAAACATGCAGCCCTATTAATCTCGAAGTAAGGGCGTGTCGAATCGGGTGGGTGGCCAAAATATGTAAATTTCGGTGGATCTTCACTAATTTTGGGAATGTCTGTTTGGTAATATCATAGATTAGTAAAGATTACTCACGCCTAACAAGAAAATGTACCCAGTTTTGACAATTGAAATAGTTGCGTAAAAAAGTTTTGCCACGTCTCCGTGCTAAAATGTCCCTAAAATATTTGAAATACTTATTTATTTATTATGTAAATTACGCAGTATTAGTTATTTATTCGTAAATTTTCTATAAAAATGTTTTTATTTGTCAAGAATTCAAAAGAGAACTTACTAATAAGCCGTTTGTGGCTTCATTCAATTTCAAGGCGGCGAAGTATCTTTACTAATCTATGTCAAAAACGTATAAAAAATAATGATATGGTAACCCTACAGAATGCGCGGCGGAGTGAGGGCGCGAATCGCCGCCAAATTGGCGGGAAAGCTGCTCGTTTGACAGATCATTTTTTATTCTGTTCGGAAATTTGGCAGCCATTGTTCCACTGATTACCAGGTGGCGAGGAAGTGAATAATATCGTTGGAAAGGTGCATGGCCGATAAGCTGATTTGAGTAACTCGGAGGGGAATGAACAGAGTACAGACAGAGTTCAATCATTGTTGATTTGAGCTCGGGAAATAAATGTAGGGCGAATAAGGAAAAATATAGATTATTATAAACATACATATATTAAGGTTATACATTTAATACGTAACTACATTCTCGAAGTATGTTTAGCCTATTTGTTTCTGAAATTAGTACTCGATCTTGGCCTAAGAACATCTATCTATAAGAGTGAGAGACAAGATATGAAGACTCAAGGCAATCACTGCAATAATGCTTTCTATACCTACTTAAATGCCGTCTTTAAATTGCTCAATCCTTAAATAGGATTTCAGAACGTTAAATCTTTGAACCGCGCAGCTTAGTCGTAGGTGTACACCGTACACCTAATTCCGAGTAATTGGATTTGTGTCTGCCTGGCGTGTTCTTATTTCTGAACGTATATTATGAATCTAAAGGTATACAGATTAAATATAATTATGACATAACTGACAGTTAAGTAGGCGAGTTTTTTTATTTGTAAATAATTGTTGCCAGCATGATAAAAGTAAAAAAATAACATGTACTGCTAACTGTTGTTTTGTAAAGCAAATTATTTTGTATCTATTTATAATACCCATAGATAAGTAAAGATTACTCACTCCTAACAAGAAAGTGTACCCAGTTTTGAGAATTGAAATAGTTGCGTAAAAAAGATTTGCCACGTCTCCGTGCTAAAATATTCCTAAAATATTTGAAATTACTATTATAAATTATTTAATTATCATGTAAATTACGCAGTATTAGTTCTTTATTCGTAAATTTTCTCTTAAAAATGTTTTTATTTGTCAAGAATTCAAAAAAAGAACTTACTATAATAAGCCATTTGCGGCTTCATTCAATTTCAAGGCGGCGAAGTATCTTTACTAATCTATGATAATACCTAATAATGTTCGGAAAAACAAATGCAAAGTATCATAGAGAAAATTATACATATTATCTGTCTTTAGTACTCTAGGAGACCTATAAGACCTAGTTAAATTCAGCAAATAATATCGAATATACTATTTAAATTAGGTGCGTAAACATAAAAAATAAGACACACAAGAAAATAAACATGTTTTATTCGGTAGGTAGATATATACCTAATATTACGTAAGTACTTATATTTGCAAAAACCATAAATATTATGTCTGTCTATCTTTAATCTCTTTTTGTTGTTTTGCCAAAACAGTCAATTCTCCCTCATATCCAACGAGCCTATAATTAATAAGCTTATCTCGATTAGATCACGTTTAATAGACTCAAATAATACGATTTTATTGCCGCACGAAAATCCCGCGCAAATATTCTGCTGCGCCATTTTGTGTTTTATGCACCACAGATAAAATAAGTTAGCTTGTGTGCTATTCAGCCTTATTAAAAAAAGATAATAAAGGGGCGAGCGGGTAGCGTTTTTAATTCCCGTAAAACGCTATATCTCGGGGGAGAGAGGGTAAACATCATTACGTGTCAACATTGTTAGAACCTCACGCTACATATTTGCCCAGTCATGTCAATAGTTTGTAGGTAGATTGTAATAGTATTGCGCATGTTCATTTTTGTTGAATAAAATCAATATTTAATGTCTTGTTTGACTCTGTGACCTGAACGTAATTAGCGATGTAATTTGTAGTGTTAAGTTTATTTTAAATAGGTCATTAGGATGTATTATGGAAGTCTTTCTTTACTGTTAATGGAAGTGATAAGTAATTTTGTTATGTCTTCGTAAATTGAGGTATAGTCCGCGCCAAACTGCTAGTCAGTTAAGAAGTAGTTGCGAGTAGGTGTAGTCATACAATTTGCTATGGCGACGTGATTAATTTATTCAGAGCGGATTAGTAGTTTCACGCGGAATATACCAATAAATTATGTGTTACATCAGCGACTTTTCGTCTCACGCAAAATAATATGTGTTACACTGGCAAGCGAAATTTCGTCTCTCGCGCAAAAACACTGATCTGTTTTACTAAAAGAAGTATTTACTGTATAAACTAAGTAAGTAATTACGGACAAATCCCATATAAGTAAGTATTTCTTGTAAAATTAAAAACTTCATTTGGAAAATTTAAAAGTAATTCCTATGAAAACGGTTGAAGTAAGTAATTAGTAGTAATTACTAATTGAATCGTTAGCATCGATACGGTAATCGTTATCGACGTTTTCTCGCTAGAGACAACATAATTGTTTATTAATTACCCTTATTACAATTACCATTGAGCTTTTAATTGTTGCATTCAGAAATGTCAGTTTTTTATGATAAACTAGCACATATATCACTTACTTATCACTTAAATAATTTTAAAAATACTTAGTGTTTATTTTTATAGTAGATACGTAATAATAAAAAGTAACTGAATTTATTTATACAATATTTCACTCAAAAATAGAGATCGTTCATACGGGTTACGCTTTACGTATTATCGAGAAAATCGAAAATGGAAATGAAAATAAAAAAATCTCTTCTCTCTCGTCTTCGCAATCGTCTTCGCAAAAATCGAGCAGTCAAAATTTTGGGAAACTGAAGCAAACGAGCATGCATCACATTATAATGATCGCTGATAGTGTAACACATTAGTAATTTACTCGAAATGGGATTAAAATTCTATGTAGGGTCAGACACAAATGAGTTGATACTAAGAAATAAATTATCGCCTTCGCCCAAGGTGACTGAGGGCGCATAAGCATTAAGTTCATTGTCAGGTGTATCAAAAGCATACACAAATAAGTAAGTTAGAACGCTTCGTACAAGGATGTTTGCTAAATTACGACAGTCGGCTTCACCAGCTTAACACTACTATTATCAGAACTAGGAGTGGTGGTGTTACCTTCAGTACCATTTCGATATTTACCTTCAAAAGTCGCATTTTTTTTTTATAATATAAGAGTAACAGACGAGCATGCAGTCCACCTGATGGTAAGTGGCTACGCCCACGGACATCTGTAATGAATCCCAGATAGGATTAGATATTCCTACCTGAGGTCGGCCACAGATGCGGCGCTACCCCTGAGGATTAAGCTGGAACGCCTCGGAAAAGTCTATCTCCCTTACCACACCCGTCAAACCGGAACACAGCAGCGCCTAACACTGCTGTTATTAGGTAGAAATAGGTGTGGCGGTGGTGCCGCCGGAGTCGAACCACAAAGGGTTCTACCACCTTCCAGAAATGTAGTTAAAATCGATGATTGCAATCGACCCTACGTGATTCTACTCCGGCAGCTCTCCGGAGCCCCGACAATCAGTAAATTGGTCTGCATAAACGCAAACACGGTAACCTGGGGAAAATTGCCCTTACTATTGTAACTAGTGAAGTCTAATAGTGAGAAATTAGCTGATTTAAGTTAGGTACTTAAATTACTCTCCAAAGAGTACCTAATCTAAATATTTATAACTCAAAGGTTATAAATATTTATAACCTTTGAGTGAGGACGGATCGGGCTGAAATTCTACCCCCAAGGGGATAAAATAGGGGAAGAAAATATTACTTCGTAACGCGAGCGAAGCAGCGGGCAAAAGCTCGTAGACATATAGATGCGACTAATTACAGAATAAAACAACTAGAGGTAATAGTATCTAGTAGTGATAGTACCTATAACAAAATTTTAAATCGTTTTGAGTTTTTAGGGGCGAATGCTAAGGACATAAAAAACCCACCTAATATCTTCACCATACCTTATGTAGGTATACCTAATATTACCTAACACAGTGAAGATTCCAGCTAAAGAGACATAAAAATGAATAAATGTAATAATGAATTACATTTCTATTCCTATATCTAATCTTATCTGTTGATTACAGATGTCCATGGGCGGCAGTAGCCACTTACCATCAGGTGGACTGCATGATCGATTGCTACTCCTATATTATAAAAAAAATCTATTCAAATTTTGATACAGGGAACTTTAGGTTCTATGATTGCAGGAGGATCCACAACAGAAGTGCAAACACGACTTCTTACCAAAACAGTTGAAATGAAGATCTACAGTAGAATCGAAAGGCTCCTTTAAAGACTAGAAAACTCACGCTAAACTCGATCGAACACATAGTAAGGTTTCCAGTTGTACGCAAACTGTGCGCTGACACGCGATCGTCGTGAGATCGTATCGCATCCCCGCGGTGGGATAAAAAATATTATGAGGGATATCGAGAAAAACAATGCATTAAGTAATTGGATTCATAACATTCCCTTGATTAAAGTTTGTATGTATGAGTAGTAAGTGTAGAGCAAGATTATATAAAATTCTCGTGTCACAATGTTAGTTACCGTACTCCTCCGAAACGGCTTTACCGATTTTCATCAAATTTTATATGCATATTCAGTAGGTCCAGAGAAAATGTAACCAGTTTTGACAATTGAAATTGTCACTGTCATCTATTTTCGTGTTTGAAAAATAATTAAAAATGTAGTTTTTAGATCATTTACGAATGAAACGACATTTCTCCGCACTTTTTCTTCGATTTCGTGTTTTTGCAGCACTTAACTACACCTGTCGGCATTAGTCCACGTAAATTACACTATGACAACCATTAAATGGTTGACCCATTGGTCAGCCGTTTAAAGCATTTTAATGGCTTCCTTCAATTACAAGGCGGTGAGATATCTATATTTATTTATGTCCCAAAATAACATAAGTTCACATTTCACATTATAAAGTAAAATACAGATAATAAAACGGAATGTAACTAAAAAGCCAAGGTGTGGTCGGATGGCGGATCCCAACCCCTCATCTAAACAAAGGTGCGGCAAACCGGGATACATTAACGAGATGACGCTTCGATCTAGCACGCGACCAGAGTTCGAATCAACTAATGATGTTTCAAATATTTAAATAAATTAGATATTGAAGTAGTAGTAGTGCATGACTTTTTAACTTTTGGGACATATTTTTTGTGTAAAAAGTATTTTACAAGCAGTTACTTATTTTATTTTATTTGTATAGACTAAAAACAAAGGTTAGGTTACAGATTAATAAAGATCAATTTAGCATTGAAATTAAAATGAACAAAACAATTACAATTTTCGAATTTACATAAAACTTCTTTTAAAATAATGCAATTTTGGATTTTAATGATATTGTAGATGTAATACTTCTCATTTGGATGAAGTTATCTCCTTTGAACAAAAAACAAAAAAATCATCCCCATGTAAAGGTGTGCGGAACAAATTATTCACATTAACTAGATGACTTCTCACCCCTACACACACGTAACCTTAATCAATCCATTTAACTTCCTATTCAATACCAAATTAGAAATGGTGATGATCATTTTCATTATATTCATTTGTCTAATAGATTAGTAAAGATTACTCACTCCTAACAAGAAAATGTACCCAGTTTTGAGAATTGAAATAGGTGCGTAAAAAAGTTTTGCCACGTCTCCATGCTAAAATGTCCCTAAAATATTTAAATAATTATTTATTTATTATGTGAATTACGCAGTATTAGTTATTTATTCGTAAATTTTCTCTAAAAATGTTTTTATTTGTCAAGAATTCAAAAAAGAACTTACTAATAAGCCGCTTGTGGCTTCATTCAATTTCAAGGCGGCGAAATATATTTACTAATCTATGATTTGTCTAATCAAAAACCCTGACTTTAAAATGTCTGTATTTGAGAAAAAATCTCGTAACGTAATCTCGGTAACCATACTGATTTAATATTAGAGAAACACATATATTGGTAGACATATAATACATTTATAGATCTTTAGTGTGGAGCAGTCTTTGCGTTTCCAGTGGAAGGGTATGGATGTAGACTGACTTATATATTATGAGGTGACTATCTTAGTCCTTAGACGCAATAACCCATCTTCGATCGGGTTTAGGTTAAAAGTTTATGGGCAGTAGTATAATAGCATAAAACTGTTCCCGATATCTCGCTTCTATGCCTGGATTTCCTTTCGGAATAAGTAAGTTAGTAGACATACGACTCTTTGAAAACATTAGGAAAATCAAATATAGTCCTACTTGATGTTGGTCATATGATGTGAACAAGTGTTTGATATGACTCATATCATGTGTGGTTACCCTGAGGATTAATTACACCTAGAAATGTCCAGATATTTAAGTTCTAAGGTGCCATGTATAAGACAAAGAGTTAAAAAACGGTAAATCACTAACGGATCACAACCCACAAAATCAAAGACCGCCGATACTCAACGAATATAGCGATCACACATTCAGCTCACAGCGCGCGCGCACGATCGCATTGTCCGCGCGTGATGCAGGCGCGTGATGCGCTCACACGCCTCGTTGCATCTTGCACTTGTTTGAACATTCATATTGTATCTGTATAATTCAGTATGTATATTTGTATAATACAGTGTCGATAGTTCAAATATATATTTTTTTTATAATGTAGGAGTAGGAGACGAGCATGCGGTTCACCTGTTGTTAAGTGCCTACTACCGCCCATGGACATCTGTAATCAACCTCAGATAGGATTAGATATTCCTATCTGAGGTCGGCCATAGATACGTCGCTACCCCTGAAGACTAAGCTGGAATGCCTCAGATAAGTACACCCTTTACCACACCCTTCGAATCAGAACATAATACAGTATAGACCGTTCTAAAATGTTTCTATATACTTAACAGCGAATCGATAGTTTAAAGATCTTTTTTTATAATATAGGAGTAGGAGACGAGCATGCAGTCCACCTGATGGTAAGTGGCTACTGCTGCCCATGGACATCTGTAATCAACCTCAGATAGGATTAGATATTCCTACCTAAGTTCGGCCACAGATGCGCTACTACCTTCAGAAATATACGTTATATACTTAGTTTGAATTCAAAAGTTCAGATATTAATTTTGTAATTTACTAAGTCGATCGACGAAATAATATGATTTTTCTTTTGATAGATGGCGTGAGTTTGACTTCTTAAAAAATATGTTATTTGTTACGATATCAAATTTAAAAAAAATATGGGCAATTTTTACTTTAAAACAGCGCCAATAAGTAAATTTTAAGTGACATAAACACTTTTTAAGTGTTTGTGAAACTGATTTTCTTCATTCTAAAAACTAAAGCATAAGAATTAAAAAAAAGCATGAAGGAGAACTGTATTGACCACTTACAAGTCAATAAAGCCTTAAAGTCTTAAAGTTTGACTACTTGGTACTACAACTTGTTTATATAAAGTATCTTAAAAATATAAGAAACTAGCTGACCCGGCAAACGTTGTGTTGCCATATAAATAAATAAATGCTAAGAGTGAACAACCCTTATCACTTAGGAGTATGAAAAATATATAGTAGCCGATTCGTGGACTGTAATGAAACTTCTTTAAAATATAAGTTTCATGTAAAAGACAATAATTATTATTTTTACTTAAATTATGGGCCTTCATTGACAATTCGAACCATAGAACCATAGACTTAGAATTTAATCTATGCTTCGACCATAGCATTTGGATTCAAGGTGATTGGCTCTAAGTGAAATATTATATTGAGAACAAAATGTAACTACTTCATATTTACAAAAATAAATGGCCACAACGACTTACTTAAAAACAAGTTTTTATCTTAAACTACTAACTACCAACTATTCAAAATAATATTTCACAAAACAAACACGTAGATAGATAAAATATGTAACAAACACAAAAATTAGCATTTTCATACTATTTCTCCATACAAAACGATTGACCTACTTGACCAAGATATTAGTGGCGTTAATTACTCACTTGTTTTATTAGGTGGTAATGACGGTTAGTTAATTATTGTAATTTTACACAGTTATCCAAGTATATACGTTAGGGATGGCGATTTCCGAAAGATCGAGTCTTGAAACGATTCGAATCAAAGTGCATGAAATCGATTCACAAAAAAATCGATGCCCCAAGAATCAATTCTTCAAAAATCGATCTCCAATCTTTTCAGATAAATAGGGGCGAAGATAGCGAAAAATAAGATGATCAGAACCAAACAACCACTGTAACACGTATTCGTCAGCACAAAAATATCTATAACACATTCAACCAATTTCGAAAAGATCAACTTTCGATTTTCCAGGATGAAAGATCGATTTAAAAAATCGATTTCGGCCCAAAATCGATTCTTCGATTAATCTCAGATCGCCATCCCTAATACGTATCGTAGTGTTATCGTCATTGTTTACGGTAAGTTAGCGTAAATTCTGTTTTACTTTCGAAGTTGTTCTCCGGTAAGTGTAAATGAACCTTATACCTATGTTTGTTGTTTCGAGTAAAATATGTATTTAGTTTGTTTGTTTAATTACGCATATAATAATTATGTTTATTTTTTCGTTGTTTGCATTTTACAAGTTATTTATATTGTCATTTATAATGCGCGTTGAATTATACGATCTTGGCAGAAAAAGTTGCAAAAAAATACGTGAAGAAAGAAAAAAAAAACAATTAATAACTCCTATTAGTAACATATGTAGTAATAGTGAAAATTACTTTGCTAGTCCAAAAGACTTGGAATTTATTGATAAATGTTTAAAATTGGTAGAACTTCGTGAGTTTTGAAGGTGGTGTGGTTCGACTCCGGCGGTACCACCGCCACACCTATTTCTACCTAATAACAGCAGTGTTAGGCCCTGCTGTGTTCCGGTTTGAAGGGTGTGGTAAGGGAGACAGACTTTTCCGAGGCGTTACAGCTTAGTCCTCCGGAGTAGCGGCGCATCTGTGGCCGACCTCAGGTGAGAATATCTAGTCCTGTCTGGGGTTGATTACAGATGTCCATGGGCGGCAGTAGCCACTTACCATTACTGGTGGACTGTACGCTCATCTGCTACTCCTATATTATAAAAAAAAGTCAACTTGGGACCATATCGTCTTCATAATAATAGCAGTATTCAGCACTGCACTTATATCAGGCATTCCATCTAAGTTCTTAACAACATATCAATCAGATCATACCGGAAATAAATGATTTGTATACAGCATCAATGATGTAAATCTATGATGTATACAAGTACCTAATTAACAACAATTGGCCCATTACCGTCTCACTGCTGGGCACAGTTCTCCTCTCAGAATGAGAAGGATTAGGCCATAGTCCACCGCGCTGGCTAAGTGCGAATTGGTAGACTCTACCTTTGAAAAGTTACTTTTTAATTTTCTCGGGTAAGCAGGTTTTCTCACGATGTTTTCCTTTGCCGTTTCAAGTTATTCAACATTAGTTAAACTTCAAGTACTTTTGATACTAAAATGATATTGAAAATTGAAATCTAATCTTCTTAATTTTATGAATTGAATGAAACTATATATGATGTATACAAGTACCTAATTAACAACAATTGGCCAAGTGTAATTTGAACTCGCACACGGACGAGGTTCCGTACCACCAAAATTTTCTTATTTTTTATTTGTACCAATTTGCTATTATAGCAGCCATTGAAGTAAATACATTGTGAAAATTTTAACTGTCTACTTATTACGGTTCATGAAATAAAGGGAAAAAGTCAAAAAACAGCGGTTTCTTGTATAGCGATCCTTATTTATTTTCCTCCATTTTATTTTAAGTATTTATTGCTGTAGCTGCCACCGTTATACGTACTCTAAAATAATCAAGAGTCTATCTATTACGGTTCAGGAGATATAGCCCTGAGACAGACGGCAGACAGCGGAAGCTTAGTAATAGGGTTTTTACCCTATGGGTACGGAACCCTAATAAATTATTTCACAATCTAGTTTCGTGTTTTCTCCATAATTCCCATCAACCTTCCAAGATTATATAGCAAGCTAGAGCCTTAAATCACCCTCATTCCATCTCTCCGGTTCTCATACTCAGCACTACTCTTGTAATACAATAGAATGTGCGTATGGCCGGTGACACAGTAGGCTTATGTAGAATTACATCTTATTACTGTAGCGATTTCCATTGCTGTCGACACAACAAAATAAAAAGAATGTGTTATGTATGTATCTACAAATTGAAACTAACATTTATTAACAACACAACTTAAATTGGTAGATCTAAAAATATTATATTTTGCATACTAGTATCTTTTAATCTTTTAAAGTAAAGTAGAGTATCTTTTAAAGTAAATAAGCAGTTTTTTTAATTTATTTCCGTAAAAGTTATTAAAAGCTATTGTATTCTAATAAAGATGAAATTTATTTAGATGTGTCGCTAAAGATTATTATAATTCATCCTTTTGTCTTTTCAGTAAGGAAATCTTGTTTTTGATTTGTTACTCTTAATGTATTGGGATGTATAGATGAATGCATGATGTATCTAAGGAAACTTCCTACAGTTCACATCTTTCAGAGTTGAATACAGCAATATGAAAAGGGGCATACACCACCCCAATCAAGGCGGTATCCACATTCCAACCCACGAAGAGTTCTAATGTCTAAAATCAACGATCATTTATAATTTCCCTCCTTTGTGTTTTATCAAAAATTAATAACATCTACGGCAAATACAGGAAAGTCGTATGTTATGTCGGACACTATGGTAACACGCACAGTAGTATCTGCGTGACGAGAAATCCTTTAGAATGGCAGATAATAGAATTAGTGAGGAGACGCGGTCCCACGTACGCTGTCATGTAACTGTATAAATTGGGTTGAGAATTCTCACGATGTTAAGCCCGCGTGGTGGAGCGGTCACCATACTGGCCTGATGTGCAAAAGGTTCTGGGTTCGATCTACGGCCAGGCATAAAATGATGAATTTGGATGTCTGTTTTTGGTCTGGGTTGTTGTGTATCTTTGTGTGTGTCCACAGCACACGATACAGTCCTAGTGTGGGGCTGTAAGTGTTGGAAGGGTCTGTTTCCATTCCTCTATCAGTATATTGATCGGGCAGGAACGACTTGCTTATATTTCTAGAGTGAAGCAGTTCTTTCCTTTTGTTGGATGTGTGTAATGTGTATGCCAGACTTAAATCAGCTATTAATATGCTCAATCTATATCTATGTTTTTCTAATCAAATTTGGCAATTTCTTCCTCCTAGACATCGTCACGATTTAGGATCTATCTTTACATGTATAGCATCTTATCTAAAAAAATGAATAGGATGATAATTAATAGCAGGCCTCACGAGTAGCAACGCATATCAGTGATTGGCTTCGGATAGAACACATCAGGTAGATGTCCATGGGCGGCAGTACCTTACCATCAAATAGACTGATAGATGCATGCACGTTTCCTACTTCATTCTTATAAATAAAGCAGATCTACATAGTACAAAGAAACAAGGTTATGTGCTATTGAGGTCCTCACTCAACATTTTTGCCTACGACTACCTGGTGGTCCTTATCTATTCCTAATGACGAACAGTGGCACTTAAGCTAGGAGAGCTAATACTGACCAATCTAAACTACCGTCGATCGTTTTTGTTTTGTTTCTGACATCTTTAGTGTGTTGATAACACGCATACTCGGGAGATGAATCCAACATCCGGAATGTAGCATTAGATATTTGTAGAAATGGCAATTTTCAACCCATTTTATCCATACCCATTCATCATTTTAAAAATGTCTTGTTGCTAAGAAAAGAAGTTATCTATCTTAAAGTGAGACTGTTTCTCCGATCATCAATAAAAAAAAAACTTTTTATTGTTCAAGAGAGTTCAACCCATTATTGTCCCACTGCTGCACGGGTCTCCTCTCAGAATGAGAAGGATTAGGTCATAGTCCACCGCTCTGGCCAAGTGCGAATTGGTAGACTCTACCTTTGAAAAGTTACTTTTTAATTTTCTCGGGTAAGCAGGTTTCCTCACGATGTTTTCCTTTGCCGTTTCAAGTTATTAAACATCAGTTAATCTGCAAGCACTTTTGATATTAAAATTATATTGACAATCTAACCTAATCTTCTAAATTTTATGAATTGAATGAAACTACTTATTATTTTTTTGGTGTTGATTAGTTTTCTTCTCTCTTTTGTCTCTTTTGCTCCACTTTTATACCCAGTCCTCACTACATACTTTTTTAGTTATAGAATATATGAAAGATATTTCTAGAACCTTCTAAGTCTATGACCGGCGCGTGCGCATAAGATAAAAGCGACATTCCCGCCCAAGAGAGCGTTGATAACGCTAAAACGTTCCACCACGCCTAAGATAAAACACAATGTGTTCCAGATTCGTCTGTTTTGCATTGAATCATCAACGTCAAAATACTGAGAACAGATAATGCCGCCATTTTGTGGATATCTTATCAATGGTCCGCTGACGACATCAAGACGCAAGGTAAGTATGATCTTAATATATATTTTCAAACATTTTAGGCATACTAATTGTAAGAGTTAGAAAAAACCTGTTAATAGGACTATTTTATGACGACCCGCGTGGCGGAGCGACCACCATACCGGTCTGACGCGCAAAGGGTCCCGGGTTCGATCCCCGGCCAGACTAATCTCTAAATGATGAATTTAGATTTCTGTTTCTGGGTCTGGGTGTTTGTGTATTGGTCTATGTGTGTGTCCATGGCACCCACAACACAGGGAATCCTAGTGTGGGGCTGTGAGTGTAGAAAGCGTTTATTTATTTATTTATATTTATTTATTTTGTCTTCTTATGAATTAGCAAAAAAAACCTGCATATAGTAGCAAATGAATGCATGCAGTCCAACTGATGGTTGGACAAATGACAAATGCAGCCTTATTTAAGCAAAGGCGACCACAGGTAAGAGCGGACTCTCCTACTACAGGTTTGCATAAACTTACCAGGAGAGTCCCGAAACCTTATCTAACTTATACTTGTTTAAATAAAGGATTTTTGATTTTTTTATGGTAAGTGGCTACTGCCGCCCGTGGACATCGGTCATCAACCCTGGATAAGATTAGATTTCTATGTACGATTGGCCACAGATGCTTTGCTACCACTGAGGACTAAGTTGGAACGCCTCGACAAGTATTTATGTCTCTCTTACCACGCTCCTCAAACTGTTGCAGCGCTTAACACTGCTTTTATTAGGCAGAAGGGTAGGTGGCGTTGGTTACTCCTGAGTCAAACCACAAAGGTTTTATCATCTTCACCTAATATTTAAAGAATTTATCTAAGTAGAATTAATTATCTAAAGTTTATAAATCAAATCGAAATAATTATGACTTTACATAATTAAAATTATGTTAATGAACTTTATGAATGGAACCTATGGTTTTATTGTTTTGTTGGACAAGGAATCCATATAAAAGGCCGTGTTTACCCAAATCGAGTTGTACTACTAATGTCGTTATCGTAACATTTGAATACCTTTTATGAAACAATCGGGGATCAATAACATTTAGAAATTAAGGCTGCTCACACAATATAGGGCTAGCTTTTCAATTGTCGCATTAAATATCATATAACCTTTTTGTTAACAAGGGAAAACCTACTAAAGGCGCCCAGTGTCGTAGGAGATACATGAGACGATGCGACTACATCGTCATCAAATCACATAAGAGATGTCCATGGGCAGCAACCCTACCATGAGGTGGACTGCATACTACTTTTTTTAAGATAGGGGTACCAGACGAGCTTGCAGTCCACCTGATGGTAAGTGGTTACTGCCGCCAATTGACATGTGTAATCAACCCCAGATAGGATTATATATTCCTACTGAAATCGAGAAGCGCCACTACCCCTAAGGACAAAGCTGAAACGCCTCGGAAAATTATATCTCCCTTAAACCCTTCAAACCAGAACACAGCAGCGCAACACTGCTGTTATTAGGCAGTAATAGTGCGGTGGTGCTGGAGTCGAACCACAGAGCTTTACCACTTAAAAAAAACTAAATTCTTTTTAAAAAACACGTGAATGCAGCCTAAACCATCCAGTGCGTTGCTCCGTGCCTAAACCCGATGTAAAGCGGTCAGCGATGCAGTGACGCGCATCTTACATTATTTGCTGATATGTTCCCAGAAGCGGTCACCGCCACGCGCCCTGAATACTAAGTAGGAGTAGCTTAGGAGACGCACATTCCTCATCTCGTCATGCTACTGTTGGTGACATTTTATGTGGAAACTTCTTTAGGTTGACAGATTGTTTAGGCTTATCAGTACCCTTACCATGAGTTTTCAAAACATCCCACAATTTTACATTACGTTGACTCAATCCATTATTCTGTTCCGTTTGCTTCAGTAGACTGAGTTAACGTAACAATAAGTAAGTGGTCAAGTCTTTTTGTCTGCCTCACATGTTCGCCAAAAAGAGAGACAAGACATAATACGCCATTTTGTCAATTTAGACATTTAATGTTACGTTACTGACACTATAGTTCTGATACAATCCGCTAGGGGCGCTGATTGGAATTTGTATAAGCAAATACGTAAACAAATACTAAAACAGTCATATTTGTCAAAACGTAAAAACTCATGGTAAGTGTACAGATCTGTTTTGGCAAGCCCTAACCATAGGACTCCATTCTCATAAAGAATGTTTAAAATAATTGGTCAAGTGCGAGCCGAACTCACACGCAGAGGGTTCCGTACCATCAAAATTTTATTTTTTTTTGTATTTGTTATCACAGCAGCTATAGAAGCAAAGGCATTGTGAAACTGTCATTGTGTGGCATTGGTAATAGATGAAGCGAAAAGCGCAAAATAACGGTTTCTTGTATGGCCCCATTTATTTTGTTTTACTTTTAGTATTTTTTGTTATAGCGGTCACCATAATACACATTCTGTGCAAATTTCAAGTATCTATCTATAACGGTTCCAGATAGAGCCCTATGACAGACAGACAGACGGACAGACAGCGGAGGCTTAGTAATAGGGTTCCGTTTTTACCCTATGGGTACGGAACCCTATAAAGTGATGTCTTTTGTGAACGAAAGTCCTTTAAGAAATGAAAGCTCGTTTTTACAAAACATCATATTAACTTTATTAATAAATTAAGTGATATAATTAACGTTTCGCTTCATTTATAAATTTATATCAATTCCAGGTATTAACTTTCATAAAACAATTAAATTAAATAAAGCAAGTTATGAAGGAACTTAAAAAAAACCATTCCTTACTATTTCTAGTGCTTTGTTGCATGCAAGAATAAAATAAAGTCCTATTTGTCTTTGTCATTTTCTTACTTTAAGTTGCACCTAAGTATTATTGAAAGTAGTTATAAATAAATAAGTTTTAAGTATTTATTGCAGACCTCTAAAGACTTTATGTCTCTCTGTTACTGTCCAGTTGCTGGGTAAGCGTCTTCTCTCAGAGGAGTATAGGCCACCACGCTGGCCAAGTGTGTATTGGTGGACTTCAAATACCTTTGAGAAATTTTTTGAAGGTCTCTTAGGTAAATTGGTTTTCTCACGAAGTTTTCCTGGGTCCTTAGAGCCCTGAAAAATTAGAGGTGTCTGGGATTTGACCCTACCATCAAAACGCCGATTTACATGTCATACGTCATAAGTCACTTTTAGAAAAAGTCACTCTGCTACTCTACACACTACTCTCTATACTCTATATACAACTCTACTACTTTACTCTAGGGACATACTAGTTATTACAATGATTTTAGCACTGTTCCCTAGACTAAAACCATTCAATGAGATTGTCGGCCCGTTTTGACAGCTCTATGGTCTCTATCATAGACTATGGTTTGTTTATGGTCACCTCTTATCAGGTCATCGCGCATATTTAGCTTTGTTCATAATGAGACATCAAAAAGGTGCTTACCTTATCCGTTGAAGGCATCAATTATAGACCGCCATGTTTAAAGTACCTGTTGTATTGTTAGCGATTATTAGAGTGTTCAGTTAACAAATTAATTTTCTATAGCAGTTAATTAATAACTAAAACTATAGCCAGAGTGAATTATTTAGTACTTTTGAGGCCTTTTTTTAATACACTTTTTTCCAAATATAAATATGTACAATTTAGATTTCATTATTTACAATACTATTTTTTTTGAATACGTACTAAACAATATATTATCTAGTTCTACCCAAAACATCAAATTTAGTATCGTCTGCGTAAAACAGCTAGTCCGCTCTGAATATAGAAATGAATCGCGTCGCCATAGGAACTTGTATGACTACACCTGCTCGCAACAACTTCAAAGAGTGGCGCGGACTATACCATGAGTGTATAAAAACCAATATAAATAATAAGCTAACAATCCAATATTTAATATGTACACTTTCTACTATATAAATAGCCTATGTTACTCCCACAGTTCACACGAATCCAACGACACCTTATATGCTAAAATCCGTCAAGCCCTTTGGGCTGTAGGGCGCACCAAAGTCATACATACATGGTACCAGACATACATATACGTACTTGTTTAGAAATAAAATACAATACAATACTCATAGATTAGTAAAGATTACTCACTCCTAACAAGAAAATGTACCCAGTTTTGAGAATTGAAATAGTTGCGTAAAAAAGTTTTGCCACGTCTCCGTGCTAAAATGTCCCTGAAATATTTGAAATTATTATTTATTTATTATGTAAATTACATAGTATTAGTTATTTATTCGTAAATTTTCTCTAAAAATGTTTTTGTTTGTCAAGAATTCAAAAAAAGAACTTACTAATAAGCCGTTTGTGGCTTCATTCAATTTCAAGGCGGCGAAGTATCCTTACTAATCTATGAGAATACTACACAAATTAAAAGTTGTAGTAACGATGGTAGGACACACGATTAAGGTATGGAAGGGATATCTTTAAACTTATTGTAAGTTATAAGCATTAAATTATACTGTTCATTGTTGCCCCTCATATTTATAATATTGTTATTTATTAAAATAAATTACAGACACAAAAATACACTATACATATTTAGTAAGAGTAGAATCTAGAGTCTAGACCATAATAAGGATGAGAGAATAAACTGTATGTTAATTTGTTTTTTGTTTAATGAATAAATCACTGTGATTAACGTTATCGACGCCTTAAAAGTATTACGAATCCTTTGTGAAGTCAAAATAATATCATTGCACTATAAATCATCATCATTTATTCTGGTATTGTTCGTGTATATTTAAAAAATATATCAACTGTATAAATGTACAGGATATATTTTTTAAAATCTTAAAGAAAATGACAGTGTCTCTTTAAGAACAATTTTAATATTTACTTAACATTTTTTTATATTAGTAGACAAGCATGCAGTCAACTATGGAATGCCTTCATTATATTAATTAATATTATCCTTACGTCAGTATAATCTATGAGTTCGATTTAAAAAGGCGTCACCAGTTTATAAATATCTCGTCATGTAGACCAAAAATATATGTAAAATTTCAGATCAATGGATTCATGTCAACTGGATGACTCGATGTTGAAATTCAGTTGCAACTAATTTAAGTTTAGTTAAAACTAACAAAGCAAGTTCAATAACAAATGCTTGTAAAAAGCTATTAAATTCCATCACTTTTCTAAGTTTTACCCTTAAAAAGTAACTATTTGAACGCCTATTCCATATTCAGTGTGAATTCTGTTTAACAAAGCTATTTTCTAGGAAGCAGACTATGCAGTGCACCAGAGTAGTTATTTCAGTGCGGGTAGATGTCCATTTCCCGCTTCTCGGAAGCGCAGACCGCACTCTCCCTCCACCGGATCGATACTCCACAGTGACCACGTTTAATAGTTTTACGAGACATTCTCAAAACTATAAGTTCTAGGTATATAGCTGGTGGGTTAATGGCCGTGTGTCTGAAATATAACATTATAAATTTGGCGAAAATCCGCAATCGGATTTAAGTCAACTCTGTTTTTTTTTTAATTTCATGTGCTATAATTAATTGTCATTTTCGATTTCATAATGCCGGAAATATTTTTTTAGGTTACAATGTTTATTGAGGCATAATAAAGCTGCCTCT
Organism: Epargyreus clarus clarus; assembly: GCA_014595695.2. Classification (NCBI taxonomy): domain Eukaryota; kingdom Metazoa; phylum Arthropoda; class Insecta; order Lepidoptera; family Hesperiidae; genus Epargyreus; species Epargyreus clarus. Next base: position 1,887,162 of record JACTTY020000005.1, on the reverse strand, counting down.
AGCTTTTTATTTAGCCATTAATTGGTCCTATTTACTTATTTTAGAATTATTATGTTTTTTTATTATTTCTTTGCTACAAAAGCTATCGATTTTACGTCACTTCTTTGAGTTTTATTTTCAAAAAGTTATAATATTCTATATTCCCCCTTTCATAGCCTTTATTCAGTGTACATTCTGCTTAACACAGCTATTTTCTAGGAAGCAGATTATGCAGTGCACAAGAGTGGTTATTTCAGTGCGGGTAGATGTCCATTTCCCGCTTCTCGGAAGCGCAGACCGCACTCTCCCTCCACCGGATCGATACTCGACAGTGACCATATTTTATAGCTTTACGGGATAGTCTCGAAACTCGAAGCTCTTTGTATATAGCTGGCGACTCAATGACTGATTGTAATGACATTAGAATAAAGAAAAAACTACAAAATCAGGGACATTTTCGCATTCCTACATGACTCCTGTTTTATTTGTAAAGTGTATTAGAATAAATTTTTGTTTGCTTAAATAACTGGATACTGATTTTTTTTGGTTAAAATTTTTATTGATACATAATAAAGCTACTTGTAGCTTTTTTTATTAGTCATCTGTAGGTAGTTGTTATTTTAGAATTATTGTTTTTTTTTTCTTTTGTACAAAAGCTATCGATTCTTCGACAATTCACTGAGTTTTATACTTAAAAAGTTATTATATTTTTATTTTTTACCCTAACCTTTTACAGCCTTTATTCAGTGTGAATTCTGCTTAACAAAGCTATATTCTAGGAAGCAGATTATGCAGTGCACCAGAGTAGTTATTTCAGTGTGGGTAGATGTCCATTTCCCGCTTCTCGGAAGCGCAGACCGCACTCTCCCTCCACCGGATCGATACTTGACAGTGACCATATTTTATAGCTTTACGGGATAGTCTCGAAACTCGAAGCTCTTTGTATATAGCTGGCGACTCAATGACTGATTGTAATGACATTAGAATAAAGATAAAACTACAAAATCAGGGACAATTCCGCATTCAGCTCCATATGACTCCTGTTTTATTTGTAAAGTGTATTAGAATAAATTTTTGTTTGCTTAAATAACTGGATACTGATTTTTTTTGGTTAAAATTTTTATTGATACATAATAAAGCTACTTGTAGCTTTTTTTATTAGTCATCTGTAGGTAGTTGTTATTTTAGAATTATTGTTTTTTTTTTCTTTTGTACAAAAGCTATCGATTCTTCGACAATTCACTGAGTTTTATACTTAAAAAGTTATTATATTTTTATTTTTTACCCTAACCTTTTACAGCCTTTATTCAGTGTGAATTCTGCTTAACAAAGCTATATTCTAGGAAGCAGATTATGCAGTGCACCAGAGTAGTTATTTCAGTGTGGGTAGATGTCCATTTCCCGCTTCTCGGAAGCGCAGACCGCACTCTCCCTCCACCGGATCGATACTTGACAGTGACCATATTTTATAGCTTTACGGGATAGTCTCGAAACTCGAAGCTCTTTGTATATAGCTGGCGACTCAATGACTGATTGTAATGACATTAGAATAAAGATAAAACTACAAAATCAGGGACAATTCCGCATTCAGCTCCATATGACTCCTGTTTTATTTGTAAAGTGTATTAGAATAAATTTTTGTTTGCTTAAATAACTGGATACTGATTTTTTTTGGTTAAAATTTTTATTGATACCTAATAAAGCTACTTGTAGCTTTTTTATTAGTCATCTGTAGGTAGTTGTTATTTTAGAATTATTGTTTTTTTTTCTTTTATACATTATAGCAGTGATAGCCTAGTGGTTAAGAAACTCGGCCTCTCGATCGAGGGGTCCGAGGTTCAAATCCCAGGCACGCACCTCTAATTTTTCAAAGTTATGTGCGTATTAGAAATTAATTATCACTTGCTAAACGGTGAAGGAAAACATCGTGAGGAAACCTGCATACCTGAGAGATTTATAAAAAAAAAAAAAAAAAAAAAAAAATCTCAAAGGTATGTGAAGTCTACCAATACGCACTTGGCCAGCGCGGTAGACTATGGCCTAATCCTTCTCATTATGAGAAGAGACCCGTGCCCAGCAGTGGGACAATAATGGGTTGTTGATGATGATGATGATGATACAAAAGCTATCGATTCTTCGACAATTCATTGAGTTTTATATTTGAAAAGTTATTATATTTTTATTTTTTACCTTAACCTTTTACAGCCTTTATTCAGTGTGAATTCTGCTTAACAAAGCTATATTCTAGGAAGCAGATTATGCAGCGCACCGGAGTAGTTATTTCAGTGCGGGTAGATGTCCATTTCCCGGTTCTCGGAAGCGCAGACCACACTCTCCCTCCACTGGATCAATACTCCACAGTGACCATATTATTAGGTTTTTTGGGACAAAGCTTCAAAGTTTTAAGTCTTGTCTAGGCGGCAATTATACTGTTTATCTCACAACTTCCGTAATCTACTGAATGCTGAAAATAATTTTGTTTTATTAAAATAAATTATTCACTCCACGTGATGGTAAATGGTCATTGCCGCCCATACACATTTGTTTACAGACTGACTTAGCGAAACAGGACAGGACCACAAGAGATCTAACTTAGCGAACCTGATAAATCTGTGGTCGATCAGGAAGTAGTTCAATTTTGTTTGCAATTGATTTGACAGATTTAGACGATAGTGACCGTTTATCATCAGATACTTGTATATGCTCAGCTAATGTCTAAGTCTTAGGTTTTTTAAGTCCATCCTAATAACTAACCCTAGATATAACAAAGAAGAGAAACACAGGTACCTTATCCATAGGCATACGAGTACATTAATTCATTTAAAAGTGTAATTTATACCAGATCCATATGTAGCTCTGGGTCCTCGACAGTATTGCGAGATATAATTAAAAAATGCTTTCTTTATATACCAAATATCCTATTTCCACCCTCAACAAACCTGGTCCCAGTACACACACCCTTCGTCAGGTGAGTCACCACACGGCAGCTATCTGTGTGCCTGTGTGTGGGTGCCGACGCTGGTGTGTGTGCGAGACAGGCTGGCGTCGGCTGGTGGACTCACGCTGGTTTGGATTGGTCTGTTAAAAACCTTGATTTTAAATTGAACGTTAGATACAAACAATGTAATTAAATGTTTGACCTCTATCTCATTGATAGAAGAATGTACATAAATGAGTGCACCAAGTATATTTTTGCAATTAAAAAAATAAAAGTCGTGGAGAATTTTCAAAAAACATAATCGTATTATCATGAACGATTTTTGGTTGCCGTAACTGAATGTCTAAACCATTCTCTATTAGGTACATGGTTTTTCAGCCCGTTCGTGCTGAATATATCGTGTAATAGAGAAGATCACTCGCAAGTTAAACATGTCAAATTACTTCGCAACCCGTACTATTAAGTAATGTAATTTATCTGTAGTTTATTCCTATGCATGACGTTTACGAATGTACCTCTTATCATGAGAGATTTTTGTGTAGATAACTACTGCCCTTGGTTGCGCAAGTTTGCGGCCGCAGGCAACATATGGATTTGTTAGAAATATTGCTGCTGCTTACATCCTGTTTTTAATCTTAGTCTCTTAACATGAGGATGAAAAAGGGCTATTCCTAATCGACTCCACAATTACTTTTAATACAAATGCGATAATATGAGTAAGTACTTATCCCATCTTCTTTTTTTAAATATTTGCTTTTTTATTAAAATTAACATTTTTACAAATTTATTTTGTTTAAACTTTCTTTCTTGTATCTCTGTGCAGTTAGTGTTTTCTACATCGGGTTGATTTAAACATCATTAAGTAAAAGAAATGCTGATATTCCTATTCGATCTTGTACTGAAGAATTAACCTCTACACCATTTCAGTACAGTTGGAGTATACACAAGAGAGGAGGCGCGGGTGTTGTGTTTAATATTTCACGTTTCAGGCGGCTCTCGGGGGAGCGCGGGCAAGATAAACCCAGCTAGCTACATACTCGTATATACGTAATACCGTTCGTGACTGCGTTGTGGGTATTCGTAGCGTATTGTTGGAAAAACTGGGAATTTTCTCGCGCATGCTTTTTATTTTATGAGTTACATAGTCTTTTTTATTTTAAATGGTTTTAATGAAATAGTTTGTATTACGTTGAGTATTTTTATATTGTACCAACTTAGTTAAGGCTTTTTGTTTATGCCACAGTAACGGTACTTTTTTGGGGCAAAAGTTACCGTTTCTATGTCCGTTTCTGAACCTGACAATTTGTGAACAAAATTTTATGACAATCGGTTACGTAGTTTAAGGGTAAAAGTGTAACAAATACACACACTCACATTCGCATGCATAACATTAGATATGATTGTACGCAGGGGCGTAGTACTCGTAGCTATAGGGGGATCAAAACGCAGTGGTGTGGTAGATATCTACGAAAAAAAAGAGTTAGATTAGTATTCCAATATATCTCACTATATGCAAATAGTATCTATTTGTCAGTAAAAACAAGAATTTTTTCGCAGGTATTTTTTTTCTGACTTATGCAAGTGAGGGGAGGGGGTCAAGGACCATTACCCTCCGCTTTATATAAGTCTACAATTGTATCGTTAAATAATAAATAAATAGAAATATCAATCTAAAAAAATGGAATAATGAATCTTAACCAATTTTTGGTAACACGTCTAAAGGCAGCCAAAAAAATAATATCTAATAATTAATTTTTGTTTCGATACACTGATTATTAGACGTTAATATTATTACTACGTTATTTTGTACACTGATTATTTGTTAATGATTACAATCGGCTCGAGTCACGCAGTGCAAGTGTCAACGAGTTCTCATTCGTAAGAACATATTATGCTAAACTCTCTCTCACATCTCGTCGCAAATGTATTCCCACGCAACGCAAAAACCTAAGAGACCGATTATCTAATAATAGCATTATGTATGTGCGTAGGTGTAAACATGCTGCGTAGACAGATTGAAAAATGTAATTATTCGCAGGGGTTCAGGTTCATTCCTCGACCGAGCACGCGTTTTTGGTGGTAGAATGAAGTGTCATTGCAGTTATACCAGAACTATTTCAGTATTAAATTTAAGTGTCTGTTTGTAAAATCAAAATATACCTGCCCACTATTTAGATACCAATTGCAAATGAAACTATATACGGTACTTACTAAAAAATATTTCTTTTTGTCCGTCTCTGTCTAACTGTTTAACGGCTGGACTGATTTTGATGGGACTTTAACTGACTAATAGCTGATGTTATAAAGACTTTAAACCTTTTATTTAAGAACAAGAATTAGGGTCCTGCGCAAAAATCCTATGAAATCTCCAGAGTACACTTTTAAAATAACAATCAAAATGTTTATTAAATGCTATTGTATGAATATAAAAGGTTTTTAAGGTGGTAGAGCAATTTGTGGTTTAACTCAGGCGGCGCCACCGACGTTTATTTCTGCCTCATAACAGCAACGTAAGGGAGACATGCTTTTCCAGCTCAGTCCTCAGCGGTAGCGGCGCATCTGTGGCCAATCTCAGGTTGGAATATCTAATCCCATCTGGGGTTGATTACAGATGTCCATGGGCGGCAGTGGCCACTTACCAGGCTCATCTGCTACTCCTATAATATAAAAAAAGATAATTTAGGTTTCTTCTATTTTCAACACGAATTAGGGTTCCGCGAAAAAATCCATGAAATCTCTAGAGTAAAATTTACAATAATCAGCAAAGCGCTTATTAAATTATATTGTCTGAATAAAAGGACATAAACTAAGTTCTGCTACAAGCCTAAGTAAAAGCTGCGCCCATTCGTTTAAACAACTCTTCCATTTCGCTTATTTACTAGATTAAAGTCGTTAACATGAATAATGTAACGTGTCCGTCGGGAAATAACTAAATGTAAGTTTTCACGTGAGTCGTGTGATAATTTTAATTGTATTTTAATTGGATGACGCGGTTAATGTTTATTATTCGCAATATTATAATGTAGTGGGATATGTCGCAACATTGAAGATAGAACCCCTTTGTGGTTCGACTCCGGCGGCACCCCCGCCAAACCTATTTTTGTCTCATATCAGCAGCGTTAAGCGCTGTGTTCTGGTTTGAAGCGTGTGGTAAGGGAGACATACTTTTCCGAGACGTTCCAGCTCCTCAGGGGTAAAAGCGCATTGTGGCCAACCTCAGGTAGAAATGTCTAATCGTATTTGGGGTTGATTGCAGATGTCCATGGGCGGTAGTAGTCACTTACCAGGTTGACTGCGTACTCGTCTGCTACTCCTATATTATATATAAAAAAAATGACGCGATATATGTTTTAGTATTTGTAATACTATATTGTAGTGAGATATGTCGCGGCATTCGTTTAATATCTGATTGCGGAGGGTAATGTTTTTTGGCGTACGTATGTATTTACGTCTCATTCTTTATCTTATCGATATCTTTAGCACGTTATAGAGCCCAAACGAATTGAGGGATTATAACATAATATACTACAGGGGTTATCTTGTATATAAAATTCTCGTGTCACAATGTTAGTTACCGTACTCTTCCGAAACAGCTTTACCGATTTTCACCAAATTTTATATGCATATTCAGTAGGTCTGAGAATCGGCTACTATCTACTTTTCATACCCCTAAGTGATAAGCGTTGTTCACCCTTAACATTTTTTTATTTATATGGCAACACAACGTTTGCCGGGTCAGCTAGTAACATATAAACTTACATGAAAAAATTGAAATTTATGTCTAGCTTCGCTCGAAAGGTCAGTCCATATTTGTTATATAGAAAATGATATTATGTTTTGATATTCTAAAAAATGTGAAGAGAAAATGTAAAAATAATGTAAAATTTAAAAAGTATAATACCTGGTAAGTTTTGTAAATTAGATCAAATTTAAAGCTTAAAACAGTATATAACATGGAAGACAACCCCATGGATGGATGGATGGATGGATGGATGGATGGATGGATGGATGGATGGATGGATTTTTGGAATCAATTCTATTTTGACTTCACTGATAATCCTCATCCATCCTCCATCCATTACTGTCCCATTGCATGACACGTATGTTCCATCAATATTTACATACATATATACATATAAATAAAATTGGATATTGATATAACCGCTTTTTACATACATACGGTACATACACCAAAATAATATTTTTTACAAATTTTGTCTGTCTGTCTGTTTGTTCTGGCTAACCTCTGAAATGGCTGGACCGATTTTGACGGGACTTTTATTGGCAGGTAGCTGATGTAATAAGGAGTAACTTAGGCTACTTATATTTTAGAACTAGCCCCTGTTTCTTTTTATCGCGGGTGAAACCGCGGGGCACAGCTAGTGATAAATATTTAGTTCGCATTCCACCACGCTGGCCAAGTACAGAATGCACTTCACACATCTTTGATAACCTTTTTTGAAAACTCCCAGGCGTGTACATTTCCTCACGATGTTTTCTTTCTCTGTTAACAATGATATATTAATTTCTAGCACGCACTTACATACTCCATACATATTTTAATAACTTTATGGCTTTATGCATAATGTTAGCTGAATGTAAATATAAATAACCTTGACCTTAATCAGTTACTTAATGAAATTAAAAAGGGTGGTGTTTTTAATAATGATGTAACAAACGAGCATACATTCCACCTGTACCCATAGATTAGTAAAGATACTTCGCCGCCTTGATATTGAATGAAGCCACAAACGGCTTATTAGTAAAGATTACTCACTCCTAACAAGAAAATGTTTTGAGAACTGAAATAGTTGCGTAAAAAAGTTTTTCCACGTCTCCGTGCTAAAATGTCCCTATAATATTTGAAATAATTATTTATTTACTATGTAAATTATGCAGTTTTGTTATTTATTCGTAAATTTTCTCTAAAAATGTTTTTATTTGTCAAGAATTCAAAAAAAGAACTTACTTCTCAGCCGTTTGTGGCTTCATTCAATTTCAAGGCGGCAAAGTATCTTTACTAGGTAATCTTTGTATATTATGATATCTTTAAAATATCTCAATTACTTAATTAATATTTAACTTACGCATAACGCTGTGCAATATTAATTAAGTAGCTCGATTAATTATAAATAAAAACTTACAGTTAAAATTAACAGTCTTATAAAATTCACAAATGTAAATAAAATAACCAGGTATATTCTCAACACATCTCTTAACCCTATAGATATTACGACAAACACGATGTGGCTTATTGTACCCTTACTATTCATATTTTATCCGTTAAATAATCCCGTTCAAGGGTCAAGCAACACGATAATTTGAAGGGTCACCGTTTCCTTTGTGCTGGCAACACCAATCCCATTTTTTGTAATGTCCACTATTGTCCAGTTTGGTCCAGATGACCCCGGTCACCTTTCAAGGGTCAACTTTTGAATGGTCACTCGATAGGGTTAATTCTTGTTATTTTATGCTGTGTGTAATTTTCTCGACTTAATAATAGTTACGAAGATGGAAGCCAATATGGCGGATGTATTTATTTTGTCTTTAATCTGTAATAGTAAGGGAATTTTAAAATTAAACACATTTCATGTAAATTAAAAAAGATGTTGTTAATAAAATAATCACAAAAATACTGATTTTAATATCCCCGAAGTTAGACATAAAAATCAATGAAAAAAAGGAAAATATTTATTGGCTTGTTGTTTATTTTTGCAAATAATGGTAACATCGTTTATGGTTTTGTTTTATTAATAACATTACCTTATTTCTAATACAAATTCGGTAAAATTCACTTTATCTTGAATCCGTCATATCACTTATTTCATATTTCTTACTAATAATCGACATTCGGTCGACAATTTTAAATCTTTTCTGGCCCAAATTTTCATAACTGGGCAATATAAAATTATATTTGTATAACATATCTTTATTTTCCATTTGACTGCTTATTATATTGAGAATGTAAAACAAATTGAATAAAATTATATTTAATTTCAATTTTATTGTGAGCCCAAAAATAAAATTAGAATTTTCCTTCGCAGATACAAGAACGAAACAAAATAAAAAGCAAATCAATATCATGCTTGCTAATGGAAGAAAATTTTCAATTTCCAATAAAAGATAAAGATAAACAATTAGTCACAATAGATCATGACTATAATTGGAACTAATCAACTCGGATAAGATAGTCCACTCTTATGAATTTCTGCTTTTCACAATGATTTTGAGTTTTTTTTTATTAATATAGGAGTAGCAGAGGAGCATGCAGTCCACCTGATGGTAAGTGGCTACTGCCGCCCATGGACATCTGTAATCAACCCCAGATAGGATTAGATATTCGGTCGGCCTGATCGGCCTGGCGGATACCTGAGGTCGGCCACAGATGCGCCGCCTCGGAAAAGTATGTCTCCCTTACCAGTTATTACAATTTCGAAGTTACGTGTTACAAACATAGATTAATAAAGATTACTCGTTCCTAACAAGAAAATGTAACCTTTTGACAATTGCCACTGTCAATTATTTTCGTGTTTGAAAAATATTAAAAGAAATGTAGTTTTTAGATCGTTTACGAATGAAACGATATTTCTTCGCACTTTTCTTTGATTTCGTGTCTTAACAGCGCATGGCAGCCATTAAACGGCTGACAGAATTGTCAGCTATATAAGTCATCAGTCTTCCATCAATTCCAAGGCGGTGAGATATCTATACTAATCTATGGTTACAAATGAAAGTATCTATTATATGCTTTAATAGTAATGAAGATTCTTTATTACATTTTCAATCAACAGATTTTGAGTAAATTTAAGAGGTAAAGAGCATTAATATTCAATGTATCTAATGTTTTCTGTACCAAGGATCAAAATTTGTCAATATCAGCTATGAGATATTTTCAAATTTCAATCTTTGATGGATAGATTGGTTATTAATAACAGGCGATGGACAACGTAAGTAACGCTTTATGCCGAATTTATCAAACAGATTATATTCTCGTCTTATCTGGGGTTGATTATTGAGGTCCATACGCGGCAGTGATGGTTCAACATCTTTTTGACATCGGCGGCACCACGAAACACCTATTCCTGCTTAATAATAGCAGTGTTAAATGCTGCTGTGTTCTAGTTTGAAGGGTGAAGTGGGAAAGATATACTTTTCCATGGCATTCCAGCTTAGTCCTCAGACATAACGCATTCGTGGTCAACGTCAGGTAGGAATGTAATCTTAATTGTGGTTGATTACACGTCCATGGGCACATGATGGCCAAGGGCGGCGTTACTCCTATAATACAAAAAGTGGAATCACATGTTCATATAGTACTTCAATTAAAAAAGAAAAAATAATTCGCCGTTTCTCTTCTCTCGTATCTTATAATTTTTTTGCAACATTCCTTGAATGGATGGTCTACCGTCCAGCTGCCGCAGCACAAAGGTTTTGCAAGACCGTTACCTGCTTTAATTGCCCATATTTGCATAAACATAGGGATAAGGACAGTGAAGGGATGGCCCGTGATTGATTGCGACTAGGATAGAAGGGTTGGACGTTGCAAGTGCGAATTTTATAGCTTCTGCGAAATGTATTGCGAATAGACAATATTTTTTTAAGTATTCTTTTTAAATGTCTCTTTTAACGGTTTTGGCTTTTAGCCTTTTAGTCTAACTTTATTCACTTTTATTTTTCGCATTCGACGTATCATAGACATATTTTCGAATTTTATTGTCAGAGAAATAATTTGTAAGATATGTCTAATATAAGAGGTCTTATAATTTTTTTTTATAATATAGGCGTAGCAGACGAGCATGCAGTCCACCCGATGGTAAGTGGCTACTGCCGCCCATGGACATCTGTAATCAACACCAGATAGGATTAGATATTCCTACCTGAGGTCGGCCACAGATGCGCCGCTGCCCCTGAGGACTAAGCTGGAATGCCTCGGAAAAGTATGTCTCCCTTACCACACCCTTCAAAACGGAACACGGCAGCGCCTAACACTGCTGTTATTAGGCAGAAATAGGTGTGGCGGTGGTGCCGCCGGAGTCAAACCACCTTCAAAAGATATTGAAAATACTTCTATAACATCAGCTATTAAAAATTTTTGATGCTGATTTGATGATCAAAGCCACTCCACTTCGATTTGTTCTTAAGCAATTTAAGTACTACACTTTAAATACTAATATTGTAAAGTATTCTACAATAACGCGATATAGATCCATAAAACTTTATTATCTACGAGTGAAGTAAACGTCATAAACTTTTACAATCTGTGACTCGGTTTAAAAGTGTTCCAACAAAACTGTGACACGCAATTCCCGCAACATCTCATAAAGAACCGCTAATCCCATTCGCCAGCATCCCCAAGTCCCACGTATTAAAACAAACAACGCAACAAAACGCGCCAAATTACCATAAACAACGCATTATGTTATGGCGGTTGGTAACCGGTTTGAACCGGTTTTCTCCGGAAACTCGTAGTTCCGCGACACCATCTTACAATCGGTCTATTGTTTTTTTAAACTTTTTAGACGCAAGGACAATTGACCGAGGGGTATAAGACGATTAAGATTGTGTCAGGGATGGGAATGAAGAATGACTAAAAGTAAGAAATGTCATGCACAAGAGTAACAAGTAAGCCATATTGTAAAATTTTGTAAAATGCTTTTGTGATAACTGATAATAGACAAATCAATATATATTTACGTTACTTACTGTATCTGTATTTCTATACCACCTTAACTCTAAATAAACTTATTTTTTTTTAAGACAGCAAAATAAAAATATCACTTAATAAAAAAAATCCAAAATGGCGTCTTAATCTATTTCTCATTCACATTAAAAAGAACAAGCGAGAGGCGAATAATATTAGAACCTTTGATTATTAGAATTAGAAACACATTACATTAGAAACAAGTTTCACATGCGCATGGCACTTCTAGACTTTGTGTACTCTTTGGTCGGTATGGACAGACGAGGGTAAGATGAATGTTATGATCGTAATAGCCGTGTCAGCCAGTTTTGTTTGGACACGTAATTGATTTCGCCGTTTCTTCCCATGGGATGATGGGATGTCTTGGGTTTTACGCTTCCTGTTCCTGTATGTCAGGTATTAACTTAGGTTTAGTAAATGAAAAATTAAGATCAATTTATATAATACATACTAGATAGAAAAAAATAGTAGAGTACCGCTCGATTGGGGAGACCCTAGGAACCTACCTATTGCCTACCTATTAACCTACCGCCACATCTATTTATAACGTGATCTTGCGCGTCGGTGGAAGAGTATGGATGATGATTGACTTATATATAAAATGATTAGTTCTTCCCCTATTCTGTATGGAGTTGGCTACAGAAGTCCATTGGCCATAGAGATCATTTCATCAGGTAGATTGCATGCTCGTTGGTCAGTTACGTGCTATAAGAGACCAACACGTTACTGTCTTATTGCTGGGCACGGGTCATCTCGGAATGATTCAGCTGGTCAAGCGTAGATTTGTAGACTTCGCACACCTTTATAAAATTATTAAAAAAAAATTAAGCTTGTAGCATAGATTAATAAAGATACTTCGCCGACTTGAAACTGAAACTTGAAACTGGATGAAACCACAAACGACTGATTTGTCAGTTATTTTTTTGAATTCTTAACAAATAAAAACATTTTTACAGATTTTTTACGAATAAATAACTAATACTGCGTAATTTACATTTTAAATAAATAAGTATTTCAAATATTTTCGGGACATTTTAGCACAGAGACGTGGCAGAACTTTTTTACGCAACTATTCTCAAAACTTTTTCTTACATTTTATTTTTTCGTGTTAGTAGTGAGTAATCTTTATTAATCTATGGCTTGTTGGTAATACCATTGTAGGTAAAACAAAACTTTTGATAAAAATAATTTTATTTTGTTCAAACTACCGTCACTACAAAAAATTACCGTCAGACCCCTATTAGGCAAAGAAGCTGTGTCCCAACCATAACCCTATCACCGCCCAAGAACTACTCTACCAAGTCTCAAATACCAAAATATAATTTCTCAGCAAAATACAACACAATCTCACACAGAGGTCAGCTTCATCTCAAGATTCTCACAGTCAATGAGTCAGTTACCCAGAAACTGACGTTAAGCGGCGTTCTTTATATCTTTACTCGGAAACGTGAAATGAGATGAGAAAATATCACAAGAACATTTGAAACTTGTTTTTGGTTTAAGCACTGTAATAGTGTCAACGTAACATGTATAAATAAGTGTGTTTTTTATAATATAGGAGTAGCAGACATACAGTCCACCTGATTGTAAGTGGCTACTGCCGCACATAGGCATCTGTAATCGACTCCCATCTGAGGTCGGCTACAGATGCGCCGCTGCCTTCAAGAACTAAGCTGGAAAGCCTCAGATATTCTTGATGTGATGTTTCCCGTACCACACCCTTCAAACCAGAACACAGCAGCGATTTAAATTGCTGTTATTAGGCAGAAATAGGTGTGGTGGTGGTGGTGGTCGAACCACAAAGGGTTCAACGACCTTTAGATTGATTGTTGGCAATAGCGTAGCGAAAAATATCTAAGTCTATGCTTGGCAATACCGGCCACTTACATAATAAAACCAAAACACTTAATTTTGCATTACTTAAATATTTTTGACAAGAGACCCATGAATCGCTAATAACGATTATGCTGTATTAAACTTTTTCTTTCATCCGTAACTAACCGAAAAATCGATTGCTCGAGTACCCACCATCTGCCGTTGATAACAAACACGTTTACTGATAACAGTTAACGACAACCGGTTATTCGAAAAACAGCTTAAATTAAACGAAATAGGGACTGTTTAAACGCAAACGTTTGTCCATCTTAAACGAATGCATCGAACATACCAAATTGAACTTTAATAAAAATAGAATTAAGTTTAATTTTCTTGAAGATAAATCTTGTTTTTAAGTGCAAAAAAAGGCTGCGTTTAACTTGAGAATTGATACCTTGTATTGCAAAGACAAAAGCTCGAACTTTCCATACACTTTTCTTATCGGAGAGCTTTTTAAGTTTGTCAAAATTGAGGTCAATGTTTTGCACCTTGTTTCTTATCAGTTGACAAGAAAATGTACGAGAAAATTGGTTTTTATTCTTCAATGGACTGTTTTATCAATTTTAATGACAATACTGGAAAGGTCAAACGTACTAAGATAAGTAAATGTAAGTAAACATCGTATGGTACACAAGTAAATATATTTTTTACACAACTGCTGTAAACAATACAAAATTACGATCTTAGCTCCACCCTAGACCACCTTGTCTATGCCGTATAAGTGCTGCTGTTCAGGTTTCAAGGGTATGACAAGGAAGACACACTTTTACGAAGCTTTCTAACTTAGTGCTTAGGGGTAGCAACCAATTCAGCAAACTTAAAGGTGGTAGAACTCTCTTTGGTTCAACTCCGGCCGCACCACCGCCACACCTATATTTATCTTTTTTTATAATTAAATTTCTACTTGAGCTCGGCCACAGATGCAACGCTACACCTGAGGACTAAGCTGGAATCCCTTACAAAACTATGTCTCTCTTACCACACCCTACAAACCGGAACACAGCAGCTTAACACTGCTGTTATTAGGCAGAAATAACTATGCCGGGGTACCGCCGGTGTCGAACCACAGAGGGTCTAACCTTAAAATATTTATTTTATTGTAAGAATAACAAATAACCTAAATGTAATTCCATTCTAGTAAGAATCTTATTAGCTCTGAACTAGGTCCATATGAGATCAGTAGTCCTTAATAGATTTATGTAGGAACGTAATAATCTCATTAACAGTCTTACAGAGAGCTACGGTATTTATATAAGTTAATAAGATTAATTAGTTGATTACTTACGATAATCATGTCTGTAAGAGAAGTCTACGCCACATTATGTAGTATTTCCTTCTTACAAATAAAAATATAAAAAACAGAAGTGTAAATTATAACCGAAACATTAAAGCAAATAAAAAAGGTGTTAAATTTTTACATTGTTTTTGATCATTTGTACATTCGGATGTATTAGATCATGAATTAAAAAAAAGTTAACTTAATTATATAATTTACTTATTTACGTGAATTTAAGAGTCTGTAAACATGTGTGGTTAAAATCAAAGCAAATAAAAAGGTGTTGATTTTTTACATTGTTTTTGATAAAATAATCTGATTTAATGCAACATTAATAAAATAGGTTTAATTAAATATATCATTAACTTATTTTTTAAATTTAAGAACCTTATTACTTTTTTTGCAATTGCATAATACAGTTTTATAAATCTTATGGTGTCTTTAGATCTGGGTTAAATTTTAAATAAATAAGGAAATAACTCAATATCTACAATTTTAGATCTTACTCTTTGATTAACTGTTACTATGTTGTTGAGTAATAAATCTAAGAATTTACTTTAATGCCTACAACGACTACAATAAAATAATATTTTATTTTTTATTTTCAATCTTAATTGAATACTATGTGCAAGTATTTTACGTCGCTATTAATCGAATTTATATCTTTATTCAATGTTGTAAAGCACATTGCTAATAATCTATTTTAGTAGCACGTTAAGATTAGAATAAAAATGATAGTTAAGTATTTATTATATTTATTGAAGTTTTTGTACATAGAAATCTTAAAGAACAAATTATAGCTTATTTCAAAATGTAATTTCTTCCAGCAGCATTCTTCCTTAAATGAAAAATCGTCATAAATTTTACCTTTAACCAGATAAATGCTCAACCACACTTTCTCATCCGAGCCGACAAGATGCGCCTATTGTTCGCACAACCAATTTGCATAACCCTGCGATGCACACAAAGCGCCTCTATCTCTTACCGGCCGAACTGACCCATTTCTATTTCGCAAGCCCTTCGCGATTTCCCACTGACCGAACAAAGAACTCTGTCCAAACCCTTTGCTACGATTTTTATGGGAAATAACTTTGTGCTCCAAATTTTTGCATTGTCCGAGTCGTCAATAGACCAACGGATTCGCCTTTGGCGAATGTTTATATGATTTTAATAGAATATGCAATATAATAGAGCGGTATTATTTGTGCCTAGATCCTTTGTTAAATATGACCGTTACTTAACATGTGCAAGGCAAGGTGAAAGTCCACTAACGATATATTGTAAAATGAGTACAGGTTTACACTGATACCGATTTTATATAGGCAATGATATTTATTAAGCTTAATTGACTATTTTTTAGGAATCAAAATCTTTTATTATTATATTTCTTATATTATTTCTGGGGTCTAAATACGATAATTTTTTAAACTTAATGTAAGTATATGCCAAGAAATAAATATTATTAATCAATATTAATCAATCAATATAGTTATGTTTATAATTAGGTACATAATTACACATCATTATTATAAGTACTTAGCTTAAACTGTACCTTTTCAAATACAATGAACAGTCTAAAGGACCCAAAAACATTATCCCTGAATACTTACAAATAGGTATACTTTCTTAACAAAGGTAGGTAAATCGAAAAGTCCTAAGGTTATCGCTATATCTCGAATCCAACCGTTAAAATGCCGGCGGTCTCGTTTTAATTGTCCATTGGGCAGGGTCACTCGGACCCGTCGCAGGTAGCCAACCCGTGCTAACCTGCACAATGGGGTCACGACAACCCTTTATGCTCCTTTAAACACCCCGAAATTGGTGCAGCGTGAGCGATGGGGTCATCGGATGACCCAACTGACCCCTCCTTAGAAAACCACCCCTTTCTTACAAGGCATTATTTGTAATCCCTTTCGCGAATCCTTCCTTTGTCCATCTTTGTATGCTCGGACGCATATTCGTGAAATTTTTGCGTGAGAACGGTCTAGTTTCTTTGCAAAACTGTAACGTTGGAAGGACAAAGAATCCTGTATGGGAAAGTTGTCTAGTAGACAAAGGAGTGGTCTCTTTTTAATGATTCGCTATTGTGTTAGAGGTTCTTTGATACAGTTTTTGTGCGGACGAAGTGACCGTTGGCCAACGGATTCGCCGATAGCATATAAGGCGGCGGCGCAACGGTTAAACGTCATAACTGGTGCGATGCGAATGTTCTAGGACGCTCATTGGGCTTTAATAAACGGAAATAAATGAATCAATAAATGAAACTTGTTTATTAACAAAAAATATATACAAAATGAAAAATATTCAACCTTTATTATAACAACAATATGAGCAATTTTTTATTTATTTTTTAATCGAGTAGTTTGATTATTACAATAAAAGGTGGACATTCTTAACTGAACCTATTAGTGTATTATCTAGAACAATAAACACAGATTTAATTTTTAATTAGTACTATCTACCTTTACTACTACAATCAGTAAATTAGTCCTTTCACTTTCTTTTTAAAGTAACTTAGAAGCAGACTAAAACGCATATTTAGACAATTTCTTAACTAAACAAGAATAAAATGAGTAAAAAACAGTTAAATTTAAACCTTTTTATGTCCGACATGAAGTATGCAGTTGGTCCCCGGATGCGGAGAGCAGCGCGTGCGCACGGCAGGTGAAGCCTTCGCAGGGGCTCTACACTGTTTATGATAGTTGTTTTTACCACGCTTTTATTAGCTTGATCTGTATGTATGTCTATGGGTACGTAAAATAATCTTTGAACAAGATTTTACCCACCGAATGGTCAGATTAAATGAAACTTTTCATCAATTATTTATCAAGAAATCGCAATCAGAGCTTATTAATGAAATTATCTTTATTTTTTGTCTTAACTAGAATCACTTAGTCTATAATCAAGCTATTTACGTCAGTAGATATTTATTTTGAATATGCTTTCATTTAGTGCTTAGCTACGCGATGATTTTTGAAAAAAAAATACCGTTATGAATTTTCGTTATGAATTATCGTTTCCTGTTGCAACTAACTTTACGCGTTATCTGTCAATCAGTCTAACGAGATAGGCGATGTCTAAAATATCCTCATTATGGCTATGTTAGTTATCAGTAATGGATTGGTAGCTTTCATTTATTTATTTATTTATTTTTAATTTAAAGTGGAATTTTTTCGCTGGGCGAACACATCATCCCATACAAACAGACTATTAAGCAATTCATCTCATAACATTGTATAATACGAGTATTTACTTTTAAAAGACTTTAAATTGCGCACATATGGAGTTTCTTTCGCCACTTCCTCTCCATAACGAACCACTTTCCAAACCGGTAGTAGTTTGTTGATGATCGAAAAAAAAATCAATATAAATCAATTTTGAATAAACGAAATTTGAATTTAATTTTGGATAAAATAATAAAAAAAACCAAAATAGAACCTAAATTATTTTTTTGGATAAACCTAAGGCTTTCATTTAAATGAACTCCCTGACATAAAGGTTTAAGGTGTTCCATTAAATTAGTTTATTTCGGAAAAAGTTCGAATAACAGGTTGAGTTAGATTAAAATGTTGCACAACCCTGGAGCTTCCTCTTAATACTAACGGCCAGAGAGCCTTATAACTTTGACTGTGAATATTGATACTTTATTTTCTATTTCTTATTTCTTATCATTAACATTGTTATGTATGAATAAAGAAGTCAGAAGCAATAAACATTAAATCGATTCATGAATATAGACTTAAAAAAAGTAAGTAAATATTTTGGTTATTTCTAAAGAAAATTTTCGTAGATTTTTGCTTTTTACCTATGGACCTAGGGACCTGAAATAAGTGCTTTTGGAAACTAGCAATAATTATTACTAAAAGTTGAAGGTAGAACTCTTTGTGGTTCGACTCCGCAGACTCCAGAGCCACACCTACTGTTGTCCAATAACAGCAGTGCCAAGCGCTGGTGTTCCAGTTTGAAGAATGTGGTAATTATAGGTACATATACTTATTATCTTATAGAAAAAGGCATGAGCACATGCTACACCACAGTACTTGACAGGATTTCGCCTCATATGTAAGCCAGCCGGAATCCTAAACTTTCCACTGAAACGCAGGACGCTAGAACGCTTCTGGCTAGAAATAGGCATGATGGCGATACTGATCAAACCGTACCTAGCTATATCATTAAATAAAATAATCAATACCTGACAGTATCAAAACATCTAGATCTAACTACACACAGGTGTGAGCTGTTGCCTAGCCCCTATCTCCCACGCGGCACTTCCTTCGCCTTGCTACTATTATTACACTATTACTATGAGGTAACTTGTATCCATAAGAACTTTAATCCAGAAAGGCAACATTAGGTGTATCAATAAAGGTTGTAATACAAAATGATTAATCCCGTACAAAAATATTTTATTGCAAAATTTATAATTACCTACTTAATATTATGTGAGTTAAGAGCGACATGCTTTTTTCAGGCAATCCAATTTAGTGATCAGGGGTAGCAACATATTTGTGGCCGACTTGATATCTAAAAAAAATATATTGAAAAATATTCATTCAAATTAAATTCGTCAGGTAGCCAGGAATCTAACATAGAACCGTCCGTGTAACGAAATACTAGATTCACATCATAATAAATGCGAATGACTGTTTTTTTTTTTATAATATAAAAGTAGCAGACGAGCATGCAGTCCACCTGATGGTAAGTGGCTACTGCCGCTCATGGACATCTGTAATCAATCGCAGATAGGATTAGATATTCCTACCTGAGGTCGGCCACAGATGCGCCGCTACCCCTGAGGACTAAGCTGGAACGCCTCGGAAAAGTCTGTCTCCCTTACCACACCCTTCAAACCGGAACACAGCAGCGTCTAACACTGCTGTTATTGGGAAGAAATAGGTGTGGCGGTGGTGCCGCCGGAGTCGAACCACAAAGGGTTCTACCACCTTCAAATGTGAGTTTCCTTGTTTGTTTGTTACACTTTCACGCCTTAACTACATAACGGATTGTCATTAAATTTAATACACACGTTGATAGGGATTCAAAAAATAACTTAAGATACCTTTTGTCCCGAAAAAAAGTACCTATTGTTCTTAAGGGATCCTCTGACCACGAGCGAAGCCGTTGTCAAAGGGATAAGCTAGTACAATACATGCATCATATAAAAATATCATCTACAATGAATAACATCACACGACACTTTTATTAAGATTCAGAAACATTTGTATTACAATTTTTCCTTTCGAAAAGCAATAATATCATTATCTATCCATAATAACCTTTCTAAGTAACATCTGGTAAGTACGTTACAATTCTTAAGTAAACTGTTCTTATCAGCCCGCGTAAAATAACCGCCTTTAACGATTACAAGACATGGCAGAGGGTTCGAATGACGGTATTAATTGTATGATATAGGGGTTCTTTTCTTTTAGGTAATAATAGATAATAAGTTTGGCAATACAACGAGGTAATGCTGCCAGTGTCTTGGGTACACTACCGCGGGGCAGCGATCTGGCTCATTTATTTTATTTATTATAGTTTTAGTTATTTTTTGATTACTGTAAATATTTTTATTACTATTTGTTTTAAGTTTAGTTTAAGTATATTGTAATATAACAAACGAATCAAATGTATTAAAAAAAAATGAGATTGGTATTCAATTGAAATATGTAATGTTAACTGATCACTTTTGTGATTCTCTAATATATTTGTTTTTACGTGCAGTCCACCTGGTAGTTAGTGATCATGCCGGCCATGGATTATAATCAATCCCAGATAGGATTAGAGTCGGACCTGATGTTGGTCACATGCTTTATTAGGTAGCCCTGAGGACCAATTAGGAACGTGGATAATTCTCGTCTTCAAACCTGAACACAGCAAAGCTTAACGCTGTTGTTATTAGACAGAGATAGGTGTGGCGGTGGTGACTCCGAAGTCGAACCACAATGAGTTCTACCACCTTTAGGCTGTATGAGTTGGAAAGTTTCGTATTAATAAGTATTTCTCCATTACTACACTCATAAAGCAAGAAAGCAGCAGCATTTAACACTGCTTAGGCACTGTTCTTAGGCAGAAACAGAAGAAAGTGTGATTATTTTCGCACTGAAGTGAAGTGAACCTTGGTGTGGTAAGGGAGGTACTTTTTCGAGGCATTCCAGCATAGTCCTCAGGGGTAGCGGCGCATCTGTGCCCGACCTCAGGTAGGAATCTAATCTTATCTCGGGTTGATTACAGATGCACAGGGGTGGCAGTAGCCAACCATCAGTTGGACTGCTTGTTCGTCTACTACTCGTATATTATAACAGAAAAAATTACGAAGGTTTCGTTAACTATATTGCCATAAAACAGATAAAAAATCCCAATCACCGCAATTAAAAAAGTGACTCTATCCTTAACCAAAATAAGCGAAATCGAAGCTGACAAAAAACGGTATTGTTACAAATTTCCGTCACCGTAGCCTTACGTTACATAGCTCGTATAGCTCGTGCCTCGACAGGTGCTAACACAGGTGCAGGGAACCAATTTATGGCTTACGTAACTTGTGGGTAGACAGGCATTTTAGGGTTCCGTACGCAAAGGGCAAAAACGGAAACATATTACTAAGATAGACATACTTTTTCGAGGCATTCCTTATTCCTCAGGGGTAGCGGCGCCTGTGTGGTAAGAATATAATCTTATTTGGGGTTGATTACAGATGTTCATGGGCGGCAGCAGCCACTTGCCGTCAGGTGGATTGCATCCTCATCTGCCACCCTAATAATATAAAAAACCTCCGCTGTCGATCCGTGCTGTCTACTCAGTGCTCTATCTGAAACTGTAATAGATAGACACTTGATTTGTTTACAGAGCATATTTAACTGTGGTCTCTAACAACAAGTAACTACTATATAAAATACTTTAAAATAAATTTCGGTCGCCATACAAGAAACCGCTATTTTCTGGCGTTTCGCAGACGCTTTATCTATTGAACTGTAATAGGTTCCAATTTTCACAATGCATTTACTTCTATGGATCCTACTAAAAATAAAAAAATAAAAATTTGGTACGGAACCCTCGATTACGCGTTCGACTCGCACTTGACCAAGACTAAGCGTGTCTATCTGGACATATTATTAACGTTGGAATTTTTGCATTTCATGTAATTATCCGGCGAACGAACTAGGGTTACATAATACCTATTTAATATGTATTGGCTTGTGACAAACTTGTTATGTCTAGGTTTTAGCCTTTTTTCAAAATTAGTTGTTGGGGTCATAACAACTTCAGTAACTCGGCTAATAAATTTCTTGCTCACAAATCTTTAAATCTTAGAGATAGAGATAATAATAAAGTTTTCAACTTGTAAGCCCCGTTAAAAAGTTTTTGTGCATTTTTAGAATAATTGCTAGTTATTTTCTAATTTTCCTATCCTAAGCCTTCTCTAGTTGTGCACAAATATGTCGCATAAAGATAACAAAGACCTTATGAACGCAAAACGTATGAAATATCATGGTTTATAGGTAGTACAACTTTCTAGTATTACTGTAGTGATACCATCATCCTATTTCTGCGCTATTACAATGATAGGTATAAGTGATATTACACAAGTAAAAGTCCATTTACACGCAAGTAGAGCCATGCAAAAAGCTAGTCTGTAACCTTCCAAGAACTACCACAGACCAATTTACTTATAGAAGCGGCGTCACTACTTGGCAGACTTTACGTCAAGATGAGGAAAATTGTGAAGAATTATTAATTATTATCAGAAAAAAGTAAGAAAATATTGATAGAATTTTGGTTCAGTAGGTACATAGTGTTAAACTACTTCTCACTAAATAAAAAACATTTACTTTACTTAAGATTGCTTTTTTTACTCGTTGATTCTTTGAAACAGAGGGCCTTCGACATAATACTTGAATAAAATAATGTTTTTTATTTACAATTAAAACTAAAAAAATACAACCGACCTTTATGTGTACCAAGTAAAAAATAATTTAAATAAATGTTGGTTTAGTACATAGCTCTGAACTCGGCACTGATTTTGAACACTTTACATGATCCAGCGAAAAAACATAAAAATAAATAATTAAAAATAGGTACATAGAACCTCTCAAAGTCGGTTAAAAATGGAGCTTAGCTACGGTTTAAATCTCTGTTAGAACTTCTATTTCTAAGAATCCCTTTACAAGCTCAAACACCTCTACACATTCCCCACTCTACAACGTACGTAGAGAAAGTACTCCACAAAGGGTGGGTCTAGATAATCTAGCAAGGTCAGTGACACACCAGATGCGAGCACATCTGCCGGCTCGCCCTTATCTGGCTACCTGGAAACACGATTGGTACACTCTTTATGCTTATAATAGCCTGGTAGGTGCGCAGATCATACGATTAGATGTTTAGAAAACATTTTATAAATAATTATCTATGGTAATTGTAGTACAGACTTACATATTGAATGCTAATTAGTTGTAATGTTTTTTCTGTAAGTACATATATTTTTAATTCTTATTATTTTGAAGGTGTAGAACCTTTTGTGATTCAACCCCGGCAGCACCACCGCCACATCTGTTTTACTAATGATATCATTGTTAGCACTACTATGTTTTGGTTTGAAGGGTGTGGTACGGGAGACATACTTTTCCGAGGCATTCCAGCTTAGGAATCTAATCTTATCTGGAATTGATTAGTGATGTCCATTCGCGGCAATAGCCTCACCATCAGGTGAACTGCTCGGCTACTTCTATATTATAAGCTTCCATATCATTCGGCCGTGCGCAGTAGGGCAATTAATTAAAGGTGGTAGAACCCTTTGTGGTTCGACTCCGGCGGCACCACCGCCACACCTATTTCTACCTAATAATAGCAGTGTTAGGCGTTGCTGTGTTCCGTTTTGAAGGGTGTGGTAAGGGAGACAGACTTTTCCGAGGCGTTCCAGCTTAGTCAGGGGTAGTGGCACATCTGTGACCGACCTCAGGTCAAAATCTAATTTTACCTGGCATTTATTACAGATGTCCATTATTTATTACAGATGGGCGGCAGTAGCCACGTATCATCAGGTGGACTGCATGCTCGTCTGCTACTTCTATATTATAAGCTTCCATATCATTCGGCCGTGCGCAGTAGGGCAATAATGGGACGATGGGCCATATCTGTTGAGGTTGGTACTCTTATCAAATGTTTCTCAGCGGATGTGAAGGAAGCTGCGGCGACCCACAGCTGATAAACGTATTTTCCCATGATCTCAGCGGTCTCAAGGTGAAATCATGTGGTTAGTCTTATCGACTATGCATGCTATTTTTATATTCATGTGAAAACCATATGACGAACGTCGGTATATAATTAAAATTAGTTATTTTCCTCTTACTGACTGATTATGGTGATGTTTTTTTATATTGTTTAAAAGGTATAACCCTTTGTAGTTCAACTCCAGCACCAACACTGCCAACTTACTTCTAGTTTGATGAGTGTGGTAACGGAGACATACTTTTCCGAGGCGTTCCAGCTTAGTCCTCAAGGGTAACGGCGCATCAGTGGCCGACCTCATGTAAGAAACTAATTCTATCTGGGGTTAATTACAGATGTCCATGAGCGATAGTAGCCACTTACCATCATGCTTGTCTGGTACTCCTTTATTAAAAAAAACTTATGGAGTCACCTGAATGAAGAACATGATATACATACATACATACATATACATACATGATGAACGTGATACGAGACTTTTTTTATTTATTTTTTATTTTCTATCATTTATTTTTATCGAATAGTAAAAACAAATCTCACATATAAAACACGGATGTCTTAAAAATAACTAAGTATTACTTATATAATACGTTTATAAGAAACTCGCGCAGCCAGGATCGCAGACAGATTTTAAAACATTTTGAAACAGGTTTTAATTTTTGTCTATCTTTTGATTTATGGAATTTAAAAGATTTTAAAACAGGACGCAGACGTTTAAATTGTTTAAAAGAAGAAGGAAAACATTATGCAAATGTCGAAAAGTTTTCTCATGCTGATCTCAAGGTTCTACCAATTTGCATTTAGAAAGGCATGGCGACTGGCTTAAACCCTTTTTATTCAGAACCTTGCTATACAATTAATAAAGTCTATAGGGTCTACAGTCATCTGCATTATAAGTGTCCTTAGCAATAAAACTCAAAAACTCAAAGTAGCCACGAGCCATAATATAAAAAACGCCATTTTGCAAAAACAAAGGTAAGTATTAATTTCACAACGTATTAAAATGGCGAACACAAGGGTGCGTACACCAAATTATCGGATACACCACCCCTACTTCCCCGGCGCCGATGTTCCGTATCTCCTCGGTAAGGGTGCGTTTAGATTGGACTTGTCTAAATTTTTTTTTTTGTTTTTAATATTTGAGCCTAACAATAAAGCAGACGTGCTACCTGATGGAAAGTAGTCAACGTCGCCTATGAACATTTGCAACACCAGGGGAGTCGCCAATGCATCGCCGGCTTTGAAGGAGAGCTCTTTTTGCGGTTTTTTTGAAGAGATGTATTATGTATATTAGTAATACCTCAGGTATTCCTAGAGCGCTATGACATCCCTCAGGTATTCACAGGTACCAATAGTATGGTCGTGTTACCAATTTTATCTTGATTGGGTTGCATCGTAAATGTACAAGCTAAATGTTGCGTACAACATAGATAACGTAATACTTAAATTTTGTGTTCGATAGATTATAAATTACTACAATAATTTGGTGAATCTTTATTTATTCATCATTAGTCCTACGGTCGATGTAAATTCAATAACAAATAATTGTGTTTCCAATTAGATGCACTGTGACACCCAACTGAGATGGAGTTGGTTGTACGACCGACAGTAAAATTCATGATGTAATTGAAATTCATATTAGCTGACAAATTTTTAACCGACTTCTTACATGACTCTTTATAAGTACTGACCGACTTCATGTAAGACAGATTCTACTTTGAATGAAGCAGGGCAGCAGTGACCACTAACTCTAACCAAATTACAATATTCTTTAGATGACCCATAGTGGCGGCCGTTATCCATAGTTCTGTTTCTAGCGTTCCGGGTTTGATCCCCGGCCAGACAGATATACAAAGATGAATTTAAATTTCTAGTCTAGACTAGAAATTGTTACCTAGGTCTAGGTGTTAATCTTTGTTTTTTATGACACAGGAAAAACCCTACTGTGGGGCTATGAGTGAAGGAAACTTAATTTTACTCTTATATAGCAACTCTAAATATGTTTCTACTTATTCTTTTTAGCGCTCTTTTATTAGCTGTATATATCTAACGGAATCTTTGAACTCAATTTTTACCCACTTTGAACAATCCGATTAATTTAAAATTTAAACAATTATCAAGAACCAATGACAATACACAATCTAATATTATCCCATTCTCCTCATCAGGATCGTCAGGAATCCGGATTAAAGACTTTCCTTGTGCGATTTAGCGTGGTTATTAGTTTTTAAAATATCATTGTTCTTTTATGTTTTACACTGGAGACCAATGGAGCAATATGCCCCAGCTTACAGTGTAGACGCGTCCTACCCGACATCCGTACGTTACAAGGCTTCGTTCTCAGGTTTCGCCGGATGGATTACCATTGGTATATGTTACAGGACGGGAGCACTTCCGATTTTATTTCAATGTATTTTAAAGATTTGTGTTTTTCAAAAAACTTTTATTTAAATTCGACCCTACTTCTTACTATACTACTACTACTTATTCGATACTTCTACCTAACAGCGATGTTAAAGCAATATAGTTCGCGTAAAACTGCTAGTCCGCTCTGAATATAGAAATGAATCGCGTCACCATAGCAAATTGTATGACTACACCTGCTCACAACAACGGGCGTTATCCGAGGCTTTGCAACCTCCTCAGTATACGTCTGTGGCCAACTTCCGATAGAATCTCAATCTTATCTGGGATTGATTTATAGATATCCATTGATCTACAGCCGCAGTGAGCATTTATACATAGTTAGATACACGGCACGTTTGTTCGTCACCTCAATTAAATTTCTTTAAAAAATGTAAAAAGTAACTATTTGTGATCGAAAATCGAACCCGTGACCTAATTTGATCGATAACTATGCCACATAGTCCAAGACCGGAAATAAAAAAAGTTAATTGTATTTAACTTAAACTAAAAAAAACCCATTATTTTTGTTTTCTAATCACACTTCGACATAATCTCCAATTTACTTTAAAAATTCTAATACGATCATTTAGTAACGGAATTGTGTTTAAAAACAAATCACTGCTAAATATGCAATTCTAATAAAAAACAAAAAATCTCAGGTCACATTCATTACCATCATACATTGATCCCTAAGTCCTAATAAAATGTATGAGACAGATCAAAATTTATACTGGATGTTACCGGATGACCCATTTGGACCTCTTTTATTCCAAAGCATTTGCATTAACTGTATCCGGTACCTATCCATGGCAATGGGTTTTCTGTTAATTTTGTCCCTGTATAGTAATTGCTAATTTCTAACCTAATTATGTTAGAAACATCCGTTTGAACTGAATTAAATAACCTATTATTGTTTCTTATTAGCTGTAATTTTACTAAGCCATTTTTGAGAAGGAAACTTTTATAATTTTTATGAAGGTGGTTCGAGACCGTAGGGACCACCGTTATTCTTATTTCTGCCTTATAACAGCAGTGTTAAGCGCTGTTGTGGTCCGGTTTGGACGGTGTGGTAGGGGAGGCATACCTATCAGAGGCCTTCGAACTCAATCCTCATGGATTGCAACCCTCTGTGTGACTCAAAGTTAGAACTAATCTTGGGCTGCAGTTGCCACTTACTACTTTGTTACCCCGATAAAAGAAATCATCTTTAAGAATATTCCAACATATAGTACCTAGCATAATGCTGGGCATGGGTCTCCTCTCAGAGTGAGAAGGATTAGGCCATAGTCTGGCCAAGTGTGTATTGGTAGACTTAACATACCTTTGAAAACTTTATATTTAAGATCTCTCAGGTACGCAGGTTGCCTCACGATCTTTTCCTTCACCGTTTTAACAAGTGATAATTAATTTCTAAAACGCACTGGGATTTGAACATCGGGTCCTTCGATCAAGAGGCCGAGTTTCTTAACCACTGGGCTGTCACTGCTTATAATGGATCTAAATACTCGTATATAATTATTATTTTATGTTCGCCCGGTGATTTTATTCTACCGAGACGAGATCTTCTCTTAACGGGATTGTATTAGCCGTAATGAATCAATAAATAGAATTAGTTAAATCGTAACACCTGGATCACAGCTGCCCCACCGCAAGATGGCTCAAAACCGCGGACGCCCTTGAGGCTCATTAAATAAGATAATTTATTCCACATCCGCATACCAAGGTTAGTTTTAACACTCTTAACACCTTAAGCTTATGTTCAAAAGTTTAGAAGGAAAATGGATGAAGTACGAGCATGCAGGCTGCCTGATGGTAAGTGGGTAGCTGTGGACGCCTATGGCCATCTCTAATCACCTCGAAATACTCTGATCTATATCTATGTACGGTTGGCTACAGATGCTTTGCTACTGCTGAAGGTCTAAAGAATGCCTGGTAAGTTTACCACATTTATTTATTTATGTCTTAGGAATAACAACAGCGTACGCCAATCTTCATCATTCAAACTAGAACACAGGAGCGCTTGACAATGTTTTTATAAGATAGAAATATGTGTGACAGCGGTGCCTCCAAAGTCGTACCACTAGTTTACGAAAAGGAAAACTTGATTTCAATATTTTAGGCATATTTTCAGCGTTATTTGGGTGCCTAGGCCAATAACTTACAAGATGGATATCAAATAAAATAAAACACAAATGTGAGGCAGTAATTTTAATTAAGTATGTAAATTAAATGGTCCCAGTAAAATTAAACCCGTCGTTATTAAAACATATCCATAATTGGGAACACTTTTGACTCGTCTAATTATGGAATTACTATGTACCAAATAAGTAGGTAGGTAGGTATTCATCGTATTACGAGGCGTTCCAACTTAGTCCTCAGGGTAGCGCATCTGTGTCCGACTTCATAGGAATCCAATCCTACCTGGGATTGATTTCAGATGTCTATGAATGGCAGTTGCCACTTACCATCATGACTGCCTGCTTTGTTACCTCTATAATCCAATAAATCGTTTAAATAAAAAAACGTAATCAACAATCAAAAAGGTTGCAACCTTAGAAAACTGCAATATTTTAGAATAATAACAGAGCTACAATATTATTCGTATAAACCGAACAAATGTCAGAATGGCTGCGTTATCTGTGGAATCACTTTTTTATGAACACATGGAGGTCATTGATCGGAAAATCCCTCGGGCAGGTGGGCAGCAGATGGTACTAGGGGTGAGTTCGCTAGCTTAGATTATACGAAGATCTATTTTATAATGTTAACGACGGGAATTCTAAGCTTTTTATTGCTTTGGACATAAAAACGAAAACTTAGACCACCTTGACATTTCACAAATGTATGCGTGTCTATGTTCTTTTAAAATAAAAATCGTATTGTTTATGGTACTTAGAAGAATTAATTGTTGTCTATGGACATTTGTAAAACCAAAGAAACTTTAGGTAAAATCAGGTCAAATAAAGATAATTTGAAGGTGGTAGAACCCTTTGTGGTTCGACTCCTGCGGCATCACCGCCACACCTATTTCTACCTAATAACAGCAGTGTTAAGCGCTGCTGTGTTCCGGTTTGAAGGGCGTGGTAAGGGAGACATACTTTTCAGAGGCGTTCCAGCTTAGTCCTCAGGGGTAGCGGCGCATCTGTGGCTGACCTTAGCTAGGAATATCTAATTCTATCTGGGGTTGATTACAGATGTCCATGGGCGGCAGTAGCCACTTACCATCAGGTGGACTGCATGCTCATTTGCTACTCTTATATTATAAAAAATAAAAAAATAAAAGACAAATAAATATTTAATATCTTGTTTGCAGTCGTAATATAGTTAAGCTGAAAAGAAATAATGATCCAAGCGCAAAATGAAGGTGGTAGAGCCCTTTTTAGATTGAATCCGGCGGCACCACCGCGACACAAATTCTGCTTTATAACAGCAGTGTTAAGCGCTGCTGTGTTCTGCTTTGAAGGGTGTGGTATGGGAGACACACTTATCCGAGGCTTTCCAACTTAGTTATCATGGATATCACTGTGGCTAACCCCAGGTTAGAATATGATCTTATCCGTGGTTGACTACAGCCCATGATCGGCAGTAGCCACTTTTAGTCCGCGTAAAACCGATCTGAATATAGAAATGAATCGCGTCGCCATAGCAAATTGTATGACTACACCTGCTCGCAACAACTTCAGAGCGGACTAGCAGTTTGGCGCAGGTACCATCAGGTGGATGCTCGTCTGCTACTCCTATATTATAAAAAAATGTATCGTATGATGGCCAATGTCTATAGTGACTTAACATTGAGTCTAAACTATTTCTATATGAAACCAGACTGCATTCACACATGACTCATATTATGTCTGGGTTTAAGAGCGGTCATATTGAGAGCGATAAACTGCAAGATAGTGATTGTATCAAAGAGAAACAATCGCTGTGGATAGTGATAGTAGCCGTCGACAACCCATTACTGTCCCACTCCTGGGCTTAGTCTCCTCTTAGAATGAAAAAGATTAGGCTTTACCAGGCCAAGTGCATAACGGTAGACTTAACATACCTTTATGATTTTTTTAAGATCTTTCAGATATGTAGGTTCCCTTAAAACGTCTTCTTCCACCGTTAACGCAAAAAATAATTAATTTCCAATACACACATAACTTTGAAGAAAGTAGTTTCGATCCTCGGGCCCCTCGATTGAGAGGTCGAGTTCCAATCGCTAAGCTAACCTAGGTTACCTACACGAAGATTATTATTTAAAAAAGTTTTTAAAGGTGTGTTAAGTGTACCAATTCTTACTTGACCAGCGCGGTGGACTATAACCTCATTCTGAGAGGAGAGCCGCGGGACAATAATGGCTTTACGACGAACTATAAAATATCTTCTAGCTACAAGTTAGCCCACCAATGGGACCCAATCCTAACAGTAGCACAAATATAAAACATCTCGCTCTGACGTACAAGTACTGGCATGACTCAATCATGAATCATGTTAAGCTCGGATAAAACAAACTGCGCTAGTTGCTAACTGCTAAAGTTCCAGGTTCGAAGCTGACGTAACTAAGTTTGATTAACCTGTAATATTTATGTAGGTATAGTCCGCGTAAAACTGCTAGTCCGCTCTGAATATAGAAATGAATCGCGTCGCCATAGCAAATTGTATGACCACACCTGCTCGCAGCAACTTCAGAGCGGACTAGCATTTTGGCTCGAACTATAAATATTGTTCTAGCAAATGTTTAAAAAAAACCGACTGCTTAAAAAATCTAGACGAATCCAAAGATTCCTCATTATATTAAAATCCGTCAAGCCTTTTGGGGCCAAAAATAACATACTCTCGATATACATTCCCCTCCGCAATCGTAGTTGTAGGTGGTAGAACCCTTTATGGTTCTCTGGCGCACCACGCCCACTCCTATTTCTGCCTAATAACAGCAATGTTAAGAGCTGCTGTGTTCTGGTTAAAAGCATGTGGTATAAAGACATACTTTTCTGAGGCATTCCAGCTTATTCCTCAGGGATAGCAGCGCATCTAATCTAGGAATCTAATCTTATCTTATTTACTACATATACAGATTATAGATGTCCATGGACAGCAGTAGCTGTTCACCATCAGGTGGACTGCGTACTCGTAATATTATAAAAAGTCGTGTAAAAAAAGTTAGTGAAGACATAAAAACCACAGAAAATCCAAATCTGTACAAACAGTTATTAATTTCTTTTAAAGTTTCAGATATGTCACGTGAATCTTTATATATATTTCTTATGTGCGTGTGTATGTCGTTGAACTCCTCCTAAGCTACTGGACTGATTTTGATGAAATTTGTTGTGTGTGTTCAAGGGGACTTGAGAATGGTTTGGATTCACAATTTAGTCCGTGGGAAAAGGTTTTTTTAATTAATTTTTATATCGTAAGTAGTTATAGAATCGGAAACTATGCATTTGATCAAGTGATGATCTTTAGCAAAGTTGTTGTCCATGATTGACGGAAATAAAGCATTTCTAGCTCAAAAAAAATGCATTCGAGCTATGTATTGCACCTTGGGAATCGTGTAAACCACTTTTTAAAGAACTAGGCATACTTCCTTTGCCCTGCCTGTATATTTATGAAATGGTCGTATTTGTTAAAAAACATCAGTACAAATTTGTTACCGAAGATAACATAAGTGAACGTAGCAATAGACGTCCAAATAAACTGATAATAACACAAATAAGTAAAACCAAACTGTATCGAAAGAATTGCTATTGCATGTGTGTAAAAATTTATAATACCATACCTGAAGAATTTAAAGATCTACCTTTTGTAATGTTTAGGAAAAAAATGTTTAATTGGTTGCTAACGAATTGTTTCTACTCTTTAACTGAGTTTTTGACATGGAGGAAGCGTTAATAATAATCATTATAATCTCGAATAACAATTAATTGAGTATATAATTTGACATGATACATACTTAATATTGACATAAATATTTATAATTGACATAACATTGACATAATATTGTATTCCATTTTCTAACATGACTTTTTTGTTAAATTAGTGTAACGTGTTTAATGTAATGTAGATTAATACTTAGTATATAAAACGTTAAATTAAAACTTAAAATTGCATACCTTACCCGGTGAAATATGTTTGAACTTTATAAATTGTACAACATCCTATGTTATACCATATTTATGCAATAAAGAATTATGATTATGATTATGAGCCCACGAGGGTTTGGGAGTTGGTAAGACCAATTTTCGACAGATGGCACCACTGTCATTTCAACGCAGGTACAAATTTTCCGTTTTATGTATGTCATATTATTTCTTTAAAATGCGGGCGAAGCCGCGGGCACCACTAGTAATACATAAATTAATTTTATTTATTTTTATTGATTACAAATCCATACTGGTCTCCATAGTAAGTATATTACATTACATTCAAGGTCCGTGGACCGTGATGAAAACCATAAATTATGTATCTGTGACTCATCTGCAGATGTCGAACTTTGTAAGCATAAGCAAGTAGTGTTATACAGCCAGTTACATTACTTTCCCTTTCAAAAACCAGTGTTTAAACCAGATGGAGCTTACGAATATGTATAAATGTTTAAAATATTTAATATCGGTTTTGGAAGTGATAATATCGGTTTTGGAAGTAAAGGTCGTGTGAAACTGCTGTTTTCTCGCAGTGTGGTAAGGCAGAAGTGTGGTTCGAAGGTTAGTCTTCAGAAGGACTTTAAGTAGAATTCCTCTTCTATGTAAATTAGTCACAATTATTATGTCAGTGAACAACATGGCATTACTACTGGCTGCATGCTCCTTGAAATAAACAATATTACTGAATTACTTAATAATAAATATAGTTTAAAGAATCTAAAGTACACGCTTTTATAGAAATCAAACTAAAAATATAAAATAAACTTAGAAAAATTTTAATGAAAAATTGCATTAACAACAAATAAAGATATATTTTATTGTAAAAAATCATGGGGTGCACACTCTCGGTAGTTATAAATATTTTACTGACAGACATGAGCAGAAGGACCAACGCTTTGATATTTTCAAAAGCACCCCACGTTTTTTTACAATTAAATATATCTTTAGTGCTTTCTTACAATTATTATCTATTCCCGTACATACGTAAAAACAAAGGACCAGACGGTTATATTATACGGATCAACTTAGATTTATTTGTGTACATTATCTGTGGCATTACGCATAATACGAAGTGTAATCGAAAATGAATTCCGTAGCGTTTTACGATGTAATTAATTTAATGACAGCAATCGTTTAATGTCCACAATTAGTAGGTCACCCAACTATCACGTATAATTTATATCCCTTTGTTTTGTACTTATAACGACTGTCAATAAACAATTACATTCCATATATTGGAGGAGATAAATTTAAAAACCTTGCTAATCTGTGGTTTATTTTCGGCTCCCGCGCTTTCTAATTAAAGTTACCACAGACTTTTTATATTTTAAGTATTTTTCTTAGAATTGTAAATATGAACTAAGACGATTAGATTATTATTCAGCCATTTTTCCTTCATTTGTTACGAAACCTGATTTATTTTCTCTGTTAGCTTAACTTTGAGAATCAAGTAATATTGTGTAAAGGAATTGGACACTGTTATAAATTAATTCAACAAAGGAATGATTTAGGCGATTTTTCATTCTAAAAATATTTAAGATTCCTTCGTAATAATAATAAAAATACCACCACCAAAGGCAATATTAATTCTACAACTAAGAATTTATTTTATTTGCAAAAAGTATTTTTACTGGCATTCAACGCATTATAAACGTTTCGAAACCAATTTCCAATGAAGTACAGATAGTGATAAACTGACAACAGATTAAAAAAGTGATTCCTCGGGTGCATTGACACAGCAGGTGCGTTGTTTGGCGCGTGCGCGAACACCTTGCGTTCTGGACCAGTCGAGAGATCACGAGATTGCTTTGTTTTTAAGGGTCAAACGGACTAATGAGGCCATGGTATCGTCATCTGATTAGCACGACATTTAAATTTTTGGATATTACATTGTAACTTAAGTAACCTTAATTATGTTGAATCACCATATTAAGGACTAAAAATTAAAAATAGTTATTCGTATCTCTTTATGTTATTTGAAATCTTTTTTTATTAATTTGCTATGCCAGTGTGTAGGTCAAACTTTATAACTACTTTTTTTTTTAATTTTTACCACTTTACCAATAGAGCTGAAATTTGGAATATTTGCTTACCTCCTAAGCTATAGGTAACAATGCAAAATACTATATGTATCATATTCTGACCTGGTCTGTCTATGGACCCGGATTTTAGCTATAATAATCTTTACTTTAGATACAAATTGTCGATTGATGATCATTTTAAGCTTTTCAAGCTTATTGGATTGAACTAGATAAGTGCAATTCGTTTTAATACAAAAGCTTTAAAACAAATAGAAATCTTATTAATTTCTACATAAATAATTTTTACTGTAAAATTAGTTATTGTTGGACTATTTTTAATCTGTATCAAAAAACTGTATGTCAAGCATCGACTATTATGAATTGGCGCCAAAGCTCAGGCATTCAGGTAAACGCGAGCGCCATTTGCATTTATTACCATAAAAGACGCATTAAAATGGATTGCTCGGCAAAAGAAAGGAAACGAGATTCTAATCAGGAATATTTTCAATAAATGTTTTGTAATACGGCGATTCCGAATGATTTTAAACGAAGACGTCTTATTAGCATCATTTATTTGTTTTGCTGCCTTCCCTACTAAAGTATTTACTTATGTTTTTTATTAAACTTTTCTAATTAAAGTAACGTATGTTTTAATGGGTTAGAACTAAAGTACATTTCCATTTCTAGAATAATTTGTGTTATAACTAGAATGAAAAGATAAGGTTTATAAATATTAATCAAGCTTCAATTCAATAAATATTAAAAATCATTATCAACATCAACACGGCTAACACATTAGTCTACTCTCATTTTTATTTGTGTACATTTGGAAAAGCCATTTGGTCATAGTCCACTAGACTGACCCTATGCAAATTTTACACAAAACTGGGGATCATATGGTGAAATCTCTTTCACGTTTAATTCTTCCACGATATTTTCCTGTGATAAAAATGCGCATAAGTGCATTTTGTTAGACTCGATATGGAATAATGGCGACACAAGACATTCCAAAAATTCTCATAGGTATCGCATCTGACGTCAAACAGGACTTCAATCCTATTTGGACTTACCTACAGATGTTTACCTATTGGCATCTACTTAGGTACCATCACGGCCTGCACTCTCATTTACTATTCATCATCATCATCATCATCATCATCAACCCATTACTGTCCCGCTGGGCACGGGTCTCCTCTCAGAATGACAAGGATTAGGCCATAGACCACCGCGCTGGCCAAGTGCGTATTGGTAGACTTCACATACCTTTGAGATTTTTTTTTTATAAATCTCTCTGGTATGCAGGTTTCCTCACGATGTTTTCCTTCACCGTTTAAGCAAGTGATAATTAATTTCTAATTTCTAATACGCACATAAATTTGAAAATCAGAGGTGCGTGCCTGGGATTTGAACCTCGGACCCCTCGATCGAGAGGCCGCGTTTCTTAACCACTAGGCCACTGCACATTCACTAAAAAGAATTCTGGAATTCGACCTAACCGTGGAAAGCAAAAATTCTTACAAAGCTACACTACAATCTACGAAGTGACAGTAATTGTAGTAAATTACTTGAATTGATAGGAACAAACAAAGCCGTTGCAGAAACTAGTGTTACGTAGGCACGGCGGCTAGATATCCAAGATGGCAAACCAATGATTAGAAGTTATTGCAGGTTGGGTGACACAGTGAGTGACCGTTTGTGTCATGTCAGGGCTGGTGACCATATTACGTTTTTTTTTTAATAATATTAGAGTAGCAGATGAGCATGCAGTCCACCTGATGGTAAGTGCCTACTGCCGCCCATGGACACCTGTAATCAATCAATCCCAGATAGGATTAGATATTCCTATCTGAGGTCGGCCACAGATGCGCTGCTACCCCTGAGGACTAAGCTGGAACGCCTCAGAAAAGTCTGTCTCCCTTACCACACCCTTCAAACCGGAACACAGCAGCGCCTAGCACTGCTGTTATTAGGTAGAAATAGGTGTGGCGGTGGTGCCGCCGGAGTCGAACCACAGAGGGTTCTACCACCTTCAAATCGTTTTAAACGAAAGCTCTTAAGAGCAAAAATTAACACTAAAAGCAGAGTAAATCGCGACTGTAGTATAAGATATGGGTCACAGGGAATTTTTGGTTGAATTAGACCACTTTTTTCTAACACGTTTTAAATGTATATTTTAGTATTTATTTATTGAGAGAGGAATCCTTGGGGGGTCATGACCCCTGTGGGTCCCCCACACTGGAACCTTGCCTGGCTAAAAGTACTACAGTTTTAACTGGGTAAACCAAACTGTAGATGATGAAATATTGTTTATATGAGTAACATAGTCCACCACGATGACCGCTTGACATAGGTCTTCCCTCAATAAGATGAGCATCTAAGCTATAGTCCACCACGCAAATACTTATTATTAGACTTCTACTTTTATTGATTTTATCTATATTTTAACCAAAACAGGAATTGAATGGCTAATAACATTCTCCACCAGTCAATCTTCGTTCATGACGAAAATTTATGGTGTACGTTTGATTTTTCATATTTTTGGAGAACTTCCAGGTTGTTGTTTTCCTCGCCTGTTCAAACCTGTTGGTTTCCTCGCCTTTATTTCCCTCACCGTTGTAGCACAGGATAAGTACTTAATTTCTTATTCGCAGGAGACTTTAAAAATAGATATGTGTGTGTAGGATTCGAATCAGAGGCTGCTAGATCGAGAGCAATTTAAAACCAGCCTATCTCATAAGATATTCGCAAAACCCTATCAAGATTTAGTGGCACCCCTATTCTGTTACTTGCCACTTTGCCAAAGTATCAATTTGACGCTATCTGGACCTAACAATCGGCCACGCGTCAGCAAGCACGGCTGCCACTACTGGGTCATTTCTGCAGATTTCTCGCCACTCTAGCATGATCTATAACCACCCATTAAATTCTCAGGTATATCGGCTGTTAATTATTGAGACTTTCGCAACTGTTATAGTTTCAAAAATACAATAGAAAATTCAGAAGATTTTCTCTAAGTCATATAATTATGTAGGTCTTTTTCAGAGTATTTTTCGTAATAAAAGGAACAGCAACAAAAGGAATCCTATTCGAAATTATACTGACTAAGTAGTCACTTAATTTACTATTCCATCATCCAGTAGTGATGGAATGCCTCTTAAACCATTAAATTATTCTCTTAAGGCACATTAGACCTACTTATATAAAATT
Organism: Epargyreus clarus clarus; assembly: GCA_014595695.2. Classification (NCBI taxonomy): domain Eukaryota; kingdom Metazoa; phylum Arthropoda; class Insecta; order Lepidoptera; family Hesperiidae; genus Epargyreus; species Epargyreus clarus. The sequence continues at coordinate 1,849,412 of JACTTY020000005.1, read as the reverse complement.
ACTATTTCTAAATACGTGATTGAAAATATTAATTTCGATAAAATTGTTAATTAAATCTGCTGAAACTTAAACACTACCAAGATACGTTATGATTATTATATTTCTCGCCAAACTGCTAGTCCGCTCTGAAGTTGTTGCGAGCAGGTGTAGTCATACAATTTGCTATGGCGACGCGATTCATTTATATATTCTGAGCGGACTAGCAGTTTTATGCGGACTATACCTATACGTTATGTTTTCAATAACTGTCTATCAGTAAAAAAAAGCTAAAAAGTTGTAATAAAGAATTTTATAAAAATGAAACAATGACGTTAATTCTGTTCCAATTCCAAATCCTATTCGAACATACCACTACAAAAAACTCTAAAACACACTAGCCACATTTTTATATTTAAAAAAGAAAGCCACTATCAGCTGTGCCCGACAGGTTGTTGCGCGAGTGTGCGAGATGAGATGACCGGTGGCGGCGTGTGCGTGAACAGATGCTGCGGACATCTGCCGCGGCGCGTGCGCAGCTCGAACCATCTTGATACTTTGTGACCAGTTATCTTATTGGAGCGGGACGTATTTGGACTAATGAAAAGTTAGTTAATACAACTATAGTTAGATTGACCGACTTTGGCTTAGGTTAAAAGTAATTTGGTCTTATTAGTATTGTTTATATTCAATACGTTCGCCCAGCGACAAAAAATAAATAAAGAAATAAAAAATAAATAACTGATGTTACACGATAGCATAAACAAATAAAAACAATACAATGATTTTAAAAACATAGAACTATATGTATTTCTTTTTGATTATTTTTATTATAAATATTGGTTTAAGTTCTTGCAAGTCACGAATATTTTTAATAACCCTAAGAAGAATTGAATTCCTCTCTGACATCGCCCATAGATGTGTTACTATCCCTGAGGACTAAATTGGAATGCTTCGGTAAAAGACAGATTGGTACTTCACTCTCTTCTTTCCTACAGCTTTCCAACAAGAACACAGTAGCGCTTAACACTGTTGCTATTAGGCAAAGTAGGTGTGGCATAGGTGCCGCCGGAGTCGAGCCTCAAAGGATTCTACCACGACACATTTGTTTACCATCCGTTTACCATTTGTTTTACACTTTCACTTTCAATGGAGCAACGGAACAGTCTGAATGGGACTGTCCCATCCAAAACTGGTCATATTGCCACTATACTTGATACACAATTATCAGTTTTGGTTAAATAAGTAAATATTGAATTGTTGAATACTGTGTAATTATTTTATAATTAAGGTTTCGGTATCAAAACGTGTCGGTGTTTTGTTAATTACAAAAGTTTCACTTGAGTCGTCATTATGTTGTCAATTAAATTTAATTTCCGTATAAACATTTATCGCAATTAACAATGTATAGTATAATCCAAATGACAAGTTTGTCAACTGGCTCGTGTGTTAATCATTTCTTAATCGGCCTTTATTTTGTACGGCTACTGTGTCGTATCATATTGGCGAAGAAATAAATAATGGAATAACGGTATTTTCATGTCACGCATGTTTGTCCATTCTTTCATTGAATAATATCGATTCAATTTCTCTACCACTGAAATTTGACAATTTCTGGTTTGAATATAATAATGAAATGTCGATCTTTGGTAGGCAAAACATTGGATAGATTGGTTATTAATAACGGGCGTTAAACCGCTACAATATCTTCCCGTGTGTGTCATGTGACAAGAAACTTTCTAAGATACGATAGGATTCGAATGGTACGCATGCGCGTTAGAACATGCGTGTGGGACAAGAAACTACGTAACAGGAAAAATGCCCTATTCGATAGTTATTTATGAAAAATATACAATGTCACATGTACCTAAATATTAATAAAATAATTTAAGAAAGTAACAATAAATTGCTGGACGTGGAACCCAAAAACCTCTGTAAGGTTGTCACGGAGATAACAAATTAAACTCTAAAAGTATTTTATAAATATTCATTAAATAGTTACAGAAAGAATTATAATAGCTATTTTGCCGAATATTCATAACGAAAATTATCACCGTCGCACCTTTAAAAAGCGATACCATCAATTTCACTGACATAATTTGAGTATCTATCACATCTATGTTAATAATTTAACACAGAATTAAATCTTAACATGTTGTTCATCAAGCTTGTGTGATTTTACACTTTTTTATAATATAGGAGTAGCAGACGAATGCCTTATAATAGCAGTTTTAAGCGCGGCTGTTTTCTGATTTAAAGGGTCTGGTAAGGCAGACATACTTTTGCGAGACGTTCAAGCTTAGTCCTCAGAGGTAGGGGCGCATCCGTGGTCGACCTCAGGTAGGTATCTATCTGGGGTTGATTACATTATGGGCTAGTAAGCCACTTACCATTTGGTGGACTGCATGCTCATTTACTACTGTATTACATAAAAAGGTAAATCCATAGATAGATTGATTATTAAACTGCATTACTATACAGCTCTAGCCAAATCTTTAAATCCACGTCACCCACGTCAACATATAATTAAACAGACATCGCTCACGTTCGCAGATGCTAGTAGAGATTGGTATGTCCAATTAATATGGAAAGTGGAACAGAATATAAATTTGGCTTGTAAGTATCAAGTCCGCACGAGCCGTCGCACGCGGTCAGCTGCTCCGCGGGCATCTCGTCTGCCGGGCTGTCTGTGTGTTGATCTGGTGGGTGGTACAAGGTACAGATGCAAGCGGTTTTATGTATAATATTTTTAATTTACATTTCTTTCTAAATAAATTTCCGTCCACGCAATGAAAGCAAAGTAGTGTAAGTGATTTTTTTTTGTATCAAAACGGATACGATGGAGTTAGACTTTATTTTTATATGTAACAGACACAGTAGAGAATAAGACGTATATAATAGAGCTTACGAATTTTGATGAAATAGCAAACAGGACAGAGTCCATTCCAGAGTTTAATGTTTTCATTAAAACTTGATATAGCTATTAACAATTTATACCTAATTCTACCCATTTTAACTACCCCGTGTGAGTTTAAACAAAGATTGCATCTTGCGAAGTAAGTACTTAGATGGACAATTTTTTTTGTATTTTATGTATTGTTAACATTATTTTTGCGATAAAATTTAAACAAATGATGTAAAACACACTTCATTGTATAACAACTATCGCGATTATCGAAATACGAACTTTTATGAAGTGTACACATTTAACTTAAAAAATAATTTAATAATGCTCAATTTTTATTTTATTACCCGCTACCCGCTCCCGCTCATGCCTTGCACCGCGGCGTGAGTCACGCCGACATTGACCGTGTAATCTCACAATTAAGCATCTCGTGCGAACATCATGCATTGCATAATGCCTCGCTAATGATAATTGCATCATAACTATTACGCTACGTTACTATTAACGCTATCTTCTGTGATACTGTGAATTTCATGCTATTAAGCTTAAACTTGCATAGTTTCGCAGCTTTCGTAAGGTCCTAGCCTATGATTAGAGTAGAGCGAGATCATATGTAAAACAACGTCATCATTATCTTCATCATCATCATCATCAACCCATTATCCCACGTCTGTCACAGCTTGCGCAAGTTGCGTACAGGGCCAGCCCTACGCTATGATCAGAGTAGAGCTAGATGGTATTTAAATATTATCATCATCGTCAACCCATTATCCCACTACCGACCACGGGTTTCCACTCCATGAGAAGGATTAGGCCATAGTCCACCGCGCTGGCCAAATGCATATTGGTAGACTTCACATACCTTTGAGAACTTTTTTTTTAAGAATTCACGGGTATACAGGTTTCCTCACGATGTTTTCCTTCACCATTTAGGCAAGTGATAATTAAATTCTAATACATAACTTTGAAAATCATAGGATTGGGACCTCGCATCCTTAAGCGATCATTAAGTGGTTTTTTCAAAATTTAATTTAATTTATGTTTTGAAGGTGGTAGAACCATCGACAGCAGTGTTAAGCGTTCCTGTGGTCTGGTTTGAAGGGTGTAAGGAAGACATATTATTTCGAGACATACTAACTTAATTCTCAGGGGTAGCGGTGCGTGTTCTGCGTCAAATCAACAAGGCTCGAGGTGGCACATCAATGCACATCAACAGATGGAGCAGCTCCAGCTCCATCCCGAACCGAGACGGGCCCGGACGCGGGTAAACGCCGTCGGGACCGCGGACGAGTGCTATTAGCGTACCCGTGGTCCCCACAAAGGGCGTTCAGAGGAACGTAGGGTTTTAGCTGGTAAGAGTCCCGCATATCCTCTCCACTGCCCCCGCAGCTGAGAGGAACACATGAAGGGTTTCCCCACGAAAAAAAAAACAGGGTTAGCGGTGCATTTGCAGCCGACCTTAGGTAGGAATCTAATCTTATCTGGGATTTAATATATAGGTATGTCAACGGGCGGCAGTGGCCACTTGCCATCACGCATACCTACTGCATACTCGTCTACTACTCCTACTTTATAAAAAAAACACGGATTAACAAAATGGGAAGTTACTTGTGAAGCAAGTTATCATTCACTTGTTTGTAGATCTGACCTGCTACCTGTCCAAAAATAATAGAAGCCGGTACAACGCAAAAAAGGGGAGAAAATTAACGCCACGACAAAAACTGGCGACAGATGCTGACAATGGAGGCACCGTAGGTACAGTCGCGCGATAAACGCATAAATGTCTAAGTTCATATTTCATCACACATGACAGTCATACTGCTAGGATCAGGGCCCATCTTATCCTTACTAATATTATAAATCCGAAAGTAACTCTGTCTGTCTGTCTGTCTGTCTGATTGTCTCTTCTTCACGCCTAAATCACTGAACCGATTTTAATGAATTTTTATACAAAGAAATCTGAGACCCGAGAAAGGACATAGGATAGTTTTTATCCCGGAAATCCCACGGGAACTAGGGATGGCGATCTAACATCGATTAATCGGAGAATCGATCTTTTGGACAAAAAAGTCGATTATTTTAATCGATATTAGTAAGGATTGAATCGTAAACTATGCATTTGATCACGTGGTGATCTTTAGCAAAGTTGTTGTCCATGAGCGAAGGTTTCAGGTACGACCAATTTTCGCCAGATGGCGCCACTTTCCTTCCAATGAAGGTACGAATTTTCAGTTTTATGTATGTTAGTATGTCATATTATTTTCTTTTAAACGCGGGTGAAGCCGCGGGCAAAAACTAGTTTTATATAAAAGAAGTTGCAAGCATAGGCGCCGGCAGGAGGGTGCAAAATTACTTCCACCTCCCTGGCCGGAAAGAAAGTACATAGGCGAAGAAATCAAATAGTACCTATTTATAAGCAAAAACAACTCGTCAGGACCAAACAGCCCGTGAATTGGTAGTATAGTTCAAGGAAAAAAAATGTCTTGAAATGTGTATAGTATGCCAATGAAAAAAAATGCCAGGGCCCAAAAAATCAAATTTTATGGCTGTGGACCTCCATGAAAATAACTGATAGCACCCAAGGTGGCTATCGAACACTCAGACATCTGGAACCAATCCAGATAAAAATAGAGTCCTATCTAAGGCCAGCGAGGCCGCTGACCTGCGATTGACAAATTCTTTAAAAATAATGCTCAAAAACACTTAATTATTTTGAAAACTTCTGTCTGCACCAGTACCGGAAGACTTCAATGGACGGCACGGGCTATGCGGTAAAAAGTGCTCGATTGTCAATTGATAGCGGATCAATGGGTCGGCGCAACGAACTTACTTTTTGCTACTTTCAACTATTTTGGCAGTTTGGAGCGGACTCCTGCTAGCGAGTTCTTAAAGTTTTTTGTACTTTGCTTATAGTTTTAACTACCTATATCATAGCGGGAATATCAAGGTTATATTATATTAAGTATATTCGTCTCGTAAATAGGTAGGTACCTAATCTACAGCTACATTTTACTATATTAAAAATAGAAATAGAAATCAAGTATACTGTCTATCAGGTAGACACCCTGATGGTAGGTGGCTACTACTGCTCATAGAAATCTATAGTCAACCCCAGATAGAATTAAAGTAGGTATAGTCTGCGCCAAACTGCGAGTCCGGTCTAAAGTTGTTGGGAGCAGGTGTAGTCATACAATTTGCCATGGCAACGCGATTCATTTCTATATTTAGAGCTGACTAGCAGTTCTATGCGGACTATACCTTTTTTTTGTTTTCGAGGGGGAAACCTTCAAAAGGTACCCGAGGACGTGGGAGCGACGCCGGGTTATGTGGGATTTTTACCGCACTAAAACCCCCCCGGTGGCCGTTCTCAGCGCTTGGTGGAGAACTCCGGGATCTCCAATGGAACACAACCGGAGTCCTCCGAGCGCGATGCCCCGGTCGGGCTCTGCCCTGGGGGGAGCACTTTACGCTCCTCCCGCACACCTGGTGTTTACGACGGCATGCGACCACACATGCCGCCGTTCTTCCCGGGGTTGCTCTCCGGACGGTTCGAGCTCCCACTCTTGCCGCTGGCAACCCCGGAAGCCCCCTTTTAGTCGCCTCTTACGACAGGCAGGGGATACCGTAGCAATATTCTAGTCCCGGAACTACAGGGACAATGCGGACTATACCTACTGATTGTCTTAGGATTGAGGTCCGTTAGAAAATTTAGTACATTCCGTCTCTGAGGACTATGTGGTATCTACCTATAACTTTGAAAACTCAGGAATTTGAACCTCGGACTCTAAGAGTCAATGTAGCTAAATTGAAAGGCCAATTTCGCGCTACAATGCTATCAATCCTTTACTTTGCTAATAGACGTGAAATAGATTATTAATATGATATAATTATGAACAGTCGATGTCAAAATAATCGATGAATACATTATCTGTGGAAGTGAAAGTGAGCCACATCTGCCGCGCTTTCCCCGAAATAAGGACGCACCTTAACTTTAAATTGACCATGAGGCCTTGAGTTATGGCCATTGGACATTTATTTATGTAGGCTGACAGATCTGTATTCAACTTGTTAAATAATTAGGGGGAGTCCGGGAGAGATTACCCGCCTTCCACTAAAATGCTCATAAATCTTTCCATTCTTACAAAATTGCTATTTCTATAAATTGTATCTGAAGCCTCATTATTTATCTATATTTTCTTATAAGAAAGTTTAATACATTATTAATAGTTTATGAGTAATTAACGATTTCTACCAAATTGACATTCGGCTAATATCTCCCGCCTGGGTGGGAGACTTGACCCTCCAACTAGGGAGTCTTTACCCGGGTTCAAAAATAGGCAAAATAATTATTGGAAATTGTAATTCTACAAAGAAATTGAATCATAAGAATATGGTACATAATGTTACATAGTAAATAAGGACACGAACAAGGTACTTTGGGCATCTTTGATATTTATATACATTCAGATTCCTCCTCGTCCAAAATTGATGATGAATTGGCCTTAGACGTTTTATTCATGAATACTGATGCTGATGTTGAAGGCTCTGATTGACGTTGAACAATAAATGTTGAATGTAATTCGATAGTGGTTACATTTGGAGGTAGTTCTGCATCTACTGAGAGTTAAGAAATCGAAGAAACATCTTTCTCTTGCAGTTCACTAGTCATTCCTCTATCTGTTACCGCGTAGCATAATCATCATCATCTGTAAAGGTGTCCGGGTTAAAGGGGTGTATCCCAGTTTTTCAAAATCCACTCAAAATATTGGATTAGCTAATAGTCTACGACATAATAGTTCTTACAAATCCGGGTATATTGTAGATCGTAACAGTTCGTCCTGGGTTACTTATCATCCAATTATTCATGGCTGAGTTGAAAAGATGAATAAATGGCAACATGTATGTAATGGGGTGGTAAAGTCAGCAAAGTTACTCCATTTGATTTTGCGTATTTTACGACTTCAATAATGACATGACTTTCGTTGTTGTCGAGGATAAACTAGAACACGATTTTTAAGAGACGCGTTGGAATATTTCACAAAATGCTCCATAAATTTGACAAAATCTTGTTGGCTTAAGGTTTTTAAAGAAATCAGTAACGCTTTTTTTATTAAAGCTGATTTGGATAAACTTGTTGCTTATCAATATCGCCTAAAGCATTTTTTATTACTGACAAATACAAACTACTTCTGTTTCTAGCTGTTTCTTTTTTCTTATATTTGAAAGGCTTTTTGGATGATTATCTGAAATAAAATAAAAAAATATTGCGGGAGAAACGAGACTGATAGCGGGAGAGATTACCCTGGGTAAGGTCTCCTCCCAACGCCGGGGTAAAGTCTCCCACCCCACGCCAAGCTGTCTGTTATTAAATTTTTATAAAAAACTATGACACCTAAGTACAAGCTGTCTGCCGTGAATGTTACTAGGATATTATCACTTACGATGTATATAAATGACGTGCTCAAATTTATTCACAGTAAACAATAGAAATCAAATATAGAAAATTGAAAAAAGTTACTTATCGGGCACGAAAACGTATTATAATTTCTCACTTCTAAACCAAACTGCTGATTGCAACGGCATCGCGTAAGCGAGGTGGGGGGCGCCTATGGAGTTTAAGAAATTTGACAACGTCGCAATATCTAGTTCTACAAAGGTTCTATGAGCAGTGGCTAATATCTCCCACCTGCTAAACTCTCCCGGACTCCCCCTACCTATTTAGTAACCAGGGATATCTAAATATACAGGGTGAATTTTTAAAACGGGCCTTCAGGGCCAAATCCGAAACTATAAGGATTAGCGAAAAATGCTGAAAGTAGTTACGAGGCCGATTTTGATAAAAACTAAAACTGTATCATTAGTTTTTTAAAATAACTTTTTCCCTAGCCGGGAATCGAACGAGTTCATTTTGAAAAAAAATACACCCTCTATATTATTCCACTATCTGATAGTGTTGCTTATAAGGATCAAAATCTGGGAAGTAATGATAAATGACAAACTAAAGGAAAAGCCTCAATTTTAAGAAAATACATATTTTTTATATTAATTTGGCAGTTAAGGTCCCGCCATTCATCAATGCTCAACGCCCGACGGATCGGGCTGAAATTTGGCAGGCAGGTAGATGTCATGACGTAGGCATACGCTAAGAAAAGATTTTGATCAATTCTGCCCCCAAGAGGATAAAATAGGGGATGAAAATATTACTTCGTAACGCGAGCGAAGCCGCGGGCAAAAGCTCGTTTTATATAAAGGTGGTAGAACTCTTTGTGGTTCGACTCCCGCGGCACTACCGTCACACCTATTTTTACCTCATAACAGCAGTGTTAAACGCTGCTGTGTTCTGGTTTGAAGGGTGTGGTAAGGGAGACATACTTTTCAGAGGCGTTCTAGTCCTCAGGGGTAGCGGCGCATCTGTGGCCGACCTCAGGTAGGAATATCTAATCCTATCTGGGGTTGATTACAGATGTCAATGGGCGGCAGTAGCCACTTACCATCAGGTGGACTGCATGCTCGTCTCCTACTCCTATATTAGATATAAAAAAAATAGTTGCAGTTGTAGAGTTGTATAGTCTAAGTTGTCTAACAAAAGATTAAAGAAGGTATTTAAAACCTAATTAGGGTAAATCTCTGCTATTTAGGTTTTGATTAACTGGCTATCCAGAATAACAGGAATTTAAGCTTTATCTTTATGCGCGATAAGTAGACAGGTACCTACTAACCTACCTACGTAGGTAGAAACATAAATAGTGAGGTACTTTTTAGAAAATATTAGATATACATTTGAAACATACATTATTAAAGATTACTCACTCCTAACAAGAAAATGTACCCAGTTTTGACAATTGAAATAGTTGCGTAAAAACGTTTTGCCACGTCTCCGTGCTAAAATGTCCCTAAAATATTTGAAATAATTATTTATTTATTATGTAAATTACGCCGTATTAATTATTTATTCGTAAATTTTCTCTAAAAATGTTTTTATTTGTCAAGAATTCAAAAAAAGAACTTACTAATAAGCCGTTTGTCTTCATTCAATTTCAAGGCGGAGAAATATCTTTACTAATCTATGATTTGAAACATAAAGTTGGGTGGGTTACTTAGGTTCGTAAATAACTGTACACCTTTCGACCAATTACTTCTTTTACCTATAACCTACTTAAAATTTATAATTCATAAAATTACTTTCCTATATTAATAAATCGAAAATAAACTTTTTCATCTTCCATAAAATAAAAAGAAAAAACATTCAGCCACACGCCTAATGCTGCCCATTCACTACCTACACACAAGTATACTAAAATACTACATAACACAATCGATTGATAAATCCGGCCCCAATCAGTACACAATCTCGAGATCAGAGAGCAGCTGTTCATTGGATGCTGTGCGCACAGCCCCGCCTCTCCCGAGATCCACCAATCGTGAATAGCCATCTTAAATAAAACAGTGCGACCGCGTCACTACTTGACGTAATATATTATATTGTGTAGTACTTGTTTAATCTGTGCCCCGTTCCTTATAAATTTGAACCAAATGAAGGAAATATTTATAAATAAAATTATAATAATGAAAGTACAATAAAGTTAGGCTGAAAGGCAAAAAGCCAAAGCCGTAAAACACCTTTAAAAAAATAAAAAAATATAAATTTGAAAATGTAGAGCGACTATTAAATTTATTTTCTTTTCGCAGAGGATTAATTCTTAAAATGTCTAAGCTATGATACCCTTCCTACCCCACCTAGGTACTTATCTTTAAATGATTTTCTTTGAATATTTAAAATATTTAATGATAAAATTAAGTTTATTATTTCGAAATTAATCAGAACATAGCAAAATAATGTGGTTGTCATAGACTCTACCTTGTTTTAGATATATCTACCTAATAGCATAATCTTTAAAGACTGGGTCTTCTTCGTGGTCTTTCCAAGAAATACGAACCACGTAATTCTAAATTCCTTATCTTTGTTTTTATTTATTTAACCATGGCGAAGCGGTCCCGGGATTGTAGGTAATAAACATTTTTCTAAATAAAATACATTAAGGATCTATTTTTGACCCTTTATACTGTCACAGGCAAAGACAAAAGTATAGTCCGCGTGCTAGTCCGCTCTGAATATAGAAATGAATCGCGTCGCCATAGCAAATTGTATGCTACATCTGCTCACAAAAACTTCAGAGCGGACTAGCAGCCTACTCTGTATTTAACTATAGTTATATATATCTACCTATGTACCTAATAATGTATATGTACCTAGTAATGTCAATTAATAAAATGAGGAATCATGGATGAATCTTTCTAGGTACATTTAAATTCCCTGCTAGAAAGTAGAAATATCTCTGTAGATGTAGCAGATGCTACAAAATACTAAAGCAAACAAAGATAAAACCCAGAAGAAACATTCAAAATCCACTATTTACCTATTTACCTGAACGGAAAATAAATTATCTAAAATCTTTTCCAGCCATGGCACATCTGCAAATTGGCTACTTACATTTTTCCTATTGGCACTAGTGCTGCCGTCTATACGCTATTCAGGACACCATTTTCGTAAAATTACGAAGTGGAAGATTCTATCATGAAATAATACCAAAGTTGCTACTCACCACTAGATGGCGTTATTATCATAGGTCATTGTTTATTTTACGAAAAATATATTTAATACAACAGTGCAAAAGTTAGTACTAGCTACTTACCACTAGATGGCGTTATTATCATAGCTCATTGTTTATTTTACGAAAAATATATTGTAAAAATAATTAATAAAACATGCAAAAACTACTGCGTTAAGTTTTATTATTGACTTAAAGTGTAAACATTAAATTATGTTGAACTGTTCGTTTGGAAATAGATTCAGCGGCTCTGTAAACTATCTGAAAATAAAATAATAACGGGCTTAGTAGTGTATTCATTTATTTAAAAATTGGCATTGCAATAAATGTACAATGTAGAAGGGAACATATTTATTTAATACTAAGCTACGTTAAAGTAACTATTTAATTTTAAAACTTACCGTCATTATATTCTGAAACTCACAAAATTACTTATGTTTTATCAATTTGGCCTCTAGAGAATCCGCCTAATTTTTTACTCCCAAGCACATTTAATCACAGCTATTTTGAATTCATTCAAACAGCTTTTTAAATCATTTGTTTGTGTCATCACTTCCAATTCGTCTGGTAATGCCATATACTCATCGATTTCAGCGTCAAAAGGTAACATACCTTTAATTAAACATTTAAGAAAGTCTTTAAATGCTTCTACAATACATTTCTTATTAATTTGTAAAGCCTCTTCTTGACAATAAACCATTTTGAAAATCCCCAGCAAAATGAAAACGTACAGCAGTTTCGCCATTTTGTATTAAATAAGTTCTTCAAAGTTTATTTCTCTGTATTTCTTTTTTATATACATATATTTTTATGTGGAACTCCTTTTATATATTTTTTATAGTTATGGTAAAAATTTACAGTTTATCTTTATATTCGGAATGCAATAAAGTGTGATAGTAATTCATAATAATTCAAGGTCGAATATTCTTTGTTGATAAGTGAAAACAGTCGACAATGGCAAATAGGTATATTTTGGACACTCTGGCTTCACTTGAAGAATAAAGTATTTCTGAAATACTTTAATCTATAAAAATTTAATAATTTTCTATCTTATATACCTATAAAATGCTCGTGTCACAATGTTAGTAACCGTACTCCTCCGAAATGGCTTTACCGATTTTCACGAAATTTTATATGTATATTTACTGAATATACATATAAAATTTCGTGAAAATCGTATAGAGAGTAACCGATACTCAGACCTACTGGTCTGAGTATCGGTTACTCTCTATTTTTCATACCCCTAAGTGATAAGGGTTGTTCACCCTTAACATTTTTTTTATTTATATGGCAACACAACGTTTGCCGGGTCACCTAGTAATAATCGAATAATGAAATACTGGTTAGTAATTTTTTTGACTTGAATAAATGTATGTGTGCTTTACATAATTATGGTCCAAACTGGCTGAAAAGGTTTTTACCACACTTACTTATTTTTAGAATATAAGCTTTCAACTTAGTCTGAAGAATTTGCAAACGCTTAAAGAAAGAGCTTGATCTTATGACCCTAATTTTTATTTCCAAATTTTATAACAATATATAATTTCCCTACATTAAAATTAAAGTTGTCGTCATGTTGTACATACTCGTATGTGGATTTTGCCATGCCTTTGTAAAGGACGACTTCATTTTATGAACTATAAACTACGATAACTATGGTATTTTGATTTTTCAACATTCATTACACTTCAAGGATATTGGTATTTATTACTTTAGTTTTTATTACTTTTTCCTTAATAGCTCAAATATTTAAAATAGGCGTAATATACAGGTATATAACAGTAACATACAGGTATATAAAACCTTGTACCTAATCTTTCACTTTTATTTAAAACACAAAGCGCCTAACCGTTATTGATCTTGAAACCAAAATGGTGAAAACTTTTTTTGCTCTATTCCTGATTATGATTCTCCATAATAGTGAAGCAGCGGTGATAGAAAATCTCAAAGATGGCGTGTATGATCAAAAAGATATACAATCACTCAAGGATTGTTGTGATTATACTCATTGTTTACCACAGTACCTCAAGGATTTGGCAGAAGAATTGAAAAATTGTGCAAATTCCAAACCATATCAAAGAATATTTGAAAATTATATTTGGTCTTCAAGTAGCGAAGTATGGGAAGACCCAAATGAATGGAGCATAGAAAGTGGAAAATAAATATCTACTCTTATACTATTTAGTTTAGTTTAGTCTCTCCAAGCGCCTCAATAAGTCGACTAATTGACGACGAATTTAAGAAGAGGTTATTACGCTATTCAGAGGTTTAACTTAGTTTTTTAGAAACAGATTTTTATTTTCTTTCTTATATTAGTGATCTAAGTTTTTTTTTTGTGAATAAACATTCGTTAAATTTGTGTTAACTAATTTCATGTACTTTTTAAATTGTTACTAACATTAATATAAAATTTTAAATTAAAGTATATGTCCATTGGTTATTATTTACATTCCTCTGGATTTAAAACATCATGTATTCGGTTGTGATTGTATTTTACGATAGATTGTGTATGTGTGTGATATCGTTCGATATCATTGTGACACCACATGAAGAGTGTGAAGTACCAATTTTATTGCACACCAGAATTTTGGTCATAGTCAAGCAATAACATCGTTTTGACAGATCGATCGATTTGAATCATAGTGCTTAGTTACTCCTAACGCCATCTAGTATCGAGTAGCTAAAGATCCATGATTGATAATGCTATAGGTACGTTATTACCGTGGTTAATTACAGATGGTCCAATTTTTATTCTACAAACAGCAAATATATTATTGCCTACATTAAATGTTTGAATATTTGAAATAATTTATTTTATTGCGGATGTATATTTGGTATCTATTATAACCTAAAAAATATTAATGTAATATATTTTAAACATAAAATCAGTTTTGTGGTTTATTTATAAGAGATAGACACATGTTTATGCTGTCACGGACTTTTTTGTAAAAAATATTATTCTTAAAATACTGCCAGTTATTTTTTTACTATGTGGATATCATAAAAATTGAGGACATGTTGTGGTTACCATAAACTTCATGAACTTAGAAAAGAAATCCCGCCTCGTTATACGATGGCACTGCAAAGTTACCACAAACACAAACTACCGATCCATCAACAATGACATATAAGTTATTATATCATTGCCTACCAAGCAAGATAATTGATACATAGATATTTAAAAGTGGAACTCTTTAGCGTTCCAATCCGGAGGCACCACCACCACACTTTTTTGCCAAATACCTAACAGTAGTTTTAAGTGGTGCTGTATTCTGGTTTGGAGGGTTTTTAAAGGGAGACATATTCATCCGAGGTGTCTCATTTAGTCTTTAGGCACCTGTCGCCTTTTTACACGCTTTATATTAGCTTAACTTGTATGTTTGTCAGTGAATATTTAACTCCGTTTTTCAGTAGAAAGAGATAAACATACATCCTTATAATTATGACGCTTTGTGGATGATTAATGTAAGCAGCAGTATAAATAAAACTATAAATAATAATGAAAGAAGCTAAAGAACTCGCTTTTATAAGAAATTCAACTAAAAAATAAAAAAATAAATATAGTTAAAAAGACTATTTAATAGAAATCAAACTAAAAAATATAAAATAAACTTAGAATTTTTTTATGAAAAATTGTATTAACAACAAAAAAAGATATATTTAATTGTAAAAAAGGGGGGTCTCGTTAACACAATTTTTCATTAATTTTTTTCTAAGTTTATTTTATATTTTTTAGTTTGATTTCTATAAAAGCATGTACTTTAGTTTTTTTTTAACTATATTTATTTTTTCATGTACATAGGTTGACTACAGATGTCTATAAGCGGCAGTTACCACGTGCCATCAGATGAACTAGACATTTGCCTCATTTGCTGCTTCTATATTATAAATATTATAATATAAAAGTGTGACTATGTATATGGCCTCGGTCGATGGATTACAGATTTAAGACTTTTTTGGGTAGCAAAACATCATAGCTTCCACGTTGGTACAAGTGCCGCCATCTATATGTTGTTCAGCACACTTTCGTAGTTTAAAAATAAGTTACGCTCTTGTTTAAAGTTTGTTACTACTCGTCACTAGATGGCGCTATACAACATATATGGTTCATTAACCGACTTTAAAAAAGGAGGAGGTTTTCTTATGGAAAATATATTGTGGGAATAATTAAAACATGTAAGAGGTTCAGATATATTATTATTTTAAAATGAAAACATGAAATTAACGTAGTTCTGGTAGTCTAGAATTAAATTCGGCAGCTGTATTATTGTGGTAATTCTGAAAATAAAAGAATAATGGATTTAATAGTGGAAATCAAATCAAATCAATTTTTTTATTCAAAATAGGTTCTTTACAGATCACTTTTGAATGTTACAACTACGACCACTTCACAAGGTGTTTCTTTATGGTGAAGAAGCGGTGAAAGAAACTCCATAACACACATCTTTAAAAAATGTTTTATACAATGGCACTTAACCTAATGGTACATGTGGACCTGGGGCTACTGGTTTGACCACACTGTTTTATCAGTCAAATAATCATTCAGCCTATAGTACGCTTTTTTACATTGCGTTTGTTTAATGACAAGTTCAAACTTTTTTCTGTGAGATTCAAGATGTGGTGATGTGGGTATTTTCTTGTAGTAGTGAATACAGTTACCCATGAAAGATCTAACCATCTTACATAATCTATATTTAGGTATTGATAGTTTATTTCTATTTCTAGTATTAAAGTTCAAACATTTCAGTGTTTTCTTACAAACATTATATTTTCATAGATGTATTGGGAAAACGTTCTCTCAGGGACTCACCACGCCGCAGACTATATATTGCCCTTGTAGCCCTTTTTTGAATAGCGAATATGGTGTCTATGTCATCAGCACTACCTCACAGTAAAATGCCATAAGACATGATACTGTGAAAGTAACTGAAATAGACAAGCCTGGCATGTCCGTTAACTATCTAATTCTTCTGACTGCAAAAGCTGTGGTACTAAGTCTGCTGCACAAAGCAGAGATATGAAGAGCCCACTGGAGTTTAGAAACAATGGTTATCCCTAAGAAAACAATTTCATTGACAGATTGCAAAGTCTCACCATTTAGAGCGATATTCATCCCCGTACTCCTTATATTTGGTAGCATACATTTAATACATTTAGTTTTATTAGAATTTAGGAGTAGGTTATTTACATCAAACCAGTTCTGAATTAAGCAAAGAGTTTCATTTATGTCGTTCGTATCCTGTGATAGTCGTTTAACCTATTATTATCCGACTGCTAGACCAAAGTTACTTTCTGCTTACTAAGTATATGTATAAGCAATTAGACTTCACATATCTTTCATATAATTATTGCTGTGTTTGGATTCTTACGGAGCGTTTTAAAATTGTCCTAGTTTCTGACCTATATATATTTTAGTTTCTGAGTATATATTTGACAAACCGTCTGGCGGAGCGGTCACCACACTGGTCTAACTACTTTTAAAACTTACCATAATTATTATCCGAAGTACAACATTACTTACTTTTTATGAAATAATCCTCATGGGAACCCACTGCATCATTTACTGGGAAAGTACATGAAATCACAGATTCTTTTAATTCCATCACGCATCTTTTTATATCATCTATTTCGGTAATCCTTTTCAATCCGTTTGGTAACGTCATATAGTCCTCGATTTCTTCAGTTTCAAAACTGTCCCTTCCAAACACACATTTAAGAAGTTCTACAAATGATTTTACAACACATATAAAATCGATTTCTACTACATCATCACAATAAACTATTTTGAAAATTCCCAATAAAATGAAAACATACAGCAGTTTCGCCATTTTGTATTCAATAAGTTCTTTAAAGTTTATTTCTCTGTATTTTTTTATTTAGATCTATTTCATATATTTATGTCCTTTTATATGTTTTATAGTTATAATAGAAATGTACAAGTTATTATTTGTATGTTCGGAATGCAATAAAGTGTGATAGTAATTCATGACAATTCAAGGCCGAATATTGTTTATTGATAAGCGAAAATAGTTAACAATGGAAAATAGGTATATTTTGCAATCCTTTCCTTTACTTTAAGGATAAAATACTTCCATAGATATTAAGTAGACGTATCACATATATATAAATTTATGGATACAAAATTCTTATTACTACATAATATGGTTCTCACAAGTAGGAGAGGTTTGGGGCACACTAAACCACACTTATTTCATAATAAACACTAACGTAATACGAATGAACGTAAAACAAGGAGACATAAAAACGCCTAATCTGTTTACGGACGTATTAGAGGATATCTTTATAACGCTAAACTGGCATGTAAGAGACATCCACATTTATAACGAGCGTATTTCTCTCCAGTTGCACGTCACAGGGAGCTATCATGACATACAAACTTATTTACAAAACTAAATAACGTTAAGAACGAG
This sequence comes from Epargyreus clarus clarus, assembly GCA_014595695.2. NCBI lineage: Eukaryota > Metazoa > Arthropoda > Insecta > Lepidoptera > Hesperiidae > Epargyreus > Epargyreus clarus. The sequence goes on along the minus strand of JACTTY020000005.1, from coordinate 1,831,491 downwards.
AAGTTTATTAGAGAACTCCTCAGTTATCTAAGAATTCTTCATTAAATTTTTATGAATTATAAATTATTATAACGTTTATAGTCAATAAATACAGGTATTTAATTTTATTACTTTTCTGAATAGCTGGTACACAGTTTTAATAGTAACATTCCGGTAATATAAAGGTATATAAACACTTGTAATCTTTAATTTGTACGTAAAACAGAAGGTGTCTTGAAAACAAAATGGCGAACATTTATATAAGACTTTTTGTCCTGTCCCTGGCAATTTTCTGGTATAGTGACGCAGCAGTTATAGAAGAGATCGAAGATGAAACGTGTGGTCAGAAAGCTATAGAATCATTTAAGGACTGTAGTGATTCTTGTGATTCCCTGGCTAGTATCCTCCACTGCCTCAAGTATTTTGTAGATGAATTGAACTATTGTCCGATTTTCTCACCATATCAAAAATATTTGAGAAACATATTTGGTCCTCAAGCAGCGATGGCTGGGAAGACAATGATGAATGGGCCCACAGAAAATTAAAAACGAGTAATTTAATTCTATTTTCGTTTATTCATTATTTCTGTTTTCTTTCATTATCATTATTTTATTTCTACTGAAGTTGAAACTAGAGGCTGGGTGGGAGTATTTGCCTATTTTAATCAATTAAAGAACCAAGAAACAATTTGTAAATCGTGAATCAAATATTTTAAATTAGTAAAAATATCGCCAAAGAGCTCTTACCCAGGTAAAAAAAAATAACTATTCCATTAGGTAATGCGGCTGGCAATACGCATCCTAGAAACAGAAATTCGGCTGACGAATTATAATATTAATATTCCATTTATCATTAATTATTTTCATTGCGTGTGTCATTTTTTTTTTTTAGATTGTGTTACAAGTAATAAAGTATTTTGAGCACTTTATTTTCTGAAACTAATATCAGATCATCTAAAATGAGAAACTTAATGTTAAAAAAATAACGGTGTGTCCGGGAGACGTCTAAAAATGTAATTGCAGTGTGTGATGTCGTGTATGTGAGTGCGTGTGTGTACGTCTTTAATTGACTTCAATTAAACTTATGAGTTATAGGAAGCGCTTTGAAAACAAAATTAATATATGAAGCGTAATAAATTGCGTTATTACATTCGTAATTAGTATGTAGCCTATTTCTAACAATTCGGTGGATATTTTTATTTTTAAACTATTAAATAATTTCATGTACTTTTTTCAATTCTTAAATAAAATTTTAAATGAAAGCATTTGTGTTTATTTATCCCTTTTCCTCTCAATTCTTGCGTGTGGCAAAGGCTTTTATCGATTCGTATTTCTTTATTACTTCTTACGCCATCTAGTATCAAGTAGCTAAACAGCGCACCTGTCGTAGAGTGTAGATTATTATTATATACTATACATTTTACATATTTTTATTATGTTATATTCATAAGAAATATTATTGTAATATTATTAAAATGTATTTCAACGTTTAGTTCAAGTATATTAATCTTATATTGTATCGAAAGTTAATGAATTTATAATATCCTCCGGAAGTGTTTTTATGAAATAAATGGCAATTTATTTACTATTATGAATATTAATTATAATGTCTTCCCGTCAGACTTCCGAGTAATGGCCAAGGGAAATAAGAACAGAAATGAAAAACACAATATGGGATTTTATATGTTAAAATAAAGTACTTATAGATAATATTTTAGAAATATAATACTGTCGAATAATAAAAAAAGTCACAAAATGACTAAAATTTACTCGTCGCCGTCAGTCGGCCTTGATTATAATGTTTTTGCTTTACTTTCATAATTTATTTTTCATGATTTTCATAATTTTACAAATGCATGAAAAATATTCATTTAAATATGGTTTTAACTATCTGTTTTAATTAAATAGTAACGTAGAGGCTAATAAAATGAGCATATATCATTGGAAATTGGGCGACGTAGCCTTGGCTCGTCTTAGCAAAAAAGTTTACGCGAAAGTTCAAGTTGTTAAAGATGAAAAAGGATTGTTTTATGATGACATGGGTAACTACTTTATAATGTCCAAACATAGTTTAAGATTCGTCCATTAAATTAATTGTGTAAAGTACTTCATGTACGTAATTTACTCTAGAAGGGTTTAAAACAAACGATTGTGAACGAAAGATTTCGCACAGTAGATTATTTCACAGGCATACACGAACGATTGAGCATACAATTTCAATATTTCAAAACGAAATATGTAGATTTTAAGAATAAAAATAAACTAAGCCACTCTGCTGCCTTTTTGAAACTTAAAAGTTGTATCAAACTTAGAACAGCGACTTTAGATTAGCTGGAACAGAGTGGATAAGGTATTACAAAAATAGTGAAAAAAAATTTAGAAACTATATTTTTTTATATCATAAAATTTTTAATGCACATGCAAAGAAAATTTTTAATACTCAGACGGGATAGCTTCCCTTTTTTAAATAAGACTATTTAATTTTATTTTTTGTTACAGTATTTTATTTGATAATTTTTATTGTAGTAATATCAATTTACCAATCATATTTCTGCAGTTCTAGGAATCGCAGCGGATGGTGACAACATTATAGTAACCGAAGAACTTTGTTACTATGTGGAGATCATGAGAACCAAAGACCGGTTGTGGTTGCCGTACACCTCCCTGCACTTAGCGGAGAGATCCCGGCCCTTCTACGGCCCTACTACAAAGTTACCACAAGCCAAGCCTACTTCTAAAGTTACGATTGCACCAAGAAAGGTAACATAGTTAAATGAAAAGCCATTTTTTATAATATAAGAGTAAATGAACATGCAATCCACCTGATAGTAAGTAGCTAATGCCACATCCTTACCACACTCTTCAAACCAGAACACAGCAGAACATTGCTGTTATTATATAAAATTGGTGTGGAGGGAGTGCCGTTGTAGTTGAACCACAGAGAGTTCTACCATATTCAAATCCAACCCATATTAAAATTAATTTGATAGAACTCTTAATAGTTTGACTCCGGCACTACTCTCACTCCTATTTCTGTATAATACCAGTAGCGATAAGTAGCTGTATTCTGGTTAGAGAAAGTATGGGTACTTATCCATGGTGTTCCAAGCTAGTCCTCAGGGGTGGCAATAAACCTTTTCAGGTTGATTTCAGGTAGAACTCCTAACCTTGTCTGGCCAATTACCAGTCTCTGTGGTCAGCAGTGGCCACTTACCATGTGCATGAAAATCTTGATAATGCCAGACTATAGCCACATCTTTAAACGTACCCCACATTTAAAGGTGGTAGAACCCTTTGTGGTTCGACTCCGGCGGCACCACCACCACACCTATTTCTACCTAATAACAGCAGTGTTAGGTGCTGCTGTGTTCCGGTTTGAAGGGTGGTAAGGGAGACAGACTTTTATGAGGCGTTCCAGCTTAGTCCTCAGGGATAGCGGCGCATCTGTGGCCGACCTCAGGTAGGAATCTAATCCTATCTGGAGTTGATTACAGATGTCCATGGGCGGCAGTAGCCACTTACCATCAGGTGGACTACATGCTCGTCTGCTACTCCTATATTATAAAAAAAAAATCTAATCTCTTTGATTTGTGGTGGTTAAGTATTGTAGTTTTTTACAGAAATGATTAATAATATTTTGTATTTCAACCAGGAAGATTAGGAAAATTGACATAATATAAAAAGTGTCTATTTTGTTGCAGCGTAAATTAATAGAAGATCACACACTACCACTGAATGTGAAGGCACCAAAGTCACGAGAACCAGACCTCAACACGTCATTTGACATCCGACAAATGCCCTTAAAACAAGGGAAATACAACAACACATATAATGAATTTGTACGGCGAGGGAAAGAGAGCATCTTTGACGACTGCTTATTACTCTTAGATGAAGAAAGAGACAGCCATATCCTAGATTATGTGTATAATATTGACGCGAGTACTGAAGATAAGTTTGAGATGGTAATCAAGAATGTGATGACTGAAAAGGAAGTTGAAAACTATTTACGGCAGTGTTGGAGGTACAATTTTGTACACAAACAAATGGATAGTCGTGATTCTACTGATGCTGTAAGTATTCATACAGTCATGAATGTATGAACTTTTCTGGTTCTATTTTTTTTTTTTATTATTTTATTCAAAATCAAAATCGAATTTGGTTTATTCAAAATTGATTCATATTGATTTTTTTTTCGAACATTAACAAACTACTACCACTTTGGAAAGTGGTTCGTTATGGAGAGGAAGTGGCGAAAGAAACTCCGTATGTGCGCAATTTAAAATCTTTTAAAAGTATGTACACGTTTTGTACAATGTTATGAGATGAATTGCTTAATAGTTTGTACGGGATGATGTGTTCGCCCAGCGAAAAAATCCCATTTAAATTAAAAATAAATAAATAAATGTATGACCTTTTTTGATATGCATGCAGTTCACCTGATGTAAGTGGTCTCTGTAGCCCATGAACTGTGTATCTTCATAAAAGGGTAGTTCTGAAGCTGATCAGAGATGTGCCACTTGAGGACTGAGAACATATCATATGTAAGTCAGCTAGCATCCATACTCATAGAATCGTTATGGCATAGGAGTCAATAGGTATATAGATAGGAGTTGATTGCTAAGTGTGGAATTTAAAAATATCTGGCTTTCTCAGCCAGAGATGGCAACTGGAATCTATATTTGAATTTGGAATGTCAGTTACAATAAAAATAAAATCCATATAAACCTATCATGAAAATATTTTTGAACTTATAAACTCAATATTATTCACTGTATTATTCCAAGTCTCATAATAATTTTTAACATTAAAAAAAAACAAATTGTCCACTTAATAATTGAAATTGTATTTTATTTACAGAAGCATACAGAAGCAATGTTACCAGTAACTGTTCATATAACTTGGTGCCTAGTTTGTGGGGAAGCGGACAGGCTGCGTGAATGCCCCAACTGTCCATCATCATTCCACCCAGCTTGCAGACGAGAGTGGCTTACTACCATCTTACGTTCGTATTATATTTTTTTTAAAATAACTAAGTTTTGAAGGTGGTAGGACCCAGTGTTGGGCGCAGTTGACTACAATTATAAGTAGTTAACTACAATGCAATCATAACTACATGTAGTTATATACGACATAACTACAGTAACTACGTAATTAACTACAGTAATCAAACTACATGATGTAGTTATTAATTTGATTGCTGCAATTTAGTAGTTCCGTAGACTCCGGCGGCACCACCGCCACACCCATTTCTACCTAATAACAGCAGTGTTAGGCACTGCTGTGTTCTGGTTTGAAGGGTGTGGTAAGGGAGACAGACTTTTCCGAGGCGTTCCAGCTTAATCCTCAGGGGTAGCGGCGCATCTGTGGCTGACCTCAGGTAGGAATATTTAATCCTATCTGGGGTTGATTACAGATGTCCATGGGCGGCAGTAGCCACTTACCATCAGGTGGACTGCATGCTCGTCTAGTACAACGATAATATAAAAAGAAAAGATTATTTCCTTACGTAAATATTCTAATTTCAGACCGTAAAAACCCTCCAAAGAAAACACAGAAGCCAGTCACATTAGTAGAGAAGATATTATCTAGCACGAGAACAATATGTTCAGTTCAGAAGGAGAAGGAGAATATGGAGCTCTGCCCCAGTTGCATGTGGGGACCTCGTGTTGGGTAAGCTCATCTATACTAATATTATAAAGAGGAAAACTTTGTTTGTTTGTTTGATTGTAATGAATAGGCTCAAAAATTACTGGACTGATTATAAAAATTCTTTCACGAGTAACATAGGCTATATTTTATATGAAATATATTTGATAAATAGATTTTGAGGCAATACAAAGTTTGCCGGGTCAGCTAGTTATTTATAAAGGTACAATTTTATTAACTTCTATATAACAGATTTTTTGTGTTTTTAGAGTTTATGTTAAGGATTGATGTAAAAAAGATGAATGTTAAGCGGTCACTGCAACCTGTAACATATTCCAAATGGGAGATGAATTTACCTTCAGCACTTTTTTTTTATAATATAGGAGTAGCAGACGAGCATGCAGTCCACCTGCTGGTAAGTGGCTTCTGCCGCCCATGGACATGTGTAATCAACCCCAGATAGGATTAGATATTCCTACCTGAGGTCGGCCACAGATGCGCCGCTGCCCCTGAGGACTAAGCTAGAACGCCTCGGAAAAGTCTGTCTCCCTTACCACACCCTTCAAACCGGAACACAGCAGCGCCTAACACTGCTGTTATTAGGTAGAAATAGGTGTGGCGGTGGTGCCGCCGGAGTCGAACCACAAAGGGTTCTACCACATTCTCACAAAGGGTTCTACCACCTTCAAAGGGTTCTATGCACTTCTTGGAGAGTAACATTATGCTACCTGATAGGTAACTCACACACCAGGGTTTATTGTGGTTCATTTCTGTGTATTCTCTACTCTGTACTTTTCTCACCCTTCCAACCATGACACATTCGAGCTGAAAACTTTATTTTAAAAGACAGCAATAATCTTACATACATTAACAGTACTTACAGCAGTTGAGTTATTGCAATTTAATTTAACCTCAGGGTTCCTTTACAAGCTTCACATGATTTAACATGTTTATTTCCAGGTATGATGACATAGTGTGGCACAAGCTGGGCAGCTGTTCGTGGTGGCCGGCGAGGGTGCTGCCGCCGGGTGCTGCGCCCTCCTGCCTGTTAGCAAGAGCACACTCTCCGCACCACTGGCCACTGCGGTACTATGGTAAGGCATATTCAATTCTTACTTATATAAGATTGGGTTGAAACATTTTTATTTATAACGAGCTTTTGCTTACGAAGTTATATTTTCATCCCCTATTTTGTCCCCTTGGGGGTAGAATTGATCAGAATCCTTTCTTAGCGGATGCCTACGTCATAACATCTACCTGCATACCAAATTTCAGCCCGATCCGTCCAGTGGTTTGGGCTGTGCGTTGATAGATCACTATGTCAGTCACCTTTGAGTTATATATATTTAGACTAGCTGACCCGGAAATCTTTGTACCGCCTCTGAATCTATTTATGAAATGAATTTCATACTTACTCACCTTTTAAACCTTCCCTGGACTTAAATTAGCCAAATCGGTTCAGCCGTTCTCGAGTTTTAGCCAGAGTAACGAACAGCAGTTGATTTTTATATGTAGATAGTCTTAGTGTCAAAACAAAGTAACAGATAAACGGCGGTTTTTATATCATTGAACTAACAAACGAATATTCAGTCCACCTGATGATAAATGTCTACTGCCATTCATGGACATCTGTAACTAAACCCACATAAGATAGCAATCTCGCCTCGAAAATCGTGAATCCTGAGGATGTTGATAAGGACAATGGTACAATTTATTAAAATCGTGTATTGTCATCGGTTTTTGATAATTCTTCAAAATTTTGAAATATGTAAATTGAACGTTCAAAGTGGATAGAAATCGGGTTCAAAGATTCCGTTACATAGTTCCATACAAACATACATACATACAACCCAAGCTAATAAAAGCGTGTTAAAAAGGAACCACATTAGGTCGATCACAGGTGCGTTACCAACACTGAAGACTAAATTGGAATGCCTTGAATAAGTATGCCTTCCTTACCACACCCTTCAAGTCAGAACTCTGTAATGCTTACCACTGCACACAACTAGGATTTACCTCAGGTTGTCCCCGTAGTCCCGGGACTAGAATAGGGCTACGGTATCCCCTGCCTGTCGTAAAAGGCGACTAAAAGGGGCTTTTGGGGTTGCGCGTGGCAAGAGTCGGAGCTCGAACCGCTCGGACAGCGACCCCGGGAAGGACGGCGGCATGTGTGGCCGCATTCCGTCGTATACACTAAATGGTGTGGTGTCACCATGTCACCTGGGCGAAGCCTAACGGGGCAATGCACTGAGAGGATACCGGTTGCGTTCCTTTGGAGATCCCGGAGTCTTCCACGCAGCGCCGAGGACGGCCACCGGAGGGTTTTAGTGCGGTAAAAAATCCACCTAGTGTTGCGTAATGAAGTCCCGAGTCGAGCATTTTTGGTATTCGAGTACTTTAGTACTCATATAAAAAAGAATCTAATTAGTTACGAAGTAAAGTACACAAAATTAAACAAGTTGTTACTTGCACAATTCTGTGCTGCTGCTGTATTCACTCGTTTGCCTATATAAGGTACATAAGACTGGAGTCAGTATTCGAGCATCGCTTTTGGGTTGCTACGATTTACAGAGATGGCAGTCAGACATATTATTATATTGATTTTCCAGGTACGCTAAACCACTCGTGGGGTGAAACTCGTCGTATGTGTCTCTTGCTGCCGGCGCACGTGGCCGCTCCGGCCGCGGCTCGGGACTCTGAGCTGCGGCAAGCGCTGCTCGACGCATGTGATGATTATATCGCTGTCTACCTTACATAGTAACTGCTGTAGTCATTCTTTTTTTTTAATAAAACCTATAAATAAGGATGCGGTAAGGGAAACATACTTTGCCGTGGCAGTCCAACTTAGTCCCCAGAGATACCGGCTCAACTGTTAGCAACCTCATGTAGAAATCTGATCCTATCTGTGGTTGATTATAGATATCCATGGGTGGTAGTAGCTACTTACCATCAGGTTGTCCGCCCGCGGCTCGTGACTGAGTGGTAAGCGTTGCTCGACGCATGTGATGATTATAACGCTGTCTACCTTACATAGTAACTGCTATAGTAATCTTATTTATTTTTTATAATGAGACAGTGATAAGGCAGTCAAGCTACCTGATGGGGAGTTAGACGGGGAGACTTCTAATCGTCCATAGACATTCGTGTATGGACATTTACAATACCAGGGGAGTCGGATCATCGGCTTTCGAGAGCTCTTTTTTTTTTTTGAAGAGCCACAGGACAGCTCCAGGAAAATCCTCATGAATGAGTTCAGCTTATATATTGAACGAAGATAGGTTCATCCAGGAAGGTTTATTAATTCTAGATTCATAGCTATTTCTAGCGAAAACCTGTTCTGCCTTTCGGTAGAAAGGTGTGGATGCTGACTTACATTTTTTTTATAATATAAGAGTACCAGACGAGCATGCAGTCCATCTGATGGTAAGTGGCTACTACCGCCCATGGACATCTGTAATCAACACCAGATAGGATTAGATATTCCTACCTGAGGTCGGCCACACATGCGCCGCTACCCCTAAGGACTAAGCTGGAACGCCTCGGAAAAGTCTGTCTCCCTTACCACACCCTTCAAACCGGAACACAGCAGCGCCTAACACTGCTGTTATTAGGTAGAAACAGGTGTGGCGGTGGTGCCGCCGGAGTCGAACCACAAACGATTCTACCACCTTAAACACGCTTACATATGAGGCAAGCGGTAAATCCTCAAGAGTGTTTATAGCCTCTTTCATGGATAGCTTACCTGTTACTGCAGCAATTGTTGAGATACAAAATTTGTGAACTGTTTCCTTTTTTATCAACATTATTTTAAACATTTTTATTTTTTGTATATTTTTTGTTAGTAGGTTAATATTTAATTTTAGTAATATTTATTTTATTATCTTCGGATATATTTTTATTTAAGTTTGTTATTGCGTAATAATATGCATAAAAGTATACACTTGTTATTTTTTTTTTATTTTATACAAAAGTTTTTAATATAGGAGGAACAAAGGGTTATTTTTATTTTACTTATTATAAAAGTAATGTACATTTAAAATGTACGAGTTTTAAGATCAATCTAAGAGGTTTTTAGTATTATCAATACTTTTATTTTTGCACTCATTTTATTTTTACTTGAGGACAAGGTATTTTTTATTTTACTTTCATTCGTTTTTAGAAATATTTTTTTTAAGTTTTAAGAAATTATGTAGATTTTTTTATATCACTTAAAATTAAGCATAAAATGAGACTGTTTTAATCTAAAGATTAGTTTTTGTTTTGACTAAAGTTTAAATTTGTTATCATTAACATTACATTTGTGATATTATATTCAAGAAGGTACATAGCTCTGTTGCTAAGTTGTTTTTGATACCAAATGTCTACAAGACCATTATGATAAGAATAAAATTAATTGCAGCTTTTATCTAATTTAATACCGTGTAAGTAATTTTGTAAGTTATTTTAAGTATTTAACTAAGTGCCTGTATGTAAGTTTTTAAGGTTTTTGACGAAAATGAGAAATTACTATATATTATTGTAATCACTTTTTCGCACCATTGTCATTCTAGTCACAGTTATAATAGTTAGTTTAGTTGATAACAACCCCTGTTGAATAACATTGAAAAGTTCTATTCAATTAAATTCAGCTATATTTAATAATGTTTATTTTTACCGATTCCATTTAAACATTTAATGTTAAAGTTACCCGTATCTGTCAACAGATGGCGCTATTTTATGAAATAAAAATATAATAAAATAGAAATATAAATAGAAAGAAATATAAATAGAAATATAAATACAAAAATAGAATATATTTTATGAAATATATTATATTTTTGAAATATTTCAAACCGCTTTAAGAACGTTACAAAACAATAATTGTTATGTAAAATATGTTCCTGTGAACTAATTAACATTTCCATGTACTTGCAATTCACGATAAATGATAATGATAAGTTTGCACGTATTTATCATAAAATATAATTTGGCACGTCATAGATTTATTAAAGATTTAGATATGCTATTTGTGTTTTTGATAAGGAAACCGTTTAAAAATCGATCAATCATTTTCGACGTGATAATATTTTTGTCTTATCTCAGCTTATTTAGTTTACGGCTTAATGACTGGGGTAATTGATTTAGGAGCAAACTTGCATTTTAAATTGTTTTTCAATAACGTTTATCGATGAAAGCCTTTTATTTCGTTTATCTGTCACGTAATTGCGGGTTTTTTCGTTTGTTTGATAAAAGGAAAAGTAGATCTGAGATATATTATAATTCTATTATTCTACCTGTTGGGATATGGCCACAGGAGAACGAGAAAATAAACAATGAAATATAATAAAATAAAATTCACTCCAAAAAGATACTTTTTATTATAGCGAATCATTGACAAGAATGACAAATCAGAAGAAGAAAAATATATGTTTTTCAGCTGCCAGCTATATCATATACAACCTACTTGAATATTATACATTATGAGAGGCTTGAGTTTTTGCTATATTCCAACACTACCTAAGGCAAAGTATAACTAAAACACTAATACAGGATCTTTAACAGGTAATAAGTACATTTTACGAACTTTTCTCTGCTGTACATAGATATATGTATGTGGATAGAAACCTGAAACAGTATTTTAAGTATAAGTTTATATTTTCCCACTAAAAATAATCAAAGATGTTATTATAATTTTTTATTAAAAAAATATATTTTGTTAATTTTCTTGGGTTTTAAAGGCAGGACTAAGGTTCTAAGGACTGGATCTGGAATTTTTAATTTTATAGCTTTTTACTCTTGTTGTTTCGATCTCATTTTATACAAGATGTTACTATTTTAACTAAGTACCTTTTTGATGTTTGTTTAGTTAAAAATAAAATTATTGTTACATTGAATTTTTGTTTTGTTTATAGCATGCATAATTTTGATGCATATGACCCCGAATATATTGTCATGCTAACTGTAGGTAAACCTTATTTTATCCCATTGCTGGGCAAGTCTCTCCTTTCAAAATGAAAGGTGTAGAGTACATTCATGAATCTTTGAACATAAGTTTAGGTACCCAATTCGCTATAAATAAAACATCATAGATACATAATTAATATCTTTATTCATTGTTTTACATAAAAATAATACTTTTTACATTTCAACGTTCGGAAGCTTGCTTGATGCGATGCACACTAAACTTCCCATTTGTACTTACATCTTAACGAAACGATATTAACCTATATACATGAGAGGGGGATATATGCTCCATACTGTCATAGGGGTCATTTGAAAATTCACATGTAATTACTATCCCACTGCTGGGCATGGGTGCTGGGCATTAAAATTCAGTGGAGGCTCGGTTAGCCACAAGGTTGGCTAAATGCGCATGTGTAGAGACTGTAGACTACACGTCTTCGAAAACTTTAAGATTTTAAGGGTCCCCAAGAGCGTGTGATAATTTAAAAATGACCCCTTAGACCCAAATGATATCAACAGATAATGATTTTGTCAAACACGGACCGTGTTAAATTCATATTTATCGATCCAATATCTCGTCAATTTTAGTTTATGCGCGGCTTGGTTCCGGTAGTAGGTTACGATTTTTTTATAATATAAGAGTAGCAGATGAGCATGCAGTCCACCTGATGGTAAGTGGCTACTGCCGCCCATGGACACCTGTACTCAACCCCAGATAGGATTAGATATTCCTACCTGAGGTCGGCCACAGATGCGCCGCTACCCCTGAGGACTAAGCTGGAACGCCGCGGAAAAGTCTGTCTCCCTTACCACACCCTTCAAACCGGAACACAGCAGCGCCTAACACTGCTGTTATTAGGTAGAAATAGGTGTGGCGGTGTGCGGTAGTCGAAACACAGGTTAAAAAAACATTATATAGATTACTATTTTGTCTGTCCCGACACGCGTCTGACACGCTCTATGTCTGTAGATATAAATGAATCCTTATTCATATACAAAAAACAAAAAAATAATATTACAAACGCACCACAATCATATTGTCGCTAATAATTAAGTCGGCTGAAAGCATAAATGTGCTAAGTCCAAAATGTCCAAAACTTTACACAAAAAATATTACTTAAAATTTTAATGAAATAAGTATTTTTAGTTGTTACAGTTATTTTTATAGTCATTCTGCAATCCATTTAACTTGTCATTACCGCCCATTGAAATTTGTTACCCCAAATAGGATTGAAGTCCTACGGGCTACCTGAGGTCGGTCATAGATGAGTTGCTACCCATCAAGACTTGACAAGAATGTAACATTTTCTGTGTATCTTGCACAAAAACACTTAACATTGCTGTTATAAGGCAGAAATAAGAAATTATTATGTTAGTCTAAATGTTTAGACAAAACACAAGTTTTCCAGGTCTTACCTTTTGAAACCTATGTCTCAGACAAAGTGGATTTAACACCTTACTCTTACAGCCGATGATATATTTTTTACCTTTAAAATGTACTATTAACTTACAATGTTAGTAATCAAACATAAAATCAAATGGTTATCGACCAACATACAATTTTTGTCAATAATTTTGACAAGTGGTTCTCAAAAACAAAAATACAAAATTACTATCTAACTTCAGCTTTAGCCTTGAAATGCATTTAATTAAAACATAATAGATTACTCAAACATCTATATACTTAAATTTTATTTAGTACTCTAACTTGAATACTATTTTTTAAAAAGCTTGACACATGTTTCAATATACTACATTCTCTAAAATACCTACACTTTACAGGATTTTTTACAATAAGGCGAGAAACAGACATTCAAGTGTGAATATAGAATCAACTTACAAAACCTAAGTCGAGAATAGCGGTTGCCGTTTTGTCTAACTAACTTTGTCTAACTTTGCCGTTATTCCATTAGAAAATTAAAAATATGATACTTATATCACTTTACATTGCGCCAAATTAAATTTATAATAGGTACTAATCAAAAATATATGCTTATTTATTAGTTACATCGCATTCGAGTGATTTACGTATGAAGCAAACATTTTTTGACCTAAGCAGAGACGCAAGTAGGCTAGATATGCTTTCTAAGTGGATCGAACAGGATTATCAGAATTTTGCACTTACTGTTTTGTACTTACATGTGCCTTGATATAAATAATCGTCAGCGGAATTACGTAGAATTGTCGGCATGATTTGCAACTGCAGACAAATAAATAAATATTACGAAAAAATTGTAGTAATTAAAAATATTAAGTCAGAACGCCTTGTATAATTTCCCACGAAAATATTCTACTGTTATTACCAACATTTATAAGGGCTTATGAAGAATTAGATTTCTTACAATTTTAATTCATTTATTCACACTCAAATGCCGTCATGGTATAATAATAACATACATTACATACATCTACATACAAATAAAACAGTAAAACAACATCACAGACATCGAGAAGTACAAAAATACCAATCAGCGCATCACACGACCACCGACTTCAGTTCATACACGTTTCAATATTTGTATCAAAATCAATTAATTGAATCTATTACGTAACAATTGAATTGAAATTCGAATTCAGTTGATTCAATTAATATAAAATTGAAGTGTGTTCGAAGAATTATTATTTTTATTTCGACGGTAAATGTTTAATTGCTCGTATTTTTTAAAAAATAAATTTCGGTACAAATATAAAAGAAATTAAAACTTATTATAAAAATATTTTAAAATTAGAATCAAATATGGTGGAAATATTAGAGGTAAACAAATGACTGGCATACTTTCAAAGAACGTAATGAATGAAAATCAATTTAATTGATATTATAAAAATCAACATAGTTCAATTAATGTTCAGAGTAAATAACAGATAATTGCTTAGTAACAAAAATATTTATGATATTATTTTATTTAAGTATAGTTTTTACAGCAATCGTATATTTAATGTAGTACATTAGTTTACAACGAATCATTTTATTATTACTTAATTGAATATCTAATGAACCTTATACACTATCCGATCTGCTTTGTCTAATTTGCAAAACTGTCCTTTGTTTTTATCTATTTTTATAGTTTCAACATGTATAATCCTTTATTACAATGCAATATTATAATATATAATGAAACTATATTAAAGCCAAGCTATTTTTTTGTATAATTTACTATAAACCCAATTGTTGTTGTATAAATAGTATATATTAATAACATTTTAATATATTAGACTTTATTGTACATCGTGGTGTATGCATATCGTCGCAAATTCATATCAGCTTCATATCAGTCGATATAATATCGATACGTACAGCAATATTTTCTTAAGTGTTTCTTGACATGACGTCAATGTTTGTCAATACTTTCTTTTTACATATTTTTCTCCTTGTTTACACGAAAATATGTATCTATATTATCAGTTTACGTGCCTGACATTATCGTTTACCGACTTTTGTGTAACCTTGATAAAAATATTGTTCCACCTTGCATCGTTAGAACGATGTCCAGAATTTACATTAGGCTTTATTTTTTGACCTTGTTACTTGAAAGTGACCCCTGTATAGACGTCTTACGTTTAAGCATGAGGGGTGTTTTCTTTCTTTCTTTGCAGTAATTCAGTTACGTTACATTTGTAAAAACATTCCGATGTCGTGACACCCACGCGTTATTAGCAATTCAAGTGCATGATAACGAAACGCGCTTCTGAATCGGTATGAAAAGTTGCTGTGACCGACTTGCTTTACTAATTCAATATTTTTATTTACTATGTATAAGTAGTACGTAGTAAGATAGTCTTAGTCTTGGTATATAGCTTTTGTATGTAAGAATCCAAAGATAGTCGATGAATTGACTTGAAACTTTTAAAGAACATTGCATTTCTATTTTTGCATATAAGTACTTTTCATTCCGATGTTTCCACGAGAATATCTATGATCATGTTATTTCTTACAGTGAAATAATATTATAATATTAGTAGCCACGGATCCAATTAATTGAATCTATTAAATATCAATTTAATTGTAACGCATGACGTCATGTAACAGGACTTAGGTTAACACTAAATTTTATAAACAAAATGGATCATTTCTCTAACTAGTAGTACTTCCTGGGTTCATTAAATAAGATGACGAAACAAAAAAATCAGAAATCATATCATTAAGATGTTTAAAACGAGATTATATTAATATCATTCAACTACTGTCATTCAATTGAATTATATGATATTCAGAAATAAAATCGATATTAAGTTACAAAAATCAGATAAGAATTTTTCTTTTATTCTGTAGATACACTTGCTTTAATAATTTTTAAAATTTACGAAAAACGAGCACAAAATCTTACATTTTTGCTAATTTAGTGTCAAGTGAAGTAATTTGTAAATTTAAACGATATTTTTACTGTAATAGGTTTATTACATTAAAAATGACCTTGATAAAATGATATTTTTCACATCTCGAGTCATATGTCAACATAACAAAATTCGATCAACAGTTTTTACCAAATTTTGGAAAAAATCGAAAACTTCTCATAATATTAAAGAAAAATATGGAAGAAACCGTTTTTTTAGTGATAAGACCGCCTGTTGTAACTTTTATCATCTATATTTTTTGATGTTTTTTAAGATTTTCTTTGGTGTATAATAAAAAAAATGTATTGTAAATAACGTACAGCAAGTGTTGCCACAGCATAAAAGAGATGTACCATTTTATCACTACACTTGAAACATACTAATCTATTTCTAGATTCGCACCACGATATTTTAGCGATTTTAATAAAAATTTAACGCCTTATCAATCAACGTGACACAGCGTGAAGTATCTGATGATTTTATCAATAATAGTTTATGAAAAACACTTTTTGTTGAATTATATAGAGCTGCTGTAGATCTATATAGAGCTGGTTAGTTTTTTTTAAAGTGTTCTTGAATTATTTAGAGCTGCTATAGATCTATATAGAGTTGGTGATTTTTATTGTCTAACTAAGCAAACACTATTATAAATGCTACTTTTTGTTAATTTGAATCAAATGCAGAAATTGCAGCCATAGACAAGTCAATTTGACCCATATATTTTTAATACAGAAGTTTAAAGCTTTGTGGGTCTCCATTTTAGGCACATTATACTATAGTTCACTACTAACCAAATTACGAATGGCTTTCTGATTTCTTTGAAAATACTATAATATTTTCTTATATTTTTAAGGATACAAAAATGCTAACACAAGAAATAATATTTGTTATAACAATTTAATATTACATACAATACGTTTTAAAATAAAATATTTTAGTTCCTTCATTTGATTCTTTTATTATTGATTTCAAAGTACAAAATACATATAATAGTCGTTTCGAATGTGGCAACACCACGTTCACTTAAATTAATATACGAGATGGTTGTGCAACCACTTCTCACCACTGGTTGTCGGATCGCGTTACATAATTATTGGGGTTCCGTATCAAAATGAAAAATCCACACAATACTGTAAGACTGACTGCCCATTGATCGCTTGAGCGACTAGTTGATTAACGCTTGTTATTGATATTCAATCTATCCAAACTTTGTCAACCAATCATCGAAATTTTGCAATTTCTAGTCTCGGACTGTCAAATGTCAATCTTTGGTGCGCAATCATTGGATAGATTATTTATTAACAACAAGTACTAGTGATTTAGTAGTGGTTAACGCGACTGTGAAATAGTTCTCGTAGACTTATTAGAAGCTTATGCATAGAGACGCATCTATCTTTACATCTTAAATAAAATTAACCATATGCTGTTCGCAGGTCGCTTTAACAATACATTGGTCTGAGTTAAGCAACTATCGCTCAGCCAATAGTAACCAACGGGCGGTCAGCCTAACATACCATTGATGCATTTAAAATAAATTGAATAAAAGCGTCTCAGTAATAAGACTTGTCAAAAAAGTACCAAACGCACCAATATCGTATGACGAAATTTCGCAAATTGCCAAGAGATGGCACCATAAGTATTCTTAATCACGCTATCGAAGTTTTCTACGCATTTTGAGTATATACATATTCCGAATTTAAAACATAGCACAGTTTCTTTTCACGTTATATATAATCGTATCGGCAGTGGTGATCTATAAAATTTACTTAGATACTTAGAGTCGATATTATAATTTTTTTATATACTCGTATTGCTACTTTCTATATATTGTTACATCCTTAGCTGATCAACCAGAAATGATCACAAGGCCTGGTGGAGGATCTCCCTTTGCCAAAGTCGCAACGTGATACGTACCATTCTAATGATTTTGGACCTTATATATGTATATGCAACATATTAAAAAAACTTCAATAGCGCGTTTCAGAACTTTCATAGCGCCATCTTTTGACTACTTTCCGAAACTCTTGCATTTCCATGTATTTTACTGTAAACGGAACAAAAACGCGAGCCCGACTCACTCCTGACCGTTTATTTACAACACTTATCCACTGTCCACGTTGTGTCAATGTCTTAACTGAGATAGCACTACAGCTCCACGTGTGTCCGTAAGCCCTTATTCCCCAGGGCCAATGATTAGGGCACTTATTGCGAAGAACAGGAACACTATACCACCGATTATCGTAACTGTGAACAAAGAAAAAAAATATTACGAGTAGTGTCAATTTAAAAATATGTCTTATCAATTCTTATGGAAGAGCCATGATAGATACCATAAAAGATGATGAATACCATGAAAGATCTTTTGGTAAACTGTATTAATTTATATTTTAAAAAGAGTAACATGCAGTCTACCTGGTGGCAAGTGGCTACAGCTGCCCAAGGACATCTGTAATCCTGGATTAGTCCTATCTGATGTCGGCGAAAGATGCGTTGCCACCGCTGAGGACTAAGTTGGAAAGGTTCCAATTTAAGTGTCTCCCTTAACACTGGTCAACCAAAGCCCTCTCCTTCCCCTCTTTTGATTTTTAACGATTGCTCCAAGCATTCGCCAACGAAGACAATACACAGGTTGCCATCGGGGAGATCAAAAAGGTAGTAAAATCACCAGTCCTAACGCTAATCTTCTCCGCGACCATCCTGCCACTGATAACAGTCAGGCCTGTACAGAGGGCTTGCCCTAAAGACTCCCCGACCACCACTCCCAGTGTCCTCCCGCGTAGCCAACACCACCGTGGTCAGCTGGGACCCATCCCCCCACTCTGCGATAATCTCCTCCCAGTTGCCTCACGAATTACTCAGTTACCGAGACATAGAAAAAGGTAGCAACTCACCAGTCCTAACGCTAATCTTCTGGGCGACCATCCTGCCACCGATAACAGCCAGGCCGGTACAGAGGGCGTGTCCCAACGACCCTCCGACCACCACACCAACGGCATTCTCCCTGGTAGCCAGCACCACCGTGGCCAGCTGGGACCTATCCCCCCACTCCGCGAGGAACGTCAACGATGCCGCCTGGAGAAGCACCTTGATGATCGCGTTACGCTTCTTCCTTCTGTTCTCAGCTTGACCCTGCTCTAGCATGTCTAGCGTCTCTTCTTTCTCTTCCTGTTGAAGTGGAACATTTAGTGAGTTTCTGAGACTGTGTTGATATTTTTATTTGATTTTGTAGTAAGTCTATTAGTACATACGTTTTATAAGTAGTTTGGATATTTTATAGTCTACGTTTACTTAATCATACTCTATCTATTTAAGTGATATAATTTAACTTATAAAAATATCATAAAATGTTGTTATTATATTTTAATCGCCTTTAATTATAGCAAGACATAAAGTCATTATGATTCAATTATAGAGATCATTTATAAATAAATAATTAGTCTCAGGTACATATAAAAATAATAATACTAATAAAACTCTAATCTGGTATGAGTTTGTTCTAATCTAACCTATCCCATAGGAGGTTGATTTCTTAATCAAATTTTAATGTTTTTATTCCGATTAAGATTATTATAGATTTCACAACTAATACTCAGTAGACAAAATATTAATATGGTGAATTTAAGTATAAGCTCATGCTAGGTTATTTAAAATTAATTGGCCAATATAATAATTATAATATACACACATAAAACAGTTTATTGACATCATATGCAGAGTTTATTATTCACCGATTATATTACACTTGAAGCTAGAGATATATTGACTTTGCAATAAAAATATCACACCTACAATCTACATATTAGGAGTCATAAATTATGACTTACGTGATTATCTTACGACGGGGTTTTACGACAAATACATATATATGTGACGAAATTGACACAATTCTAGCGATAATTCCAGAGATATTAAATGTAAGATAATTATGTACTTTATAATTTAAGTGCGTACTTTAGAGTTAAGTATATACTACTAGTACTTAAGAAATGTTAACGTTAAAGTGAGACTGAAAATTTGTCCTTTTATAGTCGTTGTAGACATGATACTCTTAGCATTGGCGAACCATAGTTTTAAATGGAAATTAAATAACTGACTTTTGGAGCATAACTTTTACAATCAGCAGCATTACATGACAATGAAATTTGTAAAAGTAATGTTTAAATTCAATCTGACATTTAAGCTATCCACATTTGATTTTATTGTAGTTAATTATGGATTATAGGATGTACTAGTACATAATATACAGTAGGTAATAACTGCGTTCTGGCAAATAAAAAAAATGAATTTGAAGCGCGTTTTGGCGTGTCAATCGATGTTGCATTACATTTTACAACACGATTACTAAAACGCTCAAAGGATGGCTCCAAGCATTGCCTGTTTAATAACCCATTTTGTAGACCGCAATAAATATATTGTTGATTTGATAGTTTTTATCTTGGCGGCTTTCTGTATTCGGTTGCGGTATCAAAAAAGTACGTTTTGACGAATGCAATATCGCGACATTGTCATTTACGCGTTAAGTTGCTACGTCGAGCGTCCAAAGTAGCTGCGACGGGCGTTCAAACGCGCGCAGAAAGTAGCGTTCAATCGCTGCATCACGCTTCTAAAACGCTTCAAATCGTCGATCGCCGATGTTAAAAGTGACACATCTACTTTAGTCCCTTAACGTATAAACATAGTATTTTAAAACAAATCTTATTACTACATAATTATAAACATTATCAACGATTAAATATTTCCTGTGAGTTGTAAAAATATTTGAGTCTTAAGGATAAGTACGTCTTTACAATATACTTACAAATGTAAACTTACAAAGTGTGATCTACATGCAAAGCAAATGATAAACGTCTTGTGGTGATATCTTAAGTTACAAGGCAAAAAAAGATTAGTCGTATACACTCACGGCCCCAGCAGACCAGCTACTTTGGGCTACTCTCAATGCTTTCGCGCGAATCATCCCTGCTTAAGCGGGCTACTCACATACCTGGCACAGGGGCAATCTAGGATGCATGGCGGTCGTGGCGATATCGGGAGTATCTCTACACACTTGCCTGCCGTGCAATGTTCTAGAGTATGTAGACTTGCTTAGATCATGGCGGCATTGGCAATCAACGGACCAAGGCCACCGTGCGACAGGGCCAATTTCGGAAATTGCCCCTGCTTACCTACACACATCGCAATTATGAGTCTAACCGCTTTTACACCCTAGATTGCCCCTGCGGCAGGCGTGTGAGTAACCCGCTTTAGGAGGGACGATTCGCACGAATGCATTGCGTTTTTGCGACTTGCTGCATTTGTTTGTGATATCAAAAGCGCGCGTTTTAGTGCCTGCATCGAGTTTTTCCCGTTTTGTTGCTGCATTTAGCTTCCAAACGCTGCGTCTAGCTTTAGAAAAGCAGCTCAATATTTGATCGTCGATTCTAAAAATAACATGTCTTAGACATAAGGGCCCCGCACATTTTATTGTTTGTTTAGGACGCATAAAAATTCTCACACAGGCAGATGTCAAGAGGTTTTTGTACGATGATGAAAGTAAGATATATACAAGTTATGTGATACGAAAATGCTGTTTGTTTTTGAAATTTTGCTGCCCCGGAAAAATTGCCGCCTGGAACGAGTCACACTCGAAACATACGTCATTGACACAGATAATAAAAATTATATGGACCATACCACAGTTTGATAAATAACATAATCGACAGAGCAATAAAATTGAATGTAATAATTAAAATGTGTATAAAAGATAAAACAAAATCATAATTAACTTATAATTGAAAATTTTACTAACTAAATAACTTTTATAACTACATATTTAAATACGAATAACTTTAATGAAAAAAAATCTAAAATTATCTCTTGTATTTACTGAAAAATGTTGGATGCTATAAACATTAGATTACAGATAAGAATACGATGGCATGACAAATAA
The DNA here is from genome assembly GCA_014595695.2 of Epargyreus clarus clarus. Classification (NCBI taxonomy): domain Eukaryota; kingdom Metazoa; phylum Arthropoda; class Insecta; order Lepidoptera; family Hesperiidae; genus Epargyreus; species Epargyreus clarus. Next base: position 1,809,663 of record JACTTY020000005.1, on the reverse strand, counting down.
TGCGGTGAGAACAAATTACGGTTGATGCGCATAACAATATATAAACGAATCTTGAAGCGCGTTAAAATCCGACCAAAGACACATTCCATAAATAATGTTGTCGATTTGACATTTATTAACTGTCAATTTATTTCCCGCCAATGAACATTTATTAAAAAAATAGGGTAGGCCTGAGTGTAATAACAAATGTATCATTACCACTAAGAATTCCTTACTAATTTTATCTTACCATACTTTTCGGACTTAACACGTCATTGATGACTTGGTAAATGCACTTTAGATGTGATATAATAAATAAAAAGCCTTAGGCAAATAGTCAGCAGTCAAGTTTTTAGATGTAAATACGTAAGGTAAAAATTTATGTTTGTTAAATAGAGTTCTAATGGTCGAATTTTAACACGCTCGCTTTTAATAGAGATCTAATGCAAATGCTGAATTCCTTTGCTATACGAACATTCTAGGCGAAAGCTGGAGGGTGATTTTTAAATGCACAAAAACTCAAAAAAGGGGAAGCGAAAAGAAAAAAATAACTATGTGTCACTCGTACTGCCAGGCATAATGACGTAAGATCACCCTCAACGATTCTGTTTGCGTCGAGGTGCCCGGCTGGGGCTCCTCTGGCGTCTGGGGGGCCTCGGCCACCGGGCTCGGGGCTCCCGGGCTCTCGGTATGGACTGACGACGCCTCTTCGGGCGACCTCGACCGCTCCACTTTGGGAGAGCCCTGTACACCGTTAAATGTCATTCCAATTTTAAACCCCCCACAGATTATATATTGCTTTAAAAAATAATTGACATTAACGAGAGTTGCTATTTAAAAAAAAAGTAAACCTTTTACAACATTGGCAACACTGCTACCGAACTAAAGAATTACAATGCCATCCGAAAACAAAAACACTAAAATTATTATTAAACTGAAAAAATAAAATTTAAAGGAATTCAACATTTGTAAGTAGTTTTAAGAATTTAAAATTAATTGCGACGTTATTATTATTTAATTAGGAAACTTATCTTATTAATTTCAGAAGACATATCACAAATTAAAATGTTATCAAACATTTCTTGATATAAAATTATCTAAAACTAAATGATATTACGGTGTTACCTACTTATTTCATTTTATTAAAGAGTAAATAAACGCAAAATTTGACAAATTTGTATTTCAATGTATGTAATAGAGTACATACATAACTATTTAATAAAACGCCTAGAAAGATTTTCTTTACTCTTGGTATAGTCCGCGTAAAACTGCTAGTCCGCTCTGAAAATAGAAACGAATCGCGTCGCGTAGCAAATTGTATGACTACACCTACTCGCAACAACTTCAGAGCGGACAAGCAGTTTGGCGCGGACTATACCTCACTAAGATTTCTTGTAATGGGGACTCATAGACGGGAATCGAACCCAAAACTAATAAAGTGTCAGGCCAGTATGATTTGCGCGAGTCAACATATTAATGCACAATTAAATTAATCAATTTTTTTTCATTTCCTTATATCCACTATTACCAATTAGTAACACAACAAGTTTATCAAATTATTAGATATAGATTAAAAAAGAGCATTAGGTATTTATACGTAACGGTTTCTCAATTAAAATCCAATTAATTATATTAATCAAATCAGCAAAAAACGAATTTATCTATCACGAAAAACTAAAGCTTTGTTCAAACAAAAGATTACGAGTCCATGTATTGATAAGCGAGTGTACGATAAAACGAAATTCTGTAAAATTAATTCATGTATTTATCTATCAGGTTTAATCTTAATCGTTCTATTTTCAATCTCCTATCTGTGGTAATTGTATTCAAATTGCGTAAGATGTTTGTTCGAAAGTTATATCTCATCATGAATCTAAAAGTAAATTTAAATGATTTAGCCTTCAACATAGCAATAATTTAATATTGACTAATTTTAATTGACTTCAAATTTCGCACCATCAAAAAGGATGATGTTTTCAATTAAATGCTAATACAATTCTATTTATTTAAAATGAGTTAAACTGACTTCATTTTGACAAGCCTTAAAAAGGAGGAAGTCTCCAATGCCACGCTTTTATTTAAAAAAAACATAAAAACTTCAAATTTAGTGAGTAAAATGAAGAAAGTTCTAAAATTTTACAATGCCTCTAAGTTGTTTATCTAACATAAACTATTTTTAATTGACTTCAAATTTCGTCAAGATGTTAATTAAATTATAATTAATACTAAACCGACTACAAAATGTATGAACTTATGAGTTCCATGTTTATTTTTTCCATGTTTCCTTTCAATTATAATATTGTATTTAGATACCATACGAATATTTATTAGTCGAAGTATGCATGGCAAACAGATCCTGCTGATGTTGAGTGGCCACTGGTGTCCGTCACCCAATCTTTTTCTTTCACTCAATGGTTCAACTATATACTAAAGTATCTACCTACCTAATAATTCATAAAGAATTCTTGAAATCGGAAAAAGTTGAATATTCTTCTTCTTGCACAAGAAAATTACTCTTCTAGAAAATAATATTTTTCATTCACAAGTTATTGCTGTTGTGATGTCGCAGTCGAACTACAGTTATATCATATTTTATGTGATACGAAAACTTCGACTTTCGATTATTCATATAGAAATATAAGCGTGACTTTTTATGTAGGAAATATGGTACATTATACAAACCTGATCTTCCCTCCGCTTCAACTCAGTCTGGACCTCCTCCAGTTCCTCTTGCCCTTCGTTCGGGTTCATCTTCCACCCATCCCGGAGCATCTTTAAACCGAATATAGCGAACAGCGCCGCACTGATATAATGCGTATACACTCTGGGTATAACGGTAGCCACCCATCCGAAAGCCGCAGAGAGGATAGTCATGAAGACTAAGGCGGAAATGGCGCCTGCGAACACGATCACTCGAGGGTGCTTCATCGCCATTATGGCGGCGATGAAGAAAGTCTTATCACCGAGTTCGGAGACTATCACCACTGAGATGGACGCCACGAAGCCTTGCCAGAAGCTCCCTTGGACTGCTGCGCGCTGAAACGGAAGAAATTGTTTTGTTAAAGTTTGTGCCTTTCTTTTATGAATTTGGGATCAAATATTTGGAAGAAGGACTGAAGAATTTTCGAAGATAGATTATATATTTCTAGTAGGAGATATTTAGTAGTAGGAGGAAACGTCGATATCAATGTCTTTATGGAATCTCGTTCATCGCTTTCGCTCACATATAGATACAAATTTATGATACAATTAATTAAAAATATTAGGTGACCATCTCAGTCCTCAACAACGACAACGCACCTATGATCAGCTTCAACTAGAACCTTACCTTAGAACTTCCAGGAAGTTTCATGTTTTTTACGTAAAAAAGTTTATTTCGAATAAGATATTCTAATATTTCTTATTATGTTTATGTTTTTGATTCCGTTTAGAATTAAAAACAATTGTAATATTCCGTTTACGTCTCATTTTAAAAACCGTTTACAAATTCAGTTATTTCCAAAATTGTTTTTGAAACAGACAATTTTCCGTACGGTGCAAACAATGGCATATTGAATTCACAGACATCCTTCATTTGAATTTTGTGTTAAATATTAAAATGATGTCATGCCATGGGGCCTACATTCAAATTCAGCAAAGCGTGGCGAAGCGTAACCTCTATTCGTACTAAGTTCATTTCAACAAACTTTTAGACATATTTTATATTTTAAATAGATTTATACACAATTATTTTTGCACTTCACATATTATTTTGGCTAGCAAAGGGGGAATCTTTTTATATCTATACTAATATTATAAAGAGGAAAACATTTTTGGTTTGTTTGATTGTAATGAATAGGCTCAAAAACTATTGGACCGATTTTAAAAATTCTTTCACCATTCGAAAGCTACATTATCCACGAGTAACATATGCTATATTTTATATAGAATATATTTGATAAATAAATTTTGAGGCGGTACAAAGTTTGCCGGGTCAGCTAGTACCTAATAAAGTAGTAGCCGACGAGCATGCAGTCTATCTATCAAGTAAGTGGCTACTGCCGCCATTGGACATCTGTAATCAACCCCAGATAAGATAGAATTCGTACCTGAGGTCGGCTACAGATGCGCCGCTACCCCTTAGGACTAAGCTGGAATACCTCGGAAAAGTATGTCTCCGTTACCACACCCTTCAAACCAGAACACAGCAGTGCTTAACACTGCTGTTACGAGGCTGAAATAGGTGTGGTAGTAGTACCGCCGGAGTCGAACCACAAAGGGATCTACTACCTTTAAAATCTACCTTCAAAAAGTACCCAATGCCGTGAGGGCAAAAACGGGTTATGTCGGTTTTTTAACCACTAAAACCCAGAACTCAGTCATATTTTTTTAGATAGAACTGCAATTGTTTCACTTATTAAACCTTAATTAGCAAAAAGACTCCTTTCCTTCTGGGTTAAGTTTACAGTCAGATATTTTTTGTATGTTTAGATCAACGTGGTTTTTCCGCATACAAAACCAATGGACCGTGATGGCCACTTTTCCAGGAAGTCAAAGTTTTATCAAGAAAACGTTTTTTTTTTTCAGATTATTTTTTAAGTTTCATCAATTGAAACCATTGAAAGCATACTTGGCGATTGCATTGCGTCTATGCTGCAATACGTTCTGGCGACTTGCTGCCTTCGACCGCGGCATGGAAAACGAGCGTTTTAGCAACTGTATTTTTTTTTTTATAATATAAGAGTAGCAGACGAGCATGCAGTCCACCTGATGGTAAGTGGCTACTGCCGCCCATGGACATCTGTAATCAACCCCAGATAGGATTAGATATTCCTACCTGAGGTCGGCCACAGATGCGCCGCTACCCCTGAGGACTAAGCTGGAACGCCTCGGAAAAGTCTGTCGCCCTTACCACACCCTTCAAACCGGAACACAGCAGCGCCTAACACTGCTGTTATTAGGTAGAAATAGGTGTGGCGGTGGTGCCGCCGGAGTCGAACCACAAAGGGTTCTACCACCTTCAAATTATATATATTATAAGTATTAATGCTGTATCGTGTTTCTTCGCATTCATCGAGCGTCCAAAAGTAGCTGCGACCGGTGCTCAAACGTGTGCAGGATAAAGCATTTGATCGCTACGTTTGGCTTCCAAAAATCAGCTAAATCTTCGCTGACACTAAAAGTAGCTAGTCTGTTGGAGCCCTTACGCCTTCTACACACTGGCGATTAACAATTAACAATTAACGGCGCGACTAACCGCTTTTCCAGTATAATTAAATATAAAACCGTCTACCATAGATTAGTAAAGATTACTCACTCCTAACAGGAAAATGTAACCAGTTTTGAAAATTTAAATAGTTGCGTAAAAAAGTTTTACCACGTCTCCGTGTTAAAATGTCCCTAAAATATTTGAAATAATTATTTATTTATTACGTAAATTACGCAGTATTAGTTATTTATACGTAAATTTTCTCTAAAAATGTTTTTATTTGTCAAGAATTCAAAAAAAGAACTTACTAAAATAAGCTGTTTGTGGCTTCATTCAATTTCAAGGCGGCGAAGTATCTTTACTAATCTATGCTGTCTACTAACACGCACTTGTTCAGCGCGGTGAACTAGCCTAATCCTTCTCATTCTGAGAGGAGCCCCGTGCCCAGCAGTGGGACTGTAATGGGTTGACGTCATGCAACCGCTTGTATTAGTGTGCACTTAACCGTCATAAAATGATGAGATGTTACCCGTGCGGTTAACCGTTAGCTTAGGGTTAGACAGTTTATCGTCGGGACCGCGGACGAGTGCTACTAGTGCACCCGTAGTCCCGACAAAAGGCATCCAGAGGAACACCGTGGGGTTTTAGTCGGCAGGAGTCCGGCATATCCTCCCCGCTGCCCCTGCATCTAAGAGGAAACCATCCTACATGGGTTGGTGACCAAAGTGTCACGTGGTCATTGCAACGTGTCACGTGACGCTAGTGTCAACATTCACAAACTTCCAATTAGTCAACGAGATTAGTCAACTAATCTCCAAAAGTGTTTTTGTAATGACAAATGAGTTTTTAAGTGGTCACAGTTTTGCCGAACATTTAGAAGCCAATGTAGGTATATTTAGCGTTTATTTTTTAAGTTTCTAAAACCTTTTTTTGTTGATATTGTTGCCTCTACAAACATCATGTATTACGCACCAATTTTAATTCTCAGAACTTTATTGTAAGGAGTGATCAATCTATGTATTTCACTCATCTAAGGCTTTCCATTCTTAGCTGTATAGCAGTGCCAATCAGTGGTCCGCGGAAGAAAAAGTATGGAACGCGACCAATTTTAAATTAAAAGTACCGTGAGCTGTTTTAAAGTAAGATATAATTTGCGTGTATCTTGGAGTAACAATGTTAGTCCTAGGATAGCTGAACTTGTAACGATGGTGGAAGTACCTACAGAAATTACATTAACCCTATACTTGGCAGAGAATTTTATCATAAAAAAAATATACTTTTGCTACTTCCCTGCGTTAATTGGGTTATAAGGATATTAGGAAAAATAAAATAAAAAATCTCTGAATTTCAGTTTTCAGAATATAGTATGTGTCTTTAAGTGCACACTGCCAGGTTCACGAGAAAAAAAATATGTGTCTTTAAATGCACACCGCCAAGTACTCACTAAACTAAGAAATAATTAAAAAATATAAAAAATATCATACATTTTGAAAATACTAAAGATAAAGGTCTCGGAAGTTATGACATGTCAACAAGTTTTGAGATATTTTAGTTGAGTTGAGAGATTAGAAGACCTCCTCCCAAAAAAACACAGTTCCCACATAAAGCGACTCGAAACTTTTTGAGTGGCAATAATTTTTGTTTACCGCTGTTCCCATGACGAAACAGTAACCAGGAATTACAAACGAAGATGTCCAGGATCTGTGTGGACAATACTAACAATGGCCTATCACATTTGTACGCTATAAAGCGACTTGTCTGTTTAGACCTGCATCCATGTTTCCGTTAGAATGTTGTATTAAATTTGAGCATATGATTGGACTTTATTCCACTTGTTTGAAGGATGTGGTAAGAAGATATACTTTTCTGAGGCATTCCAGCTTAGTCTTCAGGGCTAGTGGCGCATCTATAGCCGACCTCAAGTGGGAATTTGGTCTTATCTGGGATTGATATTGCAGATGTTCTGGAATCATCATTATTGGAGATGTTTACATTTTTGACAGAAGACGCTATTGATTGGACAGGACTTGAGTTCAGGGACGTCTTTATGAGACCTAGACATCTGGAATTCATCTTTCTAGGGATTTGCTGGATTCTACATCCGATTTAATTACGCAATTTAGACACCAAAGCTAGAATTTTTCGGCCTCCAGTCATCTGAAAAAAATATTGCAAGCTAAGGACTGGGAATTTAGTGGAAACAGGGAAATATTAATTTCAGTCATGAATTATAAAAAAAAAACTCTGTCTGAACTTTGTTCACCCAACCCCCTACCTTGTGTGCAGAACCTTAGTATATAGTAGCAAAGTTGGCAGTGTGCATTTAAAGACACAATATTGATAAACAGTAATATTGTATGTCGTTGGCCGTGTGCATTTTAATGCACACATAACAAAAGTCATGAATTACTATATATTCAAAACATTATATCTCAAAAAAATATCACCAAAACATTGCATAAAGCTTGCAGAAAGTAAGATTATATAAATTTCGTACATATAACTTAGTTTCATTCAGATAAAATAAGATTCTTAGAGAGCGTTGCGCAGGCGCTGAATGACGGCTCACTATTTTGTTTACCATTTACAATGTGTGAACGAGACAGATATTGATTTCATTTTCTGACATAAAGAAACGTTTGCTAATTCGCTTTCAGTTATTATTAGTAAGATTCGATGTCGCATTATCCGAAAAAAAAATCTTATTCTAATGTGCATTTAAGTGCACAATGTCAAGTATAGGGTTAATACAAAACTACAAAAGTTTATCCTATGATATTATTATATCCTTTTATGTATGTTCCTATGAGTTTTTCATCAAAAGTTAGTTTCAGTTTGATTATAACAGTTTATTTTTATTGTACCTATATAGTGGTCCCTGAGCAAGAAAAGGTTGGGAACCCATGCCATATAGGAATCTATGGTTTAATATTTGATTCTTTTTCATGCTCACAATAGGTAACGCGGAAGGACCTCCCCGCTCGAACTGTAATAATGCAAAATTGCAATATAATGGCAGAACTAAGTAAAGTACACCGATCACTTAGTTTTGCCGTTGAGTTATATCATTGTCAACAGTATCGCTGACGTGTGTTGTAGGCGTATCGCTTTGTATGGACGTTTTACACGCTTGTGACGTCACTATATGGTTACTTAGTTATAAGCCTGTTATTGATATTCAATCTATAACTCATGGTGATGGCAAAACTAAGTGTTTGGTTACTTAGTTCTGCCATTATTTCGCGTTTCACGTAGTTATAAATAATCAATCTTTCTTATCTATCCAATGTTTTTCTTAACTAAGAGCGAAATTTGTCAGTTTCTGTCTATTAGTAATTGTCGAACCTCGATCTTAGATATACAAAACATTGGATAGATTGATTATTAATAACGGGCTATATTTCATACTTTTTTTCCTAAAAACGAACTACTTCGCTTCTTAATTGTTTTATGTATATATGCAAATAGCGACAGCTTTGTGGTATTAAATTTGGCATAACAATCGGATGGTCCGTGACCTTTGATTTTCAAACCTATATGCGCATTAGAAATTAATTATCACGTATAACAAAACGCAAAATAATGGCAGAACTAAGTAAAATACACCAATCACTTAGTTTTGCCATTGAGTTATATCATTGTCAATAGTATCGCTGACGTGTGTCGGAGGCCTATCACTTTGTACGAACATTGTACACGCCGCGGCACGCTGGTGGCTTGTGACGTCACTTTGTGATCACCACTGGTAGGTTGTTTAGTTCCACCCCAGAAATATGATTGACTATTTTTAGAATGCAGATATTGTGATAAGTATTTGATAAGCAAGGGTTTGGATTGGTTGATTATTATTTATTAATAACGGCCGATACTTGACATGTTATTCCTAAAACGAAGGATTTCGTTTCTTAAATTTAATTCAAGCAGGAGGATAAATGCAAGCAGCCTAGTGGTTAAAACTCGGGTGGTCCGAGGTTCAAATCTCAGGCAGGCAACTTTGATTTTTTTAAAGTATGTGCGTATTAAAAATTAATTATCACTTAATCTGTAAAGGGAAATTAAGTTCTCAAAGTCTACCAATTCGGCCAGTGCGTTGGATTATGTCCTAAACTTAAGAAGACCTTTGCCCAGCAGTGGGACAACACCAAGAAAATAATGATTTGGGAATAGATAAATTTTCAAAGCCGGCGATGCATTGGCGATTCCTCTGGTGTTGCAAATGTCCGTAGGCGACGGTGACTGCTTTTCATCAGGTAGCCAGTCTGCCTTATCGTTTAGTATAAAATTAATATTTGAAAAAATCTTTGAACGTTGGTTGTGGTTAAGTGTGAATGCACTTATACAGAACAGTAATAATCCTACCACGTACATATACCATAGAAACTTTCCGAAGCAATAACAACTTATTGTTATTCAAGGACTTATTTATTTACAAGTTTACTTTGTTTTTGTTTATTTTAATAAATAGCTAACACCTTTTATTCAAAGACTTGTATACAATTGTACAAGTTTACTTTGTTTTTGTTTGTTTTAATAAATAGCAAATGAATTTGCATTTGAACACATAAGCATAACAATTTGCCACTTCAGTACATAAAAAAACAATATGTAAATAATAAGTGCATTCCTTTGAAAGTGATACAGTAATAATGGAAATTGATGTTACAGTCACATCATACTGAGGCGTGTGTAGATCACATAATTGTTGGTTATTCATAATTTACGTCACTCCTGATAAAATTGGATTCCTACCCGAGGTCAGCCACAGGTGCACCGCTACTTTTGAGGATTAAGCTGGAATGCCTCGGAAAAGTTTGTCGCCCTTAATATATCCTTAAAACCAAAACACATTGACGTTATTAGGCAGAAATAGGTGTAGCGGTGGTGCTGCTGGAGTCAAACCACAGAGGGTTCTACCGGATTTTGAAAATGTTGACGATTGTGAAAGAATATACTGTATCTTCGAAATTTTGGTCATTCTGGTTTGAAGGGTGTGGTAAGGGAGACATATTTTTACGAAGCGTTCCAGCTCCAGCTTGACTAAGCTGGAACGCCTCGTAAGCTGAGGACTCTCAGCGGTAGCGACACATCTGTGACCGACCTCACGCAGGAATATCTAATCCTATCTGGGGTTGATTACAGATGTCTATGGGCGGCGGTAATCACTTACCATCAGGTGGACTCGTCTGCTACTCCTATATCATAAAAAAATACATAGTTATAATAAAAATGAACAACTATCGTAGGGCCGGATTAACAGGCGTGGAAGCCCTGGGACAACGAAGGATTTGAGACCCTTAATTATATTCAGATTTAAAAGGAACAATGTTTCGGAAGTTAAGATTTTTCAAAAATTAACTGTTAACAAATATAATGATTTCAATTTCAACATAATTAAAAAAAAATTACATACAAATTAAATCAAATTATGGAGAAGGACACTAGATATTGTTTGAAAAAAATGCATATAAGCTAACCCGTCGAAATTTGAATATTTGTTTGGCCTAAATCCGGCCCTGTGTGGAAGCCATGTTGGTTTGATGGAAATTCGCAACGGCGTGTTATTTTCGGCGGGACGCGTCAATGCCAATGTCGGTCTGGGAAATCGCACACTACCTAATTACATCGTCTGCACGAGGTCGTATCGAAGTGTTTGGAATGTCAAAACAACAGCTTTTTATAAGTAACATACCTATATTATCAAAGTATTAAGTATATTATAAAATAATTATCACTTGTTTTAACGGTAAAGGAAAATATAGTGAGGAAACCTGCATACCTGAGAGAACTAAAAATATCGCAATGGTATATGGAGTTTACAAATTCGCTTGGCTATGGCCTAATCCTGAGTTGTGGTTATAAGGAGTCACTTAGGCTACTTTTATTTTAGAAAATAATTAAGGTTCCGCGCATAAAAAAGAATACCCATCAGATCCGAGCGAGTATTTACACTTTTAAAAAGGAAACCGCAAGAGTACCTACAACTCGTATACCTTTCTTTTTTTTTTTTTTCGAGGGGGAAACCTTCAAAAGGTACCCGACGACGTGGGAGCGACGCCGGGTTATGTGGGATTTTTACCGCACTAAAACACCCCCGGTGGCCGTCCTCGACGTTTGTTGGAGAACTCCGGGATCTCCGAGGGAACACAACCGAAGTCCTCCAAGCGCGATGCCCCGATGGGGCTCTGCCCTGGGGGAGCACTTTTGGCTCCTCCCACACTACCTGGTGTTTACGACGGTATGCGACCACACATACCGTCGTCCTTCCCGGGGTTGCTTGCTGGACGGTTCGGGCTCCCACTCTTGCCGCCTGCAACCCCGGAAGCCCCCTTTTAGTCGCCTCTTACGACAGGCAGGATACCGTAGCCCTATTCTATTCCCGAGACTACAGGGACAACAACTCGTATAACTATAGAAACTTATATTGTTATCCTTTGTTAAAACACTGTCAGAGTCATGTCCTAATTCGACGTTAAAGTAAACCTTATTATCTTGGCGAATTTAAATTTCAAGGTCTTGCAAGCAAGCGCTATCACATCTATGCAAATATATGGTGGAAGCGGAAAACGCGAATTTTTGGCGCACAGGAATTAAAACGAACAATTATCTTTATCACGCGTCAGAAAACTCATAAACATTGCGATTTTATCAAATCATATATATAAAATTCTCATGTCACAATGTTAGTTACCGTACACCTCCAAAAAGGCTTTACCGATTTTCATCAAATTTTATATGCACATTCAGTAGGTCTGAGAATCGGCTACTATCTATTTTTCATACCCCTAAGTGATAAGGGTTATTCACCCTTAACATTTTTTTATTTATATGGCAACACAACGTTTGCCGGGTCAGCTAGTTACCGTAAAAAGAAATGTGATGAAAACGAAAAAGCCGACTGCTAAGACAACAAATAACACTCTACACTAGGATTCCCTGTATCGTGGGTGGACACTAGCACCCAGGCCCAGAACAGATATCTAAATTCATCATTCAGATATCTGTCTGGCCGGGATCGAACCGGGAACCCTTTGCGGGTCAGACCGATATGGTGAACGCTCCGCCACGCGGGTCGTCCCGCTTAAGCCTCATCAGCATGTTTCGAAGTTGAATTTCGTATTATAAATTAATTATCACTTACTTGAACAGTGAAAGAAAACAATATAAGGTAACCTATACGCCCGAGTCCTTTCAAAAACTGTACTCAAAAGTGTGTGACGTCTATAAATGTGCACTTGACAAGCGCGCTTTTATCATAGCCTAAATCCTGAGACCATGCTCAACAGCAGTACCCTTAGTACCAGTTTTTACGTTTGCTCGAAAATTCCGCAATAAAAGTTCAAAAAACGGAACTATAACGCTATCGAAATTAAATAAAAAATGTAAAAATAAATGCATTTTATTTATATTTGTCAAATTAAATGTCGTTACAATTGACTATTCAGTTTTTTAAATCTCATAACGCGTAATTTTAGTTCCGATAAGGTCCACGGGAGCGCTGTGAGCTAATTCGTAAATATTGAACGTTTTCGAGCAAACGTTAAAACTCATACTAAGGGTACAGGACCCTTACCATGAGTTTTTACGTTTCGACAAATATGACTGTTTTGGTATTTGTTTATGTATTCGCCCATACTATTTCAAATCAGCGCCACTAGCGGATTATATCAGAACTTGGAAATAGTATGGGCCAATACGTAAACAATTACCAACACAGTCATATTTATTGAAACGTAAAAACTCATGGTAAGGGTGGACAGTAATTCGTTGACGACATAGTTTTCTGCAAATTTCATTTAAACGTATTTTTCTATTTGAACACACGATAGCACGCGATAACAGTGAGGCTCTAAGGAGTTTGAACTAGAAAGATAACGCCATATTTATTTTAAAACAAAGATTTTTTTGTGAAGCAATGTCACTTACTTATTTTTTTAATAAGAAGGCGGTATACCACTTACAAATTGAAGGTGGTAGAACCCTTTGTGGTTCGACTCCGGCGGCACCACCACCACACCTATTTCTGCGTAATAACAGCAGTGTTGCGCTGCTGTGTTCTGATTTGAAGGGTATGGCAAGGGAGATATACTTTTCCGAGGCGTTCCAGCTTAATCCTCAGGAGTAGCGGCGCCTCTGTGGCCGACCTCCGTTATATTCCTTTCTGGGGTCAATTACAGATGTCCATGAGGACTAAGTTGGAATGCCTCGGAAAAGTCTTTCTCCCTTACCACACCCTTCAAACCGGAACACAGCAGCACCTAACACTGCAGTTATTAGGTAGAAATAGGTGTGGCGGTTTTTGGAGTTTACTCCTTAAGAAACGATTTGAGTTATAAGGCCCGGTACGGAAATTTTATGAGGAGTAAAATCAAGTGTAACACGAAAAGTTGAGGCGTAACGTAGAAAGAGACAAACATATATATCCACACTGTTCGAATTCGGAGAGAGGTGAGGGGGCTGAGGGGTTGTTACTAACCACACTTGAATAAAAAACACACTTATATGCTCCACTGAATATATATTAATAAATTTACAAGGGGCCTCTTATAGTATCTACGAAAGGTTCTCAACAGCGTGATTCAACGGCTGTTTTAGCAGCGCCATCTAGTTTAATATTACGGAACTATCATATACAAATTATTTGAATATTGAACACACACTTCACGCGCAACACCAGTGAAGTCACTGAATAGAAATGTCATAATTTTATTTTTTTGTACTAGTGACGTGAAGGAATGCGTTGTATCGGTAAAATAGGTTCACAGACTACATATTAAAAGTATTTTTAGCCACAAATAAAACATAGATAATTTAAAATAAGCTAAATACGAATATATTAATGATCCATTACAATCCCTCCTTTTTATTACAATCATCATATCCTCTCAAAAAGGAAGTAGCGTTTTTAACCAAAATATGAATCAAGAGTGCTTTTATTAATTTAAAATACAGTAAGTTCAAATCCCATATGAAAGTAATTATTACAATAAAAATAATTAGCAATATATAAAACATTAAAACGTCATTAACTAATTTGTTTACATTTTTGCATAAATTAAGTTATAGGTTTGATCATTTATAAACACAGTGAAAAATATGAACATTGGCGCCATAATATGATTAACAATCTTTTAAGAACGTTTTTAAAGAAGAGTAACATATAAAATCAGTAAGCAATTGAATAAAATATAATATTAGCAAAATAAGTTTTTAACATAAAGAGGCTTTTGTAAGTTACTGATATATTAATTTAACTTATAAAAATGGATGCATTATTGATCAGCACCATCTATCAACGATAAACGGGCAAAATCAAAACAGTATTATTTAATATTTATTACAGAATTATTATTACAGAATTAGCAATACGTTTTAAATGCATTCTAGAATTATAAAACATTCAGAAACAATCCAAATTACATATAATAACATGTTTATTGAGTCTCATACAAATTGCATCCGTAAATTGCAACAAGGATATGTTATAGATGGCCAAGTAATTATAATTATTAAGTTTTAAGTTATAAAACGTTTAACATTGTTTTAAATATAAATAATTATATTATATTAAAATTTACTTTAATATAAACAATTATATTAAGTTACCATTATAATATTTGGAACCAAAATACATAGATTGATAAACTTGCAAACTTACAATTTATAAAACTTGCCACTAGATGGCGCTATTATACCCATGCGCCCATATATACATCTATATACAACGTACATAAACAGCAACCTAACCATCAAGTTTTAATGTTTTGATTTGAAAGTTTTCTTGTACTTCTATGCATTGATACGTGTATTTTATGTACTATTAAACAAATCATCAAGTGATTAAAGTTGAAAAAATATTTGAAAATATGCAAGAAATTGATTTAGATGATAATGAAGAAGAATCCAAAAAACACATGGATGCGGTTAATTGGTATTTTCTATTCGATAAATATCATAATTATCGTTCGTAAGGAGTAAACTCCAATTGTGCGTCGTAGCTGACACACACACACTTTTTTTTACTTTATATTTACTGCGGCAATGCCTAATTAGAGAAGATATTATTGTTATTGTAATAAAATGTTTATTGCAAAATTAAATCTTTATTTATATGAAAGATCTTCGTGATTTCTAAATGTTCCAACCGTTATCAGATAGTATTGTACTCGTGACCTAAATTGATATATTAAGTGCACTAACAATCTAGATTTTGAGAGTTCTAATAAACTCAATACGTGAACTAGCGTTCGCCTACGATTCTATCTACTTTTCTACTACATGCAATAGATATATGAAAATTAAACCTAATATTTTCGAATTAATACATTGATACAAGGAAAATGAAAATTCTTCCTGAAAGTCTACTAATACTTTTGAACGTCTGTAACCTATTTCAAATAGAAAAGAACAGAAACAGTAGATATACAGCGGGCAACTTTTTTCCTTTACGAGGGAGAGACCTTCAAAAGGTACTTCAAAAGGACGCGGGAGCGACGCGGGCTATGTGGGATTTTTACCGCACTAAAACCCCCCCGGTGGGCGTCCTCAGCGCTTGGTGGAGATGTTCGGGATCTACCACGGAACACAACTGGAGTCTTTCAAGCGCGATGCCATGATCGGGCTCTGGGGGAGTAGTTTTCGCTCCTCCCGCACCATCTGATGTTCACGACGGTATGCGACCAGCCGACCACTCGCTTACTGGACACTTCGAGCTATACAGCGGGCACCAGTACGCACACGCGT
Source organism: Epargyreus clarus clarus (assembly GCA_014595695.2). Classification (NCBI taxonomy): domain Eukaryota; kingdom Metazoa; phylum Arthropoda; class Insecta; order Lepidoptera; family Hesperiidae; genus Epargyreus; species Epargyreus clarus. The sequence goes on along the minus strand of JACTTY020000005.1, from coordinate 1,793,756 downwards.
GCGCCGCCCGCCACACGTGTAAAAATAAATTACACGCATATGTCACGCACGTCTATGCGATGCTCATACTATACGCGTGATAGGAAAAGGCACTGTTTAAACACCTCATATTTCTACTACCTTATCATTTCCTACTCACTACGCCAACGACTTCACGACTAAAACTCAGATGAACAACAAATACTGTTAGACAACAGAAACAAGTACAACAAACAACAACAACAATAAATGTTACAATAGTTGTACAATCGCTTAACTATCTTGTCACTCATTGATAAATAATGTTTAGCCACTCGTACAATCATTGAATAGCGTTTAGGTGACCCGGCAAACGTGTTGCCATATAAATAAAAAAAATGTTAAGGGTGAACAACCGTTATCACTTACGGGTTTGAAAAATAGATAGAATATTTGAAACTGCTATGGTAGCGAAGTCTGTCGAATCCAATGTGAAACATTCCAAAATCAACAACTACTTACGAATTAAAAATTAATTAAAAAAACCTTTTCCCACAGACTAAATTGTGAATCTAAACCATTCTCAAGTCCCCTTTGAACACACACAACAAATTTCATCAAAATCAGTCCAGTCGTTTAGGAGGAGTTCAGTGACATACTCACGCACATAAGAAATATGTATAATAATGTATATACAGGGTTACTGATAATTCGATACATTCCATATATCTTTTTTATGCAAATTCACTCTGAAGTGGAAATAATAAGGGTGTTTTTATTGAACTCTAGCAAATTGACCTCCATAACGTAAAGTTTAAGGGTACTACTACAGCGTATTGTCATTTTAAGGAAGTGTTGCGATGTTAGGTATAAGATTATGCACAAAAATAGGATCAAAATAGGTTACATTCACTTAGGAGCATTTTATTTTTTGCCTAAAATCGGTACTTAGAAATAAAAACACAAAAACTTGAATATCTCAAAAACCAATCACTATCGCCTAGGGCCTAGGGTACTTAATGACAAAACCTATTGCACATGAGCTCTACTTTTACCCCTCCAAGGGAATGTATCGAATTATCAGTAATCCTGTATATAAAGATAAGTATATTTTAATACAAATACTTCTGTTTTATTTTGAATGTACTTTAATGACCCCGAATATACAAATTATCTGTTACCACTGTTACCACGCAACATATAAGCAACATTGACCACTTGACAAAATAGAGCAAGATCCCAGGGCCACCAGACGTCACGTATTTTCTGACGAAGGAAATGTGGACGATTGAGTAGTGTTAGTATGTACTAAGAACGCATGCCTACCTGCTAGCTTGCTCAGACGGCCAATTTTCAGGTATCAGGTAATCAAGGTACATAAAAACTTTACTTACCTCACGTAAATTCTCCAAGCTGATTTTTACGTATATTTTAGGCAATATCCTTAAAAATAAGTCGCCAATACTCCCAGACACTTTCCGTCGGCCGTATTGCTTTGCAGACGCTTTAAAGCTCCCAAAATAATTACTTAACTTCACGTAAATTCTGATGCTCCATTTTTATATATGTCTACCAGACAACTATTTTAAAATCTTTTACAAGAAGACAGACCGATCCAAGGGGCCAATCATCCCCTAAGCTCAATTTTAATGCCTCTGTGGGTAGGAGCGCGAGGGCATTATCCACGCGCATGAGACTGAGTGAGACATGTATTAGGATATATTGACCTCTCTCTCTCTCTCACTCCGTTACAATTTACTCATATAACTTAATTATTAATATTAAAAAAATCAGCTAAAAAATAAAAAATCAGGTAAACAATTAAAAATTAACTTGTAAAAAAATGCTCATTTGACTACAATAATTCTAGAATTTTATCCTACAAGCTGTTTTGATAAATTCGAAAAAACTTCAATTTTTTTTTAAGCAATATCAAATACTCGATAGTGTTAACGAATTCATTGAATAACAGCATTTTTTTTTTAATTATTTATTTATTGGGAATTAATCATAAGTAAAATACAAAGTAGAAAAATATTAATCTCTCAAAATTTCTGAGTAGTGCCTCTAATCTTCATTATCATCGTCATTGAAATTAGACAATTCATCATCCAGCCAATCTTGATATTGAATATCTAAATCGTCATTGTCGCTATCAACATTGTCCTCATTTCCTTCCACTGTAAAAAAAAATTCAAACAATGAAGATCTGAAAAAACTAAACTGACACAAAAAATATGAGATACGAAAATAAATTACCTGATTGTTCTTCTAGCGACTGACTGACAAAACCCGGTAATTCATCTCCGTCGAACCAATGAAAATCATATGTTCCATCTTTTAATGTCCAGCCATTATTTTCGGGTTTGAAAATATTTATCATCTTCATAGTTGCATTGTTCCAAAGACTAGCAATATAGTTAGCTCGTCGGAACTGTTGCCAAAGCTCACTTTTGCAAGGTGGTAAGCTGCTAGCATACGTTTTTCAAATTTTTCCGATTGAATTTTGAATTTAGCTGTTGGCCCGAAGGGGGCCTTGCCATCGCAATCTGTCTCACTCAGTCTCATGCGCGTGGATAATGCCCTCGCGCTCCTACCCACAGAGGCATTAAAATTGAGCTTAGGGGATGATTGGCCCCTTGGATCGGTCTGTCTTCTTGTAAAAGATTTTAAAATAGTTGTCTGGTAGACATATATAAAAATGGAGCATCAGAATTTACGTGAAGTTAAGTAATTATTTTGGGAGCTTTAAAGCGTCTGCAAAGCAATACGGCCGACGGAAAGTGTCTGGGAGTATTGGCGACTTATTTTTAAGGATATTGCCTAAAATATACGTAAAAATCAGCTTGGAGAATTTACGTGAGGTAAGTAAAGTTTTTATGTACCTTGATTACCTGATACCTGAAAATTGGCCGTCTGAGCAAGCTAGCAGGTAGGCATGCGTTCTTAGTACATACTAACACTACTCAATCGTCCACATTTCCTTCGTCAGAAAATACGTGACGTCTGGTGGCCCTGGGATCTTGGACTAAAAGTACTGCCTGGTCGTTTGCTACTTAAATCTGCTATGAAACGTAATACGACACTTTTACAATCGCACTAAGAAACAAGAATTTAAAGAAAATATACCGAGTAACCGTTATCTATACATATTGCATATTTGATGTAATATGCAATAATTATTTAATAAACATAATATTATATTATTATTTAATTATACACATCGTGAAGGCGATGAAACAATACAAAGTGTTACATAATGTAAATACAGGAAGTCATTGTCTCTACTTCCCATGAAATGTATAAATACTTAACAATTAATATTGTTTAACAGATGTATCAACAATTCAACATACGAGATTTCTATTGTTACACATGCGCTGAGATCTGTACCCTTAGTATGATTTTTTACGTTTTCCAAAATGACTGTTTTGGTTTTCGTTTACGTATTTCCCATATATTTCCAATCAGTTCTGATACAATCCATTAGGGGCGCTGATTGGAAATATACGGACAAATACGTAAACAAATACCAAAACAGTCATTTTTGTCAAAACGTAAAAACTCATATTAAAGGTACTGTTTCATAGAATGTATCCCACCACACTGTTCCACCACGAATTAATATCCGTTGCATGTCAAACCACCTGACTCAGGTTATCTATAGCACGAAAGCCTACGTCAAGGCTGATAGCAGGTTGTTATAACAACTGTAATCAACTGTACTTTCAAGTACCTGAAGTAGGAAACTCGCTTGAGTACCTATATTTTTACTAGCTCGCCACACCTATTTCTGCCTAATAACACCAGTGTTACCAATGCTGCGTTCTACCCTGAAGGGTGTGGCAAGGAAGATGTAATTATCCGAGACGTTCCAACTTAGTCCTCAGAGGTAGCAACGCGTCTGTGAGACAGGACTCTAATCTTGTATTTGGTTGATTACAGATGTCCATAGGCGGCAGTAGCCACTTACCACGATAGTTAACTACTTCGATATTATTAGCAGTCGGATGCCTAGCCAAAAGCCAATGCACTTAAATAATAATGCCATTGAACCCCGACCTATTGAGTTGTAAACATGTTTCACCACTAAGTAGTCAATGCCCTCACCGCCCACGACCGCCATCATTGTTTCCTTGCCTTGTTTCCAATTTATTTAGTACACAATACTACTCATATCTATATCGCATTGTATCGTCGAAGTAGTTTCACCACATTGTTACTACCAACTGTGAAATACTTTCAATCAATACGATAGTTTGAAAATGGTAAAACATTTCTGTGGGTAGAGCCCTCTTAATTCGTCTCGGGTGATATAAATACCATACCTATTTCTGCCTTATCAAGGTTCCTTTCATGTACAGACATAGAGCGTGTCAGACACGTGCCGGGTCAGGTACAATATTACTCTCCTATACAATGTTTTACCGTATTTATATCTACTGTAATGTAACACGGCTGCGTAGACAGGTAAGCCTTTCAAAATATATAGAGAAATGTCTGACACTATCAGTAATATCAATATGAACATGGTCTAACAAGACTACTGTGTTTTGATTTGCTGAATCCACAAAGGACACTTACACGAGGCATTCCAAATTACGCCCCAATAGGCAGCAACGCATGTGGTTAAGCTCAGGTAAGAAAGACAGGGACCAATTGATTATTAATTTATATTTGTAATTACAGTACATATAACAGTTTTGGTCTCGAATCTTGGATTTGGTCTTGAGAAAATTTAAATCGGAATTTATCAGTTTATTAATAAATCGGTCACGGCGATACTTATTTCCTTTAGGCACTAAACCAATACGCATACATTATATGAGTCACGTTTCATTTAGGTTATAAAATATGGAATGTGTCCATTTATTGTATATATGGTCGAACGATATATCCGAGGCGCGTTTTAGGGTTGGTTAGTTGGGCAAAAAATCTTACATATATACAGTTTTGCCGCCCCCTGTTGCCCACAGTCGTCTTATTTGGAATTTATTACGGAATTATTATAAAAATAAAATAATAAACCAACCTATGTCAACCAAAAGCCTATGTCAGACAAATCCCACAATTCAGAGTAGTCCAATGACACCTCTATTGCTGAAGTCTGTTAAGCCGTCTGGGCTGGAGGGGCGTCAAAGAATGCGACATATGCACTTACAATTACATGCATGCACTCGAAATACATTACTATGCGGGTAAATCATGTTTGTGACACAATATTGTGTTTCTTAACAACATTAATATATCAAATTCAAATTTTACCAAATCACCACACCAATGATTGTATTGAAACATTGATAAGTCAATATTTATGTAAATATTATTCGAATTCTAAAATTACCATGGATGTTAAGGATTCGTCACAAAACCAGTACTAATTGAGTGGAGATGAAATACCAAACACACTTATATATTAGAAAACTACCTAATACTTGACCTTGACCATACATATTTTTTGATCGTCCAATTTTAAGTAGAAATTCCAAATAGTTATGTGATCCTTTATTTGTGGGAGACCATTAAAATTAATTCGGTAGAAAAGTTTTCGGTGAAAGTGGTAGAACCTTTTGTGGTTCGAGTCAGGCAGCACCACCGCCACACCTATTTCTGCCTCATAACAGCAGTGCTAAGCGCTGCTGTGTTGTTGTTTAAAGGGAGTGGTAAGGGTGGCATACTTTCCGAAGCGTTCCAGCTTAGTCCTCAGAGGTAGCTGCGCATCTGTGGTCAACCTCAGGTAGGAATATCTAATCACATCTGGGGTTGATTACAGATGTCCATGGGCGGCAGTAGCCACTTTCCATCAGGTGGACAGCATGATTGTCTGCTACTCTTATATTATAAAAAAAAATCTTATTTATAAATAGAGATTACAGAACACTTCAAATTTAATAAATATCATTTCTATCAAGTACTAAGTGAAATTACCTGTTATTAGTTAACGTGTCCTTTCCTATGATGCAGCTAACGCGCATTCATATTGACCAGTAACATTTAAACCGTTGAATGCGTATTAGCATACACGCTTGATTCGCTTAGGGTTGTCCCAAAAAGTATTTAACAATATTATTATGCGACTAAACGAAACTGTTATTTTATACATAACACAGTATAATTATGTATGTACCTTCTTAAACTATGTTATCTTTTTCTTTTATATATTTACAATAATTATCATAAGACTTAGATATACTTCAATTCAATTAGATATTCAATCTAACTTTCTGACATTATATACGTCCTCGTAGACGAAAAACGATCTGTGAGTTTTCATTCTTAAGCGAACTAATTGTGAGATGATATGATTGGCTCATTCTTACATCTTCATAATGTAAACGTTAATGATATCCGTCTTTTAATCGGTTTTTAATTGTTACCAACATGAATGAAGAATTTAAAATTCAATTTAAAAATGAGACATGGTATTAAGATGCCACACTTGATTCATTTTGGTGTTCTTAATTTAGGAGAGGTAATGACATCCTCCGATAATATGCATATTGCCCTCTTTTATAGTGGCGTAGTGTGGCTACGCGCTATGCGGGGCGGAACTTGAATTCATAACCACCTGTGCTTTTCATTTCAATCAAAAAAGGTCATCTCATTTGAAAAATTGCCGTCCCCTAAACGTTCCAACAGAGGGCATAAATTGAGATTCAAAGCTCTACTTCTGGGGAATAAATGTCATACAAAAACGTCGATTTTGCCGCCCCCCCAAAACATACCGCCTTTGCCATGGCATGCAACAAAATTAAGAGATCAGAATTACGTCATTTTTCAATTGTAACCGATTGATAACCTCAATTATTTAATACAATTTTCTTTCAATGTAAGTATTGTTGTGAACCCTTATAGCAAATTAAATATCATACATAGCAATGAATTGAGCACGCAACATCCGAACGATTCAGTCTTGGCCTTGCGGACGCGCGTTATCCTCAAACGTTTAACCAGATATCTATTCAAGAAAGACGTGCCATCATCTGGTACACAGATCGAGGTTTTCAAATATACAATGGCCAAATCCGAAAAAAGGAAAAGCGAGTAATGCTGAAAAGAATTACACGGCTCCTTTCGGTAAAAAGTAAATTGCATAATTCGATTTTTATTTTTTTTCTCTCTAGTCTCTCTATGAGTTCAGTTTGAAAAAAAAAATATTAGTTATTACTCCATCGAGTAATAGAGGTATCAATATAAGTATCAAATTCTGGGAAGTAATGATACATGACAAATAACGAAAAAGAAAACATTTTTACTCGATAGGGGAGGGTAATATTTTTCGAGCGTATGTCTCATTTGGCACGCTCTACAGCTCAAACGGCTAGACAGAAATTAACAAATGAGGTGTTGTTAGATTGTTTTAAATTTTACCACACTGTGAGACGTCGTTAGGCGCTATATACGTCGTAAGACGTTCTTGTTTTTTTTTTCACTATATTTTTACATACATTCTCAAACTAAACCATAACCAATCTAACCATAACCAAACCATCAACAACTGCGAGTCAGCACCATACCTACTCTTATTTATTTACTAAACTATTTACATTAATATATAACTGTAAAATTACACCACAATGCATGGCGTGACAAATGACAATGTCACAAGACTAAAAATTAGGTCAATCGCTTTCAAAAACAATAATGGCAACATTATTTTCTTAAATTTGTAAACAATGAACATTGTTTTACGGTAGGAGGCGTTCAATCGTGAAATTTCTTAATAACCATTGAATGAAACTAACCGTGAAGGAATAACGTTTTGCGGATATTCGATCGTTTTTGCGTATTATTTTAGACGTCTAATCCATGGAAATTAGTGATCACTAAACGACAGATAGATTGCATATTTATTGTACTAAAAGGAACCCTAAAAATTGTATTTTATACCGCCTATAAAAACATAAACCTACTCGTATATATGTAGCTATAACATAAGCCAACAGTTACTAAGTGTACCTACTCTCGTCCAAAAACATTCTTAACTTTTTTTGACGAATACGTAACACATATTTTGTGATAAGCAAGCAGTATATTTTGATCTATTTGATGGTAGATGACCACTGCCGCCTATTGGCACCTGTAATCAACTCCAGATAAGATTAGTGTTAGGTATGAGCTTGGCCACAGATACGCTGCTATTCGAGGACTAAGCTCGAATGCCTCGGAAAAGTGTATCTCCCTCATCACACCCTTCAAATCAGAACAGAGCAACGCTTAAAACTGCTCTTACTAGCTCGAAATAAATGTAGCGGCGATCCCTCCGGAATCGAACCGAATCGAACGATAAAGCGTTCTACCACGTTCAAAATCCCATATCAAGATGCTTACATTTCTGCAGTTTGTTAGATAGCGCTTAACACTGCTATTATTTGGCAGAAACAAGTGAGGCGTTGGTACCGCCGGAGTCGAACCGCAAAGCGTGCCACCACCTTCAAAATCCTACACAAAAATGGCCGCATTTCTACAGCTTAGTAGATAACTCGCACATAACAACAGCATTAATAATTTCATACGAAGTGTAACAATTTGGGATCCTGCGAGACGCCGCAAAGATACCGGCTCTATTTGTGTTTCCTACGTCACAGACATAAGTACACACGTCAAATGGGGCGAGGAAATGTGAAAGCAACAGTATAAATATAATTTATGTCATGGTCGGAAAGATTAGTGTACATAAAAATATACTACATAAGCAGGTACATACATTAGGTAAATTGAAAAATCCTCTGCACGATTTTTGAGCAAACGAATTTGCTCCGTCTGATTGTGACTACTGCCGCCCGTGGACATCTCTAATCTACTTCAGATGAGATTAGATTCCTACCTAAGGTCGGCCACTGCTGCGTTGCTACATCAGAGGACTAAGTTGGAACGCTTCAGGAAAGTACCCTTTTTATTACACCCGTCAAAGCGGAACATAGCAGCGCTTAGAACTGCTGTAAGGAAGAAATAGGTGAAGCATTAGAGTCGCTAGAGTCGAACCACAAATGGTTCTACCACCTTCAAAACGTAGCACATTTAGAACAACATTATTCAGATGTAACAAACCACTTCTAAACACCACAAGGTAGGGTCTAGATGGAACTACAAGAACTCTTGTTCTATTTGGATTTGACACCACATGTCCAAGAGCCTCGATGACATCATTAGATGAATCGCATGTATGTTTGCTACGTAACGAAATAAGCATAAAAAGAAAAGAGATTTGCACAAATAACAACCAGATTTCAATTCCAATTATCGATATGTTTTCCTTCCTTAAACGCAGGGGATACCCTTTTACGACAGAATAAAAAAATATGGCTCTGATTGGCAACATTAATGTAAAAATTGTAATAAACCATAATGTAATCGTCTTTAAAGTCATTTTATACAAATAGATGAAATCTATAGGTTTTAAAACAATCTGAAGGTGGTAGAGCTCTTTGTGATTCGACTCCGGTGCTACCACCGACACACTTATTTCTGTTTAATAACAGCAGTGTTAAGCGCTGCTGTGTTTCGGCTTGAAGAGTGTGTTTAGGGAGACATACTTATCCGAAGCATTCCAACTTAGTCCTTAGGAATAAAAGTGCATCTGTGTTCTTTTTGTCTTTTGCTATTTCAATATAAAAAAGAATCTTCATTAGTCACGTTTAACTAAATTTATTTTTTATCAAAAATATTGTCGACCTCGGGATCAACTGAATTCAATATGGCATCGTCTTGGAGACAAGCCGGCAAAACATAGTATGAATCATCTGTCGCAACATGACAGCGTAATTGGTATACAAACATAAGGTGCGTCGAATGAAAACCTCCATTCTCGGAGTTAGATAATAATAAACTAAGAAACGTGAATTAGTACATTGAAATGTTACAGTTTTTGGTCCTTAGTCACAGGACGTTATTTTACATTTTGGGTAACGCTTCTTGTGTAAAGATATTTCCAAATTTCCAAACCCAATCCTTAAAGTAGGATTCAACTTTACACTTTAACATCCAAAAGAATAAAATTGCGTTTTATGACACACTTATTTCTACCTATAACAGCAGTATTAAGCGGTGCATGTTCTGGTTAGAAGAGGGGAGACTTATCCGGGGCATTCCAGCTTAGTCCCCAGGAGCAACATATCTGTAGTCGAACTCAGGTGTGACTCTCATCTTGTCCGATTAGGTGCTATCCATCGGCCGTGATGCCATCAGGTAGACTCCATGTTCATTTACAACATCAATTTTATAAAAAAGATTTAACAACAACAAAATCGGGATCACCTTCCGTCTGAGTTCATGGCCTGACTTCGTCCATCAATTATGATCAGCACAAACCGCGGGGCTACGTGCGCATGAAGTTACGACCTTGGGTATTTTGGTCAGATGACGTCATGGTCATCGTTAAACCACTACATTTCCACTGCTGGGCACGGGTTGATTCTCAGAATGAGGAGGGTTTAGGTCATATTCTACCGCGCTGGCCAACTGGGGGTTTACGATTTTTTACAGACTTCGAAAAAGAAAAAGCTATATTACATTTTTTTTTGGTTTTCAAAGAATTCTCAGACATGAAGGTTTTTTTTCCTGTCATCACTACAGCAAGTAGTATTTCTAATGCGCACATACATAATACGCACACGAAAAAAAGGTACGTGCCTGGCCTTCGACCCTCGGTCCGCAAATTGAGTCCGAATGTCTAAGCCACCAGGCTACCACTGCTTATGACGTCATATTGCACACAAACATATCAAGTTTTCCACCATCAACACATATCCATGTATAAATGGACTATGTTCCTTACGTGGAAACCCGTGGCCAACAGTCGGATATAAACGACATTCAGCCAAGATTCTCTGACCTTCGTTATTTTGGTCTTCACTTGACGTCACAAAACATACGGCAATTGCGGAGAGGAAATCGATGAATGGTACGAGAAAATTACTCCAAAATATTCCAAATTATTTTGGAATAAATAATTGGTCAAAATCAAGTCAAATTCGTATGTGGAGAGTTCCGTACCACACCGTATTTAACACTATACCTACATTTTGTAAAATAGTTTTAGTATTTGTTAGTATTACAGCTATATCTAGAAGTATATGCATTGTGAAAATTGCGGTTTAATAGATTAACCGTAAGACATCGATAAATACTGGTTTCGTAAGGAAAATAGTTTCATTTTTTTATTTTTAGTATTTGTTGTTATAGCGTCCATAATACTAAAATATTTAAAGGTGGTAGAACCCTTTGTGGTTCGACTCCGGCAGCACAACCGCCACACCTATTTCTGCCTAATAATAGCAGTGTTATGCGCTGCTGTGTTCTAGTTTGAAGGATGTATGTAGTAAGGGAGACATACTTTTCCGAGGCGTTCCAGCTTCTAACTTCCAGCTATGAATTTAGAATTATATTCTATGCTTAGCTTGTTTATGTTCTTAGCTTGTTTATTCGTCTTTGTATGTGTTCATGGCACCCACATCACAGGGAATCCTAAAGTGTAGTTAGTTGTGAGTGTAGAAAGCGTCTTTTCTAAAGGAAGAGGTTCTTAATTCTTTGGAATCTTTTTATTACTCAAACTTCAAACTCTTATTATTATTTTAGTACGTGGGTGTGTCTTTCCTTCGTCACAGACAATTACACGAATTCGGTCGAGTAAATATTGATCTTGTATGGGTAATGACACCCACGAAAATTAGCTTCTTCATAAAGTGACACAATACCAGGATGACTCGTGTATGTAAACAGTGGGAACATTAAGTATGTAACACATGAACCTAATTCATTGTGGGAGCATTGTCAGTGTTGACCATGCTTCATAAATCTTCTTTGTTGAGGTCAAATACGTCACAGCCCACGGGGGTTACTACCATCTCTTAACACAATATTATTTTAATCATACTTTTACTTTTTTTGCAGGAAATTTAACTTTTTAAGCAAAATATGACAATTTCAGTTGGTTTTATACAATGGATAAGCGAAAAATTAATAAGGGTTTAAGTTTGTTCAACTGTATGACGGAATATTTTACTGTTTTAAGGAGGATATAAAACTTTCTTGAACTATGATGGTTTTTAAAAGATGGTGGTAGGCCCCCAGTTTTCATCCTAACTAATATTATAAATGCGAAAGTGAGTTTGTTTGTTACAATTTCACGCTTTAACTACACAACCGATTGCCATGAAATTGTGTACACACGATATCAGGGGTTCAAAAAAGGACATAGGGTACCTTATATCCCGAAAAAAAAATCTTCCTGACGGACAGACAAAAACCTTTGAATGCACAGCCGCAGGGACAACCTAGTACCTACTATTATAGAAGTAGCAAAGGTGCATAAGTCCATCTTATGGTAAGTGGTCACTGTCACCCATGAACATAAACACCTCCATGTAGAAGATGGGTTCCACCTGTAGCTGATCACAGATGCACTCCTGAAGACTAAAATGGTCACAAATGCAAGGCAACCCTCATCCATGCCCTTCTACGGACACTCAAGAGCTGCTTCAAGCGATGTGACAGTGGTACCTACACGGATCCTCTTCTACCATCTTTCAAAACTAAGATTTACAAACTAAGTTGGAATGCCTCGAGTGATTGTCGCCCCATTACTACAACAACTCTTGACACTGTTGTTCTAAAGCCAAAATAAGGCTAGCGATTAAAATCACGAAGGGTTCAGGTACCTTTAAATTAACCTAAAAAGACTTAACGAGTTTTAACGAGGACGGAAAACCTTTCGAGGAAATGTACTTAGTTTCCTCAGGGTAAAAATGTACCTAATAAAACAATTGATGCATTAGTAGTCTAGTTATAGTGTAGCTTGGTGGTATGGTGGTGGTATTTTTCCATTTTAAGAGATCGATTTTCAGTATTGGAGCAGTAACGGAATTATACCTTTCAGATATATAAATGAAACATTGCCAAAATATTCATACGAGAACTCAGTTACCAGTCTGGTAGTAAACTTTACATGTCAGAGGTGAAATTGAAAAATAATTTACCAATTTTATGAAATATTTATTTTGGTATTAGAAAGGTATATTACTTTAGATGGACCTTGGCATCAGGTGAAGTTTGAAGGTGGTAGAATCCTATGTAGTTCGAGTCCACAGCACCACCGCACCTACTTCTGCCTAATAACAACAGTGTTACAACACTACTGTGTTCTGGTTTGAAGGGTGTGGTAAGGGAGACAGATTTTTCCGAGGCATTCCAGCGTAGTCCTCACAGGTAGCGGCGCATCTGTGGCCGACCTCAAGTAGGAATTACAGATGTCCATGGGCGTCAGTAGCCACTTACCATCAGGTGAATTGTCTGCTACTCCTTATATCATAAAAGAAAAAAAGTTATATATTACTTTAGATAGACCTTGGCATAAAGTGAGACGAAGCCACGAAACACTATTAGTGTTATTTGAAACAAGTTTCCCAACATAGTTTCGCCCACGTGCATCCTCGTACGCACTTTTCATTTTAATAACGTATTTATTTGTACACACAACGACATCATAACATACAAATATTTAAAAAAAATGTTCACATATGCCAATATGCATGCCAATAATATTTGAGATATGATTTTGTATCAGAAAATACCATAATTAATCGCAGTATTTAAAGAAAAATATTATATAGCTAGTCAGAACAGAGAAAGGAGATGAGCCTCATCTAAGGTTGAGTGAAAAGTAAGTGTCGTGAAAAATACCTACATTGATTTTTTACTTGGCAATACTTGGTAATATCACAACATTTTTAAAATGTGAAGTCCTATTTGAACGTTATATTATTTTTGACAAATCCCACCATAATCGGTTTAAATGTCTTCAATAAACCGACAACCTAAACTTATATTTTTATCAAAAATTAAAATAAGAAAAATATTTTACTAAAAAATGCCGATAGTCAAAAAACAAACAACAAACATTTTTAAGGAAAGAGACGTTTTGTTTTTGTTGTTTAATTAAAAACAAGCTATCAAACAAAATCAATAAAATACTAAGTAGATACAGATATATTTACTATCTTAGATACCGGCAACTCAAACAATTATTTTTTTATTGATTTGTATAAAAGTATACATGAATCACAAGTGTCTTCATCAACATTGAATGCTTGTTAACTTAAGGATAACCTTGCTTAACAATCAGACGCTTAAATGAATTTATTATCAAAGCATTAACGAGTTTATAATACAACGCGTTTCAATATTAACAACACGGGCGTATTTTAGAAACATACCTTTAAGACGAGATCTGTCAACCATGACCTTATGTCGGGCGCTTCTGTTGACGGCATAATTGTTGTTGTCGGAAACAGCGTTGTGAAGTCATCCTCCGGCACCATACTGGTGGTCGAGAGGAACCCAAAATCCGTGCTATTCATTTTTGAAACGTTTCGACAACAATACACTAATATACTACACGCGCGAGTCGGAATTAAGACACATTTATCCGCGACGGAAGCGTTGCGTGCACTCCGTTTATATCCAACAACTCCACATCGGGACGGATTCTTCAACTGATAAAGGTATCGCACATCAGATAATATTTCATATGATACGAACGGCACTAGTAGCTCGCTAGCGTACGCGACCACACGCGAGGCGATACGCGAAACGACTAAGTTTCACCGAACGCCGCTATAATAGTTTTAGAGGAAAACTCGTCGGACGAAAGTTAGTGCGAAGGCGTCTATGCTAGGTAAGATAGATAGCACTAGGTTTAGTTGGTTTCGTTTCGTATCAACTTATGTTGCATATAAATTAAGTTGTAACATCGATTTAGCAATTTCCTTTCGCAACGTAGTCATTTATAAACAATGTTTTATTTCGTAAAAATGTTACGAAAAAAATAGATAATTAGGTATCACGGTTTATCTTGATTTTACGACCAATCTTTTTTTTGTTTTATTTAGTTATATAATATTGATAAACGGCATATACTTCTGTTCTGCTTTATATCAGTGATATCTTAACTGTCTTAACTGCTTGTTTTCTACGTAATTTTTCTTTTTATAAATTAAGGAAAGGAATATGGCTATATCGAATTATATTTTTATCACATAAAAATCGCAATTTCGCGGCTTTAGAATTTTGAAAAGAAATATTTTTTAGTATCGGATTTAGGATTAAACAAAAAATTTATCATAAAGAATTTTGATAAGGCTTCACATTTTTTAAATTTTGAGTTCTAATAATAATTTCAATTCTACCATAAATATATATTTTAAATATTATTTCACCGATAACACTTAAGCTTATCAATATCAAACAAAAAAAAACATTTAAAACGGAGAAAAAAGTATAGGGCTTTTTGCGACGAAAAAAAAATAGTATTTATTTCGTTTTCGCATATTTACATGAGTAAATTACCTGCCTATTGGTTTAATTTTGTCATAAAAAGCTACACTCATTTAAGATATCCTAATTATATAATTATACAACAAGTTAGCGCATTAAGACCAATTCCGGAAGCAAAAAAACAACTCAAACATTAGCGACCTCAACCTTGATGATATCTCAATATTTGACTATGGATCTAGAATACGGTCTTCTTCCCTATTTACCAGGAAGGTAGGAAAAAATATTTTACTAAAATCTAATTTAGTTAATTTAACGCTGATGGACTGATTGAACGCCCAACTAAACCGGTAGAGCTAGATAAAATATTAAACTTGAATTTTTAGTAGTTTTTGCCCGCGGCTTCGCCCGCGTTTGAAAGAAAATAATATGACATACTAACATACACAAAACTGATTCGTACCTTCATTGGAATACCAGTTGCGCCATCTGGCGAAAATTGGTCGTACCAACTCTGAAACCTTCGTGCGCTCATGGACAACAACTTTGCTAAAGATCATCACTTGATCAAATGCAAAGTTTACGATTCAATCCTTACTAATATCGATTAAAATAATCGTTTTTTTTGTCCAAAAGATCGATTCTCCGATTAATCGATCTTAGATCGCCATCACTAGGTCCCGTGGGATTTCCGGGATAAAAAACTATCCTATGTCCTTTCTCGGGTCTCAGACTATCTTTGTACAAATTTCATTAAAATCGGTTCAGTGGTTTAGGCGTGAAGAAAAGACAACCAGACAGACAGACAGAGTTACTTTCGGATTTATAATATTAGTAAGGATTAGTAAGGCTAAGGATTTTAATTCCCTTTAGGGGCTAATTGCAAACTGAAAGAAGTTATAGCTTAGTAGTATAAACTTCAGCCTCTCACATCGAGGGTCGGTACTCCAAATCCCAGAATATTTTTTGATGTTATGAGCATATTGGAAACTAATTATAACATGCTCTAACGGCTAAGGAAAACACCTTTGTAAGGAAATCTGAAAGCCTGAGAAATATTTAAATAATTCGCCAAGTACGAGTCGAACTCGCACATGGAGGCTTCCGTACCACCAAATGTTCATTATTTTATACTTAACTTATTTTTATTCATTTTATTACTTTCAACAATACTTAGTTATATGAAACAAAAATAGATGGTGTTGGGGTGATGATGAATGATACGTAAACAACGTATAATATTATTAATAAAATTAAAATAACTATATTAAAATATGTTTTATGGTTGTTATTTGTATTTATTATAAAACCAGTAAACGGATTGTAAAAAAATCACCCGTCTTCCTACGGTTCCTACTATTACGGTTCCGGAGATAAAACCCTGTGACAGACACACAGACGGACAGACAGCGAAGTCTTAGTAATAGGATTCCTTTTTTACCCTTTGGGTACCGAACCCTAACGGTTTAGGGTTGAAAATTACAATGTGATAATGGTAACACAATAGGAATCCTAAAATTTTTTTGTGCCGCCATTTTTAAGTTTCGTTTAAGTTTTTTGGTGAGTTTATTAAAGTTTTTGTTTCTTGTTATTGTGTTAGGGTTTACGATGCCTGTAATCGTATTTTGACAATGACATTTCTTTGCTTACATTTTGGACACCTAATTATGAATCAGACTATATGTATGTCTCATTGTTTGCATTGGCCTGTAGCCCAAATGTTTTAATGGATTTTCACATATGAAGTGTCGTTAGATTCATCTAAATCAGGGGTTCCCAACCAGTGGACCACCAGGGGTCCGCAGAAACCAAATAATGGTCCGCGAATAATTTTAAATAATAATTTTTAGCCGTTTGAAAGTATGTGGTGATTTGCGTGTAACTTTGAGTAACAATGTTAGTCCTAGGATAGCTGAACTTGTAAAGATGACGCAAGTACCTACAGAAATTACATTAATATAAAACTACAAAAGTTTATCCTATGATATTATTATTTCTTTTTATGTATCTTCCTATTGAGTTTTTCATCAAAAGTTAAAGTTTCAGTTTGATTATTACAGTTTATTTTTATTGTACCTATATAGTGGTCCCTGACCAAGAAAAGGTTGGGCACCTCTGATCTAAATTATAGAAGTAATATGGGTTATACGTTTAAGCTGTTGACTTTTTGTTAATAATAATTCTTTAGGTATTACCTCGAGTCTAGTTATTTCTTATCAGTTTGCCTACGTGACTAAGAATCTACTGTTTAAAATGTTCTAAATATAGTTTTTAGAACCAATTGTTTAGTGACTACCTGAGTTAGTCACGAGCGTTGAGTCATTTCAGGACTTCATTCAATTTTCAAAAGTTTTTTGTGAACAAAGCGTAGTGCAATTAGCCATGCATGTATTAGCTATGCATGAATATTTCGAGTCATTGTCCATAGTCATTCCATAAGTTGGAATAACTTGGTTTTGTTATACAAAAATAATGGTAGCATTGTGGTTTGATATTTTTTTCTATAATATAGGAGTAGCAAACGAGCATACAGTCCACCTGATGGTAAGTAGCTACTGCCGCCCATGGACATCTGTAATCAACCCCAGATAGGATTAGACATTCCTACCTGAGGTTGGCCACAGATGCGCCGATACCCCTGAGGACTAAGCTGGAACGCCTCAGAATAGTATGTCTCCCTTACCACACTCTTCAAACCGGAACACAGCAGCGCTTAACACTGCTGTTATTAGGCAGAAATAGGTGTGGCGGTGGTGCCGCCGGAGTCGAACCACAAAGGGTTCTACCACCCTCTTTTCCCGGGCAGATTCTGACATGGTCGAACACCCCCTAGGTTATTAAAATTTCTTCATAATTATATATTAAAGGTTCTATGATCGATACGACAAGCTATTTTATAAGTGAAACATAACATGATGAAGTTCTCCAAAATATTCTCCAAGGTGAAGCTACAATTTGATAGCCTACAAACACTTACTAGAATATAGCCTAAACCTTATTCAAAGGAGACTTAAGCCCAGCAGTGGAACAGCAATGGGTCGATGCATAACCATAACAAACATACAACAAAATAACTATATTTCAAGCACAGACACAAACAAACAACCTTCAATTTATTAATACGCACACATACACAAATTTGTGTACATTGCTTTTGATTATATCGAATATATTTTATTTATCACGAGCAAGGGTTGGAAACCTAAAATGACTTCACCCCCTAATCCGTCCCACAGATCGCGTGGTCTGTAATAATCCCCCTGAATTTCAGTAATTTTGACGTTCTGTAATTCTTATAGGGTGCGTGAATATTGCAGAGTAGATATGTCATAGAAATGGCTTTCGTAAAAATTGTTATTTTCTTCATTAGTACAGACTACAGCGCCATCTGTTATGATGCGGAAGAATTGAAATTTTAAGGAAAAGGCATCGCACCACATCTATTAGAGATCTAATCGATTTTTAATAGGTTCAGTAAACGTATTTCAATTTCATTCCATAATTACTAAATTCTGAGGTTCATTCGATCCGTATTTCCGATTTTCACGCCTTACCACGCCTAATTACTTGTTCCACCTTATATTTTCGAGTTATTCCTTACTTCTACTTTTTTTTCAAAAATGAAGTTAAAACAGACTCGCAACTCAACTTTCCAGATTTTTCAAAGAAACCGACAAGATGATAAAGCCAATTTTGTATACAACATACATAACCGCTCTTAGCAAATACACGAATCGTAAGACCACCTTTTTTATATTTCAGATATATAATTAATTATAACAATATATTGAGCAAAACATATTTTATAATCAAACCGTTTAATATAATAAATTTATAAGTGATACTTTAGTGTTGTCATTTTTACAACAAACAGTTTAACCCACTGCCATTTCTATTTCACCTCAACTCTATGGTCCAACTACTATTCATGCGATAAGCCCGAACAGCCAAGCATTTCGTGAGCCCAGCCAAGGTCAGGGGCTTCATGGACTAGACGTATACCTATAAATATTATAACGGCATGACCACATTCGGTAAATACACTTTTCGTGTAGTGGACCGTTAAATATGGTTTATGGTTGTTGTTCATCAAAGAAATGTCTGAATATTTTTATGCGATAAAAGAAGCAAATGGATGGAGTCATGTTGGTTACAATACTTTCTCATTTACCAGTGAGGATCACAATATCCCCAAGGGCGTCGCCAGGCGACGACCCAGGGAGGGCGACGATACTTCACATATGTAATAATTATATTTGCATTTCTAGCGATCCCTGTTAGCGACGCCAAATGGTAAAAATCTAATGTTTTTTTTAATCCACCATGCCCTTCCAACCTCCAAAACGGAGAATTCGAAGAACGAAACGGGGCTGTCAACGTGTTGAACCTTCAGCAGGTTAGTTCCCTTATATTAAAAGATCATTTTAAGTCCATCCCTGACTTCAAGGGACGACAAAATTTAAGAGATTCCGCCCTTGGAAGTGAGACTTAATATATATTATCTTATTTCAGTTTTCTTGTAATGTTATTATATTTGGTTTTCATTATCCGACTACGGCGAAGCAAAATAGAGGGTTCATCATCAACCCACTACTGTCCTACTGCTGGGCACGGGTATCCTCTCATAGTGAGAAGGATTAGGCCATAGTCCACCGCGCTGGCCAAGTGCGTATTGGTAGACTTCACATACGTTTGAGATTTTTCTTTATAAATCTCTCAGGTTTCCTCACGATGATTTTCCTTTGCCGTTTAGAGCAAGTGATAATTAATTTCTAATACGCAAATAACTTTTCAAAATCAGAGGTGCCTCGGACCCCTCAATGGAGAGGCATAGTTTCTTAACCAATAGGCTATCACTTCTAGTATATTGCAAAAAAGAGGGTTATGATTTTAATATTATTTATATCATGCAATTTTTTTCTACATTTGCAAATTAGTTTTCTTTCTTTCTTTCTTTCCCATCTTTATAAGAGTACTATATAGATAGCCACAACGTTTAAAATAACTACAACAATCACTTCAGTCACCCATATACATAGTAAATTAGCTACTGAAGTGAGTCGCACAACAAATAAGCATCACATTGTCTAAGATTCCTTTATCTGCACAAATAATAACTTACCATTGTACAGTGTTTACTGTTTGCGTCAATGGCGTAATATTTATGAGCATAAACATAGCAAGGTTACTTCAGAAGTGAAACACATTTAATGGCAATACAAATTACTGGTATATCTTTTCTCAACTTGCACCAAGTTGAGAAAAAAGATACCAGTTAAAAGACCCTAGTTAAGAGTTATGAGTCATCTCATCAACTCATGCCCGTCCTGCTGGTGGACATGTTTCTCCTGTCAAAGTGAGGGATTTCCAAATATAGAAGACTTCAAAAACTTTTCAGACCTTTTTAGGGTTCCGTACCCAAAGGGTAAAAAAGGAACCGTGTTACTAAGCCTCCGCTGTCTTACCGTCGGTACGTCTGTCACAGGGCTCTATCTCTGGAATCGTAATAGTTGAAATTTCCACAGAATATGTGTAACAATGGTCGCTATAACAACAAATACTAAAAATAAATAAATCTTGGGGGTCGCCATATAAGATATCTCTATTTTTCTGCGTTTGCCGCTTTATTTATGAACCGTGGTAGGTAGACAGTTCAAATTTTCACAATACAATTACTTCTATGGCTACTATAATAACACATACTAGAAATAAAAAATAAATGAAAATTTGATGGACCCCTGGGTGTGACTTCGACCCGCACTTGGGCAATTTTTAATTAACTCTAAACGCGTGGGTTTTCTTACAATATTTTCCGAGTTAAAGCAATTGATAATTAATTTCAAATTCGACATAACTTTGAAAATTCAGTCTTAGTTATGTAAGCTCATTATCCCTGAAATACTATTTTATATAACAAAAGATTCAATTACAACTGCATTATTTATTTTCTCTGACAATCCATTCCATGACATCTTATTCTCTGAAAACATAATATCCTTCTTTCTTTTTATATAGTTTCCCGCTACATTGCTGCTCACCAGCAATTAAATAGACTCTTATTAACTAAAAAGTATTGTTATAAAAATATACCCTTACAGTTACAACTATTGAAAATTGCACCAATTGCAGTACCTACCTAATTTGGTAGCACTGCTTTGTCTACATATATCTAGATTTTGAGATCAAACATATGTCATCCTTGAATCCCAATTTATAAATTCTATACTACAATAATGACAATTCAATTAATTTAACTCCCAATCTAAAAAAAATTAAAACCGAGGTTATTTTAATAAAGTCGAATTTAGCTACGAAGAAATCAATAAAATAAGGTGTAATTAATAGAAAAAGTATGTCAAGTTGTATAGTCAGATAGATAATTGCTAGACTAATGGAAACGAAAACCTTGTAAGTAATTGGGTTAATAGAATGATGATTTTTACCATCAGACAAACAATCACTATTTACCCTGAAACTAAAGAAATAGTTATAATATCATCGTCATCATCATTCCGTGAAGGTACATCAACTATCCCACTACTGGGCACAGACGGGTCTCCTTTAGAATGAGAACATTTAATTTCTGTACTAGTTTTATTTATTTATTTACTCTTTATTGACCATGTTAAAAACAATGTGGTGCAAAAGGCGGACTTAATGCTAATGCTAGCTAAAACCGTATTCGATACTTGTTTGATTCCTGAAATCTAATTGTGATAGATTTTTGAGATGTAGGTACACGCTCATAGAAGCTCATAAGTAATCGCCATTAATGTATATTTTTTGGTTCAATAGGGGAACATATAAAAATAAAAGACTGTCGTCAGCGTACTGATGGTCAAGCAGAGTAGGTAAAGAAGAAGCGCAAGCTACTCAACTTCCGAGTACAGCCGAACGCAACCCGAAAGTTCCCGAACGTATGTTTCTGCTGAGCCGAAGGGTTAGGCGGGTTAGGCCGATTATGGCCGAAACTTTTTTTTGGCCGAAACGTGGCCGAAGCCGTAACTTCGGTCGGCCACTTATCATAATTTCAATATTTCTTAACGTCAAATTTCAACCACTGGTTAAACCGTACAAATAATAAAAATAAACAAATAGACGGTAATATGGACAACAAAGGACACTTCAATTAAAATAAGTATAATGTATAAATATTTGATCACGTGTTACAATAGACCTCTAGATATACCATGAAGATAATGACGTCACACGGGGGTTTCTAGTTAATTTCCATGCGGGTGGCAATCATGTTGACCTTCACCACCGCGAAACGCGTCAAGGTCACATCGGGGTGGCATACCACCGTACTAATCAATCTCTTTCACTGATGTAGGTATGTTAAAAGCAACTCTTAATTTGCGTTGTAATAATAATTAATTAGTAGATAAAGTATTATGTTCGAGAATTTTGTAGAGATAAGAAAGAAATAAAAGAAACTTGACTTTACTTCAAAAATACACACACATAAGAAAGATACATTTTATAATAAAAAAATGAGAGATAAGTCCCTGAGGACTTAGTTGGAACGCCTCGGATAAGTATGTCTCCCTTCAAACCAGAACACAGCGCCACTTAACAATGTTATTAGGCACAAATATGGCGATCTATCAATATGTCGACAGTGTCGAACCCTAAAAAAACCATATTAAAATAGACAAATTATTTTCCTTCTAACAACGGTAAGAAAACGAAAAAAGCTAAAGATAAACATCTAATGACACTAAACTATCAGGCACTCAAAAAGGTAAAAGACTTTGATGCATTGACGTCAATAGATACACGAGATAAATATCTATCTAAATAGCACTGTATCTAATATCAGACGTAAGGTAAACTAAAACACTAAGTAGTCTAGACTAGGGGTCGGCAACCTTTTTCGCATCACGGGCGCTAAAAAAGGTAGAAAAAGTAATAGTAAAGAAGACGGAGCAAAAAAGATGCTCACTAAAGTTACTCTTTCAAGTAACGATTTTTACCCATTATTATTATCCCACTGCTGGGCACGGGTCTCCTCACAAAGTAAGAGCCGTTTTAGCCACCGTCCACCTAGCTGGCCAACTGCGAATTGGTTTAGACTAGACTTCACAAACCATTGAGATTTTTTAGGAACTCTCAGGTCAGGCTTCCTCGCGATGTTTCCTTAAGGCGAAAGGATAGGCCAAACTACGGCATAGACCTCTCTTTAAAGGCCTACTACTACTAGACGGATCGATCAAATTAAAAAATAAAATATACCTAATATGCATAATATAATAAACTTTAAATTTTAAGTTTATTTTTATCATTATTTTTGGTGCTTTTTAAGAAAAAAAATCTATTATATCGTCTATA
This sequence comes from Epargyreus clarus clarus, assembly GCA_014595695.2. Lineage (NCBI taxonomy): Eukaryota > Metazoa > Arthropoda > Insecta > Lepidoptera > Hesperiidae > Epargyreus > Epargyreus clarus. The sequence goes on along the minus strand of JACTTY020000005.1, from coordinate 1,770,194 downwards.
TATTTGCAGGAATTTGCTTACTGCTTCCAAAGGACTGAAGCGATTTAAATGTTTTTTTCACATTTTTATAGACAATTTATTGCTTTATTAAATTTAAGTTCAAAGTTTTGCAAAATGACTACTTAAGTGCTATTAAATCAATAACACCATATTATTCTTTCGCGGATGGCGCCGCGACTGTCTCAGACGCGTGGGCCAGTCTTATCCAAGCGTTCGCACGGGGAGGTTGTGTCACATGTCATGTCAGCGCGCTCCGCTCTCTACACTTTGCGTCAAAGAGTAAACAGTTCAGACAGTGCATTTGGTACAAAGCTTGGACGTTTTTAATATAAATATTTTTATTAGCGTGCAAATAACTTTGTAAATATTTAGATTTTATTGTTTTAGTAAGTAGACACCTGAATATACATATTTTTATTAGTGTACAAACTCTTCGTAAATAGTTAATTATAATTAAATATTGTTGTAATTGCGAGTGGACTGGAATATTTTTGAATATAAGATGCCACTCTAGATCAGCTAGCAAGACAACTGAATATCCAAATTGCACCCTGTGGGCTTTTTGTAGACGAAGTAATTCAATTTCTTGGAGCCACACCCGATGGCTTGATTGGGGCCGATACTATTGTCGAAATTAAATGCCCTATAACAGCATACAATAAAAATGTCAGAGAAGCTGTAGAGAAAAAGAAAATACCGTTCTATAAAATTAATAAAGGAGAGATGGTTATAAACAAAACGCACGCTTGGTAATTTCAAATACAGGGACAATTGCATATAACCAAAAGACCAAAAGGTTTGCTTGGCATTTGGACGGGAGAGGATCGGCCTTTACAGACAGAATTGATTCCCAAAGACGATAATTTCTGGGCGAATGAAATGGAGAAAAAATTGTGCACATTTTATACAGAATGTCTACTTCCAGAACTGGTCGAAGGGTCCCAGGTTCCCACGAAATATGAAAATAAGAGATCCCCAATACATTCAAAGCGCGATCGAAGAAAAAAATATAAAGAAAAGCGAAAACATACGAGTACAGAAAATAACGATAAATCTGGCATGCCAAAGAAAAAAACAAAAACTTGTAGGAAAAGAAAATGAAGAAGATATACGGAAGTCAAGCTCCAGTAAAAAAAACACAGAAGGAAAAAAAAGTACCTGTAAATTAAACTATTATCATAATGTTGAAGAAAAAAATATATATGGAAGTCAAACTCTAACCAAAGCAATACAGATGAATCTATGTATTTAGAATCTACGTTGGTTAGAGATTTAAAATTTACCGAGTTTTGATTGATTTAACGAAACTGCAGTGTTTCCGCAAAAAGAGAACTATCGTATTCATAGTGGTTTGATGTGATTTTTATGCACAGCCGTGAAATCGGGTCATTTTCACGTTGTTTTTGATACTTATAATGAAGACAAGAACGTTTAGTGACTTTCTGTTCGTTTAGTGAATTTAAGACTTTTATTTTAGCTTCGTGATGTTTCGTCGAATAGCTAGAACCCTTGTCATCATCCCTATAAAATGGAGAAAATGCCATTTTAACGTTAAAAATGTTAAATAAACGATAGCTATAAAATGGTACTTTCAAGACTGTTTTTAAACGGTCTAAACGAAACGTTCAATAAAGATGTTATTTCCACATTTCAGTTTTTTATTAGAATAAGCACAATAAAAAAGTGTACCTTTTAAAAAACGCATATGGCACATCTGTGGAACCGGTTCCTTTCACTCACTGTGCAACCGGCTCCCGGTCACGTCACAGACAAGCGGTATAATTTTTTGACAAAATAAATTAATTTTAGTATTTATTTAAAGAAGTAGTTGGTTAGTAATGAAAATTAATGAAAGTAATGAAAATTTTAAAAAATCTCCAATTTCACTTTTACAACAATAACGGTACTTACTAAACAATATTCTATTCAGGAAATAAGCACTGCAAATATTTTAAGTCTGCTTACATTCAATCGTTTTATGATGATAGAAGTCCATAGGTGACAAAAATGCTTCGAACGCATCGGTTTCAAATACTCTTTGACTTTCGGGGGAGTGCGCGTGCGCGTGAGGCAGTAATCGCTGGCCGCTTACTGCCTACCGTGTCGTGTTCGATTCTCAAGGACGTTGGGCTATCATTTCGCCTTAAACTTTTAAGCAAAGGATAACTAATTTGTTATATGCACATAAATTAAAAAAAAATAAGGTGCCTGGGATTCGAACCTCAAACACCTCGATCGGGAGGCCGAGTTTCAGCCACTAAACATTACTTTAGAATAACGCGGGTGAGATTGCAAATACTAGGAGATTAGGTAATCGGGCCGGTTGAAGATCTCTTCAACCGGCCCGATTACCTAATCTCCTAGTATCTCCTCCGAGCTTCGCATCTTCCTAGAATCTTCTAGGAAGATGCGAAGGTCGCGGGCCGCAGGTTGCCGACCGCTGATCTAGACTGCAGTCCACCTACGCGTTTGTAAAAGTTTTTATCGTAAAAAACATGGAACGGAGCCAAGGCGGATGTTTTTGTGATATAACCCATGAATCACTAAAAGGCATGGGTGACCATGAATCCAATACGACAATATATTATTATTATTTTATGATAAGTATAGAAGTAGCAAACGAGCATGCAGTCCACCTGATGGTAAGTGGCTACTGCCGCCTATGGACGTCTGTATTGAACCTTAGATAAGATTTCCTACCTGAGATTGATCACAGATGCGTTACAACCCCTGAGGACTAAGCTAGAACGCCTCGGAAAAGTATGTATTTGCAATGATTTCGCTCACCATCGAGAGGTTCGGGTTCGAATCCGAGACGTGCTTTATATTTATAATATTTCCTCAGTAATAAGTTTAGATCAATGTTTTTTAAACTTTTTTATCAGACGACACCCGTATTATGTAAATAGTTTTTTTAAAATCCCCTCCTCTCCATTTAACCTGTCAGTCCAATTTGATAACATTTTTAAAAATATAAATACCGTACATTTTTAAATATTTTTATAATTACCTATTTATGTGATATAATCATTAAAAAGTCAGTATTTTTTTAACTATTTATTTCAAACTCATTTAAAGAGACATCGCTATCCTTAGGGGTTGTCGACGACATTTTCAAAACACAGATGTAAATAATTTGTTTTGCTGAATTATAATTTCACATTAAAAATCCACCATCGTAAAATTAGAAGTACGAAACGGAAGTCATATATTGACGGTCAACTTGCAAATATTTTGCAAATGGATAAGTGTGAAGACTAATCGAGCCTTGCGAAACTAACTAAAATATTCTTGTTGAAATATTGACCTAACCGCAAAAACGCATAAACCAGTTGGAAGGATCAGTGATCTTTTATTTATGTTTTATCTTACGTAAATTTGTATGTTTGGTTGTTTGTTTGTTCGAAATTCGTTGTTTGAACTACTGAACACCTTTTGATTAGACTTTTTTGTGTTTACCAGCTTATGATTTGAGAGAATTATTGAAAACTCTGTGCTCATTTAATATCTAGAATTAAGTGCATACTGGAACTTCCAAAAAAGTGCCTAGAAATATGAGAAAACGAAAACCCCTAAAACCAAAAGTATCTACCATTCCTAACTTTATTTTTTAATATAAAAAACACCGTTGACAAACAAAAAAGAAAAAAAACACTGAACTGTTTTGGTTTCCAAATTGGGAAAAAATGTGGTGATGTGATATACATGTGTATGTACCGCGTATGTGTATGTGTATGTCCGCTCTGAATATAGAAATGAATCGCGTCGAAATAGCAAATTGTATGACTACACCTGCTCGCACCAACTTCAGAGCGGACTAGCAGTTTAGCGCAGACTATACCTTCATAGATAATCACCGCAAAATAATCTGAGAAGACATTAGAATAACACTTAAAAGTCAACAACCTATCATTAGTTTCGAGAATTTTTCAAAGGAACCATTGTCTTACATATCTTTTGTGTATTCAACATATTAACATTGTGAGAAGAATATGTCATGTGGTTTTCCTGTAAGGGGAAGGCCCACATACTTATAAGCTATAAAATAATGCCATGACGTGTAATACATAACGTGAGTATATGTCACGTTTTGAACGGGACTCTCCCTTTGTTATGATGTAGGAGCAAGCGAACATGCAGTCCACCTGATGGTAAGTGCCTACTGCCGCTCATGGACATCTGTTATCAACCCCATAGATTAGAGTCCTACGGCCTGCCTGCCATCCTAAACTGCGACAATAACAGTAAATTAAGAAAACGTTCCAAACTGAAAAAATAACTAAACATTCATGTTGGGTAGCTTTTTGAAATAACAAATAAAATGAAACTTCTGTTTCAGAACCTAAGCCGACATAAAAATAATCTTTTTTTGGTAATGAGGGGAAAACGTTCAAAAGGTACCCGGTGCCGTGGGAGCGACACGGGGTTATGTGGGATTCTTACTGCACTAAAACCCCCCGTTGAGCGTCCTCGACGCTGCGTCGAGGTCTCCGGGATCTCCAAAACCAGACTAAATCTGTCTTTAAGATAAATCAAAATATCCCATATATTTTGGCAAGCGTAAGCAAGATCAAAATTTAGTTCCCGATATGAATTAGTCCTAATAATTCAAACACATAAACCGGTGCCCCGATTTATGTTAAAAACCTTTAGTCACCTTAACTACATATTAGAGAAAAATGTAGCGAGGTAGATGTATGTCATAAATTAAACATTTACGGTCTTATTCATAAAAAATGCTTATAGAAGGTTTTAAGCACTCATTAGTTAAAGCGTTCAATAAGCTTATAAAACGTTCTATAAAATTGCTTATTCATAAACGTTCCATAAACCTTCTATAACTAATGTGTCGCTAAAGTCAACTATAAATGAAAATGTTGCCATTATAGTGAAGTTCGGCGAACAAATTGACAAATATCCATAGATAAACATCATTAAATGACATTATTTCGTACTAAAAAATATTCTGTCTTGACATTCTTGTCAATGGGTTGTCGATAAAACCAAATCACATGTCAGTGTCGTTGTATTTGTAAATACCGCGAATTTAAAAATATTTTATTTGTTAAAATGGGATGTGAAGCAAAAGTTGTTAAAAGATAAAGGACTGAAAATTAGTTGGATATTAATGTTTTATGTAATATTGATATAATTATATAAAGTTAAATTCAATTAAGTTTCGTTTTGTAAACATTCGCAATATCTTATGGCAGTAAACCCTGTATTTCAGAAGGTGTACCAGGACCTCTGCGATCTAATTTACGATCATTACGTACGAGATCAATTATAAAATTTACTGTCGATTTATTAAAGCGATAACGCTTCCTATAGTCTAATGAAAACAGATAACTCTTTGGTGCAATGTTCTTCGAAGTGGACGGTTTTCTAGATTTTTAATAATCTAAGCTTTGTAAAATTTGCATTGTAATTTAAAATAGTGATATAATAATGTTATTTATCGGATATTAAAATAAATTATTTCAAGTTTGTATACAAAATGGACATTGACATAATTTATTAAAAACGTATTGTCAAATTAGGTTAGTAATCACGAATCAGCTGTTGAGAGTCGGCCATCTTTGCCTTATAGCACTGTTATAGTAGGGTTCTGGCCTCTATAAGTTATAGAAGGTTTATAGAACGGTTTAGTGCCTAAAATGCGTTTATGAATAACACTTTTTGACAATCGTACTATAGCAACGTTATAAGTGTGCTATAACTTTTTATGAATAAGACCGTTAACATATAAAACGTAAATATTGCAATCACTTCTTTGTATAGTACTGTAGTAGGTACAATGAATTATGTATACTATACCTGCGATCTATATCATCATATTTTAATTAAAAAAACAAACAAATATTTTTATATAATTAAATATTTATTATAAAAAATGTTCTACTTTTATTGTGCAGTGTCATATTCTTATTTTAATTTTTAAGAAATTCTCATGTAATTGGATGTATACTCTTATGAGAATAAAGATATCTCAAACCTCATATAATTACATATTCAACTCCTAAGATCAAGATACGTTGCGTCCCAGCGACATGTATACATGTCCGAGACGAAAGTACCGTAACCGTCCACGGACATGTATACATGTCCGAGTTTAGCACCTTCGTATTTGGCTTATTTTAAATTATCTATGTTTTATTTGTGGCTAAAAATACTTTTAATATGTAGTCTGTGAACCTATTTTACCGATACAACAAATTCCTTCACGTCCCTAGTACAAAAAAATAAAATTATGACAGTTCTATTCAGTGACTTCTCGGTGTTGCGCGAAAAGTGTGATGTGATTCTTTTTTTTGGTGTTTCGCGAATTTTACTGACGGAAAACGGCAAGTGATGCTTATTATCGTTAGTAGATAGTATTTTTAACCGATATAATATAAAACAACAGTGATATTTGTGTTTCAAGTGATAAAAACGATGATATGAAAACCGCGCGGTAAACGGTTTACAACGTAACGATTTTTTATTGAAAGAAATATGGTTTATTTTGTTATTGAAATACGATTGCAAAACCTTATTCTTATAGATAAATTCGTCAGGAATCTATTTCTATAATTCTTTTTCGATGAAATTCTATGATTATGTGTATTTTCTTTCTAAAACGTGCAAGGAGTCAAATTACACTCACACAAGCACATTTGTTACGTTTGTATGTGTGCGTTCAAAATGGCGCGAATACGCGATACAGATACAGGATGGTCTTTTTTTCCAAGCAATATATTTTTTTTATTAGTTTGAGATAAAATGTCACATGCAACATTTATTTTGAAACCTCAAAAGAACATATTTATTACTTACGAACTGTGCACCGCGGTTTCACCCGCGTTAAAAGTGTAAATACTCTGATGTTTTCATGGGATTTAACTTTTTTGCGCTTATCCCTAATTCTTTTTCCAAAATTAATGTAGCCTATGTTACTGTCTATAACATCAGCTAATTGCCAGTGAAAGTCCCGTCAAAATCAATACAGCCATTTTGAAGATTAGCCGGAACAAATCAATATTTAAATAATATTTTTTTCGTTATAAGTATCGTATATCCTTTTATTCTACAATTTCCTTTTATGTTATATGCTATTAGTAAAATGTTATTATTTTGACATTACAAACATACACTTAAATCTCGCATCTCTAATAATTTTATAATACTTGTAAATCGTTATAAAATAGAACATGCTGTATAAGACTGTGTAGGTACGCGTGTGTGTGTACGTGTACACGCGTACGACGTGACGTCGCATTGGGTGTAGGTAATAAAAACGAAAACTTTGTAAACCTGTTGCGACATTTTTTTATATCACAAGGGTATTGTTTTTATACAGAAATGAGTTCAGAATTTCATCTTCTATTCGAGAAATGAATAAGTTATCCAGTATGGGACATTTATCAGGCACAGATTTGATCAAAACCAAACCCTAATGATTTGCTTATAATTATGTACCTCTTGAGGTGTTTAACCTTATTTTTAAAAATTGGTTACTTGTTTACAATGGATAAAATTATTACAGTATTCTTGAATGTTGTATCTATGTAATACTATAAAATATACGAAATTGTACTCCATTATACGGTCACAAAAAAAAATTGAAAATGTAACTCGCTTCGCGCGCTAAATCTGTTTTTCGCCGAATTTTGAGCGAAGTTTGTGAGTAAAAAAGTGTAATTATTATAATAGAGACATGCATATTTTTATTTTTTTGTAGCAAGATTATACTATAAACAATATAAATAAATAGATATGACATAAAACAAACATTGTTTTTCTTCGTAATAAATATTTATTCTAAATAATGCCTGTTTTTACAAGATCCGCTCAAAACAAAGAGCCGTACAAAATTAAACAAACATTTAAATGGTATTGTTTTTGTTTCTTGTTAAAGCTTATCTATCTGACTTTCAAGAATAATAACCCGTACTCCTCTAATCCAAGCAATCGACACTTGAGAAACATAAATAAACGATCTCAAGTGGCCCGCGCGCTATGACGTAATTCGATCGCGGCGGTAACCAACTGTAACGCGTAATCGAATGCCGCGGTATACCAAAACTTAAAACCGCGTTACATATTTTATTTATAGAACAAGTTAAGGAAAATATGGTGACCGTTACGCCATCTATTGAAAAAATATAAATATGGCGACCACTACGCCATCTATCCGAAAGACGGTGAAGTAATAAAAACCTCAACGTTGGCTAGAGGGCGCCACCTTTGGCGTGTAATTTTTAAAGTTTGCGACACGATATGAGAATAATATTTAAATTAGGTAGGAGGCGCCAAACTGCTAGTCCGCACTGAAGATGTTGCCAGCCAGTGTAGTCATACAATTTTCTATGGCGAAGCGATCCATTTCTATATTCAGACCGGACTAGCAGTGTTACGCGGGCTATACATAATTAACACAGTGTTATTGGTTAATAAATTAGAGACATTCGAAGATTGAGATTGAAAGTCCTAGAATTGAAATAATCTATTTACAAAGATCACAGTACTCAATAATTTGTTTTTGTAGGGTTAAAGTTTGTTTCTGGGGTAAGAACACAAGAAATAACAAAATTACAAAATCTTAACATTACGTGAGTATTACAATATAGTTGTCGCTCGTTGTAATGATGAAGGAAAACATCGTGAGATAACCTACATCCCTGGGAATTCTCAGAGCGTTGGACTATGGCCTAAAACCCTTCTCATTCTGAGAGTTTGTGGTTCGACTCCAGCGGCATCACCGCCACACCTATTTCTACCTCATAAAATCAGTGTTTAACGCTGCTGTGTTCTGGTTTGAAGAGTGTGGTAAGGGAGAAATACTTTACCGAGGCGTTCCAGCTTAGTCCTCAGGGATAGCGGCACTTCTGTGGTCGATCACAGGTAGGAATATGTAATCTGGGGTTGATCACAGATGTCCATGGGCGGCAGTAGCCACTTACCATCGGGTGGACTGCATGCTCGTCTGCTACTCCTATATTATAAAAAGAGTACCCGTGCCCAGCAGTGGGACATTAATGGGTTGACGAAAACCGGTTAGCCATTACCTCGAAATATATTAACATACATAAAGACTTCGTTTTTAAACCAATTTCTTCAGAAACACTAAAACAATTCAAACAATACAATTGCCAATTACTCAATCAACAACATAATGAATAACTAAAATAACACAAACAATACAATTTCTAATTACTCATAATATAAAAAAAAAAACCTATAAATTTGCATTTTTATTTAGGTAAAAAACTTTAGTAACCAACTCGACATAGTGATTCATATTACACGTGAATGCAATATACATATTTTAGTCATTTCATTTATCTTAACATATGTTATAACAATAGCATGACGTATGATCTAAATATAGAATAATACTTACATTCATTTACCGTTATTATTGTTTTAATTTTATATATAAAATTCACGTGTCACAATGTTAGTAACCGTACTCCTCCGAAACGGCTTTATCGATTTTCACCAAATTTTATATGCATATTCAGTAGGTCTGTGAATCTGCTACTATCTATTTTTCATACCCCTAAGTGATATTGGTTGTTCACCCTTAACATTTTTTTATTTATATGGCAACACAACGTTTGCCGGGTCAGCCAGTAATGTAATAAATTAATTTTAAACTTAGTTTAGTCTTATTAGTGTATAGCCGATGTGAGAGCGTAATGATTCTCGGTCTGTCTCCTGTGTCAGGGAGGTCCGAGGTTCGAATCCCAGGCATAGCATACACCGCTGATTTTTCAAAGTTATATGCTTAGAAATTAATTATCGCTAGCTTGCGGTAAAAGAAAAAATCCTGAGTAAACCGCCTAAGAGTTTTTTTAATGTTCCCAAGTCTGTAGGCAGTCTACTAATCCGCACTTGATCAGCTCAGTAGATTGCGTCTTAAAAGCCTATAACACTATGGGAAGTCCTATTGCTGGAATAGGACCGTAAGGGTTTAGGACCCGCGTGGTGGAGCGGTCACCATGCCGGTCTGACGCACAGAGGTTCCCGAGTTCGATCCCCGGCCAGACAGATTTCTAAATGATGAATTTAAATTTCTGATTCTGGGTTTGGGTGTTTGTGTATTTGTCTCTGTGTGTGTCCATAGCACCCACAATACAGGGAATCCTAGTGTGGCGCTGTGAGTGTAGAAAGCGTATAGGGCGATATATAGCAAAGGAGCATGCGTACCGCCTCAAATTTAGGGATTTTGGGAGACTACAGCCTATCTTGGTGTTTGGTGACAGGTGGTAACGGTGAAGTACTATATCGGTCTCTTAGGTGCCCACCTTACCACTTAGGTCCTTGTCCCTGTAGTTCCGGGACCAGAATAGGGCTGCGGTATCCCCTGCCTGTCATAAGAGGCGACTAAAAGGGGCTTCCGGGGTTGCGGGTGGCGAGAGTGGGAGCTCGAACCGCCCGGCCATCGACCCCGGGAAGGACGGCGGTATGTGTGGTCGCATACCGTCGTGCACATCAGACGGAGTGGCGAGCCCGACGGGGCAACGCGCTAAGAGGACTCGGGTTGCGTTCCTTTGGAGATCCCGGAGTCCTCTACGCAGCGCCGAGGACGGCCACCGGGGGGTTTTAGTGCGGTAAGAATCCCACATAACCCCGTGTCGCTCCCACAGCATAGGATACCTTTTGAAGGTTTCCCCCTCGTAAACAGAAAAAAAGAAGGTGCCCACCATGACGCAGCTTTTAAAAGGTTGAATTAACAAACGAACATGAAGTCCACATGATGGTAAATGGTCACTGTCATCCATTAACATCTATAACCAACTCCACAATAATATAGAGGGTTCCTAAGTCAATTACAGACGCGTTGGCACTCTTGAGAACTAGGATACGAGACAACTTAATATGTGGTAGACCGCATGCAACTACCATCTATAACATAATAATTATAGTTTAAAAACTAAAAACCACGCTAAAATTACATAAGGATAATCTTTAATCCTGATTCTTTACGATCCTGATGAGGAGAATGGGGTAAAATTATTAAAATAGTGTATTGTCATCAGTTCTTGATAATTGTTCAAAATTTTAAATTAATCGGACCGTTCAAAGTGGGTAAAAATCGATTTCAAAGATTCCGTTACATACATAGATACATACATACAACCCAAGCTAATAAAAGCGTGGTAAAAAGAAATTAATTTTAAATAATAACAAAATATTATCTTCAGTCAACCTACTTATGGTTAAAAGTGCCATAATCCTAATTATCTGTCTGTACATTTCACATTTTATTACTTCGCAGAATAGTGAGTGAAGTGTTTCATTTTATCTCTAGCTTACCGGCTTAGCATAAGAGCAATTTTTATGATTAAATCAAATCAAAGGTATGTTATTAACAAGGTACCACCACTTCACAAGGTGTTTCGTTACGAAGAAGAAACGCCGAAAGAATCTTCATAACATCGTATTAAAAAATATATTTTATCAACGAACGTTACGAACTTTACGTAATGGAAATGGCTCCAGCTCCACATGCTGGAGCTACTTCAGACCGCACAGATTTATCTGTCAAATAATTACTTGTTTCATACCACGCCTTTTTACATAGCGGTAAATATTTTAAACGCGTTCTACACTCATAGGCTCACACTAGGATTTCCTGTATCTGGAGTGCTATATACACACGAAGACTACAGAAACACCCAGACCTAGACTAGAAATCTTAATGCATACGCCAGTTATTTATCGATCTATTAATTTTACTACCATACATCGATTGGACAACTTTGCCTACTAGAATTGTCAAATTTTGTTGTGGCATGCAAAACATGTGATAGATAGATTATTATTAATAACCGGATAATTAACCAGAGTTAGATATGCCTGGCCAGAGAACGAACCCGGAAACTACTGCGTGTCAAACCAGTATGGTATCCACTCCGTCATGAGGGTTTTCAATATTATTTCCTGATTTCGTGATTTTTTTTACTTACTCAATAGAAATATGTGACTAAACGTATAATCTATTTTGCATTCTATAAATAGCTAATAGTTTTGTACTGTGATAAGAAGTTACGTTAGGGCACTGAATTGTACCACTTTGCTCGCAGTTCAAATAAGTTTTAAATTCTATGTAAACGAGGTTTACTGGGGTTTAAAGGACACATCATCATCAACCCTTTATTGTCCCACTGCTGGGCACGGGTCTCCTCTCTGGGTTAGAAGGATTAGGCCATAATCCACCACGCTGGCCAAATGCGATTGGTCGACTTCACATACCTTTGATTTTTTTTTTAAATCTCTCAAACCTGCACAAGGTTTCCTCACGATGTTTTCCTTCGCCGTTTAAGCAAGTGATAATTAATTTCTAATACACACATAACTTTGAAAAATCAGAGTTGCTGTGTATTAAACCTTGGACCACTCGACGACAGGCCGAGCTTCTTAACCACTAGACTATCACTGGGTTTTTTAAAGGGCTCACGTACAAAAAATAGTTTACTTTTTTATGGTTACCGTCTTGAAGGTGATAGATCCCATTGTGGACTCCGGCGGCACCATCGTCACACCCATTTCTACTTAATAACAGCCGTGTTAGGCGCAGATGCGTTCTGGTTTGAAGGGTGTGGTACGGGAGACATACTTTTTCAAGACGATCCAGCTTAGTCCGCAGGAGTAGCGGCGCATCTGTGGCCGACCTCAGGTAGGAATCTAATCCTATTTAAGGTTGATTATAATTTTTCATGGGCGGCAGTACCCACTTAGCAACACGTGGACTGCATGCCCGTCCGCTACTGCTACATTATATAAAAAAAAATCCTTATCTGAAGTCGCTGGTACAAACAAGTTTACCTATAATCTTACACAATGCATTAACAATGTTTACCCGCAATGGGTTGAGTATATAGGTAGATATATGAATATGAATATTTTTTGTTATTCGTCGAGCAATATTTGCTTTTTTCAGCATCAATGCGGACAGCATAAGACCGAATACCAACAAAAATTTTATTAATTTAGCGGTTTCTGTGTGCTTTTTTTCGAGCTATTGTACGAGCATATTTTTATAACTAACAATTTTATAGTATTACAATAAGTAATGAGTAAAGTGTTCTAAACTTTCCATATTATATCCCAATAGATATATATCTATAAATAAGAAACCTATAAAATAACATTATGATATAAAAACACGTTGAATACTTTACTAATAATTAATTTGAAGTTGATTAAGTACCATGTATCTAGTGACGATATTTATTTATATTTCCAAGTTATCTATTAAATTATTGCACTACATTAATGTCATTAGTAAGACCTTAAATAAAGTATCTGTCACTATAAAATTGTCGGAGTCATTACTACTAGAATACAATTATGTTAAAATAACACTATCTTTTCCATAATTCAGCAAAATGCAACAAAACCATTTGATCAAAATTATATTTGCCGTTTTACCATTGAGAGTACAAAGAAAAGATTGTTTATAAGGTCACGGAACAATTGATGGCCACAAAGTTATATTGTATTACTTTTAATACAATTTTCCTTGTAAATACTTTTTGTGATCTTGCTTTTTGTAGCATTAGTTTATAACAAATATGACCTAGACTTGCCTGTTACATTATAATAATATAAATGTTAGATATTATTGTCGTTAAATATTCTTAGCGCGTTTAAGAACAATAATGCGCGCGCCGAAAAAAAGCATAATAAAAAAATAATACATAATATTATTTTTTTATTATGCTTTTTTTTACGAGTGTAAAATAAGTACACACAGGTTTATTTTTATATACTTTTACTAGCTGACCCGGCAAACATTGTGTTGCCATATAAATAAAAACATTATAAGTTAAGGGTTAACCCTTATCACTTAGGGCGTCTTAGGGGTATGAAAAATAGATAGTAGCCGATTCTCAGACATACTGAATATGCATATAAAATTTGGTGAAAATAGGTAAAGCCGTTTTGGAGGAGTACGGTAACTAACATTGTGACACGAGAATTTTATATATAAGATTTTACTCGACTAGAGAGGGTAATGTTTTTTGCATATATGTATTTATGTCTTTTCTTTGGAACGCCATACTGCCCAAAAGGTTTGACTGAATTTAATATATAAGGTGTTGTTGGATTCATCTCAATTGTGAGTGACATAGGGTATCTTTTGAGCTGTTAAGTTAGGATTAAAACTACTTCGCAACAACCCAATCAATATGTATGATGGTATATATTTTAAACCATGCAGTACGTACCACCCTCCTTCCACAAAGGATGCGTACAGATCCAAAAATAAAATATACAGCACCATACATACCACCACCATATTATTTTTATAATAATTCTCTAGTTCAATATGACTACTGTTATAGGAACTTACGTCACGTTGTAAACACTGAGATTACTACAAAAAACTCTGCAAACAACATTTAAGGAAAACTTAACATAACTTCATTACAAGAAAATATAATTAAGCTTGTGCTGTTGTCATTAACTACAGAATAATAAAGATTTACTTTTTGCGTGCAAATGACTGTACTCTACCTGTACCACGCTTTTTTTATAGAACATAATATGTAGTTTTTATTCAATAACCTGTTTGGTGTACTTGTTTGATATAGAACTTAAATTTAACAAAAGATGTTAGATTTCGACTGATTTCTGTCCAATAATAGCAGGGTTGTGGTAATGTGTAATGGTAATGTAATTTGAAAGGTGATGAAAGATGAAAAACTTCAAGACATTTATATTTTTATTGGTAGCAATGCATCTGTGGCCATCATCAAGTATAATTACTGGCCTAACTCAGGTTGATCACAGATGTCTATGACAACGTAAGTTGCCACTTACCATCAGGTAAATTGCATACTCATTTGACTATTCACTGTAATCTAAGAACATTTGAAACTAGCCCAAATGTTTAACGATATCATACAGATACTTGCATTCCCTCTACACCCAAGTTAAATCTACCATGATGTTCAGAACAGAACTCTATCTTTATATATATATTTCTTATGTGCGTGTGTATGTCACTGAACTCCTCCTAAACGACTGGACTGATTTTGATGAAATTTGTTGTGTGTGTTCAAGGGGACTTGAGAATGGTTTAGATTCACAATTTAGTCCGTGGGAAAAGGTTATTTAATTATTTTTTAATTCGTAAGTAGTTATAGAATCGGAAACTATGCATTTGATCAAGTGATGATCTTTAGCAAAGTTGTTGTCCAAGAGCCCATGAGGGTTTGGGAGTTGGGGTAAGAACAATTTTCGACAGATGGCACCACTATTATTCCAATGCAGGTACAAATTTTCCGTTTTATGTACGTCATATTATTTCTTTAAAATGCGATCGAAGCCGGGGGCACCACTAGTAAACTATACTATTGTACTAGTATTCTAATAATACTATAGGCTAAATAGTTTTGGAGGCTCATAATATACAAACTCCATTGGTACCAACATACCACAAAAGATGCAAGTATTCATAAGAAAGGTTAAATGTTTATCACATTCGTCCTAATTAAAGGTTATTGATTGTGACTGAGTACATTCTTTATGACAAAATTGTTACTTGTTGTCAAACCTAAAATAAATAAAATCAAAAGGTGGTAGTAACCCTTTGTGGTTCGACTCCGGCGGCACCACCGCCACACCTATTTCTACCTAATAACAGCAGTGTTAGGCGCTGCTGTGTTCCGGTTTGAAGGGTGTGGTAAGGGAGACAGACTTTTCCGAGGCGTTCCAGCTTAGTCCTCAGGGGTAGCGGCGCATCTGTGGCAGACCTCAGGTAGGAATATCTAATCCTATCTGGGGTTGATTACAGATGTCCATGGGCGGCAGTAGCCACTTACCATCAGGTGGACTGCATGCTCGTTTGCTACTCTTATATTATAAAAAAAAATAAAAAAACGTTAAACCACACTGTCCCACTGGGCATGAGTCTACTATCGGAATGACAGGTCCTTAGACCATAGTCCACTATGCTTACTAAACGAAGATTGGTAAACTACAAATAATTTTTATTATGTTTTTTAAATAACTGTCATCATTTTTGAATTCCTCGCAGGATGTTCTTTATTATTAAAGCTGGTGATAATGAATTTTTAATTAGCATATATATAACTATCAAATCAGAAGTGCATATCAGGGTGTCAAGCCTGGATCCCCTTATTGAGAGGCCAATTTTCAAACCACGGAGCTTTTTTATTGAAATTATTATGTGAATAGTAATATTCATTTATATTATCATTCACATGGTCTGTTTTTGCTCTAATTTGTACTTAGCTATCTATAAATAGATAAAATAGAACTTTATTAATGTGTAATTTGTGTAAGAGAATAATAAATGGATTTTGATTAATATCTTTTCTTATCTCATCAATGATAAAACACCTACTCAAGCCCATATAGAACAGATGTCATACTTTTATGTTATATAAACGTTTTAATATGAAACTTTAGTGAGGCAATTCACTTAAATTAAATTAATTAAATTATTACACTTAATTCAAGTTTCAGCTAACTCGTTAAGCTAGATGTGATCTAAGATAATATGCTTGACCCTGATAGAATTTCAGAATTCAGAATTTTGTTTTGAAGGCCAGACGCAGCCAAAAGTACAAAGAGAGACCAAAAATACAGGTCTTCCTAAAAAGAAATAATTCTTATATAGAACCCAGTCTGTGATATATGT
The DNA here is from genome assembly GCA_014595695.2 of Epargyreus clarus clarus. Taxonomy (NCBI): domain Eukaryota; kingdom Metazoa; phylum Arthropoda; class Insecta; order Lepidoptera; family Hesperiidae; genus Epargyreus; species Epargyreus clarus. The sequence continues at coordinate 1,753,534 of JACTTY020000005.1, read as the reverse complement.
AAACAGTTGAAAAAGACCTCATATTTCTGATATTTTGTCATCCCTTATAAGATCTTATACAATTAAATATATCTTCACATTTTGGGGAAGGGTAGAGTCCCTTAGCCCATGGTTCCATCACTAATACTTACCTAAAAGGCATTTATTAACATTTTTCTTTCATAATTTCAGGTTGTAAAAATGGAACTAGCAAATAGTACCTTAACATAGAAATGCCACATACCTCTGTGGTAGCCGACGACGAGGGTGGTAATGGAGCCTGACCCTCTGCAGCGGAGAGTGCCCATGTTGCTATAAACGCCGACACAGCCAAGATGACAGTCCTTAAGCGCAGCATTTTGAACTGGAATTGATAATGTTGGTTTCTTAAAAATATAATATTTTTGATTTTGAAATCATAGACAGACTGAGTGATACAAATCACTAAGGCCTTACAGTAAGGATCTAAATATTACAAAATACTACTGTGAACTGGGAAAATGATATAAATTAAGAGGCCAAAAAATTTATGCTTCACTAAATTTCCTTAATTACTTAATTTGACTTAAAACATTCAAGGAAATTGGAGCAATATCTACCAGTTTTTTTTGTTGATTTCATGGCTTAGTATTTCAGGACTTCATAACTGTTCCTGTATATGAGGTGGCCATATTACTCCTTAGGAGTAACAGAGCATCTGATTTCAGGCAGAAGAGCTGTTCTATATGAGGTTACAGAAGTCCACGGATGGCAGTGACGACTTACAATCAGGTGGACCTCATTAGCTACCCCAATCTTATATAAACTAATTATTCATGTGACAAAAAATGTTTTATAATCAAAAAGCAGTGCGTTAATATCTACGATTCAAAGCCAATCTATTTAATCTACAAGTGGCATTGACAGTGATAGTAACTAGGAATAATTACGTTAAAACAGCGTGCGTAAATATGGCATAAATAAATAAAATTATAAAAACATTATGTACCTATGACAAGCCTTAAATGTCCCGCGGATGATAAAGATGACCTTTTTCAAACCGTGAAAGTCAGTAAATATAAATTAAACAGTTTTTGTACAGGCCATGAAACGTCACCGGTTGCAGAGCGAAGTCAGTGAATGGTCATAGTCAATGCCAATCGACCAACTGAATCAACTTACATTTGTCACGGTTGAATGTTTCGTATATTGAGATAACTTATGCTTAATGCATCACAAGGAACATAAGTGAAAAGCGAATATCACATTTTCGTTCGAATCACACTATTTTAATTGAACAGTAACAACTTGGCTTGGTGACATTGACAATCTCAGATCACCAATTGACATTAACATGACACATTGACACAGAATGACACATTGACAGCTTGTGATTACGTTATTTGCTTTTTTCACTGGCTTAGGCAAGATGGCTCCAATAACATTTCTCCGCCCGTATATTTACATTATTTATTATTTTTATATCGTTCAACCGGCTTATTATATTACTTTATAACAATAATAATAACAACTCTGATAACAAATGTTTTATGTTGTTGTATCTCTTCCGAGGGCAACACAGAGCCCAACCAACCGCATGCGGATTGTTATTTTGTCTCCGTTAGGTGTTCTGTGTTTGTCACTGTCAAAAACAATAATTCATTTCATATTGAAAATTGAAGGTATTATCGAAGTTGTTTTCCTAAATTCTGTAAAACAGAACAACCTGGACAAAAATGCCGCTTGATTATCGACGAAATAACGCGCCAGAGAACAGTATATCATACAAATGTTTTACGAAAGAATTCAAGAAGTCGAAAGAAGAACTTTATAAGGATCTTTTTGATGAAAACGGACTGAGAAAGGATGGGCGCGCACCGGACGACGTGCGAAGTTTGTGTAGGTTTCGTACGTATTTTATACTTTTTTGCATTAGGAATTTCGCGGTAATAAGTAGCTTAGCGTCAGGGCCGGATTTAGAGGTCTATAGGCATTGGGGCAACAAAGGAGGCCCCCTGGCCCCAAATTATTTTCCGCATAAAATGAAAAATTTTTTCAGTTGAGTTTTTCAATAAATATTTTATTGTGAAACGCAGGTAGATTCTTCTAGTATTCATGTTTGTACAAAGTACTGTAGATAAAGGTAAAACAGCGAAAAAAAATATCAAAGGAAAAGATATATTTTTTTACTAGTGTTTACTAGTCGGAATTAAAAAAAAAATTCCGACGTCTATCTATTGTGTCTATTGTGTGGGCCCCTCTTTTGCGGAGGCCTCTGGGCTGCCGCCCCGGTTGCCCTCCCTTAAATCCGGCCCTGCTTAGCATTAGAAAGTAGTAATAGTAGTAATAACCTAGTGCTTTGAAATCGACCTCTTAGTCGGGGGGTCGGAAGTTCAAATCCCAGATGCACCGCTCTAATTTATTGAAGTTATGTGCATTTCAGAAATTTGTGATAAATTCTAGAACGGTGAAGGTAAACATTGTGATGTATAGTCCGCGTAAAACTGCTAGTCCGCACTGAATACCAAAATAAATCGCATCGCCATAGTTGTATGACTACACCTGCTCGCAACATCCAACATCGATGGGTTTACATCCATCGATAATTTTTATTTTAGCAACTGTTCGAGGGTAACCCAGTATCCAAGACAAACTTACATAGGGTTTGTATGGATATCTTTCAATTGTGAACCAATGTATATTTTTATGGTATAAAATAAATAAAAAAAAAACAACTTTAGCGGTCTAGCAGTTTGGCGGAGACTATAACCTAGTAGAACAAACAGAGATGCATATTTAACGTCTTCGACACTACTGTTTGTCTACTACATTTTGAAAATATTTATTATTCATAACATTCTTTTCAGTTGCCAGAGTAGATACGGTTTCACAAGCGAAGGGTTCTTCATACGTAGAATCAAAGAACACAAAGGTTACCTGTTCTGTCTTTGAACCCAGAGAAATACCGCACCAGACTGAGTTCAGGTAAAATTAAATAAATTGCATTTTCATATTCATGGCAGTGATTTTCAAAATGGTTGTGACCCCCTGATCGTTAAGGAGGCTTCTTTCAAGACTTCTTTAAGGATCATGAAAATAAAATGCAAGAAACAAAAAAAGAAATCTCTTCTGTATAATCTTCGAAAAATTTGTAAAATGTATATTTTTAAAAGCATTTAGCGACATAATTCTGGTAAAAAAATGTCTGTTTACTTAACTTTACATACCTTTAACTTTACTTTACATATCTAATATGTACAGTAAAGTTAGTAAACATGTAAAGTTAGAAACTGCACAGTAGGAGGTTGTAGAACATTTTTACATATTATGTAAAAGGGGTTTGTGTCTCTAAAAAACATAAAAATAACTCTTTATGGTAACAACCAAACATTTCTCACATTTGATTTCAATGTCTACAAATTATCCTTATTTTGCATGTAATTACTACTTTTTTGATACTATATCTATACTAATATTATAAGGAGGAAAACTTTGTTTGTTTGTTTGATTGTAATGAATAGGCTCTAAAACTACTGGACCGATTTTAAAAATTCTTTCACCATTCGAGAGCTACATTATCCACGAGTAACATAGGCTATATGTTATATGAAATATATTTGATAAAAAGATTTTGAGACGGTACAAAGTTTGCCGGGTCTGCTAGTGTTAAATATAACTCTTTAACTTTTTTAGGCCACTCGGTCAGCTGTACGTTGAATTCAAATTTGCACCATTTTCCTGTCCTCGTAAAAGACGGCCGTATGTACCAGATTCTGAAGAGAAGGCTCTGTCAGCTGCCGTGAAAAGGCTCTAGAACCAGCTGTGTGTAGGCAGGCATTTCCCAATCACCAGGTAACAATCAAAGATTATTGATAACTCGGTATGTATTTTGTTAATATTATGGGAGTAGCAGACGAGCATGCAGTCCACCAGATGGTAAATGGCTACTGGTGCCCACAGACATATGTAATCAACCCCAGATAGGACAACATATTCTTACCTGAGGTCAGCCACAGATTTGTCGCTAACCCTGAGGACTAAGCTGGATGGTTTTGGAAAAGTATGTCTCCCTTAAACACCCTTCAAACCAGAATACATGCTATTAATAGGCAGAAAAGGTGTGGCGATGGTGCCACAAGAGTCAAAACACAAAGCGTGCTACCACCTTCTCAAAACTTAGTAAACTAAGCAAGTCATTGTATTTGCATTCACCAAGTAGGAATTATTATAAAAACGAAAAACTCAACTGATTAAAAATTAAATAAACATCAAGGGAAGTATTGTCTGTCTCTGCCGCAATATAGATGAATTCACAGGTCAACTAAAATCTGTTAATCCCTTCATGCTGTACAGTTCCAAAGAACGAGACATACTTACATATGCTTTATAAACATCTACGACGACCCGGCTACGCGTGACGGAGCGTTTACCATACCGGTCTGACGTGCAGAGGGTCCCGGGTTCGATCCCTGGCCAAACAGATATCTAAATGATGAATTTAGTTTTCTGTTTCTGGGTCTGGGTGTTTATGTATCTGTCTTTGTGTGTGTCCATGGCACCCATGATACACGGAATCCTAGTGTGTAGAAATCCTGTTAGTGTAGAAAGCGTTATTATTGGCATGTTATGGGAACCCAATTTCTTTAACAGGTCGACATCTATATCTACATCTTGGAACACGACGGAGGCTGTTTAGCTGCTGCCATCAATGCAGCTGGCCTGGCCTTAGCCGATGCAGTCATACCCATGTACGACATTATCACAGCGTGCTCAGTAGCTGTCATTAATGATCAATTATTCCTCGATCCATCGGAAGCAGAGGAACATTTAGCTTTAAGATCACCACTAAAAGAAGGAGCGAATCACGGCCTCGTAACAATGTCTACGTTGTGCGAGTTGAACCAAGTGACCGATTTCCGACAAATTGGATCCATGGATGTTGAATTAGTCACAAATATCATGGAAATATTAGAGAAGGAATGCGCAAACTTAATGCCCATGATACGAAAAATTCTGGTAGCCAGCGTCGTCAAGAATATTGAAAGGAAAAAAGTGTGGGATGCAGAAAAGAAGCAAAGGGAAGAAGTCATGAATGCGAAACTGGAGGAATGGAAAAGATTATTAAACTCTAATAATTAATGTGCCATAATTGTTTTATTTGTAAGAAAATACTTTGAAATTGGTCTCGTGTTACTTATTATTCTTCTTCAAAGTACCTCCGACTAGCGAAGGTTAGCTTATGAAGTTACTAATTATTAGATACATAGATTATTAATTAGTAGTAACACAGTAAAGTTCTTAACATTTTTCATGTAATGATTTCATGCTTTTACCAATATACAATGAAAAAACAGTCATTTGTCACGAACGGTGGATACTTATTAATAAATGTAATAGTCCTTTTCAAAATGTTCCACTACCCCTTAATTTACACTAAAATTATATTAATTTAATCTTCCGGTTTCTCTGGAGGTGGTCCGCAAGGCTGAACATCTTTTCCATCAAGTTAAACTTCACTCTAGCTTTAGTTTCATTCTCCACGATCGCAAAATAGCTGAGTAAATCCGGGTGTCCCATATAGCTACAGCAAGAGTCCCGGTGTTGGTTGGTCAACCATTCGTACTTGGTCGTATCGGCGTGACCCGTGCCAATGTACTTGCTCTGTAAATGCTCTAACTGACTGTGAATGTTATATCGTTCACCCATTTTAAGATCAGATTAGGTTGACATGTGAGTAGTATACAGTATTTTAGTTATACAATTAGATTTAGATATTACAAAATATGAGCGGTACGATATAACCAAAAGAACAACAAAATGTCACGTTACCTTGACAAACTTGTGAATTTGACAGAAGCTTTATATTCTTTACCGACTCTGGCTTCTGACTTTTCGGCCATCCGCATCAAACATTCCACAGATTAAAAAAATGTAGATACTTTGCAGGTTACCATAAATATTTAACTTTTAAACCGTAACCATGACAATGATACTTTGTTTTGTTATTGACTACGGCGGATTTTTCGAATTTATTTGATCGATTTCAATATTTTGTTAAGAACCAATTTAATTGTGTATAACCCATGTTAAAAGACAAAAAAGCTGCTACGCTAATGGAAAATGCTACGAAACTAGCGGAGTTGAAACAAAATGAAGCTCAGTTGCGTAAGCAGGCAAGAAAAATATTAAAACAGAAACTCAATCAGGCGGAGAGACAAACTCACCTGTTCATGTACGAGAAATCTCTTACAGAAATAGTAAGTCTTAGTACTAATTAACATCTATCGACCGAAATGTTGCGAACAGATTATATCTAATATTTCACTATATTACAGCCTAAGCCCAAGCACACAAGCCACATCATATACGCATATTTTCACAATAATTTCATATGGAAAATAGAAAACTTAGATTGCTTATACAATTTAACACACTTGCATTTGCAATGGAACAGGATTAATAAAATCGAAGGTCTTGAAAAACTAACAAAGCTTAAAAAACTGTACCTGAGCAATAATCGCATAAGCGTCGTCGAAAATTTAGAAAGCTTGAAATATTTAGAAGAGTTGCACATTGAAAAGCAGAATGTTGATGATTGCGATCCATTGTGCTTTGACCCTAGGACAATGATAGCCATTGGCGTAAGTAATAGCTAAATATCATTTGATTATTTCATTAAAATGCTATTTTCTATAAATATTTCAGCATTTTCCCATACTACAATTACGTGCCACTGAGACTACATATTGATAAGAAATATTCATCCAAAATTAGCTTTATCAATAAAGTCTAATCTAATAATTTATAATTCAATGAAAGTAAGAAAATGTGTAGCGTAGTTGTATTATAATATATTGCAGGCAACGTTAAGAATTCTAGACGTGTCTGAAAATAAAATATCAGATATATCATGGGCGAAACCTTTGCGAAGATTGGAAGTCTTAGTTGCTAAGAAAAACAAATTGGAAAATGTCGAGGTGGGTTTAACAAAAATCATAAAATTAACTTAATATCGCTTTGCTGATTTCATTATGATCAGCGTCTTTTCGAGATCCTTTTAACTAATTAAATGATATATCCTTTCTATCCATCGATTTAGAGTTTATTTTCGAGAATTTGCCTAATCCTGTATTATTCGGAATCTTTATGTATTTTTTGGAATCGAATCTATTAAAACTGTGTATATTTTGTTTTTGCAGGCTACTGCTGATAATCTTTGCACATTACTTTGCTTGGTGGATATTAATTTTACAGGAAATCCAATGACTAAGAGACATCGGTATAAAGAAACGATAATTGCAAGATGTGCTCAATTACGTATGTACCTTTAAGGATAATATGAAAACAATCCAATCTGGTTGACATAATATGGGCGTTAAGGACTTAACAGCCAATATTACAAAATGTTTCTTAAATTATTTTTCTCGTTTCAGGAATCTTGGATGGCACACAAATTCACAACACTTCGAAAACCTTTCTGCAAAGTTTCGATAAGGCCGTACGTCTTCGTCAACTAAATCAGAAACACAAATTAAGTTTAACCCAGCAAGGGGCAGAGGATTTCTTTGAATTAAACATGCTGCCTGGCCCAAGAGCTCAGAGTGCTCTATCTATATCGGAGTTTTCTAACCAAAAACCGAAGAGTAAGTAATTATTATCTTAATATGTTAATATTGCGTTCTTTACTAATAATTAGTGACAGATTGTAGTTTAAACATTCGTCTTCTGTTTGAATTAAGCGATCTAGCTATTATGTTGTCCGATAATGAGCCTAATCGGTAAATAATAATATTTAATAATAAGTAAGAAGAGATATTAAGGTTAATGTTAACCATGAAATTCATTTCTAACAGTGACCGCCGTGGATTCTTCGTACACATTTATGCCTCGGGCGTTTTGGCGCTCGAGATCCCCAACATCGGTAGATGACGCTACACCACCATTAGAACCACCGCCTTGTCCAAAGACTCCCAAAGTTGATATAAGTGGACCACCCATCAAAGGAATATTAAAGAAACCGATGCCTATGAAATATATTTAATTTAATTCAAAATTTTTAATTGATTAAAAAATTAATTACATTATTTTGTTTACAATTTTTTGTTGCTGGTAATAATAATATGTCAATGTCAGACTTTTGATAACAGAATTGTTGAAGCTTGAAGGTTATGTTTATGATTTTGAAAATAATTAATGAAAATTGTTATGAATCTTTAATTAAAAATATAATGTCTCGTAAAATTCTTGATGCTTTTGACGTTTTGCGTGAAGAATCCTCGGGTAAGTCATAATACAAATGTTTGCTTCTACTACGAAATATGTTTTCACTGATAATAGACGGAGTTTGTCTAAAGTAACTATTATAACTGGGGGACTATGAATTTATAGGTGTGTGTGAAGTAAAGTAATAAAGATTTGACCAGTATGTGGACATGTGGATTATGCTCATAACAGTTTTAGCACTAAGAGATCTATGCCCAGCAAAGACAGTAACTGGCCAAAATGTTTTTTTTTTTATATTAGACTCCCAAACGAGCATGTACTACTAGCTCATGAACATCTGTGTCCATGTTATGGAGCAGGAGTTCCACCTGCAGCCAATCACAGATGAGTTTCCTCTCTTAAGAGATCTATGCCCAGCAATGACAGTAACTGGCCAATATGTTTTTTTTTTTATAATATTAGACTCCCAAACGAGCATGTACTACTAGCTCATGAACATCTGTGTCCATGTTATGGAGCAGGAGTTCCACCTGCAGCCAATCACAGATGAGTTTCCTCTCTTAAGGAGTAAAAACTCATAATTATGTAAATCAGTTTGCATCCCCATCCTTTCACCAAACCAATAAGTACTCCACAATCGAAATAGGTGTTGTGGTGGCAAATTCCCTCAAACCATACTGATCTTGCCTTTCAAATTAAATGAACCTTAGTACATCATAAATATTATTTTAACAGCCTTGTATCTTGGTAGTGAGGTAGCGGAAGTGGAATCCCTGGAGCCACTGGCCTTCCACGGGGAGTATGTGTCAAAGAATATCCCGGTTATCATCAGAGGTGGCTGTGCAGAGTGGCCGGCTGTGACCAAATGGAACTCTCAGTACTTCGGGTGAACTTTTTGACTGAATTAGTATAGTTCGCGCCAAACTGCTAGTCCGCTCCGAATATAGAAACGAGCCGCGTCGTAATAGCAAATTGCAGATATTAGCAAGATAAAGACATTGCGGGACCCTCCCGGCACCTATCCTCTACCCGCTCTTGCCCACTGGTACATAGCTGCATTAGTGTGCCTTTACGTTATGGAGTATATGCTAACTAACCTGCGCACAACAACTTCAGAGCGGACTAGCAGTTTGGTGCGGACTATACTTTATTAAACACATTATTCTTAGTAAATTCGCTTTGTGTCTACAATGTTCATTCTGCTACATGTGTATCCTTAAAAGTAAAATTACTTATGTTTAAAACCTTTTTTTTGTAATATTTATCTTGCTTTACTAATTGTGTGAAGAATTATTAAAAGTTTTCAAGAACTGGTAGTGCCACATCCAATAATCATTGTATGTAACATGAAATTCTAACTCTCTACTCTATCTCATTCTAACTCTATCCTCATGAAGTAACTAAGTACCAAAGTAGAAGACAATATGATGGTATAGGAATATTATAGGAAAATGGTTGCTAAAGTAAAATCCTGGTTTTATGAAATTTTACAGGGAGAGATTTGCAGACAAAAAGGTGACAGTGGCACTGACACCTAATGGCTTAGCTGATGGAATTACGAAGAACAAGGAGGGGTTGGACTACTTTGTGATGCCCTATGAAGTTGAGATGACTATGGCAGAATTTCTGGATATATTAGAAGCCAAAGAGTATGTATCTGTTCTGTATAATTAACTTTAAGGTTGTTAATAAGTTGACATAGCTACGTCCATTTGAGCAGTTCAGCTCAAATTTACGTAGCTATGTCAACTTTTACAAAATTAATTGGTAAAAAAATGGCTGTCTAGTCTTTTAAATTTGTTGATGAAATTTGAATATTTTTAGTAGTTATCATCATCATCTAAGACACTTTATCCACATCTGAGCTTAAGCTTCTCCAGATGATTCTTCCAGCCTCGTCTTTTCTTGCCTGTCTACTTTTATTTTTATTTTGAAGATAGTAGAACCCTTTATGGTTCTACTCCCGCGGCACCACCGCCACACCTATTTATACCTAATAACAGCAATGTTAGGCGCTGCTGTGTTCCGGTTTGAAGGGTATGGTAAGGGAGACAAACTTTTCTGAGGCGTTCCAGCTTAGTCCGTCGGGATCGCGGACGAGTGCTACAAGCGTACCCGTGGTCCCGACAAAAGGCGTCCATAGGAACACCGTGGGGTTTTAGCCGGTAGGAGTCCGGCATATCAGATGAGAGGAACCACGAAAAAAAAAGGGGGTAGCGGCGCATCTGTGTCCGACCTCAGGTAGTAATATCTAATCTTTTCTGGGGTTGATTACAGATGTCCATAGGCGGCAGTAGCCACTTACCATCAGATGGACTGCATGCTCATCTGCTACTCCTTTATTATAAAAAAAAAATCTTACAGAGTTCAGGTCCTGTTCTACCTTTGATCAACTGTTGTTAATCGAAGTGTTAATTCTACTCCATCTCCTGAGTTTTTGCCTTCCATGATTTTTTTAACCAGCCAATTAATAAACTGTTCAGTTGTAGAGGTATTTATCAAGATGTTTTGAGTAAAATTGATATAGTAATTATATTTTAGAGATAACATGATACCCTACATTCAACGTCAAAATTCCAATTTGACAGAAGATTTTGCCGAGCTCCTAGAAGATGTGTTGCCTGAAGTGCCTTTTGCGAGTGCAGCATTTAACAAGAGTCCTGATGCTGTTAACTTTTGGATGGGTGACGAGAGGGCTGTTACTTCAAGTAAGTTTTATAATCAATCTCATAATAATTAGAGTAATGGATGACCATAATTGCACTGCTACCCCTAAGGACTAAGTTGAAATGTCTTGGATGTCTACATTATCGGACTCTTTAATCAAGAACACAGCAGCAGCACTTAACACTGTTGTTATTATGCTGAAATAGGTATTGGGTGTAACTCCTCAAATGTAAGTTAGCTAGCATTCACCCCTCTTTCACCAAAACGCAAGGAGTGCTTCATCATTTAGTTGTGGTGGTATATCCTAGTTCAAACCTTACAGTTTCTATTTTAGGTGGTAGAACTCTTTATGGTGCAACTCCGGCTGCACCATTGCCACATTTTTACCTTATAACAGCAGTGTTAAGCACTACTGTGTTTTGGTTTGAAGGGTGTGGTAAGGGAGACACATTTTGCAGAGGCGCTCCAGCTTACTCCTCAGACATAGTGGCGCATCTGTAGTCGACTGTACGTTCATCTGCTACTCCTATATTATATTAAAAAAAAAACACTACAAATTTTTTATTTTGTTTCTTTCAGTGCATAAGGACCCATATGAAAACATCTACTGTGTTATAGACGGTTATAAGGAATTCATCCTGATACCTCCCACTGATTTACCCTATGTACCCTATGAGAGGTATCCTCAGGCTGAGTTTAAAAGGATACAGGATAATTGGGAAATAGTTCCAGTGGAAGAAAAAGTTGGTGATAGTGAAGATGGGAGGAGTGAAATAGAAAATGATGCTGGGTTACCATGGATTTGTATTGGTGAGTATACTTTAAAGGATTTCTGCTTCTTACAGAAATTATGTAAGGGTTCCCGCCTAAATGTACGAGTGCAAATTTTGCCGAATCCTTAAATTACATTTGAATCAGCCATAAGTTTTAGAGTAGCCTGATGGTAAGCTAATGCCGCCCATGCATATCTATAATCAACCCCAGATAAGATTGGATTCCTATCTGACGTCGGCCATAGATGCGCTGCTACCCCTGAGGAGGAGGAAAAATATGTCTCCCTGACCAGTTCAATATTTTTGCAAATTATTTCCATAGTTTATTTTGCGCAAACAAATAGTTATCCTCAATTATACTTTCTCGAGCTTCTCCTACCATCGAGCTTTATAAGAAATGGGATTTGCTAACAGTTCGTCAAATCTTTATCCTTAATACCATACTCAGACAGCATTCCCAGCTGGTATATGACCCAGATTTAGTAAGATTCAAACGCAGAAAAGGAGACGTTGCACCTACTAAATTATTCCGCACTAGCCGATCCCGCAACTTCTTTTGTTATCTTGGCCCCTTTCTATACAATCTTCTAAATTCAAAACTCAATTTTTACCCACAAAATTCTAATAAATGTAAAAAAATCGTTACTAGTTACTTAAAAACTCTCTCCTACTAAGAAACTGAAAATCTTCTACATACCATAATTTAATGTGATCTTCTTTCTCCTATTAGCAAGAGACTTTCATTTATCTCATAATTTCTTATTCCTTACGCTTAATTCACGTACTTTAATGTAAAATCCATCCATACATGCACTGTTAAATGCACAAAAACCGACACACACACCCGCACACACATTCTACCATATATGTAAACATACCCATCACACCCATCATACACCCATTCATACACTCACACGCTTACATGTACACGTACACACACATATGCACTTCTACACACACGTCTACTTGCATTCACACAAATGTTTATTATTTAGTCTTCCGCGGGAGGGCACTGGTGACCTGTAATTCAGGTATTTTTTACCTACAATAGGCACCAGTCTCTCACTACGTAAGGTTTAAAATATTCATATGTTGTAATCATGCAATTTAACATAAGACCTTTTTGTGAGAGAAATAAACTATTTTCATTTTCATTTCTCTTTAGATCCTCTCAATCCCAACCTATCCGAGTATCCGGAATTCGAAAAGGCACACAGATACAAAATCCGGCTTAACAAGGGCGATTGTCTATACCTGCCTAGTCTATGGTTCCATCACGTGACACAGAGCCACGGCTGCATAGCTGTCAACTATTGGTACGACATGGAGTTTGACATTAAATATTGTTATTTTAAAATGCTTGAAAAACTATGTAATAAATACTGAGTGATAAATAAATTATATGCATTATTAAATAAATATGATATTATCATAAGACATTGTATATTGGTTTCTATGAAATAAAATATTTAAAAAGTGAAATGTTTATTTCGTGATTTATTTCATGCATCAATCATTGAAGGAATTCCCCAACAAAGACAATATAGAACTAGACAATTTATAAAATTTATATGCGCAGTTGTAGAAAGACTTCTATAAGTCTGCAATTTCATGTTCTGAAATAAAAAAAAAATCGAAGTAAAGCAAGTAAATCGAAGTTATTTATGAGTTTAAGTTTAGAATTAATGCTTCTAATAATTTAGAGTTTCTGTCATTAAAGATTATATTCATCCGAATAAACGATTTCTAAGGACAGTTAAATATTGAGTATAGACATGACCTTGACGTTGCTACAAATGAATGTGGGGACCACACACTCAGTGTTAGTCTAAAGACAATGACCTGATCCGTTCATTGATTAGTTTATTGGTCGTATTTTTTATTTATTCTTTACTTGGTTACTCCTTTGCCCATCGCGTTCAGCGACACGCAGCGGTCGCCGCGTCGCACTGTCCCCCCCGCCCCGCTCACCATCAGGTCCGGGTACACGTTGACGCGGGGCGCGCGCGTCACGTTCTTGCAGACGCCGCGCGGCGAGCACACGCCCACCGTGTTCAGCGACACGCAGTAGTCGCCGGGGACCCAGGCTCGCAACGCCGCCGTCTTGCACTCTTTGTCCTTGCACAGGCTTAGCGTTATGTTTGCTGAAAAAATAATCAATTGATTAGTCAATAGACGGCAGTTTATGTAGATCTCGACCGAGGTATGAGGCTAAACAAAGTCTGGCGTGACCGAAAGTTGGATGGATGATGCCACTAGTCACCCATCCAACTTCATACTTGGAGGAGACCTACCATTATATTTATATTATATTTAGGCCTTTCCAAGTCGAACACAGCTTAAAAAATACTAAACTACAGTTCATTATTTATATAATTTTATGTGTGTGTGTCTATTACTCACGTCCCATATATTCATCATTGGGCCAGTCATCTGGCAACATGTTGACCGCCATGGCTTCCCGCGCAGCTATTTCCGCGCCAACGCACTGATCTCGCCGCTTATTGGCATTATTAATCTGGCAACACACGCCGCATCTGTGTGCTCGGCCGACCAGACCACCCTGGGTTGCAAGATTAAACAATATTTTACTAAAACAGTAGCATCCTCCATGACTCAAGATGCATCACCGCTATAACGTTTCTCAATTTTCAACATCAGTTTCAAAATCATCAATTTGAAGGGTGTGGTAAAGGAAAGACACTTATTACGAGGCATCTACTCGTCTATTAGTCATATACTACTTCTGGTAGGAGCTCAATTCTATGTATCGTTGATTACAGATGGTTGGCAATTATAAATTACCAGCACGGCTACTCATTTGCAACTTCAAATTACAAAAAGCTTGCTTGAATCACGCTATTGAAGTTTTCTAAACATTTTGTATATGTACAAACTCCGTGCTAAGATCACCAGAGTTAGCCTTGTCAAGTATATCCCCCTAAAAAGTGGTAGTATCACCGAAATTTTTCCACATGTATTAACCAAAACACATAAGTACATACGGGCCCTTTCTTCAAACAGCTGCACTCCCTCAGCCCTAGTATAGCGCACTCTGCTGCATGGCAGCTCCCGTCCGACAGGCACCTACCGCCGAGACCGCACCGACATTCGATTGTGTTATTACACACACACTGTTCGTCTTTCGTTGTGCAATCCTGAAACGCAATGGTGTATTGTGGAGGCGAAACGTGAGGTAAAGTCGTCCGGGGCGCAAATATAATTTTTCGATCGGGGCGCAAATTGAATTTCTCGCCCAGGGAAAATGCTGTAGAGGTCTTCCAGGGGAAAATAATCATTCCATTTAGTACAAAATAATGAAAATATTTTATTTATTAACGTTTATATTCACAACTATAAATTTGCCGCCCCACAAAAAGACCAGCAGACGTAAGCTGGCCACTGGTTTGTGGCAAATATTGCGTAATGAAAACGTTAATATTTAAGTTTCGCATTCGTTTGGAGGAATACGTAGAGCAGTAAAGCTAATAAAAGTAATTTTTTATAAACATTACTCACAAATCTTCTTTACGCTATAGACCATGTCATATTCTATAGTTATTGCATTAACAAAATTAAGCTATAGAAAAAAGATAATATTATACTTACTATTCCACTCCTGGAAATGTTTGCGTACTCGCATCTCGAGTTACAGCAGAGACTTTGTGACGGGTGGCAAATCGCCGTCGGGGCCACGGAGCAACCATCCTTGTGTAGAGCCCTGTCATGATAATTGGTAAAACTTTCTATTTATTTAGCGTGTGTGTGAAGAAGAAAACTAAGTTGCATTTCGCCTTATGTAAAATACAACAACACAACAAAGCAACACTGTACTGTCACTCAAAAATGTATGACGTATAAGTGGACCGTAGGCCGTTGAAACGTTTTGAGTTACAATAATTGGATTTCACTACAAATTCTGCTGTAAATTTTTGAATTCTATTTTTTGGGTACCTACATAAAATCTAAAAACAAACCCGTCTTCAAATACGAGAGCACCGCCCGCTCTCGGCGTGCAGCAAGGGTCCCGGCGACTGCAGTGCGAGGGGAGACCACAGTCGCAAGATTCGCCCTCCTCCACAATACCTGGTACATAATAGATAACGTGGATTTTAACTGTCCGAAGTTCAGGATGTATTTGCAGCTTAAGGTGTAGATTTAAATTGACGCCCGGCGTGTAAGCTGTATTTGCCGCCCGGGGAGATGACTTTGCCGTTTCTAATTTCAATAAAATTTTGGCGTATATTAAAATCATGTGATTTAGAACCTTTGCCGTGTTCGTCCGGGGGCAGATTGCCGCTTATTCCAATACACTACCCTACCCCCTACAACAGATGTTCATGTAGGCTGTGACCACATCTAACCAAAATGCCTATTGCAACTTAAGTAACATGAAAAATTCTTTGAAAAATCATAATTTTCACCATTCCCACAATAAGGCCTGTCCTCCTCAATCAAGCAGTAGCTCATGCTGCTCAACGTTGCCGCGATGAGTCGTTTGCTGCAAATCGAGAACTCGAACTGATGGGTGGAGGTGGACGTCGATGATTGGGAACCCATGAGGTACCCATGGCACTCTGGGTTCGGGAAGTTGTCGTCGTGATGGGCGCCGAAACTGTGTCCTAGTTGAAATTGGGATGTATCAAGAAATGCTTTATCGCCTTGCCAAACTGTGTGACTTATTAGATATATGTTACTCTATCTATCGTACATGCAACAATCAAACTTTGAAAGTCTAATGCTGGGGTAAGCAGTAATTAGGTATGTTTCTTCTCATCTCAAAATAAGAATATTAAATAAGATGTTCAATAAAGTTTGATGAGCATGGGATGAAACTGAAATCGTACTTACAACGTTCAGTAAGTTCTTCGTAGTTCGTACTAAGTCTATTAGGAAGAATCCTAAGCAGAATTAGAGTGGGAACTCGTAATTGGTACGCAATTCCGAGTTTCCTTTTTATCTAATTCGGATATAAATCCATCAATATAACGCCAAAAAGGTAGTATTTAAATTTGCAGCCTGTACAATATTCATTTAACTTGGCTCAGGATACAATTAGTAATACAATTATACAACGAGTAATACAATTTTCTATTCTACGTCGACCACACAATTAGGTCTAGTGTCGGTAGTATTCTATCGGGATTTTGTTAAATAGGTAATCTTTTCCCAATCTCATCCATTTCATGCGCGAGCGTCAACGCGGCGATCCGCTCGGGCATTAAACATCTTGTGGAGGATCGCCATGAGTCCAGCTGGTGCGAATGGAACTCGACCCTTCTACGAGTGTTGCGATGAAGGAATAGTGACGTAGGCACTAGAACAAATAGTTCTTTAGAATACTCACCATTGTAAAGTCTGTCGAACACGCCGACATGCAAACTATTTGGATACGAATTTTTGCTGTTTTGTTATCCTCCTCAATCTCACCTATCTCGTGCGCGAACGCGAGCGTGTTGAAGGAGTCCCCGTACGTGCTCATACCACCACCCAGGAACGTGAAACTATATGCTGGATACGAAGTTTTTGTTGCTTCGTTAAACAGTCAATGGTCCCAATCTCACCCATCTCGTGTGTGAGTGTCAATGCGGCGATCCACTCGGGCACCCTCTCCCGCTCGTCATCAGTACTCACCCATCTCGTGCGCGAGTGTCAACGCGGCGATCCGCTCGGGCACCCTCTCCCGCTCGTCATCAGTACTCACCCATCTCGTGCGCGAGTGTCAACGCGGCGATCCGCTCGGGCACCCTCTCCCGCTCGTCATCAGTACTCACCCATCTCGTGCGCGAGCGTCAACGCGGCGATCCGCTCGGGCACCCTCTCCCGCTCGTCATCAGTACTCACCCATCTCGTGCGCGAGTGTCAACGCGGCGATCCGCTCGGGCACCCTCTCCCGCTCGTCATCAGTACTCACCCATCTCGTGCGCGAGCGTCAACGCGGCGATCCGCTCGGGCACCCTCTCCCGCTCGTCATCAGTACTCACCCATCTCGTGCGCGAGCGTCAACGCGGCGATCCGCTCGGGCACCCTCTCCCGCTCGTCATCAGTACTCACCCATCTCGTGCGCGAGCGTCAAGGCGGCGATCCGCTCGGGCACCCTCTCCCGCTCGTCATCAGTACTCACCCATCTCGTGCGCGAGCGTCAAGGCGGCGATCCGCTCGGGCACCCTCTCCCGCTCGTCGTCGGTGGCGTGCGCGAGCGCGAGCGTGTTGAACGAGCGTCCGTACGCGCGGCGGTCGCACAGCCCGCCCGCCGCGCCGCCCATGCCACCGCCAAGGGATGTAAAACTGTATGTATATCGATATATTAATTTGCAAACCCGCCAACTCCACTATTTTTCATTTTTTTTTATTTATTTTGATTTTGTTCAATGCCATTTATTATCAAAATAAATAAAAAAAAAACATTTTGACAATAAGTGGAGTTGGCTGATTTCGTTCAACGCCATTCATTATCAAAATAAATAAATAAAAAAACATTTTGACAAAAAGTGGAGTTGGTTGATTTCGTTCAACGCCATTCACTATCAAAATAAATAAAAAAAAATTAAAATAGATATCTCACCGCCTTGTAATTAATTGAAGGAAGCCATTAAATGGCGTAAACGGCTGACAATTACGTCAGCCATTTAATGGCTGTCATGGTGTAATTTACGCGGAACAATGCCGACGAGCGCAGTTGAGTGGTGCAAAAACACGAAATCGAAGAAAAAGTGCGGAGAAGTGTCGTTTCATTCGTAAATGATCTAAAAACTACATTTTTTTCAATATTTTACAAACACGGTAGGTAGTACTATGCTGATTTTATTTTGCTGCTCCCATAACATACTGACCTTAATCCAAGAGTCCGGTTATAGAACGCATGTCCTGAGAAGGCAACGCCCAAACACACTTCAGAGAGCCGTCGTAGCCTCGCGAATCGCATCAGGTAGGTCCGACCGTCAATAGCGTTCTCCTTGAGCAAGTCTCCGAATACTCTTGTGTTGGTTTCATTTGAGGTAAGCACTAGGATGTATTTCACTGAAAAACCTGATGAAACGTAAAATTGAAGAATGAGGATGCAATCCAACTGAAGACGAGTGAATGTCGGACGCTTGTAGACATTTTAATTGGTTTTGAACAAGATTGGTACTGGAAAGTTGGTTACAGGTACTTTGCTCCGCCTGCTGAAGAAGGACGCCTTATATAAGCATATCTTGTTAACACACTTAAAATTAGAACACACAAGCGTTTAATACTGTTTATTCGGAAGATATAGATGTTGCTGTGCTGCTCCGGAGACAAATCACGTGACCTTACCTTTACCTTATACCAGCTGTGTAAAGTTGACTACACTCTGATTTGAAGATTGAAATAAGTGAAATACAAAACTCTAAAAATGAAAGAAAACAATTTAATTCTACTTTAGCGACGCATCGATGACTTTAAGTAAAAATACCGACTTCCCTGTTTGTTTCTATAACATAAAAATACCAATCTTACCAATATTATCAGGAATACCATCTTCATTGAAATCAGCATTCCTGAATATGATATCCGCCTGCGCAACAGCGTGGATCATCCTACGTACTACGTGGTTCAAGCTGGAGTTGGCGTCTCTCTCGAAAAACTCCTTATCAGCGAGAAGAAGCAGGTCACATATCCTGGCTCTAGCGATGCCAGATTTGCTGGTATAACCCTCGATGTTGAAGGGTAGCTTTTCCATGTGACTGTGTAGTGGACCGCGCTGAAAATAAACGATTGCATGAGGAATGGGGCTAAGAGAACTATATAACATGATATTAATATATAAGTAGAAAGCTTAGGTTCCTGTCGTTTGTGTATATAGTTGCTGCTTGAATAAGATAAACCTAAATTATAAGTTTAGATTCCTACCTGAAATCGCCTGAGGACTAAGCTGGAGCCTTGGAAAAGTATGTCTCCCTTACCACACCCTTCAAACCAGAACACAGCAGCACTTAACGCTGCTGTTATGAGGCAGAAATAGGTGTGGCGGTGGTGCCGTTGGAGCTGAACCACAAAGGGTTCTACCACCTTCAAAATGGTTTGGTATTAGAGTCTAGGGGTCCTCCGAATATAGAAATAAGTCGCGTCGCAATACTAAATTGTAGATATTAGCGGGACTAAGACCCGCGGGGTCCTTCCAGCACACCTCCGCTGCCCGCTCTCGCACATTAGTGTGCCCTTACGTTGCTACGGAGTATATGATTGTAGTTGTGTTCGATCGCATTGGCTCTCTGACTGACGTAACAACTTCAGAGCGGACTAGAAGTTTGGCGCGGACTATATGGTATTACAAGGTGTAACGTTAAGTCCATCATCACCTGATCACCTGGGCATGGTCGCGGCGCGGTCGCACCGGGGCGGCCATGTTGTCGTTTTCGAAAGCGCCAAAATACTTGCTTAGGTCGTCCTTGCCGTAAGGATCGGCGTGGAGTGTGCGGTTACCTAGTGAAATACGAAGTGGTAAAATCCATTATAAAATAAAATAAAAATAAAATTCTATTGACATTTATTTTTATAGGTATTTTTTTCCCTCATATTTCGTAATATTTATACAGAAAATAATACAAAATTTCGACCTTCTACTGCAGAAGTCCAGTGCTATAATTTGAAGACTTGCTTCTGGCTTTTCGCATATCGTGCGTTGTTGTCAGATTGTTGTAAAAAAATGTATTACTTTTGAATTACTAGCTTTGAAGGTAAAAATAACAATATAAAGAATGAATAGATAATATTTCTAATAAATTTCTAAGTTTTAACATAGCTCAAATAATCTCAAAATATAGATGACTGCCTAACCATGTATCGAACCTAAAAGCTTAATCCCAGAATGTTCCTATATACGAAAAGTCTTGTACATACCCAAATGCAAAACACCATAAAAATGATGATCATCCCCGATATAACCCTCAGCAGAACCGGCTGAAGGATCTTCCAGAGGGTACCCGAATGCCATGGTCACTTCGGAAAGAGGGAATGCTTGGATAGAGTGCAGATCTTCTTCTGGATCAGGGTTGAGGAGAAGCGCTGATTGATGGGTGGTAAGAGTGGATGACCCTGGAACATGGGTTCATTCATGGAGGATGGTTAGGTGTCCATATGTATGTATACATATATAGTTGATATAATTGACTATTATTCTTTAAACATATTATTTAATTCAGCAAACTCAGCAACCTACATTCCACAGTTATCAGTTGAAAATATTTTTTCATCTTTTTGTTAGGGTCACCGGTGGAGTACGTAATATAATCATCATTATCAATCTTGTATATCGAGTTCCTAAATTATATGCGTGGCCACTGCCGTATGCAGTCAGTTACAACCGCACACTACTGCATGCAGTTCAACTTATTGACTCGTATCTTTAATTTCTTAATATTTACCACAAGCATGAAGCTGTTCTTATGAGGAAGCCCTGAGGCTAAAATTACCATGTTAACTTAATTGTTAAAATTGATAGACGTTATATATTGGACAAATTCATAGTAATGCTGAAAGTCTAAATAATGTTCTAACTAGCCTATGTTATGTACTTTACTAATCTTAAATGTTTTAGTAAATCTTATCCTAATCCTATATGCGCATATATGACCAAATATAATTTTATTTATGTATATCTATACTAATATTATAAAGAAGAAAACTTTGTTTGTTTGTTTGATTGTAATGAATAGGCTCAAAAACTACTGGACCGATTTTAAAAATTCTTTCACCATTCGAAAGCTACATTATCCACGAGTAACATAGGCTATATTTTATATGAAATATATTTGATAAATAGATTTTGAGGCGGTACAAAGTTTTCCGGGTCAGCTAGTGTAATATAATTTTATGAATTTGCTTCTGGAAAGAAATGCGACGAATTTTCTAGATGCGGTAAGGTCTACTTAAGATGCGTTTACTATATCTTGCGTACTTTACTAGTAATTACCTACGTGTTGTTTATTTTTTCCATTTCTAAAACAAACATTTGTCCTACGACTGCAAGTAATAAACAGGGTTAGGTACGCAAAACCTGTCCGCTAACTATTAGTTTAAGTAACACGAGATAATGACCATATGGATTTGAACACCGTTAGATTTTAAATCGTAAATCATGTCTCATTATGGTAAAACAAATATGACATTACTAGTTTCTGCATTGACTTCGAAAGAAGCCGTTTTTTATGGAATTTTTATGGAGTTTTGAGGGAGGACATAAGTTTTAGAACCTAGTTTTTAAAGAGATTTTGTTGTTCTAATTTGAAATGTGGCGTAAGCCTGTTAACGTAACAAATTACATACAAATGTAAGCGTAACATATTAAATACTATTTTTTTGCGTTAAAAAAACTATGATAGCCTAATGGCTGAAGCACAACGGTGGTAGAACCCTTTGTGGTTCGACTCCGGCGGCACTACCGCCACACCTATTTCTACCTAATAACAGCAGTGTTAAGCGCTGCTGTGTTCCGGTTTGAAGGGTGTGGTAAGGGAGACAGACTTTTCCGAGGCGTTCCAGCTTAGTCCTCAGGGGTAGCGGCGCATCTGTGGCCGACCTCAGGTAGGAATATCTAATCCTATCTGGGGTTGATTACAGATGTCCATGGGCGGCAGTAGCCACTTACCATCAGGTGGACTGCATGCTCGTCTGCTACTCTTATATTATAAAAAAAAAAAAAAAAAAAAAACAACATCTCTATCGAGGGGTCCGAGGTTTAAATCCCAGGCCTCTAACTTTTCAAAGTTATGTGTAAATTAGACATTAATTCTCATTTGATTTATCGGTGAAGGAAAACGTCGCGAGGAAACCTGAATACCTGAGATCTTATAAAAAATATAAAAAAAAAAAGTGTGTGTGTGTCAGCTACGACGCACGATTGGAGTTTACTCCTTACGAATGATAATTATGATATATATCAAATAGAAAAAAGGGTAGGTAAATGAACGCATCTGCTAAAATGATAAGAGAAACAAACATATATCTGTAATTATTCGGATTATTTATATTACTTCAATAATGCGTATTACATAAAGTATGTTACAAAATAATATAAAATAGCGCCATCTAGTGGCAAGTTTTATAAATTGTAAGTTTGCAAGTTTATCAATCTATGTATTTTGGTTCCAAATATTATAATGGTAACTTAATATAATTGTTTATATTAAAGTAAATTTTAATATAATATAATTATTTATATTTAAAACAATGTTAAACGTTTTATAACTTAAAACTTAATAATTATAATTTCTTTGCCATCTATAAAATATCCTTGTTGCAATTTACGGATGAAATTTATATGAGACTCAATAAACATGTTATTATATGTAATTTGGATTGTTTCTGAATGTTTTATAATTCTAGAATTCATTTAAAACGTATTGCTAATTTTATATAACTTATTTTGAACATAATTCATTAGCAATAATTCTGTAATAAATATTAAATAATACTGTTTTGATTTTGCCCGTTTATCGTTGATAGATGGTGCTGATCAATAATGCATCCATTTTTATAAGTTAAATTAATATATCAGTAACTTACAAAAGCCTCTTTATGTTAAAAACTTATTTTGCTAATATTATATCTTATTCAATTGCTTACTGATTTTATATGTTACTCTTCTTTAAAAACGTTCATAAAAGATTGTTAATCATATTATGGCGCCAATGTTCATATTTTTCACAGTGTTTATAAATGATCAAACCTATAACTTAATTTATGCAAAAATGTAAACAAATTAGTTAATGACGTTTTAATGTTTTATATATTGCTAATTATTTTTATTGTAATAATTACTTTCATATGGGATTTGAACTTACTGTATTTTAAATTAATAAAAGCACTCTTGATTCATATTTTGGTTTCCGTTACGCCTCAACTTTTCGTGTTACACTTGATTTTACTCCTCATAAAATTTCCGTACCGGGCCTTATAACTCAAATCGTTTCTTAAGGAGTAAACTCCAATAAACTCCAAAAAGATCTTACAAAAAAGCTCTTGGTGTACTATGGCCTAATCCTTCTCATTCTGAGAGGGGACCCGTGCCCAGCAGTGGGACAATAATGGGTTGATGATGATTTTGCGTTTAAGCTACATTAGGGCCAGCAACTTAGGCAGTTTTCCCGTCGTGTAGGGTTAGTTACAAAATCTTTAGTAGTTACAAATGAATCTATATATATATAAGAGATTTCCACGTATATAGTCACTCATCACGATATCTCTGGAACCATTAGAGCTAAAGACTTGAAATTTGGTAGGAATATTCTTTTCACCGAGTAGAGGTCAGCTAAGAACGGATTTTACGAAATTCCACCCCCAAGAGGGGTTGTGGGGGTGTTGATTAAAAAAAATTCACATTTTAAAACTACAGCTCTTATAGGTATGAAACTTAGTCAGGATATTCTTTTTGGCATGTTTGAATTTACTAAAAACTAATTTTATGATATTCCACCCCCAGAGGGGAGTGCGGGGGCGTTGAAAATTAAAAAACAAAATTATCTTCCAATCTATCGCTTTTAAAACTCTGAAACTTGACCAAAAAATTTTATGAAATATAGCTTCATTTTATAATGTAGATGCGCACTAAGAACGGATTTTTTTATATTCCACTGTTAAGGGGGTTAAATGGGGGTTGGAAGTTAATATGAAAGTCCGTCAGTTTTAAAGCAAACTAGATGAAAATTGGTATTTAGCTTTCTGATTTAAAGTAATAAAAATCTAATCTAAGGGTTTTTCCAAAATCAACCCTAAAGGTGGTTAAATAGGGGTTGACAGGTTATTTTAAATTTTGCCATTTTGGAAGCCAGCACTATGAAAGTTAGCCATTGCTTTGCTGGTTAGATATAAAATAACTTTAGTTCTACCGTTTTTGGAAAATCAACCCCTATGTGGGTTAAATAAGGGTTGTAAGTTTGTATAGAATTCCCCCAGTTTTGATGTAAACGCTATCAAAATCGGTATTTAGGTTTTCGATTAAAAATAATTAAATACTTATTTCACCATTTTTGGAAAATCAACCCTTAAGTTGGTAAAATAAGGGTTAACAGCTTATTTTAAAATTTGCCAATTTGAAAGCCAGCACTATGAAAGTTAGCTATTGCCTTAATGGTTAGATATAGTAAAACTTTAATTCTATCGTTTTTGGAAAATCAACCCTTATTTAGATTAAATAAGGATTGTAAGTTTGTATGAAAGTCCCCCAGTTTTAATGTAAACTGTACGAAAATCGGTATTTGGGTTTTCGATAGAAAATAATTAAACACCTTTTTCATTGATTTTGGAAAATCATCCCTCAAGGTCGTTAAATGGGGGTTGGAATTTTATTTCAAACTCCGTTAATTCGGAAGCAAGGACTATAAAAACTTGCATTTGGCTTTCCTGTTGGAAATAATAGAACTTTTTTAACACCATTTATGGAAAATCTATCCTCAAGAGGGTAAAATAGGGGTTGTAAGTTTGTATGAAAGTCCACCAGTTTTGAAGTAAACTGTATAAAAATCGGTATTTGGGTTTTCGATAGAAAATAATTAAACACCTATACCATTATTTTTGGAAAATCATCCCTTAAGGTCGTTAAATGGGGGTTGGAATTTTATTTCAAACTCCGTTAATTCGGGAGCGACCACTATGAAAAATTATCATTACAATCAATGAAGCATCTGAGTCACGGTTTTTTTTAGATTTTTAGATCAACCCTTAAGACTGCTATAGAAGGGTGTATGCATTATGCCTTTCTGTTTACACATCTGTTTCAGCATTTCAGCAACTCAACAATCAACCACCATTAGGGTACTATTTTTTTTTATACTATAGAAGTAGAAGACGAGCATGCAGTCCACCTGATGGTAAGTGGCTACTGCCGCCCATGGACATTTGTAATCAACCCCAGATAGGATTAGATATTCCTACCTGAAGTCAGCCACAGATGCGCCGCTACCCCTGAGGACTAAGTTGGAACGCCTCGGAAAAGTCTGTCTCCCTTACCACACCCTTAAAAACGGAACACAGCAGCGCCTAACACTGCTGTTATTAGGTAGAAATAGGTGTGGCGGTGGTGCCGCCGGAGTCGAACCACAAAGGGTTCTACCACCTTTAGAAACCTATAAGTAAAGGAAGATTCTTTAAAAACCGTTGTTGAAGTTACTTCCTTTGGCGTGTCTGGGAAAAGAACAGAGTGCAGAGAGGTTTAGTGTAGGGTGAAATTCCACGGGCCATCGTAACATATATTTTTAACATGGGAATGTATTACGCGTGTTGAAGTGCACATCGACGGTTTTTTAGGGTTCCGTACATAAAGGATAAAAACGGAACTCTATTACTAAGACTTCACTGTCTGTCCGTCTGTCCGTGTGTCACAGGGCTCTATCTCTGGAACCGTAATAGATAGACATTTGAAATTCTTACAGAGGATGCATAACGGTGGCCGCTATAACAACAAATACTAAAAATAAAAAAGTTGAAAACAAAAAGGGGTCCCCATACAACAAACTGCTATTCGATATTTTTCCAACTAACTTTTAAACCGTTAGAGGTAGACAGTTGAAATTTTCACAAAATGTGTAAATAAAAATTTTAGTTGTACAGAGGTAAAAGAAGTGTTATATGTATATATACGGGAATCTTTTAGGTTCGAAGTTAGAAACGTAAAATTTCAGATAACGTCTATTCAGACAAATACACGACAACGTGGACGGGTGCAAATTTCATATATGATAATGCGTAATTTTGGTATACTGATTAGGTACATCGCAACTACTTTGGACACACTGCGTGCCAACATTTTGTCCTGCCGTGGGGTATGGTTGTGGTTATGCGTGGATTAGTGATGGTTATGTGATAGACACATAGACCTTGGATTAAAATTTTTGGGCTAGAACAGGGCTACAGTATCCCCTGCCTGTCGTACGAGACTAAAGGGGGACTTCGGGAGTTGCGGGCAGCAAGAATGGGAGCTCTAACCGCCCAGCCAGCTACCCTGGAAAGAACCACTGTATGTAAGGCCGCATATAACATGGACGGTTCCTATGGAATAGAGTAAATAATAATTATTGTATCCTACATGAAACTTATATGTTTAAGAAAGTTTCATTACAGTCCACTAATTAGAATTTTAGCGTATGTTTCTGAAGAAAGCTTGACCAATTTAGTTACACAGTGAAGAAAAAAAGCTTTTATTAATTAAATATTAATGCTATTTTATCGTTAAAATTGTTAAAGGTACAAATTTACGATTACAGTTACGAGTATTTGTCTGTTATATCTTTTTTTTTTTACGCGGGCGAAGCCGCGGGTTCTGCTAGTGATGTAATAAAGAAGATAAAACTGAAAAACAGAAGTGGATTGACGATAGAACAAGATATATTCTTAGTCCAAGTCTTACCAATGGGTCTCAGTTTGAGGCATAGTAAATGGGTCTCTCTCCCGAATTTCGCACCCACGATCATATGGTCATGGGTTCCACATGTCTTGCGTCGAATTTGGGAATGTTCTAGAGCAAGGCACGCTATCAACAAAACCAGAACACAGTATACGAACTGGATCATTATACAATTTTGAATTTGAATTTAACGAAAGTATTGACTATGTTACGCCATGGGCTGTCAGTTTGACACTGATCTAAGCTTAGGTTCTTCTATTTTTTTGATAAGAAAAGAGAAAAGTAAATAATACTGTCATAAAACTCTTCATAAAAAAAATTATGAAGAGTTTCCATACATAGGTTGCACGTACTTAAGATGATATGAGTAGGTCGAAAAATTAAAAATTTTAGTAACTATAGTTTTATCTTTCAACAATCACACTTTTTACAGGCATATTTTTATTTTTATTAATTTACGTTTCGGTGGAAAGGTGACAATGTCGGTTGACTTACATATGAGGCGATTTTTAGCCGTGCAGCTGTCCACGGGCCAACCACATGTTCGTTTGGTAGTTCAGTCAAAAAATCGAATAAACATTGGTTGTTACGACAATCGATCAACATACTTATAATTATTACTCTCCAAACAATCGCCAATCAAACAATAACCTTTAATGAGCGTATGACGTATGTATCTACGAGGATGTTAACATAATCGTGTAAGACCAACTGCTTTAATTTACTTGTACCAGCGCCATTAGTGTCACTGTCCTGTCTGATTGAATATTTGCATGATATGCATGCTAATTCTATATTGATTTTAAATGATCGCTATTACGTAAGACTCATGTTAGGTTGCTTTTTATCGAGATTAAGTGATTTAGCTTATAGTGCTGTATTAAGAGAGTAATTAGACATTTGATGCTTAATCTGAGGGTCCGGGGTTCGAATCCAAACCGTTTCTGTATTTTTTCTGTATCTGTAAAAAGTGTTTCAAAATAAATTGGTAATAAACATAAAGTCAACCACGGTAGTTGATCAACTCCATATAAGATTATTATTGGAATCAGTGATGTCGGCCGCTTGATAAGGACTAACTTAGAACGTCTCGTATAAGTGTTTGACTCCTCATTAGTCCACATTCGATCGCAGCAGCGCTTAATGAAGCTTTTAGCAGTATAAATAAATAACCAGTAGGTAGTATAAAAATAGAAGTGGTCCTGGAATCGAACCATGAAGGCTTCTACCTTTTATAAGAATTTTATTTACTTTACACGAATTTTCAAAGTGGTCAAAAGAAATCATGACAAATTTTAATTAACACTGTCTCCACATATTATAATTTGTCAGCCGTTTCGTGGAATAGGAAAATTGCATTCGAATGAAACGAATAATTTAAACGAAAGTACTCTTTATTTAAATCGACGCACGTAATGTATGTCTGAGGAGGTAACGCGAAGAAACACGGCACCGCTCGCACCTCGTCGCGCGTTTTACTAATAGCGAATATTATTCATGCAGTGATAGCCTAGCGGTCGGCAACCTGAAGCCCACGGGCCACACGCGGCCCCGCGCTGTGGACCGCGGATTCCTAACCTCTCTCCTTGCGGCCTGCGGACCTACCTAGAATCTGATTTCTTGTCTAAGTTTCACGTGCCTTATTTGTCGACATATTTCAGATATTACTTGTGTGATTCTCAACGATATTTTCTTTTATTGACTAATTTCAGACACTACTTCTGAATTCAATCTGCCATTACCTTATGGCGCAAGCTAAAACTAATGTGTGCCTGCTCGCATATTTGTATTGAAAAATAGTACGAGCAGCGTCGTCTTGTAGACTATTTCTCCAAATCAGCTGCCCGCGCAAGTTTTGCACGCCCTCATGTAGTACTCTGTGGTTTCAAAAGGTTGCCGACCGCTTGCATAATGGTTGAAACTCGGTCTCTTAAACGAGGGATCCGAGATTTAAATCCCGGGCATGCATCTCTGGTTTTTCAAAGTTGTATGCGTATCTTCCCGAAACCTAGGCGTGTGGAGCTCTAATCGCTAGCTAAGTACCAACAGTTGGTACTTCGTTAGTAGTTATACCTATGAAGACACCCGTGCCCATCAGTGGGGGCAGTAGTAGGGTGACGACGATGACATGCAAAAATACTGAGAATACTCAGGTATACGGGTTACGTCGACTTACGTCACGTTGTTTTCGTGCACTCTCAAAAAATGAAGATTCATTTCTAATACTTAAATGTCTAAAGTGAAAAAGGTTAGAATTAATAAGGGACACAAAAACTGTCTTAACACTTGATAATGATCATGCAAACCATATTGCATCAACAGTGATAAGGAAAATATTATCTAAATAATCTTTTATATTTTTTTAAATATACATTTATGTAAAAATAGGTACCTCTACACAAATTATTAACAATGAGAATGTTTTAAGTGTATGTGATATACCACGGCAGTGATAGCCTAGTGGCTAAGAAACTCGGCCTCTCGATCGAGGAGTCCGAGGTTCAAATCCCAGGCACGCACCTCTGATTTTTCATTATAAATTAATTATCACTTGCTAAACGGTGAAGAAAAACATCGTGAGGAAACCTGCATACCTGAGAGATTTATAAAAAAAAATCTCAAAAGTATGTGAAGTCTACCAATTCGCACTTGGCCAGCGCGGTGGACTATGGCCTAATCCTTCTCATTCTGAGAGGAGACCCGTGCCCAGCAGTGGGACAGTAATGGGTTGCTGATGATGATGATGAAGTGTATGTAGGAAAGGAAGATGCACCGAAAGGAGATACAAGCAGTATGATTCCTGAAAACTGGGAAGGTATTGCCACACTTATTTCTAGCGTAAAGCGGTTCCTCCGTTTCGTTGGAAGGGACCGGCTTTTTAGACTTCTTGGTATAGGCGTCAATGTGCCTTTTTAATAATATACTAAAGTATTTTATAAAACTATTAGTTGCTGGTGCTCGTATGGAAACCACGTCTCGGAAAAAGGAGTACAGGACGCCCGCCGACCAGGTGGACAGATGACCTGAAGCGGACGGCGGGGAACCGCTGGATTGAGACGGCTCAAGACTGGTCAAAGTGGTGCAGATTAGAGGAGGCCAATGTCCAGCAGTGGACTCTTAAAGGCTGATGGATGACTAGCTACCGGAGTAGCTGACGGGCATGCAGTCCACCTGGTGGTAAGTGGATACTGCTGCTCCGGGGCATCTGTAATAATCTTCAATAACATACCATCTGGTGGACTGCATGCTTATATGCTTTTTTAATCTTATACAAATGTACTTTGCTGTTATATAGGTCACTCTATTTGTAAGTTTCCAAAAAGCTCTGTAAAACGAAATTTCATTAAATTGGATTAGGTCCTTGAAACCAGCAACATAAGCTTTAGACTCAGATGACTTAGCTTGAACGCCTCGTGCGAGTATGTTTTCCTTACTGCCCTTGTAAGCCAGATAACAGCAGAGCTCTTATTGCTTTTAAAGATAAAATGGGTGTGGATCCTAACTTTTTTATTTTAAATAAAAACTAATAAACTAGCAAGCAGTCTATCTAAACTTTAACGATATTATTTTATGGACATCTTTAGTCTACTCATAGATTAGTAAAGATTACTCACTCCTAACAAGAAAATGTACCCAGTTTTGAGAATTGAAATAGTTACGTAAAAAAGTTTTGCCACGTCTCCGTGCTAAAATGTCCCTAAAATATTTGAAATAATTATTTATTTATTACGTAAATTACGCAGTATTATTTATTTATTCGTAAATTTTCTCTAAAAATGTTTTTATTTGTCAAGAACTTCGATCACTAATAAGAACTAGATACACAATCCCATACAAAAATGAACTTAAAAAGTGGCGTCAAACGTGTTTAAAAAATTCTAAGTGACAGAATCTAAAATTAATACAAAATCAACTTTATCACCATTATTTCAAGGTGTTTTTTTAAAAACTGCTTACGAAAAGCAATAAATTTTTACGACATAAGCTAGCTGTCATAAGCTACCATAAAAAATTTAACCTTATTTGAATGAAATTAAAGTCGCATTTACAAAGCAAAAAAAAAGCCATTAAATTTTACGACCGTGGTTTGTCACTTGGACAAGGGATGAGTGGAGACGAACTGTCAGTACTTTAAACGGTTATTATAAATTATCACTTAATATTTTTATTAGGTCGAAGTAATTAATTTGAATGAAGATAATTATATTTTACCTGAATGTAAGTAATAAGATAATAATAATTTATCAATGAAACTAATATATATATGCAGTCACAAAATTTATATTATAAAATAAAAATAAATCATACAAAAAGAACAATGAAGAACACAAAAAGGATTAGTTATAGTTTAAAATTAAAATATAACCAAATACAAGTAATTTAATTAAAAAATCAACAAGCTGTTTACGCCGTTGTGTCCAACGAAATATATTGCCGCCGACTAAAGAAATATGTACCAAATCAACATTTATTTCAATTATTTTTTACTCTGTAGTGACATAGAAGTCTGTTGTGTATATTTTGTTAAAAATTTTGATTTTTTTTCAACACCTATCTAAGGACACTTTGGTATTTGAGACGAATATAATGACAACTTAACTGTCGAAATTCAATATCTTTGAAGATATAGATATTGAAAAAAGACTGTGAAATATTATCGTCGAAACTCAATGAATCCGAATGTAGATCTGAATAGTGAATATATAGTGGGATATGGAGCTGGAGATTTAGTACGTTATGTAGTCAAAGCTACGAAATGTGACGCATGTGTAAGTAGTTTGTTAGCCCACGATAGATTGTTCTTTCACAATCTTATTGATGTGAAATATTTAGGCGGTCTGTTTTATTCATCTCTAGACGTTTTTGTGTTTGCAAAAAAACAGAAGTTACAATTAGGCTGTACCAGATGTGTCCTAAAAAGAATTTAGTTTCTATAATTTCCACCAAAGTATTATCATCATTTTTGGGTGATGATGTCTTTTCATCCAACTGCCACGACAATAATCATAGAATTATTACAATAAAGTCTATTGTCGAACGATACACTAAAATAAGATTGCATTACATAACCATTATTATACAAAACAAATATTTTTATAAAACAAAAAAAAACAAAAAAATAATTAAAGAAAAAAATATAAAACAATAGCGTCTCCATTCAAAATAGAACAGAGTCACCATGTTACCCGAACAAATCAAGTGGGCATGCAATAGTAATAATTGTACGCTTAGTAACAGACTTTACAATTTACATGGTTTATACATTCTGTTGATAATTTCGAAAACTTAAAAATAAATTAATTACGCACGATATAGCAGTATTTATAATTTAGTGATAGCAATTACATACTTATAATAATAATACTTACCGAAAATACGATATTCCATCCTTTTTTAACGTCCTAGACGTGTGATTTTTGCAGTTTTTAAACGAGCACTGAGGCATGTTTATTCTCCGATCGTTCAAACACTACTAACCTAAAAAAGCACCCAAATGTCAAATTGGGCGCGCTTTTCGTCGCGTCATTCTGTCGTCGCTGATTGTGTATCTAGTTCCTATTAGTGATCGAAGGTCAAGAATTAAAAAAAGAACTTACTAAAATAAGCCTTTTGTGGCTTCATTCAATATCAAGGCGGCGAAGTATCTTTACTAATCTATGAGTCTAGTCTTTTAAATAATTAGACCTGACATGGTGCTCACACTGTGAAAAGTTCTATCAATTATAATCTACTTACTGAGAAATCATTAACAACACATATCAATGGGTTAGTTCTATAGGGTTCAGGAGCCGGCCAGACTAATAAACGACTTCAAATAAGCATTGAAAATAACGCATGTTCATTCGAATAACGAATCCGGCCGTAGACGCGCGTTCCCGCGTCAATCCCGGCTGACAAAAAATATTACGTAAACAGATAAATAATATTTATTACTTTTTATTTATTACCTGTATTTTTGTGATATAAAAATAAGTTGCCTATTTTTTTGTAAAGTGTAAATTATAAAATATTAAAATGTTAAAATATACCGTGAAAAAATATTGTTCTGAAGGAAGCAAAGTCAACCAGATCATTGTGGCCAGTCTCAGTAAGTACTTATTTTATTTTTTTCAGAAAGTAAAAAAATATTTTTAACATAAATAAACAATAATTTACTGTGGTAAAATTAATTTTGTGTTATTAGAAATTACAAAACTTTTATTATTTCATGTACACTAAATAAAAATATTTTTTTTTATATTTTTATAATAATTAGTAATATCGTGTTCAGTGTTAAAGGCATAGGTAGGGACTTGAAGAATACAAAAAATATCTAAAATCTACTTGTCATTTCATTATTACAAAAATAAGTATCAAGTATGACCAGAAACAAAAACAAATATTATACAAAACTTTTTTAATATTTAAAAACACTTACCGTTTTTAGGGAAATGCAGCCATTACCCGGAAGCTATTTAACTTTATAATTGACTTCATGCAATTCTATTTTACATTTACTTTAATGTAGGATTATTTAAACGCGTCTCCATTTGCATGCAAAGGCTTGCAGTAATCCATCAATCACAAAATGGCACATTCGTATCAGCTTTCCCGCGCCGATTCTTGGAGCGCTATCTCATTCTTGAATATCAAGTGCTTTATCGAATCATTCCGTATTAATGAATAAGCTCGAAGAATACAATTTATTACATTTCCTTTTACTAATACTTATATTTAAATATAGGATTCTTTTTAACAACTGCATATAAATATGGCCTAAACAATTTCAATTTTGAGATGAACTTTAAAAAGCTTATAAAAACTTGTGAAGGAAAGCATCGTGAAGAAACTTTTTAAGGTGTGAAGTCTACAAATATGATAATGCCTTGTGCCTATCCGATTATAATCACTGCATAATCAGCGTATTAGCGTAAATAAACCAAAAATAAATTAAAGTTATGGTTACGCATAAATCAAATCGTTATAATAAGTAGTCGGCCCTTCATTACAAGTTTACACACATAATTGTATGTTTGTCGAATTACGAGTCTTCTTTTAGAAGTGGTTTAACTGGTTTTTAGAGTACTTATATTTTTTGAAGTTTAAGGTCATAATAGGTAATTTTAGTTATATATTCATTAATGGTTTCAACTCCTCAGTTTTTGGGCACATCTTTTTCTAATGCTTATCAACTTATTATTATATTACGTTATTGTCGTTATTGTCCCACTGCTGGGCCCGTGCCCAACAAATATTTGATAAAACTTTTTAACACTTAAAAACACTCAACTCAATTCTAATTCTGAAAAGAGATCCGTATCTCTTCTAATTAGAATTATTTATTAAATACTCATGACTGTGATGAATAAGATATTAAAGGTGGTAGAGCCAATATGGTTTTACTAGGGAGGTAAAACTCCCACAACAATTTTGTAACTTGTAGTAGTTCTGCATTTCGGTGGGAGGGTGTGGATGACGGCTGCCTTATATATAAGACGACTAATGCCGGCTGACTTATAATATATAAGACAACTATATTAGTGTCCAGGAATGGAAATACATCTGTGATTGTCTTCAGGAAGATCTTATTCTCTTTAGAGTTGGTCGCAGATGTCTATTGGTGGCAGTGGACCATTTAAGTTACGTGACGTAAGTAAGGTGGTGGTTGCCATGGTTGTAGTTGGCCTGCAAGCTCGTCTGCTATTCCAATCTTATAAAAATACCGTCTAATTACTAAGGCCTCGTGTCGACCAAGCCCCGATGGTAAATCACCACCACAGACCTGTATTTGTATTTTAGATACAAATCTCTGACGTCCACGCTTCTATTTTATCTATGTTATTTATAGGGCCTTAATTTTAATTAACTGGTTACATGTCATAAACCAAATCAACTTTGTTAATTGACCATATGTTAAAAATAAAAAACGAGGTAAACCCGTCCTTTAAATTTTTTATTGATGTTATAAAAGCTTAAAGATGTTCACTATTCTAAATACCAAACAAAAAAAATTTTAAAATACATTTTTTTGTAATAAGCTTGCAGTCCACCTGATGGTAAGTGGCTACTGCCGCCCATGGACATCTGTAATCAAATCCAAATATCGTATTCCTACCTGAGGTCGGCCACAGATGCGCCGCTAACCCTGAGGACTAAGCTGAAACGTCTCGGAAAAGTATGTCTCCTTTACCCTTCAAACCAGAAAACAGCAGCGCTTAACGCTGCTGTTACGAGGCAAAAATATGTGTACAGGTGGTGCTGCCGGAGTCGAACCACAAAGGGTTGTTTTATGCACGTGATAATTAATTTCTAATACGCACATAATTTTGAAAAATCAAAGGTGCGTGCCTGGGAATTGAACCTCGCACCACTCCATAAAGAGGTCGAGTTTCTTAAACACTAGGCAATCACTGCTTTTTGTTATTAAACATATTTAGTTTACTGAAAAAGCACTTTCAATATAATACCTACCTCCTTTCGATCCCATAAGAACTTAGGCTCGACTTGGCGGAGGCACTGCCGTGCCTCTAGATTACTTTAAGTTGACATCTAGTTAAATGGCAGAGTTACGTTGTTCTATTTTAATCCTTCATGAGCGAGCCCGACTCGCACTTAACACAGTTTTTTTTTTATATACAACGAAGTTACTCCATACTGTTCACCTTTAAAACTATTATTCTTATTGTTAAAATGCATTAACATCTGTATAAATAAAAATGGCCGCTGAATGGAAACGGAACTGAACTAAATGAACGAGAACAAAGTTATTATTTTGCACTATTGACCCTAATACAGGTAATAAGCCTAGTTACGTTGGTACTTGTCATTTATCTTTGTTTTACGATGCCTCAAGCCTGTGGGCCCTTTTCACAAATCACTTTTTTTAATTTACAAAGATCCCTAAATCTATTCGTAGTCATAATTAATAACAAATATGCCTGTAACTACCCAGCATTGGGGTGAAGAAAGGGTTGCAGTAATTCCTAGTAAAGCCCATTATATTTTGTAACGACTTTTATAAAGAAATTATATTTTATTTGCGTTCAATTCCGTTAAGTAATTCCTAAAAATATTATTTTAAATAGACAGAAATACCTACATGAAGACAGTTTTTATCTTAATTAACTTTATGTGCAGACAGATATTTAAATATTAGACAACAATAATTGTTAATTCAACAAAAAAATCGCAATAGATGAATACTAATCTATGCAATAACCAAACAAAAATGCAGAAAAAAAATGAAATGAGAAATAAAATTATAATCTATGAGACTAACGCTACATAGAATCTCCGTCCAATAAATCTATTGTTAAATCCAATATATGTATTGTCCAATAAATCTTTCTATCTATTTATTAATCAACTATCTGACCCGGCAAACTTTGTACCGCCTCAAAATCTATTTATCAAATATATTTCATATAAAATATAGCCTATGTTACTCGTGGATAATGTAGCTTTCGAATGGTGAAAGAATTTTTAAAATCGGTCCAGTATTTATTTAGCCTATTCATTACAACCAAACAAACAAACAAAGCTTTCCTCTTTATAATATTAGTGTAGATAAAAAGGGCATTTAACTTAATTTAATGTTGCCAGCCTAAACCAGCGTTACAAGTATTTAAAAATCGAATCGTTCAGGAAGAAAACATAAATAATAAACGCAACATACACATGTCGAAGGTGGTATAACGGCGCGAATAAATCTTTCTCATTAACGGATACTGATATAAGATTTCCGAGTAGAGGTTTAAAATAGTGGCATGTGGCGCCCCGCGGTGTGGGACGCCGCATATTTATACGCAATTGATTCTTCGAATCGGTGTTTCTCAAACTTTAGGTGTCGTTCCAGTATTACGCAAGCACCCATAGATTAGTAAAGATACTTCGTCGCTTTAAATTGAATGAAGCCACAAACGGCTTATTAGTAAGTTCTTTTTTTGAATGCTTGACAAATAAAAACATTTTTAGAGAAAATTTACGAATAAATAACTAATACTGCGTAATTTACATAATAATTAAATAATTATTTCATATATTTTAGGGACATTTTAGCACGCAGACGTGGCAAACCTTTTTTACGCAACTATTTCAATTGTCAAAACTAGTTACATTTTCTTGTTAGGAGTGAGTAATCTTTACTAATCTATGCAAGCACCAAATGATTGATCACATGGGACCGGGGGAGTCCTAATTGTGGTTACATCAGTTACCTGTATTAACTTATTGTTCCTTTTTTTGCAAAATTCAGTATGTTATAATATAAGTGTTTACAAAAGAATAGGATAGGGTTTCACTTATTTTCATAGAGAAGGAAGAGAGGAAAAGTTAGGAATTACTAAAATTATTATTGCACGACCCCTTAGCACACCAAAATGTATCGCAACACCCATACCTCTATTTCTAACGTGTATTTTATGATATTAAAGCTATATAACAAATGCATAGGTACATTTTTAATAATTAAATAAATGTTCTCAAAATAAGTAAGTACTTAAAACAAATATTTTTTCATCGATTACGTCGCAAAACGCAAAAATGTCAATTAACATTTTCTTAGTCAAATTACGTTTTTGAACTTTATATCGTTTTTTTAAGCAGGTTTACAATCATGTTTGCAGTTACAGGCTTTGCGACCCCGTGGGGGATCGCGACCTATACTTTTAGAAACACTGTTCGATTACATTTGAGTAGTGATAATGCAGTGAACATTGCATATACGATTACAATATGATAGGATAAAGATTGGATCGAATTAAAATAGCTCTGTTCTTTCAAGTCTTGTACGTTTTTTACACGCTTTATATTAGCTTCACTTGTATTTTTGTCAGTGAGTAGCTCCGTTTTTCAGTAGAAAGAGATCAACATCCTTATCTTACCCTGCATGTATGAAAGAATGAAATAGAATACCGAAAGCTTTTTAGTTGATTTTATCATAAAAGCGTGTTTTTTACTTTTTTGAACTATATTTATTTGTAAACAAAGCTCCTCGTTGTCTTTCACGACCACTACCACAGCAGACCAACACAAGTAGGAACGAACTTTCTTCGTCGCTTTTCACGGTGGTACCACTACCACACGTGTAGCAAGGCAAATTTAAACGAACTTTTGACTATAACTCTACAGAGGGCAGTAACTAAGTAATTAGTACCCACCCAGTAGACTACAATTTGAGTCGCCACTTATAAAGTAAACTTTCTTAAAATAAATTTTCTCTGGCTTTTTAGGGTTCCGTACCCAAAGGGTAAAAACGGAACCCTATTACTAAGACTTCGCTGTCTGTCCATCTGTCACAGGGACCGTAATAGATAGACACATGATTTTTTTACAGAGGATGTTTAATGGTGGCCGCTATACCAACAAATACTAAAAATAAAATAAAGTTGAATATTAAGTTGAAGGGGGAAGTTGAAGGGGGGTCTCCATACAACAAATCGGTATTTTTGGGCATTGCGATCTAACTGTTAAACCGTACTAGGAAGACGGTTGAAATTTTTACAATCGGTTTACTACTGTAACTGGTATTATAATAAATAAGAATGTAACAAATAAGAACCATAAAACATATTGTAATACAGTTATTTTAATTTTATTATACGTTGTTTACGTATCATTCAGATGATGAACCCCAACGCCATCTATTGTCGTTTCATATAGCTAAGTATTGTTGAAAATATTAAAATGAATAAAAATAATGAACGTTAGGTTGTGCGAGTTCGACTCGTACTTGGCGAATTATATTATGAAGATATTTTAATCTAACTCCTTCGGACTGCATGTGCTAACCTTGAAAACTACAAATATCCTTATTTTTGCCCAAAATAAAAACCTGAAACTACGCCATACTAGCCAACTATTCTTTTCTCAGTCACATAACTGACACAATGACAATTGACTAAATACTCATCATCAACCCATTACTGTCCCACTGCTGGGTACGAGTCTCCTCTCATAATGAGAAGGATTAGGCCATAGTCCACCGCGCTGACCAAGTGCGTATTGCTAGACTTCACATAACTTTGAGATTTATTTTTTTATATAAATCTCTCAGGTATGCAGGTTTCCTCACCATTTAGCGAGTGATAATTAATTTCTTATACGCACATACTTTGAAAAATCAAGCGTGCCTGGGATTTGAACCTCGGACCCCTCGATCGAGAGGCCGAGTTTCTCAGCCACTAGGCTATCACTGCTCATACTAAATCCTACTAAATGTAAAGTAACTAAGGAATTTACCTTATCAACATTCAGTGAATTCATTCAGTGACACTTCACAAGTCGCACGTTAACTGGTAAATTATATTTAAACCACTAAATATTCAAAGGGATGCCTTCTAATTATAGAAATGAGGCGCATTTGACTTACGATAAGACAACTAATTACAAATTAACTGGACTTGTAATGACCGCAGCGCTTACCTATCTCAGGTACGTGGAATATTAAAAAACATGTCCACATAGACACGGTAAATACGATTTACCGGCATTATACGAGCTAGAGCCTTGTGTGGTTTGGAGAGACTGCGGAAGCACCGCTGCCACACTTATTTTTTTTTTCTATAATATAGGAGTAGCAGACGAGCATGCAGTCCACCCGATGGTACGTGGCTACTGCCGCCCATGGACATCTGTAATCAACCCCAGATAGGATTAGATATTCCTACCTGAGGTCGGTCACAGATGCGCCGCTACCCCTGAGGACTAAGCTGGAACGCCTCCCTTATCACACCCTTCAAAACGGAACATAGCAGCGCCTAACACTGCTGCTATTAGGTAGAAATAGGTGTGGAAGTGGTGCCGCCGGAGTCGAACAACGAAGGGTTCTACCACCTTCTAATTCATTCCTGCCTAATAACAGCAGTGTTAAATGTTGCTGTATTCCGCTTAATAGGGTGTGGTGAGACATTCTTATCCGAAGTGTTCAACTTATACCTCAAGAATAGCAACGCATCTGCATATCGTAGGAAGGACCCTCATCTTATCCGGGGTTCATTACATGACCATGGGCGGCAGTAGCCACTTACCATCAGGTGGATTGCATGCTCGTTTGCTATTTCTTTATACTTAACTAGCTGACCCGGAAACTTTGTACCGCCTCAAAATCTATTTATCAAATATATTTCATATAAAATATAGCCTGTTACTCGTGGATAATGTAGCTTTACAATTGTGAAAGAATTTTTAAAATCGGTCCAGTAATTTTTGAGCCTATTAATTACAATCAAACAAACAAAGTTTTCCTCTTTATAATATTAAGTAGTACTGGTATAAAAATATAATACTCTACATGCCTATGTTACTACACAAAATATTTGATTTTATTTTGTGGTTACTACCAGTGATTGTTAAGAAGTAAAACTGTTATAATCATACTTAATTACACTTTGAATAAAAAAATGTTTACCAACCTGATCGCCACTACGTGTATTGTATTTTAAGACGCCTACGCTTCCTTCTGAATTATTTCGTTCTTACTAGAACCAATACTAGGCCAAGTTTATGTACCAGGGTCGAATAATTAGTACTGATACTACTTACGAGTAGGTACACGATGGAAGTAATGGGTAAACTCATCACCAAGACAGTAGTGATAGATTAGTAGTTTGAAATACGACCTCAACCTGGGGTACGAGGTTCGAATCCCAGGCATGTCTGTGATTTTAAATTTACAATATGTGAACGTATTAGAAATCGGGTTCTGAAAGTAGTAGAACTCTTTGTGGTTCGACTCCGGCGGCACCACCGCCACACCTATTACTAACTAATAGTAGCAGTGTTCAGCGCTGCTCTGTTCTGGTTTGAAGCCACACCCTAAGGGAGATATACTTTTCGTAGGGGTTCCAGCTTAGTCCTCGGGGTAGCGGCGTATCTGTGTCCGACCTCAGATAGGAATATGTACCTAATCCTATCTGTTATATGAGTGAATTTCAACGGTGACTGAAGTCTAGCAATTTGCTCTTGCCCAGCAGTGGACTACAGCCTATAACCCGCTTACACTGACGAGACTAGTGCCCAGCAGTGGGACAGTAATAGGTTGACAACGACTACATAATTATTTACATTTTTCCTTCAGGTAATCTCACTTCGTATGTTTCGTGCACATTAAACAAACGCACAAATTGTAAAAGAAAAGCAAATAACATGACGGAACAATCTGGCATTAATTAAAACAATTGACAATTCATCCATTCGATTCGATAATTGCGATAACAACCGCTCAATTAATACCTTTCAGAATGTGGCAGTGTCGTATGTATGTAATAAATAATGGAAAGCTGGAAATAATTACGATGATAACCTACTAATTGAGTAAAAGGTGATAGCCTAGTGATTAATAATCTAGGCCTCTTGATTGAGCGGTCCGAGGTTCAAATCCCAGGCAAGCACCTCTGATTTTTCAAAGTTATGTACGTATTAGATATTAACTATCACTTGCTTAAATGGTGAAGGAAAACATCGTGAGGAAACCTGCATACCTGAGAAATTTCAAAAAAAATTAAAAAGTATATGATGTCGAACAATTCGCACTTTGCAATCATTCTGAGAGGAGACCCGTGCCCAGCAGTGTGACAGTAATGGGTTGATGATGATGATGATGATAAGTAAAAAGCAGAACTGCTTTACTGTTTAAAAGTGGTATAACCCTCTAAGATTCAGCTCAGGCGGCACCACCGACATATCTATTTCTGCTTAAAACAGCAGTGTTTTGGTTTGAGAGGCATTCTAGTTTAGTCCTCAGGGATAGCGGCGCTTTTGTGGCCACAGGTAGAAATATATTCTTATTTGGAGTTGATTTACAGATGTCAAAGAATGATTCTAATTTTAATATATCTAGATTAAATTATTCATAAGAAAACATATTTACAATACATATATTAAAACTATATTTATATACATAGATACAAAAAAGGGGGAATAAAAACAATAATCACTATAAATATAGAATGATTCTTAAGTATGTAAAGACCTTTTTTTTTTCTCGAGGGGGAAACCTTCAAAAGGTACCCGACGACGTGGGAGCGATGCCGGGTTATGTGGGATTTTTACCGCACTAAAACCCCCCGGTGGCCGTCCTCAACGCTTGTTGGAGAACTCCGGGATCTCCAACGGAACACAACCGGAGCCCTCCAAGCGCGATGCCCAACGGGCTCTACCCTGGGGGAGCAGTTTTCGCTCCTCCCACACCACGTAGTGTTTACGACGGTATGCGACCACACATACCGCCGTCCTTCCCGGGGTCGCTTGCTGGACGGTTGGAGCTCCCACTCTTGCCGTCCGCAACCCCGGAAACCCCCTTTTAGTCGCCTCCTACGACAGGCAGGGGATACCGTAGCCCTATTCTAGTCCCGGAACTACAGGGCCAAAGTATGTAAAGACCTAGTTAATCCGATAAAAAAAATAAAAAATAAAGGAATAATAATATGTAACTAAATTACCTTTATTTAACAACAAAATTAAATAGAAATGCCATAGACAATTTTGCGTACAATCAATGTGTATGAAATGAAATATGAACATTGTATGGACACATACAAACAATTCAATTGTTGCAGTTAGGGTTGTCAGGTGTTGTTGTCAACTCAAAATAATAAATTCCCACTCAATCAGAAACCCTTATCCTATGCACGGGTTTCTGATTGAGAGATGTTTTAGCCATAGTCCACCACGCTGGCCAAGTGCGATTTGAGTTTGGCAAATGGAATCTCCCGCGGGGCTAGTTGATCCTGCCCGGAGAGCGGCCGTGCTCCGACAATCTCAGTTCGGAACTTGTATATGTACAAGATGTTTAGAAAACTTTGCGTGAGATTCGAATTTGAAGTCGGCCACAGATGCGTCGCTACCCCTGATGACTAAGCTAGAACGCCTAGAAAAAGTATGTCTCCTCCTGTCGTACTTACCACACCCTTTAAACCAGAACACCGCAGCGTTTGACACTGTTGTTATTAGGCAGAAGTAGGTTTACTGTTTAGGTAATTGATTTGTCTATTAGTGATAGGCAACCCTATCTGAAGTATTTGTTCTCGAACCATCGAGACAGTCCGGCACTCAGCAACTTGAACAACAAAACCATTAGAATAACAACTTGAACAACAACATAATTAGAACAGATCTATGAACTGTAACAAAATATATTTTGGATTGTTATTGGAACGATTCTTGCGCCCAATTGACCTTCATTGCCTGACACTTTCACCCTTATTGAGTTTGTTGCAAATTGATTCATCAACTAGCGAAGGTGGACGATCCCGGCAACCAACCTATCCCTCCCTTCCAGCCCATAGTCATTTTGTCCCAGCTGAGCTGGGTCGCCGCCAAAACCTGGTGCAGCTGGGTAGGCCGTTAGCCAATAGCCAAAAAAAATATAAGTAAATTCTCAGCAGTGGGGCAGAAATTGGAGACTATAAAGTCTATATTACATATTACATATGTAATATTTTAACAGTCATAAACAAAACATATGTTGCTTATTACGAGTATAAGCCGGGCAAAAATGTAATCCTCATTAAATAT
Organism: Epargyreus clarus clarus; assembly: GCA_014595695.2. Taxonomy (NCBI): domain Eukaryota; kingdom Metazoa; phylum Arthropoda; class Insecta; order Lepidoptera; family Hesperiidae; genus Epargyreus; species Epargyreus clarus. The sequence continues at coordinate 1,710,055 of JACTTY020000005.1, read as the reverse complement.
TACCAGAAATCCGCCATTTTGTTTTATCGCCGATCAGGATACCTTAACTGTCGAAATCCAGTTGGAAGATTCAAAGTACTTAATAAAGAAATTTACAAACACACAAGAAACGCGCGAAAATTTACCCTTCTTTGGCTGTCGGGTGAAAGAACGGCTTACTTCAACCTAATAACAGTGTTAAACGCTACTGTGTTTTGGTTTGAAGGGTGTGGTAAGGGAGACTTACTTTTTCGGAGCATTCCAGCTTAGTCCTCAGGGATATCGACGCATCTTTGGTCCACGTCGCGCAGGATTCCAATCTTGTCTGGTTACAGATGTCAATGGGCGGTAGAGGGCACTTACCATCAGGTGGACTGCATGCTCGTCTGCTACTCTAATATAAATAGTCCCTTGCACGTGTATTTTGAAGGCACAAGGCCCGTCACGTCGTTGGGCAGAAGTAGTTACACTCCATCAGGTGGACTGTCCAACTGCATGCTCGTCTTCTACCCCAGTATTTAAAAAAAAACCCTTATTAGTCCCTTGCACGTGTATTTCGAAGGCACGAGGCCCGTCACGTCGTTGACATCGTTTGAACCTCATAATTAAGCGAGCTATTGCTATCCCCGCATATTGGTTTTAATTGCACCAGTAAACAAGTCCTTACATTGTTGATAGAGATTTTATTACATAGCAAACATTATCTTTTACGTAATAGTAGGTAGCTTTATTGGTCACTAGCTTTTACCCGCGGATTCGCTCGCGGTCAGAGATAACTACACAATAATTTGAGAACATTGTCCTTAAATTTAAGCTAAAGTGCTCCTAAGGAACAGTACGTTTTCGGAATAAAAGGTACCTTGTGCTTTTTGTGGATCCCCGACAAGGAGCGTACAATATTTTATGACAATCGTTTTTGTAGTTAAAGCGTGAAATCATACAAATTGAACAAAGTCACATTATAATATTAGTGTCCTGGTTTGAAGGGTGTGGTACCCTTACCAGTATATCCCTACCAGTATATCCCTATATCTCCCTTATACTTTTCCGGGGCGTTCTAGCTTTGTCCTCAGGGGTAGCGGCGCATCTGTGGCCGACCTCAGGTAGGAATATCTAATCCTATCTGGGGTTGAATACAAATGTCCATGGGCGGCAGTAATCACTTACCATCAGGTGGATTGCATGCTCGTCTGGTACTCCTATATTATAAAAAAAAATTAATAGATCAAGCACAATACCTCGTCCATGTTATATAATTATGTACTTAATTATGCAAATGTAATTAGAAAATTCATATTCATAGGAGAGACTTTGTTCGATATCGAATGGATTAACATTATTTATGTTTTAATATGTCAATTAATTTCTTAGAACATGTTTCTATGTATCGTAATTGTATTGTTTAAGCACAGTTTACTATTTACATTACACCTATACATAATCATCGTCATCAACCCATTACTGTCCCACTGCTGGGCTCGGGTTTTCTCTCAGAGTGAGTAGGATAAGGCCATAGTCCACCGCGCTGGCCACGTGCGTATTGGTAGACTTCCCATACCTTTGAGATTTTTTTTTATAAATATATCAGGTGTGTAAGTTTCCTCACGATGTTTTCCTTCACAGTTTAAGCTAGTGATTATTTATTTCTGATAAGCACATAACTTTGAAAAATCAGAGGAGTGCCTGGGATTTCAACCTAGGACCCCTCGATCGAGACGCCGAGTTTCTTCACCACTAGGCTATCACTGTCTATAACGACGTCTACTCAAACTAATTCAAACTTCTGGATCAGTAAACTCTTCCCCTTTTTGACTCGACTAAGGTTTAGTTTTAGGAAAACTTGTAGAAGGTCAACAATGCTCAATAGCCAAGAAGTGTCTAGCAATGCTGTGTTTAAATCTTAAAAGTGTAATAAGCATACTTTCCAGTGGCGGATTTACCAGCAGGCTGAGTAGGCTTCAGCCTAGGGCGGCAGATTTTTGGGGCGCCAAATTTGGGAACCGAATTTGTTTTTTTGCTACCTCATAGAAATAAAAAAGATTTTTGCATGACGGTTTTCTGGTCTTCTGATGCCTTACAGATAGAAGTCTGCAACAAATGTTGCCGATGACTTTGTTTTCTCACTTGTCATTGCATATTCCAAGAGTAGCAGACTTCCATATTCTGTAAAACAGCTAGTTCGCCGCCTCCAACCAGTAATCGGCCTCTGTACCCTCTACCCACACTTTATGAGTGAAAAGAGTGAAATTGCAGAAAATATATTTTATATATTTTCCTCTTCTTACTATCAACCCATACATGCTTGTTCTACTACTGGTTGGAGCATGCGAAATGAATGGTTTGTATATAATTTTGTGATATAAATTCGAATATAGTAAATAATTTAGCGAACAATTAGACCGATTTCAATCGGTTGTATCAAGTATCAACTATTATGTGTTGAACATGCACTAACTTTAAAAAAATCAATGAGAATTTAAAAAAAAACCTTGAACAATGATAGTGGGATAGTCAGATAGTCTTAAGTAAAAAAAAATATTTTTCTCTGAATGCGGTATTTTTTTAACTCTACAATGTTATCACCATATTTTCAAATCCAATAAAAGTTGAGTTACCCTGGTTACCCGGGTTACCCGAACAAATCAAGGCGAAAAACGAAAACAACATCTAAACAAAAGAAAATAAGCCATGTACGAAACTGTAAAACCACGAATTTTACGCTTGCAAAAAACACTGCGTCGTGATTAAAGATGTTCTCTGTTCTATGTTGTGTGGAGTTAGTAAATGAAATTTACAAATTTACGAAATATAAGTATCATTGTAATCAAATTCCCCATATTCAAATTCGAAGCTACATATCGTCACAAAGCATTTTAATAAAACCAGATTCTTCGACATTAGAGAGTCTCTGCGTTTCTGCGAAACCAGAGTCTGCAGAACGCTTATCCGAACTTGGACATATCCCTTATGTACAACAGCGACGAATTGTTCGGGTGAGAGAAGCTTCTCTTATTTAAAAAGAGTAAAAAATTATCTGAGATCAACCTTGAGCCAAGAAAAATTAAATGATTTAGCTCTTTTGTGCATAGAGTCGGAATTAATGAACAAAATTACTTACGACGACATTAGCGATGATTTTGCCAATAAAAAATCGCGCAAAAAGGTATTGTAACGAAGTATAAAACTTTTATAACTTGACTGAGTTGATTGATTTTAACTGTTAAACTGTTTGTCATTGCAATAAAGATTATTAATTATTCATGTTTACCAAATGTACATTATTGTGTAAGTAGCACACATTACCCTGCTCATACATGATTGAGTTTTGATTAGCTCAAAAATATACCTAAAAATTATTTTATGTAGAATTTCAACGAATTTTTTGGATTAAAAAAAATGTAAGACATGACAATTGTAGAAGCAGGGGCGGCAAAAACTGTACAGCCTAGACCATATTTTTTTGTAAATCCGCCACTGATACTTTCAAAAGGTTTACTCTACTTTCTACCTCTGAGGTCGTGACGAAACTGTGACCGACCTTCAGGTTGGACTCTAATCCTATCTACAAAGATAAGTATAGTTATCTCACCGCCTTGTAATTGAAGGAAGCTATTAAATGGCTGACACATATAAATGCTGGCTGTTTTCCCATTACGTCTCCGACTGTCATGGTGTGATTTACGCGGAACAATGCCGACATGTGCAGTTAAATGGTGCAAAAACAACACGAAATCGAAGAAAAAGTGCGGAGAAATTTCGTTTCATTCGTAAACGCTCTAAAAACTACATTTTTTCATATTTTTCAAACACGAAAATAGATAACAGTGACAATTTCAATTGTCAAAACTGGTTACATTTTCTTGTTAGGAGTAGAATCTTTACTAATCTAAGCCTATCTAGGGTTGATTACAGATGTTTATGGGTGGCAGCGATTACTTACATAGAAGGCCTGTCCCGACCGTTGCATGTCCGTTTATTACTTTAATTTACATAAAAAAACGTTAAACGACGCTTATATTGCACAAGGAAAATCATTAATTTTGACGATCCTGATGAGGACAATGATACAAAGTTATTAAAATCGAGTCATCATTTCTTTGTAATTGTAATAGTTCAAAATTTTGGATTAGCTAATAATAGCGTTGTTAAAGGATTGCATTTCCGTTTAATGTTCTAACTGTTTAAAAAAAAATCAACGGGTGCACTCCGGGAGTGCTGGAAGAAGGAAACTGTTTCGTAACTTAGGCTTAGAACGTAAAACTAATAAACGAGCGCGTTTATCCGCAAGACTGAACCGTAAAAAAATGTAACACAACCTGAATAATAAAATATAATAAATAAATAAGGAACTTGACACCCATTGACAATTTTTTTCTATGCTGACAACGGATGATTTGCAAATGATGCAATTTGCAGTTTGCTTTGCCATCTTACGAATTTTCGATCAGGCCACGTGTCCTGACGCGAGTTTAAGATTTTACCTATGATAAAAAGTGCACAATGCCGCAAAATTTTTTTTACTTCAATAACAAAACACCTTTTTTTCCAGTGGTCATGCCAGTCCTCTCCTACGGTACCGCAGTGGGGTGGCTCTCACCTATGGGTCCTCGGCTGATGTCCGAGGACACTCCAGCAGCAGAGCCGGTGCATCCAGACGTGATATCCTGGATGGCGTCTATCGTGTACCTGGTGGGGACGCCCAGTGTGTTCCTGTTTGCGTTTATCGTAGATAACTTTGGCAGGAAGAAGGCTCTCATGTTGACTTCGTTTTCGATGGCTGTGAGTATTTTCTGGATTGGAGGTTATTGCGGCTATAAAGTTTTCGTATTTTATTATTAAGTACTTACATACATATAATTTTAATCTTACATACATATAATTTTAATAAAAAATTATCCAAAATTTTTAAGCATTTCTTATGTAGAGGCAACATTTTATGTGGTATCTAATAATGGTAATGTTAACACACTTGATGTACTGAAGTATATTTTAATGCCTGTAAAATAAATTTCCGGCCGTAATTGCTTTCGGATTGCGTGAACAAAACCTAACAATTAGAAGTATCGTGTATGAGTAACTATGATTTTGACCGAGTTGAAAGCGAAATCCCAGCAGTGGGACAATAATATAATAGATTAATGATTGGTGATAAACTCCCAGAAAAGCGACTTATATGTACTTTCTAAATAGGTACTACAGTTTTTTGACCTATCGTATTATGAAAATTCTTCAGCTTCTTATGAAGTCATTTCTTCCAGCTATGCTGGGCCCTAAAGCTGTACTCGACGGAAACCTGGGCCCTGATCACAGCCCGAGCTATCGTCGGCTTCGGCGTCAGCGGCTGCTACGTGGTCACGCCGCTCTACATCAAGGAGATCAGCGAAGACGCGATCAGAGGAACTCTTGGGAGCCTGGTGGTCCTCTCACAGAATCTTGGGAACCTGGTGGTGTACATCATGGGGGAATACTTGTGTTACCACGCGACATTGTGGATCTGCTTGGCGATTCCTCTCGTTCACATCTTGATCTTCATGGCCATGCCGGAAACACCGTCATTTCTGCTGAAGAGTGGGAAGGTCGAGGTGAGTTTCTAGATTCTGTGTGCTATTGTTTCAAGATTTTTCAGGAATGAAAATTGTAACCAGACTTGTCTATGTGCAATCACTACCACATATCGACAACTATAAAAAAATGTGTTTTAAAGGTTCTAGAACCCTTCGCGCTTTGACTACGAAAGAACCATTGCTACACCTACTTCTGGCTTATAAAATACCAGTATAATCAGTATTAAAAGATGAAACGTTTGTAAGACACTTGCACAAGGAATTCATTCAATTAAGTCGTCATGAGTAGCTACGCATCTGTAACTAATCTTAAGCAGGACGGGCAGAGAATTTTTAAAATTATTTCCATAGTTTACATTGTTGTTCACACTGTACCTATAGTCTGATTCATAATTAGGTGTCCAAAATGTAAACAAATAAATGTCTTTGTCAAAATTTACAAGAAACAAAAACTTTAACAAACTCAACAAAAAACTAAAACTTTACAATTATTCACAATTTAACAAACGCGCTATGAAAACGATAATACATTCGAGTTCGATTACAATCACGAAAATGAATAACATCAGCTACGAAACTTAAAAATGACGGCACAAGAAATGTTTTGGGTTCCGATTGAGTTACCATTATCACATTTTAATTTTCTACCATAAACCTTGTTTTTGATTATTATTACTGTATGGAACGAAATTGAGGTAATATAAATATTAAAAAATGTGAATTGATCTTAATTTATTTAGATTATTAATTTAATATTGTCAAAAATAATAAACTACCATTTGAAACATATTTTCTTGATAGGTCACCTTTACCTTTGTTTGGATACCTTTGTTTACATTTTGGACACCTAATTATGAATCATACTATAGTTGTAGGTTGTCCCTACAACCTAGGAGTATTAGCAGAAAAGTAACCATATTGTTCATAATCCAGGAGGCTCGTGATACTCTGGCGTGGCTGCGCTGCAGGCAGAACACTGACGCGATGGTAGAAGACGAACTGCAACGACTACTTCTGGAGTTAGAGACGAAGAGCACTGGCAAATTCTTTAGCGCTCTGAAAACTATTGGTGAGTTTTATCTAAATTTATAGCGGATGTTGTGTGAGATATTCTCGTGAGTATGTTTGTGTTGTTTAATAAGACTATACGTACTAAACGCTGTCTCTGCTAATTTCTGTGATTTAAGTGTACACAGTAATGTTCAAAATAAATGGGGGTCACCATACAAGAAATATTTTTGCTATTTTTTCGGCGTCTTTATCGTTCAAATTTTCACAATGCATTCATTGGTTACTTTAATAAGACTTGTAGAGTACTCTGGTTCGACTCCGGCGGCACCACCGCCACACCTATCTCTGCCTAATAACAGCAATGTTGAGCGCTACTGTGTTCTGGTTGGAAGGGTGTGGTAAGGGAGACATACTTTTCCGAGGCGTTCCAGCTTAGTCCTCAGGGGTAGCGGCGCATCTGTGGCCGACCTCAGGTAGGTATATCTAATCCTATCTGGGGTTGATTACAGTTGTCCATGGTCGGCAGTAGCCACTTACCATCTGGTGGACTGCATGCTCGTCTGCTACTTCTATATTATAAAAAAAATATTAATAACAAAAGGAATTGAAGATTTGGTTGTACGGAACCCGCCGTGTGCGAGTTCGACTCACACTTATCCAAATTTTTGACCCACTGACGAACACAGATCTCTCTCAATAACTTACTAGTACTTATTATGAAAAAAAAAAATACCCGAATCCCACCTGGGATCACCGATAATCATTTACATCCAAGTAAACAACCCATAACTGGAGTCGGTAACATTGTGTAAACGTGTCATTACCTAGTGGTAGCTAAACATCATTCCCGCTGTTTGCGGACGGTAATGACCGCGTGTTTGTGTTCCTAAGTGGTAAGAACGGGGATCAGGTTTGCTGTAAACAACGGCTAACGGATTTTTGATTATGGCTTGACTTGGTCTATTGGCCTAGTGGCTAGTTCTTTTTGTACTGGAGGTTCAGGATTCAATCCCAAACCCTCAGACTGCCTCAGTGTTCAAATTTTCATATTGCAAATGAATTCTCACAAGCTTAAGAAAGTATATGGTGAAGAAACCTGCACGCCTGAGAGTTCCTTTAAATAAGATTCTCAAAGGTATATGAAGTCTATCTATCCGCACTATCTACTTATCTATCGTAGTGGACTATGGTCTAAGGCCCTTTCCATCTGAGACGAGACTTGTGTTAAGCAGTACAAAAAAAAATACGTCACGTGCTTATTAGCTTCTAATAATATCAAACTTCTATAATCGATGGCGATACAATTGTTTTATTTTTAACTAGCTGACCCGGCAAACTTTGTTCCGCCTCAAAATCTATTTATCAAATATATTTCATATAAAATATAGCCTGTTACTCGTGGATAATGTAGCTTTCGAATGGTGAAAGAATTTTTAAAATTGGTCCAGTAGTTTTTGAGCCCATTCATTACAACCAAACAAAGAAACAAAGTTTTCCTCTTTATAATATTAGTGTAGATTAATTTATTTACTTAACATTATAGAATACTAAACCCGCAAATAATAAAATGTTTCTAAACATTAATAGATAAGAACGATAAAGAAAGATAAAGAAAGATAAATAATAGGACAATCTTTAAGAAAATATTTAAGACGTAAACTGTGTGCCTGTATTTGTTAAATTAAATTAAAGCTCTAATTAGACATTAAAAAAGGAAATAAATATGCCTAATGATTATCAAAAAAAAGACAAACCCGGTGAGTTTCCTACCGGATTTTCTCAGTTGAGGTCGCGTTCCGATCTGTTACTACGAGTAGGTAGTATAAGAAAAAATATTGTAACTGACAATTTGTAAGTACCTCCGCAGGCCAAAGCAAAATAAATATATTTCAATTAAATTTTACATTTTTTCCCCAGTAACGGACCGCAGCACCTTCCGGGCCTTCCGCATTACGCTCACCATCACGATAGCCCGCGAGCTGTGCGGCTGCCTGGCGGTGCTGCACTTCGCCTCCCTCATCTTCAGCCAGGCGGCCGGTGGCTGGGTACTGACTGCTAACCAGCAGGCGGCTGTGTTGGGTGTGGTGCAGCTGATCGGGTCGTGTACTGCCTCGAGTTTGGTGGAACGGACTGGGAGGAAGGTTTGTTGAATGTCATCGCTGCAGTCATTAATTCATGAGTCCTAAAAGTGGGTACTCGTTAATTTCAAGGGACAATTTGTAAAGACAAAGTGACCTTTGAAAATTTTCCTGGTTAAACCCAGACTCAATTCCTTGTAAGTTTTTTAAAACTATGATTGAAAATCCCAACGACTCAATTTTAATATTCTATATTTTGTCCTAATTTTTTTGATATAATTTGATTAAAGATTCATTTTTAGGAAAAGGGTCACTTACCTAAACCTGCTTAGCATCTTACTTAATAAAAATACCTACGTACAGTGCTATGGCTGTCCGTATGTATCGTATTTTCCTCTTCGAAGTCGGTTAAAAAAGTTTTAACACTCTATTAATTTCAATGGCCAATTGTTTCTCAGTACCATTTACCTGTCACACCTGTTCAAATGAGTTAATTGCACCTCTTTGCAATACTAACAGGCCACTCACATTTTGTTTTAATACAACTGGTCATTCTTTACTATTGTCAGAAAAATATATTAATATGTAGTATTATCCAGATGTATTTTAATTAGTTCAGGAATTACTTAAATACTTTCACAACTCATTAATACCCCAGCACCTTTCTTAAAGGAAACATATTTTCCAGGTGTTGCTAGGCACCACTTGCCTGGTCTCCGGGTTATCCCTGGGTGCTCTGGGCGCGTGGTTCTGGGTGGGCAGTGGCACGGCCGCGTGGCTGCCGGTGTCCGCGCTCTGTCTCTGCATCTATTGCGACGCGGCTGGGCTCCAGCCGGTACCATTTGTCGTCATGACTGAGATGTTTTCGTTTCAAGTGAGTATAGTAGTTTCTATATTTATGTGCGTTCGGGAAGTAGACAGATAATGGCACCAAATGCTGCTGAATCACGTTAACGAAGTTTTATATAGGTACATCTTGCGTGCTTATTTTAAACTGATGCATGAGGAACTGCTAAAGGAAGCTGCTTTCTAGCATGATCTCCATTCGTGATGAGATCAGTTTTTGTCTTATGTCTTTTAGTGTATTTTTAATTTAAACAACAAACGCAAACATACGAATTTTCAATTCTCCCCCTTAGACAAATAATTTAAGTCTGCCTTATGGTGGATATTGCCGCCCATGATCTCGGATACATTGTAATATCTCACCTTAGGAAGACCATCCTTCAAACCAGAATACACCAACTATTTAAAGTCAGTTGTCACTGGCGAACCCAAAGCGATGCAAAATTATTTTTACCGCAATTGAATCTTTATGTTAAAAGAGTTTCAAAGGGAGCAAAATAGTTCTATTTTTTAATTTTATTTCCAGCTCCGAGGCACAGTAACATCCTTAGTAATAGCATTCGCATGTGCCTTAGTCTCCGTGGAACTCCGAGTATTCCAGCCCATAGCAGCATCTGTGGGTTTATACGTGGTCTTCTTTATATTCTCCGGAGTGTGTCTGGTGAGCACAGTATACATCGCGTGTTGTGTGCCTGAGACCAAGATGAGAACGATTGAAGAGATATACGCGGAGTTAGCGGGGAAGAAGACGGAGGACTGCGAAGCCTCTGTAACTCGGTTGTAGGCCTTGTAGGAGGCCTGGGTAATGTAAGAGGCCTTGGTTATCTTGTAGGAAATATGCGAAACTTTGACAGCTTTCGTTTTGAATGTATACGTTAGGTACTGTTGAGTTAACTTTGTAGGGATGGCTGTTTCATGTTAAGTGAAATGATTTTGTATATGCAGCTTTACTTAAAGAATTTGCTATTATTTACAGATACAGATGTTTTATGAGATTAAATAGTCTTGGAAGATGTGACATAAAATGTTAATAAGTACTTACTATGTTTTATAAGCAAATGTAGCATGTGTAAACTATATGTAGTTATATTTTTATATTTATTAGCGAATACCCTTACATTTAGGGAAAATCAAGAGTTAACCGGCGATTAGAAGAGACTTTACAGATTGATTTTTTTTATTTTATTATGAAGATAATTGAGAAATAATTTTTAACACGCGTTTGCACGCATCACACGCACTGCGTGCATTACCATCGAGAATGCACACAGTATGGCGTTTGTCCACCGCCACCGTCACCGAGCCGATACCGATAATAATTCATGACGGCACCGAAGTAGCGTACATACATTTACTATAGCAGCTTGTCCACCGCACGCACGTCACCCGAGCACCGTCATTCCGGCCGCCGATATTTCGAGTAGATCGGCGTGACCGCTAGATCGGCACCGAGATTTGGACGGGGCGATGTGCCGGCAATATAAAATACGTTGGAATTTGTCCGTACACTGCCGTCACATGCGTGACAGCTGGAACAAAATAAACCGTCGCGGTGGACAAACTATCGCCGTCACGTCTTAATATCGTTCTCGGGTATCGGCTCAATGACGGTGGTGGTGAACAAATGGCCGTACCGTATACCTACTACACGAAAGGTTTCAGAGTGATTTTCCCTCAATAACTTAGTTATTGTTGCACTTAAAGACATGAAATTTCATGTAAATTCATTTTAGTATTCTAATTACCTGTGAAAATTGAGAAAGTTATGTCCAATGATCAATACCTACCATTAGACATTATTAGATTTTATATTAGATCTATTATTATTATAATTATTTATGTCAGCTATTTAGGTCAAAATTCCTTGCCGCACAAAGACAAGACTATTAAATATGCATATTTTTATAAGAGAATAGGTCTATATAAAGATTTTATATCTATATTTGGAGGCACGGCAGTGCCTCCGCAAGTCGAACAAAAAAAAATAAAAGCGGCACGGCCGTAGCATTCTCGATTTTGCTTTACTTAAACATTTGCAATTTTGCAAATTATGTACTAGAAGTTGGACGACGGCAATGAACAAACAAATTATAATTAATAATAATAATTATTTTAATAATTCTAATTATGCAAACGCATATTAAAAATACATGCAATTGTACATTATTAAATTTAAGATTTTGTTTAAGACGTCAATATTAGTAAAGTAAATATCAAAATATATTTTTATGTCGTTTACAATTTAAGTTATCGCCATATAGGATAAATACTTTTAATTTGTATGCTTAATAAATGCATTTTTTTTTTATTTCACGCATTAATTAATAATTTTAAATAATTATTATTTACGAACCATAAGTTAGATCGTTTTGTTATGGAGAAATAACTTCTTTTTTACTCTTGCAATATTCATTCATTCATTCGTTCAATATATTTTTTTTACTGAGTGTGTTGGATAAAAGTAAATCAAATCAACTTCATTCCATGTTTATTCTTCAAAGAACTCTTTTTCAAAGCAGTTACGCAGCTATGAAAACAGAATTTGGTTAATCGATCCATCGTCAATTTAGAAAATAAAGGCTATTTTGTTTTATGTGATAAGTTTCTATACGTTTTCTGATACAACTACTGGTTGTTGACATTTTATGTACGTACAACACGCTTTATATTTTAGACTGAAAAATGTAAGCATAAATAAAGAATTTTATGTATGTATATTCAGTAATTTTATTTTCTTTAAATGAGGTTGTTAGAACCAGCGTAGCTTAACTACAAAAACATGATTTAGAATATGCAGAAAAGTAAAAGTGTATAGTCCGCTCTGAAGTTGCTGCGAGGTGTAGTCATACAATTTATAATGGCGACGCGATTCATTTCTATATTCAGAGCGGACTAGCAGTTTTACGCGGACTATACAACATTTTTAAATAAGAAAATACAGATAGGTCAAAAATCATTAAAATGCAGTTAAGCCACTCTGGTTCTAGCAGCCTCAAATATACAAAGCAAAGGATCTTAAAGCCACCTGGTAGGAGCCTTCTGCTGTGAATATCTATAATAAATCTCAGATACGATTAGATTCCTCCATGAGATCAGCCCCAGATCCGTTGCATCCTCTGAAGACTAAGTTGGACTTTGGATAAGTATCTCTTTTACCACACCTTTCAAACCGGAACGCAGCAGCCTTTAAAACTCAGCGACCCCGGGAAGGACGGCGGTATGTGTGGTAGCATACCGCCGTGTACACCAGACGGTGTGGCGAGCTTCATGCTCACCTGGACGGAGCCTGATCGGGAAACGCGTTAAGAGGACTCCTGTTGCGTTCCTTTGGAGATCCCGAAGTCCTTTACGCATCGCCGAGGACGGCCACCGGGGGGTTTTGGTGCGGTAGGAATCCCACATATCTCTGTCGCTCCCACGGCACCGGGTACCTTTCGTAGGTTTCCCCCTCGTGAACAAAAGCCTTTAACACTACCTTTATTAAAAAAAATACCTAAGGGTTAAGTAACTTTTAATTTACCAGGTAAGCAAAATTCAAGGAAAAATCTTTTCCGTTATTCGATTCGACTGAAAGAAATTATGGGTAGTTTTGAAAATAAAACACAAAAACACAAGCAATGGAATGTTTATAATTGCAATGACACCGTCCTTACAATACATAGATGTTTATAGTAAAGCCTCGTCAAGAAAGACAGTCTTACTTTGTTCCAGTTGCAATATAAATAATATATATATGAAGGTAATTTCTCTTTTTTATAATCCTCTCATGTCTGCTGTTCGTTGTGATCACAACCCTTATACATATCGCTCCCTGGCTAGGAAATATAAGGCTGGGACTAGACGAACGATTGCTGTAGTGCGATTATATTATAGAACTTATTAATTAAATTGCAAAATAAAAATCGCTCAAATCAAATAGCTTGGAAAACTGACAGAAAGTTAACCAATAATGAGGACTACGTTGGGATACTTAATACCACCGACCCATTAGTTTAAATTTATTTAGAAAACACACTTTTTAACAGAAATAGGTGTTTCAGTAATGCCACCAGAAAGTCGCACTTCATATTTTTAAATCTTAATCCTACATTAATTCAAGTCGCCTACAAATCGTCCATCTGTACCCGGCCTAAAGGAAATATTACGTCATAGCGATGCGTCCACATTAGAAATCTGCTAAAATAATGTTTTTTATAAAAGAAATAGAAAACAACTTCACCAATAAACAAAAATATTTAAGGGATTAAATAACTAACAATACTAAATATTCAATGAAATAACAGATTACTTTTAAAACGAAACAGGAATTGAAAAACATTTTTTTTTTTGCAAACAAAATTTCGATTTTTTTTAAATAAATATATCATATTTTTAATGTGCACGCTCTTCTAACGACGCCGCGTCCACACGCTTGCCAAACCGTCACACAGAATGAGTGGATAGAACATTTGACTTGGTTTGTGTATGTTTTAATATTTTATAGGAGTAACAGACGAGCATGCAGCATAAGCATAAGTGACTCCTGCTACTCATGGACATCTGTAATCAACTCCAGATAAGATTAAATTCCTACCTGAGATCGGCCACAGATGCGCCGGTACCCCTGAGAACTAAGCTGGAACATCTCGGAAAAGTATGCCTCCCTTACCACACCCTTCAAACCAGAACACAGCAGCGCTTAACACTGCTGTCATGAGATAGAAATATTGACGGTGGTGCCGCCTTAGTCGAACCACAAAGGGTACTAACACCTTCAAAGTTTTTTAGTTTGAAATTGCGCCAAGCGTGCGAACGGGGCTTTATATTTCCCTCAAATTTCAAAAAAACAGATACATTTCCAAAATACAATAGGCCACACCGAAAGGGAAATGCCACTGTAAAAGCACAAAGCAAGACCACCTTCCCGATCACAGTCTGAAGCATTTTTACACAAATACAAAAAACACTGCGTAAAATAGTCGATTAAAATACATACAATACAGTTACTCGACCCTAATGTATACAACACTGATAAAAAATCGCTGTTCATATAAAAACGACGATATAACAGTAGAAACTGAGTGTTTGTGCTTCATCTATAGTAACATAGTACATATAATAATATAGTAATCGCTTAAACATTAGAATAACTACAAACTACACTATATTATAATTATGAAATCTATTATATATCTTCACGGTATAAAAGATTATGTATTCAAATACAATTTTTATTTCAATTTAACGCACTGTTTCATACAAATGTACGGGACACGTGTCCAGTTTTAGGGGGTATATTTTTCTACTTAAAAAAATATGGTATTTAGCTATGGGGGATGCTCGATTAAGTACGAAATGACTTACATACTACTGATATTAAGACTATAATATGCTTTGGATTCAATTTTAAACAATATTAAGGATTAACCTTAGATTAAACGTTAAGTTAAGCCCCTCCCCTAAAATAAATGACATATCATTACAATTTCTAATGACAAAAGGACACAAAAAGAGGGGGTGTCACGTGACTCGTGACAGAAGGAGGGGGAGAACTTCATTTAAAATTTGACAGGTTATCAATGACTCTTATTCGAACCTATGCGAATTTCATTTAAATGTAATCAATTATATATAATATATAAATAATAAAGTACATCCATCACATATCACGGCAAGACGTGGTGAATCGACCGCAGCTGTATTGCACTTAAGCTTCTAAAAATAAATGATATGCAAATACTTAGCCTAGTAAGAGGGGAAAAATGAAAAAGAAAAACAAAATGCCGGAATTGGCGGTATATATGATTGGTATAAAACTTAATTATAGATAAAAAAAAACCAACGCAAAAAAGGTATTTGAATCATTCATTACATTTATGTAGAATATTTTATATATAAAATTCTCGTGTCACAATGTTAGTTACCGTACTCCTCCGAAACGACTTTACTGATTTTCACCAAATTTTATATGCATAGCCAGTAGGTCTGAGAATCGGCTACTATCTATTTTTCATACCCCTAAGTGATAAGGGTTGTTCACCCTTAATATTTTTTATTTATATGGCAACACAACGTTTTTCGAGTCAGCTACTATTATAATTATGCAATGTAAATCAGTTAACAATTTTGGTTTTAACAGTGGTAATTGGCCCTATTATTATTTAAATTATGGAATAGGATATATTATAGGATTTTATAGCTGATAAAACAGTTATAAGATCCTATGAGTAAATGTCTTCAACATTGAAATCGGTTCGCTTAGAAATACAATGAAGACAAAATAACTAATAATAAATACCTTTTTTGCGTCGGTCGGTGTTTGTCATAATTTCAATTTGAATAAAACTTCCTATTGCAAAAAATAAAAAAGCTATAGGTGTCTAGATGTGCCAATGTTATGCATTTTATGATATATTTCATCTCTATTTGGACAATAGTTACCACAGAAGTAAGAGGACAGTAAAACTAATGTTAATTTTCAATTTGGTTTTTAACAATTTGGCGTTTCCATTCACGAACGGTGGTAGACACATTTTATTAATTATAATAAAAATAAATTAAAATCAGTCTTTAACGGCGCGTTTATGTGAGCAAAATTGAATTTTGATAATAAATTTTATTTTTAAGTTTCGTAAAAGATTT
Organism: Epargyreus clarus clarus; assembly: GCA_014595695.2. Taxonomy (NCBI): domain Eukaryota; kingdom Metazoa; phylum Arthropoda; class Insecta; order Lepidoptera; family Hesperiidae; genus Epargyreus; species Epargyreus clarus. Next base: position 1,693,956 of record JACTTY020000005.1, on the reverse strand, counting down.
TTGAAATTGATAACAATCAGATATTATTTTATTAAAGTGTTTAATTTAATAATATTGTACATGCATATAAGAGATTCTAGTGATAATAAATAATAATAGAAATAAGAAAATAATTAATTATAAAGAAAAAATGTACATTTTGTACATAATATGTATCATACTTCTTTCGCAAATATTTAAAACCTTATTTTTAGGTTATAAAACTTTTCATTTTAAACTGAGATAAGTACGTAGTGATATGAGGTATAATTATGGAAAGAATTTCAATTTAAACTCAGTTTAAATCGATACAATATTGTAGTTTATTCTGTGCCAAATTTAGTAATTAATATTCATTCATCTGAATAATCAAGCAAACTGATTGAAAGAAAGAAAGATATTTAAAATATACGTTTACAAAAGTTTCTTTTTTTGTACATTTTTCATGCTAAAATAACTTTAACTTGCGATAGATCTAAACTAAAAATGGAAATCAACTTATAATATATTAATAATATTATAATATATTATGAAAATTATTATGACGACGATAATAATTAAAACTCTTACATGAAACGTCATATTTTCTTGTTTAAAATTTTTAAAACATGACATAAGTAAAATTTATTTTGCGAAATAATTCTTTGCTTTCTAACACATCGTAAAGTTAAATCAAAGGATATGCCTTGCTATTATGACAGAATCATATGTCATCAAATCTAATTAGTTCTGATTTAGTCCGCACCACATAGCTGCGGCGCCACCTACCTCGAAAATCGCATCGAAAATCTGCTGATGATTCTGATGACGGACGGAGAACGATGGGACAAAATTATTAAAATCGTGTATTGCATCGGTTCTTGTTATAAAATTTGAAATAAACTGACCATTCAAAGTGGGTAAAAATCAAGTTCAAAGATTCCATTACATACATACATACCTAGAAACATACAAGTCAAGCTAATAAAAGCGTAGTAATAGTCAGGGCATACATCTAATGATTTAACTCTATGACATATTATGTTTTCAATTTAAAATGAATACAAGTTAAAATTTTATAAGTAAAACGTATGAAAATATGACCAAGAATTGAATCGAGTAGGTTAAAAGATATGACGTGGGAAGAATCAATTGACATTTTTGTACATTTGGAAGGAATTGACAAATGGAAGACAGAAAAGGAATACAATCGAAGGAAAGAGATGGAGATAACCATTTTAGTTGCGTTTTTCGTTCTTTAGCGCATACGTTTTTAAAGCATTTTTTTTGCAAAAACAAGTACATATAGGGACTAGATAATTAGGCGATTAAATTATTACGTTTCTCTATATACACATAAGTACTCGAAAACCGAAAAAACTTAATATCTAATATTGGTTGAAAACATCTTATAGTTTACACATTCAAAAACAGATGTCGTGTCCATAAATACTTTCAATATGACACAAGTAACTTTTTATTTTTGCCGTGTATTACGTATACTTTATTATGCATTTTGCCGTATGACTGCAGAACGTAACTAAAGCCTTAAAATATTAAGTTACTAATATTATGGTTAACATAAAGGACACATGATATTAAAAATATTTTTCGGTTCCAATTGATATAAATAAAAATGTTTATAACTTACAATAACATTTTGTATGGATAATAACTTATATGATATAATAGAAATATCAATTTAGCTGCTATATAACTATTTTCAAAGTTATACTTCTTTTGGAGCGAAAACAGATCAAGAGTGTATTCTACGCGTGGGTCGGAATTGCGCGCGCTGATGTAACACATAATATATATGTAGTAGTAACTCTCGTCTATTCTCGTTGCTCATTTAAAATTTGTTAGAATACATATTTGAATCATTACGCAAAAGAAGAATAACTTCTCAAATGCGAACATAAATACACACACGCCGTTTTACTTTAACATAACGACGACTTTAGCATAATGACGTATGTTTAGAAATGTTGGATGCAACACAATCGGAATAAATACACAAATCGAATATATTTTTATATTCTAGTATCTCATGCGATTAATTAATCGAATAATGGCACATTTAGAATTACAATGACGTAAATGCAAATTGTCGAACTTATATACAACACATAAAAAGCCAAACTTAGATAATCCGCCAGATGGTAGTAATATCGATGTCATTTTATGCGCGAATAGAAGACAATAAACTTAATTAAAATGTTTTCTCGAGAGCATTGTAAATTACTGTAAATGCCCCTAGATGGAGGTAGTCTCCATGTTTAATTGAGCAGAAATTGAAACTCACACACCTATTTATGTAGTTTCTTTCGCCGCTTCTGCTCCATAACGAAACACCTTGCAAAGTGGCGATAGATGTAGTGACATTCAAAAAGAGTTCTGTAACCAATTTACTTTGAATAAAATATTTTTGACTTTGACTTTTGTCAGTTATCTACTACCATTTTATCATTTTTTTGTCCAAATCGATATTCCTAGCAGGCAAGACAATTCTAGTACAAAATTCTATAATTCTAGTAAAGAATTTCTCGTAGATATTGTTAGAATGTGTCATATTTTACAAACATCACTGTAGTTCTAAAAGTGCGTAATGCTCTACAAATTCATCCTTTAACAAGAAGAACCGAAACTTAAAAATTGACGTTTTCTTTGTAATCACACATACGACATACAATATCATAATATATATTATACATACATATTTAAAACTAACAAAGTCCTATACTTTAAAAGGAAATCACTTACACTATCAAAGTAATAGTTATACAATTATTAATTATCACCTTTTATAATTATAACTGCCTTTTATTATGTCTTTACCGAGTACATTGACTACATACATCGAATAATCCCTTAATTTAGGGTAAAATATTAACAAAATATAGGGATGAAATAAGTAATTTTTATTACTTTAGTATGAAGAAATGGAGTTACATTTGAAACGAATGTCTTAGAGAATGAGCAGTAATTATGAGTTTCGGTCTTTCATTCAATCCGGTCTTTAGCTCAGATTCGAACCAACGAAACAATACTAGTTTTTATAGATACGATTCTATTGGAAATTTATTTAATTTAATAAATAATAGTTAAAAGAGGATATATGTCGAAGAAAGACTACTCATTGGCTACTATTGAATGAGCGATAGTTCCGTAGGCCACCTTGTTGCTTAAACTACTGAAAAGTCGCTTAAACCGCTACCACACGAGCGTTCAGTTTGTTATTTGAGCGACTGACGAGCGGTATATTTTTGATTTTAATCGAAAATCTGTTAATAGTCAATTAATTGTCTACGCATCTGTATAAATGCATGAACTACTAACTTTACTCACCGAGCAACTTTTAACAGTCAATAACTATTTGATATTTGATTTTATCGACAAATCTGTTAACAGTCAATTGTCTACACATTTGTATAAATGCATAAGCTACTAATTTAACTCACCGAGCAACTTTTAATAATCACGTTAACAATTGGTTATTTGATTTTATTCGAAAAATCTGTTAACAGTCAATTGACTACGCATCTGTATAAATGCATGAGCTTACTCACCGAGCAAATTTTATCGTCACGTTAACCATTACACAATCGCTAAAGCCTGAGCAACTGCGTTGTTCAAGTAGTAGCCAATGAATGGTCAGCCTAAGAGTTCTATAACATTCCCAAAAGTGTGCAAACTCTACTATAACGCACTTGACCAGTAAAACTAATATAATGTTCGGTATAATTATTCCAATTACTTTAACAGTACTTCAGTATATAATACTCGTTTAAAATTTGCCATTTTCAAGCTCTAATTTACCGGAGTATGGCATACCTTCAGGCATCCTTCAGTTATGGGGAAACCCCGTGTCCAGCTGTGGGACATCTATGCCCACTCTTTAGTTCCATATTAGCGAATGGAAATCATCAGATACATAAACAAACATAATGACATATATTATATATGTAGTAAGTAGGGGTTGATATATATCTCTAAGGCAATCTGGTCAAGACAGTAGTGTTACCTCCCTTAAGCTAGGGGTGCTATGGGTCATGGTAATTACATAATGATAGGTATATAGGTGTGTGTAAAGCTATGTGCGAGGGTAGTAGTGGCCAGTACGCGCGGGCAACGGCGGCGGGGTGTCCTGGAAACAGTGTTATAAAAAATATAGAATATATAGTTATTTTTAAGGTATTTTTATTCCAATTGTTAGAGTGTACCCAAATGATTTCTACGTTAGAAATGTAGTTAGATATTGTATAGTCCGATTCATAATTAGGTGTCCAAAATGTAAACAAAGGTATGATCTATCAAGAAAATGCGTTTCAAATGGTAGTTTCTTATTTTTGACCATATAAAATATTTTATTATCTAAATAAATTAAAATCAATTCACATTTTCTTATATTTATATTACCTCAATTTCGTTTCATACAGTAATAATAATAAAAAACAAGGTTTATGGTAGAAAATTAAAATGTGATAATGGTAACACAGTCGGGATCCAAAACATTTTTTGTGTCGCCGTATTTTTAAGTTTTGTAACGTTAATTTTCGTGATCGTGATCGAACTCGAATGTTTTCTCGTTTTCATAGCGTGTTTGTTAAATTGTTTGTAGTTGTTAAAGATTTTGTTTATTTGTTAAGGTTTACAATATGTGTAATCGTATTTTGACAATGACATTTCTTTTTTTACATTTTGGACACCAAATTATGAATCAGACTATAAGTATGTATACCAAATACCATATACAACTTCAGGACGTGAGTTTATATCAAACTCATTGTCTCTATGAATGATATAAAATGAAGTTTATTGTTATAAGTATTTCATAAAAAGCGATTTGTTAACAAGTTAAATGGTATACAAACATTTGAGAAAACTAAGTTATTTGTTAAATGCTTGTTAGTTAAATAATTAATTGCTTATTTTTATACACGTTATGCGTACCAAATTTTTGGCCTAATGAATTAAAAAATTAGGAATATCTAGGTCTGAGGTAGTGTAGGAATATTCAGAGACAGTGTACGGGAGGGGTAGACTAGCAGCCCTCTAGGCTATATCAAGCTCAATCCCACTTATAAATCTGTATCATCCTTATAAAAAATCATACAATCATGCAACTATTGTATTAAAATAAACCAAAAAATACGCTCTAAAACTTACCACTTTAAAAATAAAATAAAACAATATAAAAACATAAAAAAACAAACCTTTAACTAAACTTGCAAGCAAAATTTATGTCTGCGTGGTAACACTAGGAGCCATGCTCTGCAAATAAAATCATGTACGGTTTGCAAAAACGAACTAGTAAAATAAAATAAATAAATTAAAAAAACTACAATAATTTCTTCATTTCTGTATTTAATATCTATTACAAAGACTAATACACAGTAAGAGTCTCCTAATTGCCATGTTATATTATTTAGGAGTTTAAAGGGGTGACTACTAATATCTACATGTGACAAAGCGATATCATTGTAACACGTTACAAAAATAGTTTTTGTATGTATTTTTTTTTACTTTTGAAGAAATATAGATGACAGTCATGTTCAACATTTAACCACAAGAAGCTCCCTCACCTATTCAGGGAGGACTTAGGAGCCTCATATGTAATGTATGAGTTCAGTAACAGCCTACTACATCACGTCAATTTTGTATGACAATTGTGGTCGGAGAACTTAAACCTAGCTTCAATAAAATATAAATAAAAAACAAATTTAAAAAGCCTATAGCAAGTTGCCACAATTTATCACCAGATGGCAACACAGTTACGAACAAGCGAACACGAAAACAAACACAAACTTTAAGAGCACTAAAAAAATACAAACTCACCTGAATATTGTTGTCGTGCAGATAGTGCCGGGGAAGCTGCGGGCGAGGCATCGGTTCGTCGCTGTCGTCGTCTTCCTCGAAATCTGCAATTTGAATAAGAATATTCTCCATAAGTTCTTCGTGAACAAATTGAAAAATTCGTAGGTCACACTATCTTAAAAATACGTACAATGTGTGGGGGCTCTATTCGTTTTTAGTCGAGCGTATACGCAACGGAGACGCTGCGACAACGTAATATGTTACGTAATATAAACCCTTATCATAGATAAATAGAGAATATAAAGGTATGTAAGAAAATGTCTGAAAAACAGTCGTTGAACAGGCGAGAAGTTTTTTTTGTCTGTTTTTTCACCTGTAAACATTTTTCTTTGTGGTAAAACTTATTTGTGGCAACACATGACGAACTAGAAGAACACGGCAAGCGTCGCAGGCACATTAACAAGTAAAATTTAGCGGTTGCAACATCTTTTTGGAAGACAAAACACGAGGTTTTTATTATTACCACATTCTAGAAATAAATTGTGTATAGTGTTTACTAGATACTTTAAAAACTTGGCAACACTAATATACTTTTAAATATCTGGATATAGTTTCATTTCCATTATTTATTAGTTAATTCAATATTTGTTTAATAAATATACAGCTATGTATAAAAGCCTAATTTTCAATTATAAATGTTGAATAATGTAGTCTTATTTATGATTTTAAACTATGACAAAGATTGTGCAAGAAACATGCGTTTGAACGTCATGCATAAAATATTTAAAAATATATCCAAGACATACTCATCTTGGTGGTAAAGTATTTTATATATTCACTGGCACTAATTTGATTTTTTCATTTATATAAGTTATTTCCTTATAAAATCAGGAAAGATTGATCATGATGGTAGTGTATAAACATTCAACTTTTTGAGTAATGTACTCAAAGGCCATATTACAATATTTTTTTAGACCATACAAGATGGTCTTCTTTTACTTTTATATAAAGCGTAACGCGCCATATTAACGGCCAATACACTTACATTTATAAATAAATATTTATAAAGAAATGCTAAAACAACTAACCTCTTTGCTTCCTAACGTTCATGCCGCTTTTCACTGTGTCCTCAGTATCGGAGCCCTCTGCAAAACATTGATCGACATAAAAACCACTAGACACGCACACATGGGACAAATTTGTATATGTGTAGATATGTATGTGTGTATAAGTTGTCTCAATAAAAAATGAAATCACAAATTGCGTCTTTTTCATGTATTTCTCTTTTACAATTATAGAGGACCAGAGAAATGACGTCATTTCGGATAACAATTTTTATTGAGACGAGACACGTATAATGTGTAGTGTTAGTGGCCAATTAAGAATTTTCATAAGTATAAAAAATATGGTGAAATTCAAAATTTAATAAAAAAATATAGCAACCCTTAATATTAAAAATAATTTAAAATAACGACTCTGCCTTGAATTTTTCTTTGTTTTTATTAAATCAACATTTTTGCATTATCCTCTATTATAAATGTGCATATATGAAATTATATTTAAAATAAAGTATACCAATATTAATACAAACTGCATTTAATTTTTGTATTGCTGTTCATATATTGTTACATCTCTGCGAAATTTTGTCAAATATATTAAAATGAATAATTGCATATTATTTCTTTAATGTTAACAGTATGTACGTATGTATTATAATTTAACTAAACTATTTAAAATATTACCATGAAAATCAAGGGAATAATGTTAAAAATTTCACATGAACACATAAAATGCATGCAAAAATTGATCAAATACGATACGTGCTAACAATTAATATTACTTAATAAAACATGCAAAATCGAAAACCCTATCCCGTTCTATAGAAAAATTGTAGTTGATAAGTATGTCGATTCGAAAATCTAGTGATTATTATGAGAGCTAGCGCATACATACAACTTTAAATGGTTTTATGAATGCAGTATGTAATGTATATGTATAAACGATATATGTGGTATGTTTTTTATACAATATAGGAATAGCAGACGAGCATGCAGCCCACCTGATGGTAAGTGGCTACTGCCGCCCATGGACATCTGTAATCAACCCTAGATAGGATCAGATATTCCTACCTGAGGTCGGCCACAGCGCCGCTATCCCTGAGGACTAAGCTGAAACGCCTCGGAAAAGTATGTTTCTCTTACCACACCCTTCAAACCAGAACACAGCAAAGCTTAGCACTGCTGTTATGAGGCAGAAATAGGTAACTGTGATAACTGTAGTATGTTTTTGGTATATCTATTAAGTTAGCGCTCGTGAAAGATTTGTTCCACAAATAAGACAGATATTGTGATGAAATGACCAAAATTTAAAAATGTATGGTTCGGTCTGGAACTACTGAGTAATCTGAGACTAATCATGATTAATCAGATTTTTTATTAATCTAATCACATTTTGTATGACAACTATTGATTTACTTGTGTTCGAAAAATTTATAAAATATGATTTAATCAAGGTTCTTGTTCAAAGGCGCTATGAGTAAATTCAAGAGATTTTTAAAATAGATAAATAAAATATTGGTTTTATTTATTATTCCATTTTTTTAAATTCCATATTGATTTCTTTTTTTTCTCCTATTTCTCACATTTTTCTCCACTATATTAAATCACATGGGATTTAATATATCTAAAAACTCATCAATCCGCATGTTGTTACAACTTCAGCTCTACAATAAATCATTAAATTATATGTAGTACTATGTAAAATCGTATAATATTTGCTTTTTAAAAGATTCAAATTTGCACACGTATGGAGTTTCTTTAGCCGCTTCTTCTCTATAGCGAAACACCCTCCGAAGCGGTGATACAGTCCGAGTAAAACTGCTAGTCCGCTCTAAATAAGAATTCAGAGCGGACTTGCAGTTTGGCGTGACCTATACTTTGATGACGTTGAAAAAAAATCTATATGAATTAATTTTGAATAAATAGGATTTAAATTTGAATTTAAATATACGTGTACACATTTTTCAAAACTCACAGCGCCCTTACCTAAAATGACATCTAGGCATCTAGCTTTTTATGTTTTTATTTAGAACTATATTTTCTATATTTTACCGCTTTTAACTTTTAGCACCGTGTGTAAATTCTTTATCTCTTCCAGACGTCTTGATTAATATTACTTCTTTGGACTGCAACTATAGTCTCCGTAAGCTGCGTATAGTCGACACATTAAACATATTACAGAAAGGATACCTACAGCTTATTTTTTTATTAAATTGAACTGATATGAATCAAATTAATGACCTAAAATAAATACGAATGAAAATATAATCATCATCATCATCAACCCATCACTGTCCCACTGGGCTGGGCGCGGGTTTATTCTCAGAATGAGAACGATTAGGCCATAGTTCACCTCGCTGACCAAGTGCGTATTGGTAGACTTCGCATACCTTTAGAAACTATTTTTTGTTCAAAGAATTCTCAGGTATGCAGAATTCCTCACGATATTTTCCGTCACTATTTATCAAAGTTATAATTAATTTCTAATACGCACATAACTTTCAAAAATTAGAGGCGCGTGCTTGGACCCCTAGATCAAAAGGCCGATTTTCTTAACCACTGGGCTATTACTGCTTTTATAATTAAGAAATGCCGTTACTCAAATTTATCACCTAAACAAAGTATTATTAATTAAAATATAAAATTGGGATATACCCTCATTTAACTGACATTTCATTTCGAATTAATAATATATTCAGAGAAAATTGTACATTAGAAAATATTATACCGTATTTTATGTAAATAAAAAAATAATTATCAATATTGTTATTGTTTAGTGCGTTTTAAAAGTTTTTTGTTAATGAAACTTAGTAGCAATCATACATATATTCCACCTGATGGTAAGTGTTTAGTGTTTCTTTTGTCATTTTTAGAATGAGTGTAGTATAATAACTGCCATAAGCGTGAAGGGATCCTGCGTTTCGTTGGAAAAGTGTGAATGTCACCTATCTCAGATATTGAGATGACACTCTTCATCGTAAGGAACGCCTCTATGATCAACGAAAGGTAAAAAAAACCCTTGTTCTATATAAATAATTTATAGGTTTTCTCGTGCGGCAGTGGCCATTTACCATGAGATTGACTATTTATTCATTTGTTACTTAAACATTATAAAGTATTTTAAGGTTTAAAAAAGAGTATCTCTTATGTTTGTCTAGTGTTAATAAGTTTCAAGCAAAAATAATTTTGAGGAACCTAATATTCATTTAAAATTGCATGTATGCGGGTCGCTCTAACTCCTATTCTTACTCAATTTTTAGATATTTCATTTAGTTTTACATAGAGTATAATACTGACCAGAATTGAGCTCCCTGACGAGTGTTGACATCGCGTTCGTGACCGAATCCGCGGCGTAGAGCAGGTCACTTCTGAGACTTCTGTTGTCTATGCCCACTAGAAAATAAAAATATATGTCGAAAGGTAAACTTTTTTATTCCGTTTAGTTATATTCCTTACGAGATTATTTGATAAAATATTTCTGTAATAGAAATTTCCATTTCTGAAATATTATCACTATTTCATAGTCACAGCAAATATCAGAACAAACATTAACAATTTCTTTTTTTGTTAAATAAATTTGATTTATTGTTGCTACAATAAGTAAGTACAGTACTACAGTAAGTAAGTGTACAATAAGTGTAAATTTTTTTACTCCATAAATAGAAAAAATATTTTAGTTACTCACTTGTGGTTGGTCGTTGATTCTGATGAAAGTTTCTGGTGTCGTTACTCATACTATCCATGCCTCCTGAAAGAAAGTTGAAACTTAAAAGTTATTTAATGAGACCATTACTTCGCACTTTCATTTAATTTGATGTGATTTAGTACGTACTAGCATTTTGTCCCTGTAGTTCCGGGACCAGAATAGGGCTACGGTATCCTTTGTCTGTCGTATGAGGCGCCTAAAGGGGGCTTCTGGGGTTGCGGTCGGCAAAAGAGGGCTCGAGCCGATAGGCTAGTAACCATGCGAATGACAGCGGCGTGTGTTCGCATATCATCGTGCACACCAGATGATGTGGCGAGCGTCATGCTCTTCGGGACGGAGCCTGATGGGACAATGTGTTAAGAGGACTCCGGTTGCGTTCCTTTGGAGATGCCGGAATCCTCTACACAGCGTCGAGGACGGCCACCGGGTTTTAGTGCGTTAAGAATCCCACATAACCTCGTACCATTCCCATGGTATCGGGCATAGCCCGCGCCAAACAGCTAGTTCGCTCCGAATATAGAAACGAGTCTCATAGCAACCCCACGGGGACATAACTACGTTAGTGTGCCTTCACGTTGCTACGGAGTATATGCTTGTAGTTATGTTCGATATGAATGGCTCTCTGACTGCACCTGCGCGCAACGACTTCAGAGCGGACTTGAAGTTTGGCGTGGATTATACCTTTTGAAGATTTCGAAAATAAATACTTACCGAGGCTGTGCGTCATGTCGATGCGCTCGCGCTCGCCGAGCGACGGCGTCTGCGGCGCGCTGCGCACCGTGCCGCGCGGGTTCGACTCCCTGCGAGGTACGGACATTTGTTACAAAATACTAAGAAACTTAATAATTGACCAAGTGCAAGTCGAACTCGCACCCGGAGAGTTCCATACCCCTAAATTTTATTTTTTTATTTTTAGTATTTGTTATTATAGCATCCATTGAGGAACATATAGTAATAGGATCGTACCTTTTGGTATGGAACCCTAAATATAGAGTCACTTAAGCATCAAATTCAAACTTAGCCATCAGCTCCTCATGGCTAAATTTGCATCAGTGCATTGGTGGCCAACCTCAGATAGAACTCCAATGTTATTTAGACTGATTACAAATGCTCATAGCCGTAGTCAGCACCATCTATAATTATATAAATTGCACGAGAACCACTTCAATTTTACAAATAATCATAAAAATAACGTAATACTATAATAATACAATTATTCGTTCGAATCGTAGTATTTCGTAGTACTTAGTATTGTATAAGGGAAGAGCAGGACCCTCTACTTCACGTATTAAGGTACTATAAAGAGGGTACTGAACAATATTGTAAAACAATGTACCATTTTTGATGCAATAACTCCTTTTTTTTAATATTACCTTTCGGGCGCAGAAGGCTGTGGTTGCGAGCCCGGTAGCGGCGGACTCTTGGTGGAGCGGGGAGACGAGTTGGGTGTCGACCGGGGGGACGATTGTTGAGTCTGAAATAAGTTATACATATTAACCCCCTGTCCCACTGCTGGACATAGGTCTCCTCAAAATGTAGCCAATATCTTACATGATTCAAATAAAATGAAATCAACGCGAAGAACGATGAATGAGTTCTTATTATTTGTTAAACATGTTTGTTATATAGTCACTTATTTTGCCAATGGATAACCAAATGAATATAATAAAATATTATAAGGCATTATGTTCGATTTCAGCTCGTCGTTGCGCCGGCGCAATGCGTATGTCCACACCATATTGAAGGTGGTAGAACCCTTTGCGGTTCAATTCCGGCGGCACCACCGCTACACTTATTTCTACGTAATAACAGCAGTGTTAAGCGCTGCTGTGTTCTAGTTTGGAAGGTGTGGTAAGGGAGACATTCTTTTCCGAGGCGTTCCAGCTTAGTCCTCAGGATTCGCTGCGCATCTGCGACCGCCCACAGGTAGGAATCGAATCCTATCTGAGGTTAATTACAGATGTCCATGGGCAGCAGTGGTCACTTACCATCAGGTGGACTGCATGCTCGTCTGCTCCTCACCTTGAGCATCCGCATGAGCCCCTCGAGCTGCTGCATGAGGTGCTTGCGGGAGTCCTGCAGCGCGGCGAGGTGGCCCTCCAGCTCGTCCTTGCGCTGGCGCAGCGCGCGCAGCTCCGACACCAGCGGCGGCGCCGAGCCCGACGACCCCGCGCTGGCGCTCGCCTCCGCCTCTTGTTGCCGTCTGATGAGTGATAAAGGGTTTTTACTTTGTTAAGTATTGTTAGACGATGCCTTACACTAGGATCCTCTGTGACGTCGGTACCACATACATAGATGAATACCAAAACACCCAGACCCAGAACAGAAATCTAAATTCATTATTTACATATCGGGAATCGAATCCAGAACCCTCTGCGTTAGTATGCTTTAACGGCACCTTAAAATAACTGGAAATATGAAGTTAAAATCTCAGTAAAAGTAAAAAATTGTCAATAAAGCAAAACATTCATATAACTTGAAAGTCTAACACAAATATTATTACATTAGTAAAGAAATTGTAAACGCATTGTATTCTTCAATTTTAAGTTCATTTCAATTCGAAAAAGAAAAAATAAACACATTTGATGTAACCATGTCCCCATCAGAATCAAATCAAAATTATTATAAATTGCAATGAAAGAAAATATTTATTTATATACCTCAATCTAGCGATCTCCCTCATGATCTCTCTATTTTTGGCCTCGAGCTGCGAAATCAGCTCGCGTTGCTGCCGGGCGGCATCCACTTCCGAACCCTCTGATGAAGACCGACCCTACACAAATAAACATATTTATAGATTAACGATAAGGTCACTTAGGTTGTCGTCTTTTTATCACGCTTTTATTAGCTTGACCTGTATGTATGTATTTAACGGAATCTTTGATCTTAATTTTTACCCACTTTGAACGGTCCGCTAAATTTAAAATTTTGAACAATTATCAAGAACTGATGACGATACACGATTTTAATATCAGACGAGCGTGTAGTCCACCTGATGGTAAGTGGCTACTGCCGCCCATGGACATCTGTAATCAAACTCACATAGGATTATATATTCCCACCTGAGGTCAACCACAGCAGCCCTGCTATTGTGGAACGCCTCGGAAAAGTATGTCTCCCTTACCACACCTTTCAAACCAGAACACAGCAGCGCTTAACACTGCTGTTATGAGGCAGAAATAGGTGTGGCGGTGGTACCGCTGTAGTCGAACCACAAAGGGTTGTTTTCCTTACCAATTCTGGTGTGAGCGACGCCGACCTGCCGGCCCGAGGCTGCAAGCAACAAAACAATTGTTAAACAATATTTACTTTATTCTAATAACGATATTTACTAAAACTCCAAATAAATCACTCCATTATAAGTAAATTAAATGAAACTTTTGCTATAAAGAAGGTACTCGTAGTTTGATTGCATTGCTTGCATGATAAATAAAAAATCGCGACTGGAAAATATTAATGACGTTGATAATTAAAAGGATTATAAAATTAATTTACAAATAATAATCTCACCATAGTGCGGTTTTCGTGGGCGAGTCGTGCAGCGTATCTCGCGATTAGCCTGTGTTCGTCATCCACACCTCGAGATAAATGTTCGGCTATACCTAGTAAAGACAGAATGTATTTTTAAAAACACTTAACAAACAGAGGTCTTGACCTAATGGATAAACATCATCAAGCCATTGCTGTCCCACGGCTGGGTACGGGTTTTCTCTCATGATGAGAAGGATTAGGCCATAGTCCACCGCGCTGGCCAAGTGCGAATTGGTAGACTTCACATACCCATGAAATGCCTGGGATTTGAACCTCGAATACCTCGATCAAGAGGCCAAATTTCTTAACCACTAGTCTATCACTGATATTTGATAATAGCTAATAATGAATATGAATTACAACCTCAAATTAATTATACAGGGTGAATTTTTAAAACGGGCCTTCAGGGCCAAATCCGAAACTATAAGGATTAGCGAAAAATGCTAAAAGGAGTTACGAGGCCGATTTTGATAAAAACTAAAACTGCATCATTACTTTTTTAAAATAACTTTTTCCCTAGCCGGGAATCGAACGAGTTCATTTTGAAAAAAAATGCAATCCTCTATATTATTCCACTATCTGATAGTGTTGCTTATAAGGATCAAAATCTGGAAAGTAATGATAAATGACAAACTAAAGGAAAAGCCTCAATTTTAAGAAAATACATAATTTTTCATATTAATTTGGCAGTTAAGTTCCCGCCATTCATCAATTTAAACATTTCGTGTATTAACCTTTTTTTTGGCTCAATGTTTCTAATCATTCGAAATGGATGTTTTGTTTCCCCATAATTTATATTTTTATGTCCGACTTAGCTAAGGTTATTTTTAGGACCATTAAAATATATTTACTTGCTATGGGCGGAGTTTCGTTTAATACAGATGTAAAGTTGACAATTTGCGAGAATTACTTTTTAGAGTCAAATCCGAGTGATTACTAAAAAAAGAGATATAGAAAATCATATTTAACGTTGAAACGAAGTTGTAAACAACAAACAATAAGAATTTACTATTTAATCAGTTATCTATTATAAAATAAATCCTAAAAACGGCGGTAACTTATTTGCCAAACTATTACTTTCTCATAACTAAGCCGTATGTCATAGTCATAACATCGAATAATTAGTTGATTAACCAACAAATTCTTCAATGGTATGACTTATGTCTGTTTCTAAAGAATTATACATAAATCATTTGTTATGTATAATCCTTAAGGATTAGTATGCCAAATACGTATTTTCTTCAAAATTTTCCTTTTCCTTTAATTTGTCACATAACATTACTTCCCAGAATTTGATCCTTATAAGCGACAATATCAGATAATGGAATAATATAGAGGTGTCATTTTTTTCAAAATGAACTCGTTCGATTCCCGGCTAAGGAAAAAAATACTTTAAAAAACTAATGATGCAGTTTTAGTTTTTATCAAAATCGGCCTCGTAACTCCTTTCAGCATTTTTCGCTAATCCTCATAGTTTCGGATTTGGCCCTGAAGGCCCGTTTTAAAAATTCACCCTGTATATTACAATTAAATTATTTTAATAATTTATTTAGAGTATCTACATATACAGTAAACGTTTTTATCGCATTCCAAAGCTTCGCTTAAAAGCGTTTTGCATGAATATTATTTGTTACAGTATATTGATGTAAATTTAAAAGGTAAAATAATAAAAATATACGTACTGCGATGCGTAGAGCGGGATGAGCGTGAGTCGAGCGAACCGGTGTTGACATAACCGCCCGCGTACTCCGGGAACCCGTTATGAGCGGGCACGGGCGACGGCGGACTGGGGGAGAAATAATTATAAAATTATTACAATTGAGTCATAAAGGAGGCAAGGACAGAACATGAAAACAATAACAACTCTTTCAAATATTTAAAGTGCAATAAAGATAGTGGAGACAATTGGAAAATAATTTAAAGACAAAATTGTATTACATATGTTCTATAATTATATTAAGTCGATAAAAAATATATAATACAAATGTTAAACGTAACTCTTATGATATAAATCTTATGTTTATGTATCATTTCGGCTATTTTGTCCGAATCTTTTAAATAAAGTAAATTATTTTTTAGATATATGAGAAAAATAATACGCTACAATTATCATGATGTTCCTCAAAATTATCCTAAAGTTTGTAAAGAAAACATGAAATATTATATTCACTCGTTGAAACTGAAAAACCTTAAGAAAAAAATATTTACTGTTGAAATCCAGGGAAATAGCATAATATACATACAACATGTGTCCAACTGGCTTATAAAAAATGTTATCAAATATTTGACACTGTTGTAGCGACTTTCCGCTACTCGTCAAGAGATGGCGCTGCTGAATCACGCTATCGAAGTTTTCTAAGAATCTTGCATACATACAAGCTCCGAACTGAGACTGTTGGAGCGCGGCCGCTCCCCGGGCATGGTCACCTAGCCCGGCGGGAGATCTCCCTTTGCCAAACTGTTTTTTTCTATTTTTTCCTTGAACAGTTTTCTAAGTATATGATAATAACACTCACACGATATGGCTAAGGTTGAGCGTGCGCTCCGGTTGGTCGGGGTAGCGGGGCAGCTGCGGCCGCGCGCGCTCCGGCACGCACCGGAACGACTTGCGGAGAGTCGCGCCGATTTGCTTCGACGGAGATTTCTGGAAAGGATATATCAATTAGGAAATGCACTAGGTGTTGTTTATTTAAATATTTATTTATACAGAGAATAATAATAAAACGAGTGAAGAGAAACCTATCACGTGACATATATTACCAAAAGTAGTATGTATATTCATCCAAATATGTATAAAAATGTACTTATTCTTTTTGTTCAATGTATGGATACACTATTATTATATTATTTTTTATTAAATTACAACATGGATTTTAAAATTTGAGGAGTTTAATTTCACATTATTATTGCAAAATTATTGTTTTTGATAATGTAATATAACATTATATAAGTAAATCTTAAACTATATAAGTAAAATTACATATAATTAACATTCTTGTGATACAAATCAATTTGTTACACTGACTGTGGTTATCTAGTAGATGTGGTTAAGACTAGTTGCCCTATCATGTTGCTTTCATTTACATAATACATTATTATGTGGTTTTCACGTGCTGTACATTCTAATTATTATAATCATTGATATTATATACCTGTTTTGGTGAAATAGTTATTTTGGAAGTTTATTCCGTTATGGTTTGAGCAAATGTTACTTCACTTACCATTAGATGGATTGCATGAATCCATTTAATGGTAAGTGACTCCTGCTACACATGAACTTCTGTAATCCAGTTAAGATTAGATTCTTACCTGAGGTCGGCCAGAGATGCGCCGCTACCCCAAAGACCTAACCTGGAATGCTTTGAAAAATATGTCTCCCTTACCTTCAAACCATAACACAGCCGCGCTGAACACTGCTGTTATTAGGCAGAAATAGGTGTGGCGGTGGTGCCGCCAGTGTCGAAAGACAGAGAGTTCTACCACCTTCAAACATTCACTGAAGGCACTCCCACGTCACAGGCAATCCTAGTATGATATTACGAGCATAGAAAGCGTTCTGACAGCGGGTGCAGCGGTACCGGCAGCGGGCGGTACTCACGTAGGCCGAGTACTCCTTGACCTCGTGGTCGTTGGTGTGCGCGGCGGACACGCGGCCGCGCCAGAAGCAGTCCTGGCACAGCGTGTAGGCGGCGCAGCGGGTGCAGCGGTACCGGCAGCGGGCGGTACTCACGTAGGCCGAGTACTCCTTGACCTCGTGGTCGTTGGTGTGCGCGGCGGACACGCGGCCGCGCCAGAAGCAGTCCTGGCACAGCGTGTAGGCGGCGCAGCGGGTGCAGCGGTACCGGCAGCGGGCGGTACTCACGTAGGCCGAGTACTCCTTGACCTCGTGGTCGTTGGTGTGCGCGGCGGACACGCGGCCGCGCCAGAAGCAGTCCTGGCACAGCGTGTAGGCGGCGCAGCGGGTGCAGCGGTACCGGCAGCGGGCGGTACTCACGTAGGCCGAGTACTCCTTGACCTCGTGGTCGTTGGTGTGCGCGGCGGACACGCGGCCGCGCCAGAAGCAGTCCTGGCACAGCGTGTAGGCGGCGCAGCGGGTGCAGCGGTACCGGAAGCCGGTCAGCGAGCTGCGGCGGCAGGCGCTGCACGCCAGCGGGTGGACCACTGTCACACACAAATATATATTTCATTATGTATAGTCCGCGCCAAACTTTTAGTCCGCTATGAAGTTGTTGCGCGCAGGTGTAGTGCAGAGAGCTAACGCGGTCGAACACAACTAAGCATATACTCCGTAGCAACGTAAGGGCACACTAACGTAGGTGCGCCAAACTTCTAGTCCGCTCTGAAGCTCTTGCGCGCAGGTGTAGTCAGATAGCGAATGCGCTCGAATACAACTACAAGCATATACTCCGTAGCAAGATAAGGACACACTAACACAACTATATAACAGTGGGCGAAAGCGGGGAGCGGAGAATGCCTGGGGGCTCCCGCAATGTCTTCGTCCCGCTAATATCTAAAATTTACTATTGCGACGCGATTTGTTTCTATATTCAGACACAAACACAATGAGGTGCTTCGGAAACAGATAGATACTGCAATAGAAAATCTTTTGCCATTTTCGTAATGAACATAAAGTTTTCTGCAAAGAATTAGGGAAGTATTAGTATAATTTACACAAAGATACCACCTCTGAGCCTAATCAAAGTTCAATTACAAGTCTTAGCTTAAATCGCCAATAAATCCTTTACTAAACTAAGATTAGCTTATATATTTTTCTTACCATTCTCAACACTAGCAAGCCTGTGCAGTAAAGGTAGCCACACGAGACAAGGTGGTCCAGGATCCGACATCAATGTGTCTAGAAAATCGTTGACAGTAATTTTGCCATTCTGAAACAAAGAATATTTACACTTTGTATATGTGTAACGTAATTTAAAGGCATATTTTAGTATTATTTACAGTTTGCCTGCAATGGTGAGACAATCACAGCAAGAATATTTAATGTATAGGATGTGCTAATGGCATTTATCATAATTGATTAGAATTCATAAGCAAAATGCTTAAAAGCTTGAATACTCTCTTTAGCGCTTAATATTTTACCTCATAAAAAAAATAATGATTATGCTCACAAACCTGACAAGATCATCACTCCAATTTTAATTCCATAACAAGAGCTATTGGGATGATGTTATTGTAATCGATTGGAATTCATAAACAAGATGTTTATAAGAACTGTCTTTAATGTCTAGTAGCACTTTACCTGATTAAATATTGACAATGCCAGCGAGTCATTGTAGCTGAACGAAGGCGACTCGTACACAGCAGCTGGTAAAGCCAGGACTTCACGGAGATAGTCTGACAGTCTCTTCATCAGCAAGTGGCCATTACCATCCGACAGCTGGGAGAATATATCTGTCGGAGAGTACATTATTTATATATCTACACTAATATTATAAAGAGGAAAACTTTGTTTGTTTGTTTGGTTGTAATGAATAGGCTCAAAAACTACTGGACCGATTTTAAAAATTCTTTCACCATTCGAAAGCTACATTATCCACGAGTAACATAGGCTATATTTTATATGAAAAATATTTGATAAATAGATTTTGAGGCGGTACAAAGTTTTCCGGGTCAGCTAGTAGTTTATAATGGTCCTATGAGAGCACTTACAAATTATAAGTCAAAATATTTTCAGGATTCTGTAACCAAAGGTAAAAACCAAACCTATTACTAAGCCTCTACTTTCCATGTGCATAAAACAAATACCTGTAACATTATTAAATATTATTTGATGGAAAATATTGTGAGAATCCTGGGCTGAATTTTTCAAATAGGCCTTCGGGGCCAAATCCAAAACTATAGGATTAGCGAAAATGCTGAAAAGAATCATGAGGCCGATTTTGATAAAAACTAAAACTGCATCATTAGTTTTTTTAAATATCTTTTTCCCTAGGGAGGAAACGAACGAGTTTATTAAAAAAAAACACACACACCCTGTATTATTGCATCATCGGATAGTGTCGCTTATAAGGATCAAATTCTAGAAAGTAATGATATATGACAAAGCAGTGGCAGTCACTAAAGCAGGGGCAATGATGACCACTTTTTATATGTTTGTATCAAAGATTATGGAGTCAATTATTTTATTAACATTAAGCAGTTTAAAATCTCAGTGAAAATTTGCAAAATATGACTTGAGTTATTGTAACCTTTACATGTCAGCTGTAATTACTATGAAAACATTTTTTAACAAATGTTCCATGCATGTGTCACTATGACAACGTTTCATGGCTAACCTTCATTACATTTGCTCATCATATAGTCATACTGTGGTTAAAATTAGAAGGGAGTGACTAACAGTTTATGCAAGTAATTTATTAGAGGACTGTAAGGAAACTCAATTAAAAATTAATACTTACATCTTAACTTGTCCATTAGCTTCCCCGCGCACATCGTCGCGAGCGCCACTTTGATTGAGAACACTCTGATTTTACCCACATTTTCTCTGAAAACAAAATAATTATAATTGTTACCTTATATTATTCTACCTAAAAATGATCATGAAAGCTTCATTTGCTTAAGGATGTGTTGATTAAATTGTTCAGCAAACTTTCTGCCTTATACCAAACACAGCATAATATTATTGTTTTTTTATAATATAGGAGTAGGAAACGAACATGGAATCAGTCTGTTGCTAAATGGCCTATCGCTCTTGAACATTATAGATGTCCAGTTAGGATTACAGTCTTCAACTGTAACAAAATTTCGCTACTACCCATGAGTACTAAAAGAATGGCCCACATGAGGGTATTTTTACTTATCAGACAAATATTATGAAGCAGAAACAAGTGTACTGCAAGTGGTGGTTTATTAGAACTCGACAAATTGTAACTAATATATATGTACCTACCAGTGGCGGCCTGGGGTCGTTGGAGGCTGGGGCCGGAAACTTAAATGGAGGCCCCCAAAAGTGTAAAAAGTTTATTTTATTTTACAAAATGACAAATGTGTCATGGAAGTATTCGCCTGGGATTTGGTGACCTTTTTTATTTGTTTTTCGCTGAGTGGTTCTGACGACAGTTTTTTTTAGCAACTGTGTTTAGAGGCACCCAGGAGCTAGAAGAACCTACATAATACTAATCCTATAATCCAATAAAATACCTTACCCAGTGCTATACGCTGCTAGGAGCCAGTTCAGTAGCAGCGCGGAACAGGACTCGACAGACACCTGGTGAGCGGGCGGCAACCTCTTGTTCAGGTTGTGATACAGCGACGACACGAGCGTCTCCAGCCTGGTCACGTTGACGCACGCTGTCGGCTCCAGGGTATTCAGAGCGTTCTCCCGGAATGCTTCTATGACGTTCCATATGTCTATTGCATGTACTGTGAAAGATTAATGGCGTTTATTTAATGTTTTATTCTGTACTAAATTTGCCAGCAATTTTATTTGCGTTAAGCACAATATAATGGAAATATTAAGGGTTGATTTTCTAATAACAGTAAAATAGGTGACCCATTATTTCTAAACAGCATGCCGAATTTTAATTTTAATAGAGCTTGTTTCATAATTGACAGACTTCCATAACAACTTCCGGTTTCACCCCCTTAGAGATTGAATTAAAAAAATCCTTTCTTATTCAACTTTCATGTCTTAAAAACAACCCCAATTTCAGTTCTTTTTGTCCAAGGGCTGGGTATTGATGAGTCAATCCGTGACTGAGTCAGGATTACTCATTTTATACACATATTATATAGATGTCAATAAGGGATTTTTAAATTTAAATCGACAAAACCTCTTGAATTTGAAATAGTCCTGCTATGTGTGAAAAATTATTCCTTTTTGAAGTAATCTTATATTATATTATTATATTTAACATTAATATACATTGTAATTAAGTCACTCTTTCAGTTTTGTAATCAGTATCATATGTAAATAATCATTAACACTTTTTAATTGTCTATTAATGAGTTTCTTTCAACACTACTTCCCATAAATTTAACATGGTGTGAATCTAGTGTAAGTTATTTATGTCGATAAATGAGTTCTATAACAAATCTTATTTTATTGTTAATAATATTCTAATACTAGCTGACCCGGCAAACATTGTGTTGCCATATAAATAAAAAAATGTTAAGGGTGAACAACCCTTATCACTTAGGGGTATGAAAAATAGATAGTAGCCGATTCTCAAACCTACTGAATATGCATATAAAATTTGGTGAAAATCGGTAAAGTGGTTTTGGAGGAGTACGTTAACTAACATTGTGACACGAGAATTTTATATATAAGATTGGAAATCATATTGGGTCCATATGTAGAATATATTTTTTTTATTACTGAAGTAGCAAAAAAATGAAATGTATCCACCTATATATGACTACTGCCGCCCATGCACATATATAATCAACCCCAGATAAGATGAGGTTAGCCACAAACGTGTTACTACCTCTGCGGACCAAGTTGCAATGCCTCGGTAAAGTATGTCTCCCTTACCACACTCTTTTAACCAGAACACAGCAGCACTTAACATTGCTGTTATGTGTGCACGTGCGTGTGTGTTATGCTGCCGAACCTTAAAGGGTTCTCTTTACAAACTAAACCTACCACTATAAATAAACAACATTACATAACTCACAATTGCATTTCTTCTGCACATAACGGAGCTTGCAGGCGGTTCGGTAGGAGGCGAACCTGATGAGGTCAAAGTTCTGGTCCCTCATTTCTTGCAGCAGCAGCGAGCGAGGGTCCACGGACCCCGTGCCGCTCACCGCAGGGGGCATCATGCCCACAGTCTCACGTTCCAGGGACATTTTGACCTAAGTGAACAATGTGAACTAAAAATTTTGAATTCTATTTTAAACCTTAAGATATGCCTCTCTGTCAAAAGCTTTCATTAATATAATTCAAGCTTAATAAAGATTACACAGGTATTAAAAAAAAATTGAATGCCCATGGAAGGCCGAATTGGAATACTTTATTAGAATCTAATGTAAATGTTTTATATAAGTAAGACTTTAGTAAGTCATGAATCATTTATATTTTTAGTAATACTGTAAAAATTCACTCTTAATACTCAAATAAATAATATCATTTTTAAATAATGAATTCTTGTTACACTCTTCCATAGTTTTGTTTTAATAACTTAATTACCCAGTACAGATCCAATGGAGCAGTAAAACAATTTTTATTCAGTTGTAAATTGTAAAATTGCTTGTATTCATAGAAAATATTAACAAAAGATAGAGGTTATTTACCTTACGTATATATTTTTTATTTATATCTTTATTACCTCTCAAGAAGTAGAATAAAAGGCGGATCTAATTCTAGAAGTATTGTTAACCACACACACTCTAAAATAACCCTAAAAGATCAAAGATGTTACTACAATATCAAAGTTTCGAATTAACTGCGTAAATATTTTTAATTTTTCATGTAGTTGTGTAATTAATTAATGAATTACTTTAGAAAACATATAAAATGTCAATAACATATGTTTACTAATAAAATACAAGTTATTAGAACACTAAAAACTAAGCAACTAACACTGTATTCCCACCTTTAGTTATCTCATAACTTTGTTGACACAGCGATAATATATTCACCGCAAAACAATACTTTCGTATTTATATCGATTCGAAGATAATGAAGGTAACAATTCACTTATTTTATACACAATTAACACTTATTCTGTACACCGGATGAACTACAAATCCACAACATACTGTGTACAAAACAATAACACCATTACATACACTGTTTTAATGAAATTATGTATTTTTAATGCATTTCAATGAAATTAGAAAATCTCGAATACTACATGACAAGTAAGTCTGCCATTGAACTAACGTTTCTATTCATGACTAGAGTTTTGGTCGTTTTATAGTCTAGTTTCACAAATAAATAAAAAAAACACTAGAATACTATCAATAATTTAGTAAAATATATATTTAACCTAATAAATAATAGCCATGATTTATAAAAATATTTGTAAATGTTCCTTTTGTTATTTTAATTCTTCCTTTTTGTACAAAACGTAATACTTTGCACATGCGTAGTACGGAACGCACATAGATAGGCATAGACAATTTTTATACATCGTAAATAATAAGGTCATCAAAGGCAACAACCTCATTATTGTAGCTACATAAATTTTCAACATCTGAAAGAGAATTAATAGTTGTTTGTTGTAGTGTGGAGCTATTAGAAAAAGCATTATGAGAGTACTTACTTGTAACAAATCTATGTCAGTTTATTTTTAATGAACTATGACCCACGGTTTCATTAGCATCTAAAGTGTAAGATATAGTGGGTTTTAATATTCTGCGCCAATTATTTTTTAAGTAATAGTCCGCGCCAAACTTCTAGTCCGCTCTGAAGTTGTTGCGCGCAGGTTTAGTAAGCATATACTCCGTAACGTAAGGGCACACTAACGCGGACAGGTGCTAGGAGGGTCCAGCGCTGTCTTAGTCCCGCTAATATCCGCAATTTGCTATTACGACGCGACTCATTTCTATATTCGGAGCGGACAGTTTGGCGCGGACTATACTCCTTATAACGTCACCTACCATTGTAGGTTCCATCAAAATCAAACTGGCTCTTTCAGATATTAGCCAGAACAAACAGACATAAATTAGTATTTACAAAAGACTTATTTTGGCATTACAAACAGGCACATTATTTATTTGTGTACACTACATAATATAAATATTTATAAAGCGGTTATCACTATCATCATTAGCTTTTTAACTCTTTAAATTCCGAAATAACATAGAAACAAATCCCTTATTCACCTACTACAGGGATCAACATCCATATCTAAATCACGCTATATGAGACTGGGTAGGCCCTGTAGGGTCCTTGTAGGATGGCTAGTGAATCAGATGGATTGAACAGTCCTTATTTATTACTTCACAAATAATAAACAATAAGGGGCAATGCTTAGGGGCAATCTTTGTGGTATACTGTATGAATTTCACCGACCGATTTTGTACTATTTTAGTTGCGTTACATGTTTTGTCCACCATTATCATCGAGCTTTTATTATTATTGGCTGTCGGCTGTTCAAGTGTATTTTTTTCGCCATTGAAGTGCAGTGTAATTTTAAATGCGTAAATAATATTTATGCTTCTTCTAAAAATCAAGCAGGCCTAGGCCTAGACCCTTCGTTCTTTTTGTGTCTCTTTCTAGTTGAGACTATTCCATTAGAAACAGGTTAAAATAAAAAGGCGTAAATACAGTCAACTAACACATTTATTTATAAATAAATGAACACAGTTCACATTTATTTGCGATTCTACTTTTTTACACAGATCAGTTTTATTTACAACAACATTAATTTCGATACAAAGCATTCTACGATTCTATAATAATTATCATAAACTATTCAATTTTTAACTCTCCTGGAGCAATGTTACCATTTACGATTAGTTTAGTTGATTACACATAAAGATAGAATGATTTGAAATATAAGTAAAGCTCTCTAAATATTATAAAGATTATATTACATCACACACGCAGTTATATGATGCTCTAAGTTGCTCTATCATACGTTGGTAATGATTTTTATATGACGTAACTTTTATTAGGACACAGTCATACAACAAAATTAAAATAGGTCTGCCGCTGGCTCTATGATAAGGTCAAGTCTACCTGCATATGAATTTCGTAGACGAGAACTGTATTACTTAGTAAAATACTTATACATTATTGTAATTATGAATTTCTGACGTTTTAATTTGAATAGCAATAGGTATATTTTAGGAAAGCTTTTCTACAAAATATGCATATTTTTAAGAAGATATACGCGGGTAAATAGTATAGAATACAATGTGTACATTATTCAGGTATAGATATAGTTATACAAAGACAACATTATATACAAAATTATTGTGTTTGTCACAGATTTGTTTGCCAGTTGGTCCAAAATAGGACGATATAATTACTTAATAATATGCGGTTACATGTGAAATGTATATATTTTAATAAAATACTTTACAATTACAATAAAATTTTACATAAATATAAAGACAAGCGAATTGCGAATCTATCTGCTCTCAGCTCGCATACGTATTATTATTTTACATAGTATTTTGCTTCTACAATATATAACTACGATATTTACGCAACGCTACACAATGAAATTCATATAAAGAGGCCTATGTAGTATATTCCACTTACTAAATAATAGATAATATTAAATTACACTTAAATATCTTTTAAATTATTAATATTTGCTTAAATAATTTATAATTTTTAACTGATATAACGCCTCTAAAACTTCGATTCTATTTATCTATTTGCCCAAATCCCATGTTCAGCGTCCACCAGTAACAACATAAATTATAATAAACAACAACATGAACAAAATAATAAGTACTCTTTTATAATACTTAAATTAAAATATTGATTGAGATATGCATTTTGAAATAATACGTTTAAAATATAAAAAATCACTGAAGTAAGACAATTATCGTTATAATATAATTTAAATGTCTATATTTTACAGTATATCGATTTTTTCTATGAGATCAACTTACTGTTAAGTACCTAGTATATCTTTCTACTCTACAAACTACATTGAACATTTTTATTTTCTACAATACGTATTTTTTTTTAATATAAATACACCGTCTTGTGGTGATATTACTTATTTCAAATAAAAAAAAAATAACAGCAAAGTCGAATATCAAAAGTCCGACCACGATTATGTCTACAGTTGGTTGGCAAATCGATTGATTAGGTCTGATCCATAGACAAAGCAGAACAAGGTGATAATTATTCTGCAATGTACAATTACGATACCAACAACGGATTGCTCATTGTGAAAAAGCGCGGGAAAACATAACCCAACGTATCATAGGGTGGTTGTATGTCTCGCTAAATACAAAATTTAATATAATTTTATAATTACCTAAAATTCTACTCAATCTACTGATATTAACTGCTATACAATATAAAGGTAATATGTTTTACTACAATAATAAGATAACTGTAAATATTCCGATCACAATAATGCTTCGTTAACGTATTGAACTTGCAACTGATATTTTATAATATTTCAGCATATTTCAGACAAATGTTTCAATAATGTTCATTTTTAAAAAATAGCCAGCACTACGTAAATTCTAGAGGATTTAACATAGACAATAACATATTTTTAAATATTTTTCCATATTATGATAACAATGATTATATTGACTTTAAACTAGAATTCTAAATATTTTCACTACTCATCTAAATATTTTACTCCTTCGTTCATTTCATTTCACCGTCATCACATTAATTCGGTAGACTGCTCTATTTCCATTATTTAACGTTTAAACTCACGTCATTTAAATATATTAAATACTGTTGGCCTTTAACCGTAACCATCCGTGTACGTATAGATAGAAAACAATTGGTTGCCAAAAATCTGGATTATTATAAATCTTTGATTTTCAACTTATAGGTAAATCAGATTCACCTCAATGTACAATGCGGTTATCAACTTACAGGTGTATTACAAAGAAAAAAAAAATTATAAAAACATTCTTAGGGTGCAACAGAAATTTCGAAGAGGTAAATTTTTATCCTCGAAAATTTCTGCATCTATTTTAATATTGGCGATATTTTTTTCGCCAATTCCGAGTTACGTCACCGCTTTAGGACTCCCTTTTACAAGGTAATAACTACGCTTATGGTTTCTTAGCAAAAAATTACGACAAACACTCTTAGTTTGAAGAATTTTCATTATAACTTTCATCCACCAGTACGCTAATGCCACTCCATCTTCCCTTCCTTTATTAGAATACCTTTAAGATTCTTATCATAAAATGCTGACAATTCTCTGTAACAATACCAAACATTCTTATGCCGCTATAATCAAGAGACGTTTACACGTAGAGCCAGTGCCGCCAAGTAAATCTGGTGACGGGAGCTCCACCGCGAATCGCCTCGTGCTCCGATTCTGGTGAAATGCAGCACGCGATACGCTGGAATTTTATAAAGATTATACAAAAGTCGCAAAAGTGTATACAGCCCATCTGATTGAATGTGGCTCTTGTCGATCATTGACATTTTTAATCTATCCAGAATTGCAAAGTAAACCTATCTTGGAGTTCTACCCGAGGTCGACAGTAGTGTTGCTATCCCCGAAGACTAAGTTGAAATGCATTTTTTAACTAATTTTGAAATGTATCTCGCTCACCACACGCTACAAACCAGATCACAACAGTTCTTTACTGTTCTTATTAGGAAAACATATGCTTATGTGATTGTCGTGTCTCCAGAGTAGAACTGCAACGGGTTCTAATTCTAAACGCGACTTTTCTTGCAGAATCAGGAGATTTAAATACCAAAGAATTAAAGGTTCAATGATCCAATATTAGTAAATTAATTCCAAAAATAACCTACCTGACGACAGGTTCCAGGAGTAGTAGCCAGCTTGTAGATAGCCACGATGGGTATCATCAGAATAGAGGAGCATGCTAGCCCCCAGCCCAAAACCACTGCCCATTGCGGATACGTGTATTGTTGGTACTGGAGTGGTTGCTGGTAGATTAGGCCGAATACCACAACACCCTGAAAACATTTTAAATAATTTCTAACTTATTCTACAAGTTTCCATTCCTAGAAGCAGTATTGGTTCTATTTACTTCTTAGTTTTATAGCAATTCTTTTTGATGTAACTAGTCGATGTAGCCTGTTGTTGATAGAAAAAGAAATTAATTGATAAATTAGAATGTACTATTTTATGTGACTTGCACAAAATATACTTACTTTAATAAAAAGTTGGAATATATGACTTTGATTAGATCAAAATCATCTAAATATCATATTTCACCTACCTGTGTCTGACAACATCTCACAACCAAGTTGATTTATGGTTTCAAATCAAGACTGAAGAATCATTTATTGATTTTGATTTGGTCCACGTTATTTTTCCTTTTATGTTTTGCTTTTTATCTTTAATACTGACTTTTATAATCTAGAATGTATTCCAAACTTACGATTATAAAGACTGGGCTGACGAATTTCCAGCATATCCTCCAATAAATGCCGGGTCTGAATCCAAGCATTTCTTCAACGTCATCAGAAAATCTTTTTAGGCCTGTAAAATACAAAAAAGTATGCTTATATATTCATCATATTCATACATACCTAAGTAGCAAAATTAATATTTTTTTAGAATTACAGGAAGCAAAACATTTTATAGTAAATCTTAAAATCGCACCTTTATACCTCTCCCATTCGTATAAGGCAGAAATGGTGTGTTACATATGTACTATATAGTATTAAAGAATTTCTACAATTCTTACCATAAAACCAAGATACTGCAAGGGCCTCAAAAAGGGCCGAACACAGTAGGGATATCCCGGCAGCATACGTATCAAGTAGATGAAACATGTAAATACCACCCTGAAAGAAACTATAATTATAAATCACCGCTATCGGAGTAAGACTGATATATTGACACGATTGGAGCAGCGGTAACAAACTCCCGTATCTACACTAATATTATAAAGAGGAAATCTTTGTTTGTTTGTTTGGTTGTAATGAATAGGCTCAAAAACTACTGGACCGATTTTAAAAATTCTTTCACCATTCGAAAGCTACATTATCCACGAGTAACATATGCTATATTTTATATGAAATATATTTCATAAATAGATTTTGAGGCGGTACAAAGTTTGCCGGGTCATCTAGTTATTAATACAGCGGGTAGTGTGCTAAACGTACTCAAAAACTCAAAACAGATAAGATTGCAGTCGGATGTGTCGCTACCTTTGAGGACAAAGTAGGAAAGCCTCGGAAAAGTATATATCTCTAACCCTACAATGTGAACACCCAACGACGCATAATACTGCTGCTATTGGATGCAAATAGATGGGGCGGTAGGGAAGTCGAAATACAAGGGTTCTACCTTTTTTTTATAGTATAGGAGTAGCAGACGAGCAGTCCACCTGATGGTAAGTGGCTACTGCCGCCCATGGAAATCTGTAATCAACCCCAGATAGGATTAGATATTCCTACCTGAGGTCGGCTACAGATGCACCGCTACCTAAGGACTAAGCTGGAACGCCTCCGAAAAGCCTGTCTCCCTTACCACACCCTTCAAAACGGATACACCTTCAAACTCCTTACCGGGGTAACGTTAACGCAGGCGACACAGAAGGAGACACACACGACGAGCAGCGTGAAGTGCTCGCGGCGGAGCCAGTGCGCGCCGCACGCACGCGCCTCGTCCAATAAACCCGTGATCACGCACTCCAGACCACCCATCTGTGACCAATGTGATACATTTTACTTATACTCCTCTGGAATTCTGAACTAAAGAATTCTTTAAATCATTACAACTATATGCTAAGACAAGAACGCTTAAATTTGGAATATAGTCAGTAGTTATAATACGCCAATTGACGTAGAAGATTTGGGCGTTTTCATCAAATCGATTTAAATGCAAGAAAACAGAACTACGAAAAATCTTGTAACCTGATAAAAAGAGGAAATTTAAATAAATATAAGGCATACAGTTCGCCAAAACTGTGTTAAAGATCTGTTCTAGCCCATGATGGACTATAGCCATATGTTTTCTTTAAAAATAAGACCTTAAATAATTAACAATCATCAACCACGTGATCATACAAACTTTATGAATTAGCCTTACCCCAGAATCCAGTCCAAGCATTATAAGCATGAAGAAGAAGAGCATTGCCCATAAGCTGGCTCCCGGCAGAGTGGCGACCGCTTCGGGATACACTTGAAATACCAAACCAGGGCCTGAAATATAAAAAAAGGTTTTTTTCAAACCTGAGGAATTAAAAAAAATGTGTTCCAAGGTATGTGAAGTCGGCCAATTCGCACTTGGCCAGCGCGATGGACTATAGCCTAATCCTTCTCATTCTGAGACCCGTGCCCAGCAGTGGGACAGTAAAGGGTTGATCATGATGATGATGATGAGGATGAATAAACATTGTCCGAATTAAGTCCATGGTTAGAACATAAAAGTAAAAAAGAAATTGCCACAAAGATGGAAAGGAAAGGCTTAGACTTTCAAAAATACTAATTCTTGACCATACCTGATACAATACCTGAAAATCACAATGTCAATGGCAAAAAAAATATAGAAGGCCTTTGTCCAAATTACGACAAAAACAATTGAAATATAGTTGACTAATCAATACATTACCTTCAGTAGCTACGGAGGAAATAGGAACGCCTTGCTTGTGGGACATGAAGCCAAGATACGTAAAGATCACGAATCCAGAGAAGAATGACGTGAAGCAGTTGACCAGAGTGGTGACGAGGCAATCCCTGAAAATAAAGAAATTTAGTTTATTGAAATGTAAATTTCATTCATTATTTAATTGGCGTGTATGATGTATGTATATATTTATGTGTCTGTTACATGAAGATTCGCTTTTGAATAGCACTAACCCCAAAAATGCAGGTATCTGTAGATTTATTCGTAAGGTTTAGAAAGTCATAATCTTCACCCTAATTGTTAGAAGACGCTTTCTCTCATTGATATGAGACATAAAACTTAAAAAAACCCACCTGGACCCAGAATAGATAACTAAATTCATCTGTCTGTCTGGCCGGGTATCGAACCCGAAGCTAATTGCGCGTTAGATCGGTATAGGGCCGCTCTTCCCTACCACTACCACTCCGCCACATGGGTCGTCAAAATTTTGTATTTTTAAACAATTTTCCAAAGTAGCATTTTTTACCTGTAACAATTGTTGTGGAAGGTATTGTAGCTCGCGTAGGACAGATGCACACCGAATCCAGCTCCAACTGAGTAGAATATCTGAACTGCTGCGTCCACCCATACCTGAAAACATAACACAATTCAGAGACTAGAAAACTCCTATAAAAATAATTCTGGAGCTATGTAATGACATAGCTCATTCTTTTTTACTACGAATGTGCTAGC
The DNA here is from genome assembly GCA_014595695.2 of Epargyreus clarus clarus. Classification (NCBI taxonomy): domain Eukaryota; kingdom Metazoa; phylum Arthropoda; class Insecta; order Lepidoptera; family Hesperiidae; genus Epargyreus; species Epargyreus clarus. The sequence goes on along the minus strand of JACTTY020000005.1, from coordinate 1,661,974 downwards.
AGGACTTCTTTCTGAAGTGCCCCAAATGTTATGACTCCGATCTCTTCAAAAAGGTCCAAAGCCAGCCAACCCTAGCAACCAGCAACACTGGCAACTTCTCTAAACTTATACAAAGAAGGGGTCCAGATTCTCCGTTGGCATAGACAAAAAAAATAAAAATCATCAAATAGTAGGTCCGTTTTTATTTGCCGTCAAATTTCAGAATTTATTATTTATTCCCTTAGCGAGGATAAAAATATTCTGGAGACTAGCTCGCCATTTTTACGCCGACCTTCACTACTCCATTGCTACGATTCCAGTTGATGTGAATGGAGTCTCGTCATTCGATGTGCGGCGAGGTGGAAGAAAGGTGATGTAGGCACCAGATCAAAGTATTCCTCGGAACATTTATCATTGTAAAGCCGCTAGAACACGCAGAGACTTATGCAGACTCACCTGGGTATCCTTCAAACGTGTGAGTTCCGGATGCAAGTAGTATGCGATGCCGCGAGTGGCGCCTGGCAAGAGAAGACCTCTCGCGAGCAGTATGGACAACACCACGTACGGCATTGTGGCCGTCATCCAAACCACTTTACCTGTGTAACGAGCTCTTTGTTAGAACCGTATTTAGTTTGCAAGAAATAAATATGGTTTTGGGTTGCCCATAAATACACATTGGAGAAACGTTCTTCACCTCCAAATAAATTGCAACTATGTGTCTGTTTGGTATTTCAAAATAAATGGCATTTTGTAAGCTCTTTATTAAAGCTTAAACTTTTATTTTTATGCGAAATCATAAAAAAACGCTTTTTCATCCATCTACATTTTTCTATGCACATATATTAACTACTATCATTACTGTGTACTACTATTGTTATAATTATTATTATTACTATCTAGATAACGGCAAAATTAATTTTAACAATTGAGTACTCAAAGTTATATGAGAGAGATGTTGTATTTTACCTTGGAAATATTAAAGATATCTTAATTATAACAATCGTAAATGTGTGTGTAGTTGATACAACAAATTACCTGAACTCTTAACACCCTTGAACAACGAAAGGTACAGGGTGAAGTAAACAACCCCCAAGCAGACAACCAGTTGCCATTTTGGTAGTCCCAGATCATTGAGGCCTTCAGAGTGTTGCATCTCCAGAACTGCGCGGCTGAAATATAAATTTGATAATATTTAAATCAAATATTTGAATTTTACATTATAATAAAAATAGGATGAAATTCAGAATAATATAGATATAGAGTCTCGAGAGATTGTAACGGTACCGTTTAACGGATCCTTACCCTGCTTTGGTTGTTATAAATATAAATATTCCACAACTCGCACATCGGTCCTATTAGTAGAGTTTCATGCATGGCACCCAGAATCCTCGGGGTACCCAGGGAAGCTCGGAGCGAACATATTACACCAAGAAGTAGATCAGATGTATATGATCATTATGATCTAATAGATTGTTCGACAACTTACTGGAAGAACTCCGAAGCTGGCGTAAAGTGCGACAAGGGACCCTGGTAGGGCACATCGGTTCTGTTAGTGGCGTTGAGTCTTGCGGCATCCCAGCACTGTTCCGTGTTCCATGCATTATCGCAGTTCACCCAGGGCAGCTCGGAGCGAGCTGATGATACCAGGAAGTAGAACGCCCAGCCTGGTGAAGGCAAGGTCACTTATGTTTATTATAATCTTATTTAAACTTGTATTGAAGGTGGTAGAACCTTTTGTGCTTCGACTCCGGCGGCACCACCGCCACACTTATTTCTGCTTATTAACAATAGTGTCAAGCACTGCTGTTTTCTCGTTTCAAGGGTACACTTTTCAGGCGTTCCAGCTTAGTCCTCAGGGGCACATCTGTGGCCGACCGCAGGTAGGAAATATCTAATCCTATCTAGGTTGATTACACACGTCCATGGGCGGCAGTAGCCACTTACCATCAGGTGGACTGCATGCTCGTCTGCTACTCATATATTATAAAAAAAAACTTATATAAAGTACTGTAGTTGTGTAGTTCATCAGTAGCATTACCATGAGTTGGCATAGAAACGCCACTATAGAAATGGTAAATAGAAAACTATTGTCATTTTGCTAGTGAATAACATAACTACTATCGTTACGGTATTTCTTGACAACGTCTGTCAAATTAATGACTCATGGGACCGAATTTGTATGGCAATAGATCATAATGACATTCGCTAGCGATTTGATTTCGATAGGATTTTTACGTATCGAGTTACGTCACTACGGATTTTAGTTCTACGAGTAACCACCAGAGGCGCTGTACAATTTTTCATACATTTATTTTACGCAGTCGCTAGCGAGTAATACTTTTGTAAACTCATGGTAGTCCTACTGATAATTATCGATAGCTGTCAATTATAGAGTAGAGTTTACTTACCGATAATGACGTTATAATAAAATGATACGTAGAAGGCCACCATTACAGCACAGAAGCCGACACCTGGATAAAAATAACTTAACATTTAATAATTGTTCATAAATATAATTACATAATCCTTTTGCATGTAAGTATTAGTGATCGTATCATATCATATTGAAGGTGGTAGAACCCTTTGTGGTTCGACTCCGGCGGCACCACCGCCACACCTATTTCTACCTAATAACAGCAGTGTTAGGCGCTGCTGTGTTCCGGTTTGAAGGGTGTGGTAAGGGAGACAGACTTTTCCGAGGCGTTCCAGCTTAGTCCTCAGGGGTAGCGGCGCATCCGTGGCCGACCTCAGGTAGGAATATCTAATCCTATCTGAGGTTGATTACAGATGTCCATGGGCGGCAGTAGCCACTTACCATCAGGTGGACTGCATGCTCGTCTTCTACTCCTATATTATAAAAAAAAAAAAAATCAACGGAAAATATAGTAACAAAATTCATTGCTATTAAAGAATTCGATAGGTGGAGAAATAATGCTCAGTCAAGTTATTTAAAAATCTATATTGCTATAAGTAAGTATTATTTAATTATTGTGAAAAAATGGTATATTCACAAAAGGCCAGTTTATTGACCTGTAAACTTACCTTTGAATAGAGGACATATTTTCCATAACGTAATGGGTCCTTGTCGATTGTATTGACCCAGAATCAGCTCCATGTAGAACAGTGGAACAGCTCCGAATATTAGCATCAACATGTATGGGATCAGGAATGCTCCTAAAAAGTTTTATTATGTTTAACCGCTAGACTATTACTGAAAATGTATGACAATCATCATCAACCCATTGCTGTCCCACTGCTGGGCACGGGTCTCCTCTCAGAATGAGAAGGATTAGGCCATAGTCCACCGCGCTGGCCAAGTGCGTATTGGTAGACTTCACATACCTTTAAGATTTTATTATAAATCTCTCAGGTATGCAGGTTTCCTCACGATGTTTTCCTTCACCGTTTAAGCAAGTGCTAATTAATTTCTAATACGCACATAAATTTGAAAATCAGAGGTGCGTGCCTGGGATTTGAACCTCGGACCCCTCGATCGAGAGGCCACGTTTCTTAACCACTATCATTGCTGCTGATATGAAATGTATGACAATAACTGATAAATTGACGATAGTAATTAAAAAAATTATACAGGTTACTGAAACTTAGCCTCAATCTGAAGGTCCGAGACCAATTTCAATATATTTCGAAGTCATGCGCGTATTAAAATCAATTAATCAACCGCTTTGTTAAAGTATGAAGGAAATGATCTTGAGAAATCCTTTAAGTAATCCTTTAAACAAAATGTCTTGAAGTATAATAATCCGCACTTAGCCAGCGCGGTAGACTATGGCCTAAGAACATCAAGCCCAGCAGTGGAATAATTATGGGTTGACGACAATGAAATTTAGGTCTCACCTCCACCATTCCTGTAGCAAAGATACGGGAAGCGCCATACATTCGCCAGGTCCACTGCAAAGCCAATGATTGAGAGCAGAAAGTCTGCTCCTGTACCCCATGTCTCTCTGCCGTCATTCGGTTCTATCAAAACATAATTTAAAATCAATTATTGTTTAGAAGAATGTTATATTTTAATGCTAAGAGTGGGTTCTCCGAAAGTCGACAACGTTTTTGATTTGATTTTATTGTCACCCCTTTTCGTCAGCCACCGTGGTCGGTTGTTGGGGCCATCCATGGCTAATTTTTTTTGTTTATAATATAGGAGTAGTAGACGGGCAAGCAGTCCATTTGATGGTAAGTGGCTATTGCCCCCTATAAACATCTGCAATCAACCTAGATAGGATTAGATATTCCTATGAGTACATCAGTGCTCAGGTAGGCCACAGATGCGCCGCTACCCCTGAGGACTAAGCTGGAACGCCTCGGGAAAGTATGTCTCCCTTACCACACCCTTTAAAACAGAACAAAGCAGCGTTTAACACTGCTGTTATGAGGCAGAAATAGGTGCGGTGGTGGTGACACCGGAGTCGAACCAAAGGGTTCTACCACCTTCAAACATTTAATGACAACAACAACAGTCAACGACAGTCGGCGACGGTCGCTGACGACAGGCGACGCTAGCCGACGACGGTAGCTATTGGTAATGCGTTGACATAAAATGCCGGTCATATATTTTAAATATAAAATTTAACTGTTGCAGTAGACGCTTTCTATTTCGCATTCATTACAATAAAAATATATACCTTCTATCTCAGCTATAAATGAATCAGGCTTCGTTTCTCAATAATACGATTTACCAGCTCACCTGCCTTGATGCTGTTCGCTCTAACTCGTTTCGTCGACTCGGTATAATACCCCTCTTCTTCTATTTGGATCTTCGGTTCCTCTGCGGGATTCAATATTTATTGCAATTTACTCTCCAATAAGGTTAAGTTAGAAAAATAGTTGGATTTTCATTCCAATTTTTTACAGACGTAGATAAACAGATTTAAATCGTTTTGTATAGGTAATTTAAGTTTTAATTTGTAAATAATCGGCCCTTCATCTCAAAATTGTTTTGTGATAATGCAAAACACATGTAATACATATCCTACATAGTTTCTAAAGTAATTCAACGGTATCTACATTCATTACAATTTTGTCTTCTGACAACATTTTTTTCCGTAAAACAGAAGTACCTACTAACTTCCGCATGTAAATATTATAATAACCCAGTGGTTAAAACTCGCCCTTTCAATAGGAAGGTCTTAGGTTCAAATACCTGGCGCACACCTCCGATTTTTCAAAGTTATTTTAAAACTGTGAAAAAACTTTCTATAGTTTTACCAAATACTAACAAAATCATTATAATTAAATAAATCTAACGCTTCAAGCGCTTACCACTAATAAACCTGCAAAAACAATTAAAACGATATTACAATTAATTTGTCAGTACCCAGTTTGAATCTGGCCCCAGGCGGCCTCAGTTAATGGGATACCAATCCAATTAATTGAAACTTGTCGCGATACTCACTTTTGTAGCATGATAGTGTCACCACAGAACCCTTCGTCGATTTGTGATCTGAAACAATATTATTAATATTTAAAAAAATATTATTTAAAGAAACTAACTACACTAACCTAACCTACAGTTACATAGTTCTAAAGCATATTTAAGGTTTTTAAACATTGAGACCGGTATAAATACTCGTATGAGTATGCCTCCCTTACCACACCCTTCAAAGCGGAACGCAGCAGCGCTTAACACTGGTGTTATAAGGCAGAAGTAGGTGTGGTGGTGGAGCTTGAGTCGAACCAAAAAAGGATCTAACATTTTTAATAAAAAAAAAGGAATATTGGCAATGGGTGTAATATAAACAAGAAAGTTATTACATAATTCTGTCGATTAGGGTTACACCTTACCATCCCATGTTTTTGACCTTAACCCTTGACTTCAAACAAATTCAAAACACGCCTGAAAGGCATAGGTTAGAGTTCACTAGAAAATCCATATGCACAAGTGATAATAATATGAATTGCAAAAAATGTTTCCTATTGAACGGGCGATATAGGTACCGTGTTTTTTCAAAATTAAAGCTGAAATCTGTAAAAAGTGAAAGTTCATCATTTAAACAAAAAAATAGCGGGTTTTACCTACACTGTGTTATAGCATTTATTTTTGAATACTCGATTTTAAGTATATACATCTTTCATTCCGAGGTTCGAATCCTAGAAGCGCACCTCTAATGTTTAGTTATCTGCATATCATAAATTATTAATTTAACAATTGCCTTAACGCCGAAGAGCTACATCATGAAAAAAAATATCTAAAGGCGTGTGAAGTCGAATTCGAACTTCGCCAGCGCGCTCCACTATGACCTAAACTCACTCTGAACGGAGACCTATGCCCAGCATTGGGACAGGGTCATCAACAACGACATTCGAGAATCAGTATCTGTGATAATGACCGTGTAAAGTTGATTTATTCATTACCAATCAAGCAATAATAAAAAAAACCTTCGTAAATACGTCATAACCAAACATAACTTAAGACCAAAGATTAATGATTTTCCCTTGTCTTTTATGCCTCGCACCTGACCGCCTCAATGCCGAATGCCGCGCATTCAAACACGCCACCATATTTAATAACTCCCAACGACCTCCATTATTATGGGTCCTATTGGATGCCGAGGCAGAATTCCACAATAATCCGAGGCAAGGTGCGAAATTGGAATGCAAAAATGGAATCCACTGGAATTCACGGATAATTCGTTCGATAGAGACGGTTTTTTCGATTACGGGGTTTTTATTTGTCTACAATTTAATTTGTTTTGAAGTGTTTACTATATTTTAAGTATATAAATACGAATAAACAGTTAGGAAAATAAAATATTATGGAAAAGCGTTAATATTTACATGTGCTCATGTAACTCTACTATTTGTGACTATTACTATTACTATTCTACTATACTACTAATAAAGACCTTTTTGCACAATCAGTTAGACGTGCTGTCCTTCTTGCTCCTCTTGACTATTTATTAGTGTGTTGTTTAAATATAATATTTGTAAAGTAGTGTACATTTCTCGCGATGAGTGTCACTAACAAGCGCCGATTGTTTTGTTAGTAACCTATCTACGTCTTTATTAGTAGTATATCTGTGGTTACAGTAGATTACACAGAATTAAGATTACCTACGTTTGAAAACCTACAACGACAAAACAACGTGTCATGTTTCTAATAAATAATTTCCTATTTAAATAATGTTTATTAAAATGTATAAATTAGTAAAGTTAATAGAATTACATCGAACATGTCTAACTGTGTGATAAATAAAAAAAATTGTTATTTATTTACAAAACGCTTTACAAAAACAAAAAATCTAGCATGAAATTATAAAAATAAAAACAAAATAGTGATGTTAACTATCTTTGGCTCGCTTCTTATACTGACAGAAAGTTATCTCACGCATAATTATTATCATTTACAAACAAAAAACAATAACCAACCTTGATGTTATTTAACCATAAAAAAGCATTTGTCCTTCACTTCCCAACAGTAAATACAAGCAATAAAATTCTCAACTAACTAAGAGTTCAAGTTCGTTTGTACGAGAATCCTTGCATTTCCACAACTTGGAGTTTGCGGGACTTCACTACCGCTTGTTTTTTAATTAAGTTCACAACTCATAATTTCATCGCTGCCAGGCACTCGTTGCACGCATAATGTAGTGTTTGTCGAGTCGCTATTAACATGGCTGCAATTTTCAAGGATTTAATGGTACTCTACTTACTTACTCTTTATAATAGCTACCTGTAATGTTTTTTTGCGATTACCAAAGGTGTTCTTTGTTATATACTATGTTATTTTTATATAGGAGTAACAATGACATAATGTCCGCCTGATGGTACAATTGGACATCTGTAATCAACTTCACGTAAGATTGGAGTCCTACCTGTAATCGAACACACATGCGTTGTAACCCTTGACAATTAAGTCTCGGATAAACAGGTATGCTTCCCTTAATAGATATACCCTTCAAACCGGAATAGGTCTGCGCTGAACACTGCTGTTTTTTAGGCAAAAACAGAGGCCTCCGGAATCGAACAAAAAGTGATTAAATACTGCTTCAAATATCGATTAATTTACATATAAGGCGTTTGCGATCGGCTTCAGGTAGAAAAGAGCTGTTCGTATCTACTATAAGTAGGATTGCCACCCGTACTTTACAATAAATGATTGTACGTTATTTCAAGGTGTACAAACACAAGGTGTACCCTATACTTTATGAGAACAATAAAGTACCAACACGATAATACTTTATTTCGCATGATTTTATTTAAAAGCTTAGTCGTATTTTTTCTTTAAACGAAATTTATCGATTGGTGCTGAATCGATGTCGCTATTCGCCATCGCCACATCCCTTAACTTAAACATGTAAATAGTATCAAAATAAGGTACTTTATTTTGATACTACGTACTTATTTTTCTTACCTATAATAACCAATATACTTTACCTGTAAAAAAAAGAGGTGGCAACCCTATTAATAAAATGGACTGCATTCTAGATTGCTACATCAATCCTTTTAAAAAATCTTAAGTAATATGCTATAATCTAATCTCTTAAACATTATTTATGTCCTAACGAGTTTTGATACGAAATTTCACTGCCCCTGAAGCTCGAATTTCGCCAACTAAGGGATTTGCGAGCCATGAAAATAATCTATTATCTTCATTTCACGTTTTCGGCGGTTTCAGCGTTTATGAATCAATCAGTCTGGGTTGTACAAAAATATGGTGTTACACAAAAATATCATTTTTGTTAACGAATCATTGAAAGGAATTCATACACACACGTATTTACACATCCACGCAAGTATAACACAAACATATTTAGTGATTGTATTATACCAAGATACTTTCGGTGTATCTTTAAATGCATAATCTCTATTAACTAATCATAGATTAGTAAAAATACTTCGCCGCCTTGAAATTGAATGAAGCCACAAACGGCTTATTGGTAAGTTCTTTTTTTGAATTCTTGACAAATAAAAACATTTTTAGAGAAAATTTACGAATAAATAACTAATACTGCGTAATTTACATAGTAAATAAATAATTATTCAAATATTTTAGGGACATTTTAGCACGGAGACGTGGCAAAACTTTTTTACGCAACTATTTCAATTCTCAAAACTGGGTACATTTTCTTGTTAGGAGTGAGTAATCGTTACTAATCTATGTAACTAATTAGTAAAGACTAAGTTAATACTCTTAGGTAATGTCAATGTGTCATAATTATCTAAAAGTGCAAGTTACGTCTAAAACGTTTCAGTATTTTCCAAGATTACCTCATGTACCTATATACCTAGAAACAAAATTGAAGTTATTTTGAAATTACAGACAGTCACAACTCACAAACGATTAATTTTTGCAGTTATTTAAAAGTTTTTTTTTATATTTAACAGCCAATTTTATCCTAAATTGAAATAAGTATAGACGTTTGTCTAATAGCATCAGGAGATTATATATCGCAATCCAACTTTGTTCTTATAAACACACAAAAAACGCGACAGAATACAACACAGAAAACCATCTTGTGTAACGGAACAGAAAATTCAATAAGTTATGGACAGTTCATAAGCAAACAAAGTCGAGTGTTAAAGAAATGAGACTTTGAAGAGGCAATAAGGCCGTTCTCTCTTCAAGGGTTCCTTTGTACTAACCTAGGACACTGTTACTCAATCACTGTATCGAGCCTTGAAGGGCGAAGTTAAACAAGTAGAACGGGTTTGCAAAATTTCACAAGTCAAAACTACTCGTAACTCGGAGTACAAAATACTTACCATAATTGGATTAAAAAAAAACTAAAAGTTTTTCTTTATAATTTAGAATTGGGAAACGAACATGCAATCCAATTTATGGTAAGTGACTGCTGCCACTAGTGGATATCCGTATTGAACCCAAGATAAGATTAGGTTCCTACCTGAAGCCAGGGGGGATTCTTTCCTACCTTGCTCTCTGAGGGCTAAGTTAGAACACCTCGGAAAATTTTTAGTGGACGTGCTAATATTAGATTGGCAATTCAATAATTTATATTTATAAGCTATTGAAAAAATTTACATAATAACATGCAACTACAATATATAAGTACGGCGAATTAAAATAAGTTAGTTCATAAAATAAGTCGAAAGTACAATAATTAGATAATAAGATTCAAGAAGCAATTAACAATATTAAATTGCACTGTGAGAATAAAATATAAAAAAATAATAGATTCCACTTAAAGCTAATGATTGAACTTAATTAGATTCTTATCTTCTCGCTCTCGCGCTGACCACTGCATTGCTAATCTCAATCTCTAGGGATCATCGATATACTACTAATAAAGACGAGGGATGCTTTCCTCAGCACTAATTAGATTTTATTAAATTGCGAGTACCTTTTAATTTGATAGTCACCTTTCAAATAAATATGCATAAAAAATAATGGTTAAGAAACTCGGCCTCTTGATCGAAGAGTCCAAGGTTCAAATCCCAGGCACGCACCTCTGATTTTTTAAAGTTATATATTTATTAGAAATTAATTATCACTTGCTTAAACGGCGAAGGAAAACATCGTGAGGAAACCTGCATAACTGAGAAATCTTAAAAAAATATTTTCAAAAGGTATATAAAGTCTGCAAATTCGCACTTGGCCAGCGCGGTGGACTATGGCCTAATCCTTCTCATTCTGAGAAGAGACCCGTGCCCAGCAGTGGGACAGTAATGATGATGCATAAAATAAGTCATAGTTCCTACACCTGTGACCTAAATTAGGAAGGCTCGTATTAATGTTTGCATGTCAGTACAGCGTTCAAATCAGAATACCGATCTGATGTACGGAGCGTTCCGGGTGTAATCCTCGGACAGCCAAACAATATATTTAACCAGTTAACCTTCATCTAGCATTAAGCAGTTCCTGCGTTTTGGTAAAAGGGCGTGGATTCGGACTTACTTACACATAAGGACATCTTAGTCCTTAGAAGTGGGAATGCATTTGTCATTGACTTCAGGTGGAACTTATTTTTATATATTTTTTTTTTATAATATAAGAGTAGCAGACGAGCATGCAGTCCACCTGATGGTAAGTGGCTACTGCCGCCCATGGACATCTGTAATCAACCCCAGATAGGATAAGATATTCCTACCTGAGGTCAGCCACAGATGCGCCGCTACCCCTGAGGACTAAGCTGGAACGCCTCGGAAAAGTCTGTCTCCCTTACCACACCCTTCAAACCGGAACACAGCAGCGCTTAACACTGCTGTTATTAGGCAGAAATAGGTGTGGCGGTGGTGCCGCCGGAGTCGAACCACAAAGGGTTCTACCACCTTCAAAATTTTATATAATATAGATGTAGCAAACGAGCATATTGTCCACCTGATGGTAAATAGGCTTGCCGCTCGTGAACAGGACATCTCACCTGAGGTCGGCCACAGATGCGCTGCCGCTTCTAAGAACTCAGCTGGAATGATTCGGAAGATTATTCCTTACCACACCCTTCAAACCAGAACACAGCAGTACCTAACACTGCTGTTATTAGACAGAAACAGATGTGATGTTGGTGCAGCGAGTCGAACTACAGAGAGAGGGTTCTACCTGTAGACCACTTACCATTGACCACTTGCGGCAGTAACCTTACGTTCAAGTAGACTATACAATGTTACATAAAAACCTTACCAAAAGCCCGAGGCGTGCTCCCAGCGGAACAGTAGCCGTCGTCCCGCACGCTCCGGCCGCCGGGCGTGCCGCCAGCGTTCCGGCTGAGCAGCGCCGGGCTGGCCCGCTGCTCCTCGTACGACGGCGCCGTGTGGGTCACCACTGCTGCGCCGCTTAATGTAGCCTGTTATAATAATAAAATAGTACAGTTATAATTAAATATCATTAATTTATTTATAGTGTCATACGGGTTTACGCAGACCAAATGTTAGAGAAATTAAGTGTCGCTTGTTTTGACTGAAAACGAAAATATTACATGGATAGTATTTAAGAGCAGTTCATAACATTTTTAAGGCTATGTGAGTAATTATTATGATGATAAAAATGCTGCTTAAAATAATTAAATGAAAATAATGACGTTAAATCCAATGACAGCTCATGTTAAATTCCGTCAATATGTTTTGAGCAGCAGGGCGTGCCAAATAATGAGATATAAATGAGAAACATTACCCTCCCCTGACACATCAAAAACAGATTATTTAAAAAATGAAAACGAAACGACTAGGATCTCTTCTTATAAGTGGACGCTACTATTCACAAAAATGTATATAGAATTTCAAATTTGAAAAAATCCGTATATTGAAGTGCGCGTGGTTTCTGGTGGAAACATTATACCTATAAGAGTCGCAATATATAATATTATTTGTTATGTATATTTACCATTGTAGGCACTTTGGTGTCGAAAGTCTCCCGGTCATAACTGGTAGGTCTGGTTCTGGTGGGAAGAGCGCTGGTGAGGTCCGGCCTGACGTCCACCTCATTTTCCTGTCAGAACACCTTCGGAGTTAAGAACTGGATATATGCATAGAAAATATAAACATATTGTCAAGCGTATACACAGCGTGAGGCGCTGAAGGTCCATGGTTCAAATCTCTGGTCTGATTATAGTCATGTCTGATTTATAGTATAGTCCCCGCCACACTGCTAGTCCGCTCTGAAGTTGTTGCGAGCAAGTGTAGTCATACAATTTGCTATGACGACGCGATTTATTTCTATATTCAGAGCGGACTAGCAGTGCCATGGACACACACATATACAAATACACAAACACCCAGACCCAGAAACAGAAATCTAAATTCATCATTTAGATGTCTGTCTGGCCGGGGATCGAACCCGGGCCCCTTTGCGCGTCAGACCGGTATGGTGACCGCTCCGCCACGACAGGTCGTCAAAACCTACATTCATGACGTGAGGGTTTTAAAAAAGTTCTGAAAATGTCAATGTTTCGAAACTTTCTCCCGGTTAAGTCAGCAATAATTAATCTTATCTTCGACTCAAGCTCATCGACAAACACTCAATCAAATAGGATATAGATGCTAATTAAACAAACGCTATGTAAAAAAGCGTACTATAAACTAAGTGATTATTTGACTGACAAAACGGTGTGGTCTGAAGTAGTTCCAGCTCCACATGTGCCATTAAGTTAAGTTTAACATTGTAAAATCCATTTTTTTTTAAAGATGTGTGTTATGGAGTTTCTTTCGCCGCTTCTTCTCCATAACGAAACACCTTGTGAAGTGGTGGTAGTTTGACGTTCAAAAAGTGCTCTATAAAGAACCTATTTTGAATAAAAAAAATTGATGCATTTGATTTGAATTAGATAATCAAGACACTTAACAATAGGTAGGTACTTATTAAATTTTGTTTAAATTGTTTTTACATAGACGATACTATTTTATTAACTAGATAAGTAAGTACCTACATTATTCTATACTTTAATTAGTCAAAAACTTTTTATATCTTACTTATAATAATTATGGTATAATGATCATCATGATCTGTATGATGACTATAAAACTATTTGGAGTAGAAAACAAATAATGAACGCCATAGCGGCAATAAACATTTATGATGATTATGGGGACGATTATGCTGATCAAAACTATGTTGATGATGATGATGATAATGATGATGATGGTGCCTGTACTCTGTGAGGTGACGAGCCCCTCCGCGAACCGCTACTAGAGGACATGTAGTTCACATAAAGTCAATGTTGATGATGATGGTGATGATACCTGTACTCTGTGAGGTGACGAGCCCCTCCGCGAGCCGATACACGAGGACCGCTACCAGAGGGCCTGTTGCTCGCATCATGATAATGTTGATGATGATGATAATGATGATGATACCTGTACTCTGTGAGGTGACGAGCCCCTCCGCGAGCCGCTACACGAGGACCGCTACCAGAGGGCCTGTTGCTCGCATCAAGATAATGTTGATGATGATGATGATAATGATGATGATGATACCTGTACTCTGTGAGGCGACGAGCCCCTCCGCGAGCCGCTACTCGAGGACCTGTTGCTCGCGTCTGAAACAACACAAAGGTTGTAAACGGGCAATAATTTCAATGGAGATAAAAGCCGTAGGACCATAAAATAAATGGCAGCTAACGTAAGTACGTCTTTCGAACGGTTAGTAAGGGATGTCTAACTATAGGTAACGTTTCATATAAGATTTTAGTAGCAAACTATGGACGCATATAACGATATACAGAAAAGGTGTTAAATGTAAAAACGATTACAAATTAGTTGTCACTCTTCTACACTAATATTATAAAGAGGAAAACTTTGTTTGTTTGTTTGATTGTAATGAATAGGCTCAAAAACTACTGGACCGATTTTAAAAATTATTTCACCATTCGCAAGCTACATTATCCACGAGTAACATAGGCTATATTTTATATGAAATATATTTGATAAATAGATTTTGAGGCGGTACAGAGTTTGTCGGGTCAGCTAGTAACTCATAAAACTATTTTATGTAACTTCATATGTAACTCAGCTAGCATCCACGCCCTTCCAACGAAAGGATAGGACTGTTTCATGCTAGAAATAGGTACGTATTTCCGCAGTTACACCATATTGGTTCTTTTCCCTTTCAAAAATGTTGTAGAAGTAATAGTAATAAGTAGTAAGTAGGTATATGATAATAAATCCACCAAATTATTAATATTTTAGTCTTATCTGAAGTATTCAAACTTAGTACTTAGTTAAGTTAATTTGTGGCCGACTTCAAGTCCTATCTTATCCTTCAATGTTATCTAAAGTTGATTATAGATCTCGAACGGCAACCATGATCCCTAGATCCCTACCACTAGCTTAACTGCATACTCTTTTCTATTTCAATTTAATAAAAAAATATTTTTCTACAGAATTTTCGTATCCGACTAGAGAAAAATCCACGTCATAGTTACTAGAAAACAAGTAATTTCCACAAAGGTTCTGCGCTATCCTAAACATCCCTGGTAAAGTATAAATTCTTTTAAAAGTATATTCTCTTTAAATGAAGGGAATACCATTTTGATTAAAGATGTATAAACTGTTAACAATTTATGTAGAAGTCGGTCGAAATGTCGATTGACAAGAGGGAACATATTTTTTTTAATTCACGACTTATTTTTAATGTCATTAGTTTCACATAAGCATTGGAACAATTCCTCAGTTTTGGATATTAAATTAAGTGTAGCATATGGTGTGTTAAGTATACTGAAGGTCAGTAGTTAAAGCCTTCTAGACAAGAATTTAAACGCTTTCTAAAATACACTCACAGCCCCACACTAGGATTCCCTGTATCGTGGGTGCCATGGACACACACAGAGACAAATACGCAAACACCCAGACCCAGAAACAGAAATCTAAATTCATCATTTAGATATCTGTCTGGCCGGGGATCGAACCCGGGACCCTTTGCGCGTCAGACCGGTATGGTAACCGTTCCGCCACGCGCGTCGATTCGTATATCGTGGATGTTTTAAACACAAACAAACATACGCACATACGTTACTATCCCTGAATATTAAGGTTGAATACCTCAGATAAGTGCTTTCCAAACCATACTCAACCAAGTGTAACACAGCAGCGCCTAACACTCCTGTTATTAGGTAGAACTAGGTGTGGCGGTGGTGCCGCCGGAGTCGAACCACAAAAGGATTCTACCACCTTCCTTTACCTTATTTGGGGTTGATTACAGATGTCCATGGTCAGTAGCCACTAATCAGGTGGACTGCATGCTCAACCTCAATATTATAAAAAAGTAACAATATTCAATACAGAGTAAAAGTCACGGACAAACCGTAGTAGATCAATACAATCAACAAATATTTTCCGTTGCGAATAAAATTCACAATTTCATTTTGCAAACATTTCAATGCCACCGAACGCTATTTGCTTTATTCACTGAAAATATTAATTTGAGTAATTCGATATCGCACGTATGGTTTATTATGAAGTATACAGCGGGAATCATATACTAGTAATCAAATTTATGATTTAACTATACGTTGTGTAAAATCAGTTGGTTATTTAATTTGTTTTGAAGTTACGTACTCGTGTATTAGAAAATATCACTTGCTTGAACGCTGAAGAAAATCATCGTGAGAAAAAGTTCTTAAATGTATGTGAAGTCTACAAATACGCAAGTGCGTATTTGTACACTTAGAGCTGTGTCGTCATTTATAAGAGAACTTGTCTGACACGATACCGCGTATGCCTCCCTCCCAAACCCTCTGTAGTTCGATTCCAGCGGCACCACTACACTTATTTCTGCCTAATAAATACACTTTTCCGTGGCATTCCAACTTAGTCCTCAGGGATAGCGGTACATCTGTGGACGACCTCAGGCAGGAATTTAATCTTATCTGGAGTTGATTACAGAATGCCCTCGTAATAAAGAACTCAGTAATCGTCATTTAGGCGCGATTCAGTTTTTTGCATAAATGACATCAGAAGACTATGATAGAAAGAAAAAATCTTTTTTAATTGGAAGTCGGT
This sequence comes from Epargyreus clarus clarus, assembly GCA_014595695.2. Classification (NCBI taxonomy): domain Eukaryota; kingdom Metazoa; phylum Arthropoda; class Insecta; order Lepidoptera; family Hesperiidae; genus Epargyreus; species Epargyreus clarus. The sequence continues at coordinate 1,645,591 of JACTTY020000005.1, read as the reverse complement.
CAAATCGTAACGAAATGCAGTATTTACGGCACTAATGTCCTTGGGCGGTAGCAGCTTACTATCAGGTGGATTACATGCTAGTCTACTATATTATAAGGTACCTCGGCTCGTATCACGCAGCTCGCCCGCGCCCACGCTGTTGCCCAGAGTGGGCATGCCCGCCATGCCGCCCGCTACACGCGTGTCTCCTTCATTGTGCTACACCTGAAAATAATACATTTCCTCAATTATCTGGATTTTTCAAAGTTATATGCATATTAGAAATTTATTATTATTATTTGCTATAACGGTGAAGGAAAACGTCGTAAGGAAACTTATCATACCTGATAGTTCTTTCAAAAAAAGTTCTCAAAGGTGAAGTCTACCAATACGCTCTTGGTCAGCGCGGTGAGTTACGGCCTAATTCTTCTAATTTTGAGGGGAGACCCGTGCCCATCAGTAATAGGTTGACGACAAAAATACTTAATGCCAGGATAGCAATAAGTATATTGTTTAAGGCAGTGATAGCCTCGTGGTTAAGAAACTCGGCCTCTCGATCGAGGGGTCCGAGGTTCAAATCCCAGGCACGCATATTTTTTCAAAGTTATGTGCGTATTAAAATATAATTATCACTTGCTAAACTGTGCAGGAAAATATCGTGAGGAAACCTGCATACCTGACAGATTTATAAAAAAAATCTCAAAGGTATGTGAAATCTACCAATACGCACTTGGCCAGCGCGGTGGACTATGGCCTAATCCTTCTTATTATGAGAGGAGACCCGTACCCAGCGGTGGGACAGTAATGGGTTGATGATGATATTGTTTAAGTGTAGAATGTAAATGGGTATGTATTATGTAATAGTTGGATACCCATTACACAATTTATTGAGAAATATTGTTCTTTCAATGTCTGTAAGGGATTTCACACTAGACTTGGCCCTTGACATACGTGCCATCAGATTACAAATGAGCTTTCTGAAAAGAATAAGCGATTTTATTCGTAATATTTTTTATATAACGATGCAGTAAATGGGCTTACAATCCACCTTATTTTAAGTGGTCACTGCTCCACCATAAGTATTATGTGAAAAAGACTGGTATTCTAAATTTGTAGAATAGCCACCAACTAAAAAATCTATTACATATGTACAAAGACTTAATTTGGACCTTACTTTCTTACACTATACTAGTATCAAACGAGCATACAGTCCATCTGATAGTAAGTGGATTATTGCCGCCGATTTACATCTATATTGTAATCATACAATAATAATAGAGTAAGGGTTGAGACTGGCCATAGGTGCGTTGCAATTATGAGGACTAAATTAGAACTCCTCGATAAAAATGTCACCTTTAACACACCCTTTATGCCGGAATACCGCAGTACTTTACACTGCTGTTAGTATGTAGATGATTTTTTTTATAATGTAGGAGTAGCAGACGAGCGTGTAGTCCACCTGATGGTAAGTGCCAACTGCCGCCCATGGACATCGGTAATCAATCCCAGATAAGATGAGATATACCTACCTGATGCGCCACATTCGCCGCTACCCCTGAGGACTAAGCTGGCCTCGGAAAAGTATATCAGTATGTCTCCCTTACCACACCCTTCAAAACAGAACACAGCAGCGCTTAATACTACTGTTATTAGGCAGAGATAGGTGTGGCGGTATTGCCTCCGGACTCGAATCACAATGAGTTCTACAAACATATTGAAATTATTTGTCTACCAATCCGCACTTTTGCGTGGTAGGCTCTATATAGCCTAATAAATATATATATATATATATATATATATATATATATATATATATATATATATATATATATATATATATATATATATATCTAGCCTATAACCTTGTCATTCTTAAAGATTTCCTGCCCAGCTGTGGGTCCAAAAATAGGTTTATGATGATCTCGCTCTAAGTCCAGTTAGTCCAATTAAACCTACAATAAACCAGACCTCACTTTAACATAACAATTCAGCCTTTAATTGCTTTTGACTTGAACTCAATATGGTACTCAATTTAATGATCCCTAGTACGATTCGTGGGCATGTATATTCATTAGAACTTGGTTAATGATTGGTGATTTGAGTTTTGTGAATCCGTATGCAGGGCCCAAGGGTCAGGGAATTTGGGGCCCCTTTACACACAAGACGGGGACCTGCATGAGTAGAAAGTTTAATGAAAAACTAAAGCCCGACCACCGAGAAAGTCATCAAATATCTATTTTGATGAAAGATTAACAATTCTATTAATAAATGTTGAACGGAAATATTATTCGTAAGTTAATGTATTGGCTTTTTTATATATTATAGGAGTAGCAGACGAGCATGCAGTCCACCTGATGGTAAGTGGCTACTGCCGCCCATGGACATCTGTAATCAACCTCAGATAGGATTAGATATTCCTACTTAAGGTCGGCCACAGATACGCCGCTACCCCTGAGGACTAAGCTGGAACGCCTCAGAAAGTCTGTCTCCCTTACCATACCCTTCAAACCGGAACACAGCAGCGCCTAACACTGCTGTTATTAGGTAGAAATAGGTGTGGCGGTGGTGCCGCCGGAGTCGAACCACAAAGGGTTCTACCACCTTCATAACTTCAAATAATAGGACACCCTTTTAACAAAAATAACATTTTTTTTATTTATTTACATAGATAAATATCCTACCCTTTACACAGACATACTTTTTATTCCAAAAATGCTATTCCTGAAATATTCAAATACTTCAAAGTAATAACTACCAATTTGTGTTTAATGGAAAAAACAACGAGGACGCCCACATATAAGAAAATAAATCAAAAAACAACCAATCTTTTATTATGAATCTATTATAATATTTTGTACGTAGGCCGGTATTCCGAAAAACTCTTTACAATGTTATTAATAACCTGCGATTATTTCTTGACGACAAACAGACATAAAGCCCTTCGTACTTCACTCTATCGGTATCAGTGCCACACCTGACTCTACCAAATAACAGCAGTGTTAAAGACTCCGTGTTTTGATATAAAGGGTGTTGTCCACACCTGACTCTACCAAATAACAGCAGTGTTAAAGACTCCGTGTTTTGATATAAAGGGTGTTGTCCACACCTGACTCTACCAAATAACAGCAGTGTTAAAGACTCCGTGTTTTGATATAAAGGGTGTTGTCCACACCTGACTCTACCAAATAACAGCAGTGTTAAAGACTCCGTGTTTTGATATAAAGGGTGTTGTCCACACCTGACTCTACCAAATAACAGCAGTGTTAAAGACTGCCGTGTTTTGATATAAAGGGTGTTGTCCACACCTGACTCTACCAAATAACAGCAGTGTTAAAGACTGCCGTGTTTTGATATAAAGGGTGTTGTCCACACCTGACTCTACCAAATAACAGCAGTGTTAAAGACTGCCATGTTTTGATATAAAGGGTGTTGTCCACACCTGACTCTACCAAATAACAGCAGTGTTAAAGACTGCCGTGTTTTGATATAAAGGGTGTTGTCCACACCTGACTCTACCAAATAACAGCAGTGTTAAAGACTGCCGTGTTTTGATATAAAGGATGTTGTCCACACCTGACTCTACCAAATAACAGCAGTGTTAAAGACTGCTGTGTTTTGATATAAAGGGTGTTGTCCACATATGTCTCTGTGAAATAACACCAGTGTTAAGCGTTGCTGTGTTCTAATATAAAGGGTGTAGTATAGGAGAGATACTTTTAATTTAGTTGAGGGGTAGCAACGTATCTGTCGCTGATCGCAGGTAAAACTGTAATTCTATCTGTTATTGATTACAGAGGTCTATAGGTAATGAATACTTACCAGTCGGACTTTAAGTAGACTTAGAGAAGACTCCTATGGACATCTGTTATTAACCCCAAACAAAACCAGATTCCCACCTGAGGTTGGCCATGGATGCGCCTAAGCTGCCCCTGTTTAAGCTGGAATACCTCGGAAAAGTATGTCCCCCTTACCACACCTTTCAAGACAGAACGCAGCAGCGCTTAACACTGCTGTTATTGGACAGAAATAGGCGCTGTGATGCCGCCGGAATCGAACCACAATGGATACTACCACCTTCAAACAAATTGGTACGCTCGAAGAACATTACTCTCCACATTCAGGCAAAATAGTATGATATCGTATTAAAATCACAGAGAGAACCAATTACAGGAAATTAGGAGTCAATGTCACACTAAAGTTCCCAAGGGACATCAAACACAATTATAATTTCCATTTACATATTACTTCCAGCTATGCTATTAAAATTATCACCTGACCTGACCTTACATGTTACTTACAAAATTAGATTAAGTAAGGTCGCTTTATCAATTTAACTTAATACAGGTGTCAGTTATATCAGTCTTCATATATATATAGGTATAGGCCAGAGTATCTATTGGCGTATGTAGCCAAATTAAGCCACTAGCCGTCACCCATCCACGACCGTGCATATGTTGTGTTTCTTTTTTTATTATTAGCACGTTTTTATTAGCTTGGGTTGTATCTATGTATGTATGTACGTAACAGAATCTTTGAATTCGATTTTTACCCACTTTGAACGATCCGATTAATTTAAAATTTTGAACAATTATCAAGAACCGATGACAATACACGATTTTTGTAATTCCCTTTCGCCTCATCAGGATTGTCAGGAATCAAGATTTTCCTTGTGGGATTTTACCTTGGTTTTTAGTTTTTAAACTATGTATAATTATTTTAATACTTTTAAAATTTGTTTACTTTTTTTGCTTTATTCCTTTTTTTATAACGTTTTTATTAACTGGACCTGTATGTATGTAACGGAATCTTTAAACTCGATTTTTATCCTTGAGCGGGCAGATTAATTAAAGATTTTGAATCAAGAAACGATGATATTACACGATTTTAATAATTTTGTCCCATTTTCCTCATTAGGCTCGTCAAGATACTCAAGATTAACGATTTTCCTTGTGAAATTCTAACATGTTTTTTTTTTTCATTTTTTTCGTAAATTGAATGTTATTATTACCTTTTAAAAGCTTTTATATTATTTATATATATTTAGCGGTATCCATTTGAACTAAAATTATGCATGCACGTAAACCGAATGCTAATACATTATTTATTATTTTGCATTATTTTAATATATCTTTATATTTAAAATTACTTTTATTTCGGTAAGTATTTACTTCTGTAAAAGTGGGTATGATAAGAGAGATATACTTTTCCGAGGTATTCCAGCTTAGTTCTCCTCCTCAGATCCTCCCTCTAGTCCTCAGGAAGGAATCTAAAATTTTTCTGGGGTTAATTGTAGTTGTCCATAAAAGGCAGTAGCCACTTATCATCAGGTAGACTGCATGCTTGTCTGCTTCTCTTATATTACATAAAAACTTCGAACCCGGACACAAGTAGGTACTCTGATCAAAATGAAGACAATTGGGTACTGAACTATCCCTTCATATCTATCTTATTCAAGGATATTTTAATGTCAGAAATCATAAAGGATTCATTTATGATAGGCAATTTTATTGGTCATCTCACAACAGATGGAGTCCGCATAAAATGTAAGATTGATTCTGAATCGTAAACTAACTGTCATTGGAGATACGATCTCTACTGAGATGACCGATCGATTTCAAATAGTACTTATTACTGATCTTTGGGACAAGATTGAACATAGTATTAATCGTGGTTAAAACACTTTATATATTTTTTTGTTTTTTCTGCCCTAATTAAAGTTGAGAATATTAATTTTATTATTTTAATTTAATTTCAAAGGAAAACATGTTCCTATGTGTACGAGTATGTTATGGAGATCGCTGAGCTGATTCTTTTTCATAAAAGAGACAACTAATAAAATATAAAAAATGTAATGACTTCATGTTTTGAAATTTTTGGTTAAGAGTTTATTACTTTATTTGTATTAAAGTGGAGCTGGTAATTTCCACAAATGAATTTTAAACCAGTGATACAGCTTATATAGTTTAAGTTTAAACAAATTAACATGAGTTTAATATCTTTTACCGGCATGAAAAAAAAACATCATGAACCTACAACTCCGGAATTTTTACCTAGTATCAAAGGCATGTGTAGTCTACTAATCCATATTTGGTAATGACATAGAATCTTATTCCTACCTTAAGTATTTATTTTCTATGCTTATAACCAGCAGTAAACGCCAATAGCAAAATTATTTCAAAACTGTGGTAAGAATTTAATTTAAGATAAAATAATATCTAAATATGACCTCAACGTTTCTGGATCTCATCATTAAACACCGTTAGGTTTCTAACATTCTGGAAATTGTGTAGAAACTTTTGCAACAAACAACGAAATGCGAATATAATCTAAGTTAGCAAATCGTGTTCATTCGTTTGAAGCGAAGTAGCGAAGTTTATGATGAAAATTGTGAAACAAATAACACTCCTTTGGCATAAGGAACGATTCAAGACTGTCATGTAGTCTTGGATTGGATTCTATCTCATATATTTTTGTGACACCAACTCAAATAACCACAAATACACACAGTCAAGGTGATTCAACTCCGGCAGCACCACCGTCACACCTATCTGCTTAATAACAGCAGTGTTAAGCGCTGCTGTGTTCCGCTTTGAAGGGTGTGGTAAGGGAGACGCTTTGTTCCGATTTTTTGGATGTGGTTTGGTAGGCATAGGTTATATGTGGTTTCCGAGGCGTTTCAATTTAGTCCTCAGGTGTAGCAGCAATCTGGTTTTGTCCGGGGTTGATTGCAAATGTTCATGGGCGGCAGAAGCTACTCAACCGGTGGACAAATTTGCATACTACTTCTATATTGTATACAAAAATACACACACAAGCACCCGCGTTCGCACGAACGCACACCTACGCGCATATACGCACACACAAACATAATAACGCGTTCATCCATTCTTCTAATTCTTTCATTACAATTACTAATGAATACTACGAATACTTATTACGGTAAGTACAATACGTATGTTGGTCATTCAATGTGTGTGAATAACTTTAATAGACATTGAACTTATTCCGGAAATATCCGGAATATAACGAGTCTGACGAAAGTGCTGACGTCAGATAACTGACCACCCACGCTGTGACGTCATATTTCAGTTTCTAGACTTATAAATAGACAAGTAGTGTAAGACTAAAAGCCCAATAAACTATCTACTAAGACACTTGTTAGTGTTATTTTAGGTATTAGGAAAGTAATGCTATCGAAAACATTGGCTTAAAAATTACGCCTGTATCGAAGACCTTCAATATCAGTTTAGAGAATGTTTATTACATTTAATAATAACGTTATCAAATCACTCCTTTTTATTTAAAAAATCTAAATGTGCGTTACGTGCTTACCGTCACACAAAATCGTCACTTTCAATGACCAGTGAAACAAGTTTTAATTTAGCAAAAAGTAAATTTTCAAGCAACAAAATATATCCATGATGTCCATGGTGAGAAAAATTCTTGTTAAATAGTCCGTTATGATTAAAGGTGAATTTCTTGCTGTTTGTTTATCTCAGATATTAATCTCAGATATTAATTCAGATATATCTTTTATTTTTATAATATAAGAGAAGCAGACGAGCATGCAGTCCACCTGATGGTAAGTGGCTACTGCCGCCCATGGACATCTGTAATCAACCCCAGATAGGATTAGATATTCCTACCTGAGGTCGGCCACAGATGCGCCGCTACCCCTGAGGACTAAGCTAGAACGCCTCGTAAAAGTCTGTCTCCCTTACCACACCCTTCAAACCGGAACACAGCAGCGCCTAACACTGCTGTTATTAGGTAGAAATAGGTGTGGCGGTGGTGCCGCCGGAGTCGAACTTCTTAGTCCGCGTAAAACTGCGTATGACTACTCCCGCTCGCAACAACTTCAGTGCGGACTAGCAGTTTGGCGAAAACTATATAGAAGACCAAAAATGATTTTTAAAAGAAGAATAGTTCTTTACTTGTAGTATGTAGGTAAAAGGTAAAGATATATATTGTATTTATTTATAAATATAAGAAGTCAACACCTCGAAGGGTTAAATTTTAAATAAATAAATTGGTCAAGGTTATATCACAAAGGCACCGGGTTGAAATGGGATAATTTGACGGCTGCCCATTGACCGCGTCGTGTACAGAAACCCTCGAGTTTAACACGTATCTTAAAATTTCTGGACATATTTTCATTGGAGTATATCCACTGAAAACGATTGACCAAGTGCAAGTCAAACTCGCACCCATAGAGTTCCGTACCACCAAATTTACATTGTTTATTTTAGTAGTTATAATTATAACAGCCATAGAAATAAATAAATTTGAATATACATACATACATTTATACATAGGTACTCTGTAAAAAGTTTGTATCTATTATATTGATCAAAAGATAGAGCCCTTCTTTCTTTCTTGGTCTAAACTTCAGTAACATATACGAGTACCTATATAGATAAAGAAAGATAACACATATCTTATGTTGATTATAAATTTCCATTATTATTAATGATAAACTTAAAAGGTCATTAAATGGGTTAAATTTAATATTTAGTGTACTTAGTAATATTTTCATTGTAATTAAGACGCCACTTCAAAGTTACTTACGACTTATCAGGAATGCGTTCTCTGAACGGCAAATAATAGTAAGTAGTAAGTTACATAAATTTAAGTATATTGCCGTGTCGGCACGTTTTCCAAAGCGTAATAAATTTAAATGTGTGGATAGAGCATTTGACTTGGTTTGTATTATAGTTTAGCTTTTTATAAAACCAAAATTTTGTTTTTGTAAGTTAAAGAATCTGTGCAGTTTGCGGCAAGGGCTATATGAAAAAATAATCGATTTTTATGTTAATCGATTATTTTTGTAAAAGTCGATTTTAACAATACTAATAACTAATTTTTGAGTAGATCGATTATTTTTAACAATTCGATTGTTTTAATTATTATTTTAATAATGAGTTTATGGCAAAGCCCTATTGTAATTTAAAAGCAAATTTCATGACGAAGTTATTTTTGACGTCATATTTCGGAGTTCATTGATAACTTTTTTTCACCAACTTATATTAAATTCAGTTTTAATCTATTTTCAATCAATAATTGTTCGGATTTTTACCTAATCGATTTATTTGAAGAAAATCCGTTTTTTAAGTAATGGATCAATTTAGTGAATTTCATCCTAGAAAATCGATTTTTACGAATTCGAAATAAATCGATTTAAAATTTCAAAATATTCGAATTTCGAATCGATTTAAGAATATTTTCGGAAAGAATTGCCAAGCACCTTCCTATTCCCTACGTCAAATTCATTTCAAACGGCTTAGACCACGCTAGAGGCACGGCTAAACCCGTTTCTAAAAAATAATGTATGTATGTATGTTTGTCCCACAAGTAAATAACCACGCTCTTATAGTTTTTATAACAACATATCGTTAGCGTGATTCCGCTTTCCATACAGCGCCATCTAGTTACGGAAGTTATAAACTTGTTTACATAAAGCCCGTGGCTGACATTCTCTCTATAAGTATTAAGTCTGTTACAAAAATGGTGTTAAAAATATGTATTTGTAATCATAATAAAGATTTAGTAATTCAAGAGTGTGATGACCTTTGATTGGTTATCTAATATTTTTAAATGGTGTATTGAAGATTCGAAATTTGAATTCGAATTTGAAAGCATAAGCAATGTTAGTACTATATTTTTATCTGAATTGACATTTGCGTGTATAACTGATAAGTAATAATATATTAGAGATACATAGAGTTCCTAAAAGATATTTATCATGTCACTTATCTCTCGCCCTAATTTGTAATCGACTTTATAAAGATACTCCGCTACTCCCAATACGTTTTATGTAAATATGTACATGTTTGAATTACTTAGTTCTATATTGTCAATTAATTATGTTCCACTTAGAGTTGCCCGCTCAATAATAAAATATCATAGTATAATTTAAACGACTCTATATATTAAAGAAAAATAATATTATATGCAAGAGAATATATTCGTCGCTAATTTAGATGACCACGGAAACTAAATATAGATAGATATAAAGATGTGTTTTTTTTTTATTTTCCAGTACGTTTGTAATAGTTTTCGCAATTAAAAAAACTGTTTTTCTTAAAAAGTTGGGAATAATTATTTCTGTAATGTTAATTACAGAATACAATATAATTTTAGGAGAATAAAATTCCACGACAGGATAATTTTTTTAAAGTATTTACTCAGAAATAAAAAAATTATACTTAATGTTAATAACCAAATTATTATATATTAAAATAATAAATAATTATTAAAATAATAAATTGATAATTATTACACAACTAAAGTAATAAAATAGTCAATGGAAGACAAATGAACAAGCAATTCAATGGGATATAAGGACTCTTGGCGATTTAGAACTCTACATGTGTACTTAGTAGCGTCGTTTAGGGGTTGTCCCGACCGGCGGCTAAGGGTACAACACAGGGGGACCATTGTGCTAGCCGACATAAAAACTAAGTTATCTATTACAATGTTCGACGAAAATGAAGAATAGATAACCTCTCACCCTTGTGAAGTCCGTAAAAAGGCCGTCATACAAAATATGAAAGACCACGTATAAATTATTCTAGTATTTGAAATAGGTTATCAAGAAAAATAGTCTATAGTTTTAAACGTGATTAATTGGGATAATTATCTTTAATAAATCTTCTATATAAAATTCTCGTGTCAGAATGTTAGTTACCGTACGCCTCCGAAACGGCTTTACCGATTTTCACCAAATTTTATTTGCACATTCAGTAGGTCTGAGAATCACTATTTTTCATACCCCTAAGTGATAAGGGTTGTTCACCTTTAACATTTTTTTATTTATATGGGAACACAACGTTTGCCAAGTCAGCTAGTTGTCTATAAAATATTTCGCTTTAATTATTAATTATTATTAAATCTAAAAAGTAACAATGCTATTATTTCACGATAGGCGCTTACTTTTTTTAGCAATTTTCAAAGCATTATTAGTAAATCAAAGGCTGAATTGACATTCTTGAATCACATATTATTAAGTTGCATATAAAGATTTTTGAACAGTACATAATTTCGAAATATTTGCGTCTTAATCAAATATTTTAAATAGGACCTTTTATTACAAAATATTGAATAAACTATATAATAAAGGTAATATTCAAATATGTACTTATTGTAATGCTCAGTATTTATTATTATCTTAAGTATAAAATTCTCGTGTCACAATGTTAGTTACCGTACTCCTCCAAAACGGCTCTACCGATTTTCACCAAATTTTATATGCATATTCAGTATATATGAGAATCAGCTACTATCTATTTTTCATACCCCTAAGTGATAAGGGCTGTTCACCCTTAACATTTTTTTATTTATATGGAAACACAACGTTTGCCGGGTCAGGTAGTTATTTATATAATATATACGCACTTAACTATAGTTATAATAAACCTATGTACGGTAAATATATTTTGTATGATCAATATAATAAATATTACATATAAATAAATAAATGCCACTAAAAACTACTCAAGTTTGAAAGCACATATATAGGGACCGTCGAAATGTCCTCTAAACCACAAAATAGCACTAACGGAACATCCCTAAGCTACGATAGGGATGTCCCGTGCTTAATGTACTGTGGTGCTAATTTACTCACGCGTCTCCCACCGATAACTTCGTAGCCAACCGCATGGTATGTAGGGTTGTATGAACTCAACGAATTTAAATTAACATTTCAATAAATGTTACTTCAATTGTATTTTTCTGTTGTTTTTCTCAAATTGAGTGTACGAGCGTACTGTGTTGAATTAAAATTTTAAATTGGTTTAGAAATCGGAGAAAAAGACAGGAGTCGCACCTAAGATCGCGCACAGGTGCGTTGCCACCTGACCCATCACTGTTGTTATTAGGCAGAAATGTGTATAGCCGTGACCTAGTGGTTAAGAAACTCTGCCTCTCGATCGAGGGGTCCCAGGTTCAAATCCCAGGTACGCACCTCTGATTTTCAAAAAATTATGCGCGTATAAAAAAATAATTATCACTTGCTAAAACCGGTGAAGGAAAACATCGTGTGGAAACCTGCATACCTGAGAGATTTATAAAACAGAAATCTCAAAGGTATGTGAAGTCTACCAAACTTGGCCAGCGCGGTGGACTATGGCCCAATCCTTCTCATACTGAGAGGAGACCCGTGCCCAGCAGTGGGACAGTAATGGGTTGATGATGATGATGTGTGTAGCCGTGGACCCTTGGCAGTCGATCCACAAAGGTTTTTTATAACATCAATAGCAGACGAGCAATTAGTCCACCTGATGGTAAGTGGCTACTGCCGCCTAATCAACCGCAGATAACATTAGACTCCTACTTGAGCTTGGCCACAGCTGCGCCACTACTTCTGAGGACTAAGCTGGAATGTTTCGGAAAAGTATGTCTCCCTTACACCCTTCAAACCAGAACACAGCAGCGCTTAACACTGCTATTATTAGGCAGAAAGTGTGCCGTGCCATGTCGAACCACAAAGAATCCGACCTATTTTATCACATGAACATCCTTACTAATATTATAAATCCGAAAGTAACTCTGTCTGTCTGTCTGGTTGTCTTTTCTTCACGCCTAAAGCACTGAACCGATTTTAATGAAATTTTGTACAAAGATAGCCTGAGACCCGAGAAAGGACATAGGATAGTTTTTATCCCGGAACTCCCACGACAACTAGGGATGGCGATCTAAGATCGATTAATCGGAAAATCGATCTTTTGGACCAAAAAAATCGATCCTTTTAATCGATATTAGTAAGGATTGAATCGTAAACTTTACATTTGATCAAGTGATGATCTTTAGCAAAGTTGTTGTCCATTCCAATGAAGGTACGAATTTTCAGTTTTATGTATGTTAGTAAGCCATATTATTTTCTTTTAAACGCGGGCGAAGCCGCGGGCAACTAGTAAAATATAATTCCCAACTTTACTCAAAAGAAAAGTGACAACCTTACATTATCAGGGAAGCTAAATTCGCCCGCTCTTGGTGTGAAGTCGATAAGGCACTACGATGTGCCAAATGTTGCTAATTGCTGTGATAAGCACGCTCTCCTACACTTGATTATGTGATAAACTTTTCTAATGTTCATTTAATAGCTGAGGAAGATTTTAGAGTAATGAATTTCAAAGATTACCTGAATGATCTTAAATCTTAACCCTTTAACGCATACCTTAACTGTTTTTGCAAATCATAATAATCTATGATCTAAAAATAAAATATGATATGATATATCGCATAAAATTAAATGATACAGTGATTTTTTGAATTTAATTAATTTTCGAAAATATTCAAAAACCTGTAGCCATAAGCCATATTCAAAAGATTCAATAATTATGTTGTTACAAGTGTCATTTTAAAGTAAAAAGAAAAAAGGTGAAAGTGAGTTTCCAAGTTTCTCTTTGTGGTTCGACTGAGGAGGTATAATTGTCACACCTAATTCTGTTCAATAACAACAGTGTTAACTGTTGTGGTTTGAGTGTAGTAAGAAAGATAGTCCTCAATGGAAGCAACGCATGTGTAGTCGACCTTTTTTTTTTTTTGTTGACGAGGGGGAAACCTTCAAAACATACCCGACGCCATGGGAGTGACGCCGTGTTATGTGGGATTTTTACCGCACTAAAACCCCCCCCGGTGGCCGTCCTCAGCGTTTCGTGGAGAACTCCGGGATCTCCAACGGAACACAACCGGAGTCCTCCTAACGCGATGCCCTTCTAGGAAGGACTCTTATTATATTTGAGTTTGGTTCTACGCTCAGATGGACTGCATATTAATTACCTACTTATTTCTATAAAAAGTAAAATTACATGTCCGTAATTTAATTTAATGTAATTACATGTATGTATTTTTTAATTAACTTAGTCTTATGTGATTGAAAAGCAAGTATGCAAACCTGCTTCACAGTATTTAGAATTTCTATACTTGGTTTGCCGTACCTACACTTCTGCTATAAAAAAATCCACCACCATCAAGTAAATACTATATATAAATAAATAAAATTACTTTTATAGTAATAAAAACCATTAAGCTACTTATGTATGTACATTTGTTTTTTTTTTACAAGTTTTTCCCCGAAAATATCTATCTAGACGAACCTCTCCTGACAACTGACATTTCCCACATTCCATCGTTAAAACTGCACCATTTTAGGTATCGGTTTACCATTTGGATAGCAAAGGACCTCATAACACCTTCCGATTCCTTCATCAGATCGTGAACATTTAAAAATCCTAAAACCATAAAGGGTACCTACCAATACAGACAGTAGAGCATATGCTCCACACAGATAATCTTATTATTATCTTAATAACATAATTAAACAACCATTTTCAAACTGGCAGAGCCCCTGGTTCGAATCCGAAAGCACCACCGCCACACTTCATTCTGACTAATGACAAATGTGTTAAGCTCAGCCGTGTTCTGCTTTTAAAGATGCGGTAAGAAACATACACTTATGCGACACGGTCCTATTTAGGTACTCAAAAGTAGCAACGTGTCTGTGGCTAACCTTAGGTCTCTAGTCTTATCTATACAGGATGAAGCTCCATAATCTGCACATATTGAAACAGGCAAAATTAAATCGCATTTTGTCGACAAAAAAAATAAATAAAAATAGAAAAATCTTTTTTTAATATATTTTTTTTAAATTTTATTTTTTATTTTTTTTGTCGACAAAATGCGATTTAATTGTGCCTGTTTCAATATGTGCACATTATGGAGATTCATCCTGTATATGCTAACGCTATACTTAAGTATATAATTTCGTAACTATGTATAACGTGACAAGGATAGATGACGACCGTGGCGGAGCGGTCACCATACCGGTCTGACGCGCAAAGGGTCCCGGGTCCGATCCCCGGTCAGACAGATATCTAAATGATGAATTTAGCTTTCTGTTTCTGGGTCTGGATGTTTGTGTATTTGTCTCTGTGTGTGTCCATGGCACCCACGACACAGGGAATCCAGGGCTGTGAGTGTAGAAAGCGTTTATCTGACTATTAAACTGTTTAAATTGTAATATATTGTTTGGTTAAAGCGTTGAACAGCATTCGGGTCCATATTTCGTTTCATAAAAGTTATTTAAGTACGGCACTTCTAAATCTATTAAGTAGAAGTAGATAAAAAATTACGCGGCAAATAGATAACTTTTTTTCTTTGGAAAATCTTTAAAATCAAGAAATGATCTTTTAAAGGGATAAATAAACATAAAACGTGGTATTTCCTAAACAAATTAAATTGAAAATGGAATTTAAGGGCTATTTAATTAAAGACATAATTTAGCCCACAACTCAGCTCTGCTTATCTCTGAGAAGCGGCTGGTTTGGAACAAAGGGCAGATTGTCGCATTCAACAAAGCGTGTTTACTATTGTATCTATACTAGTCTAGTAACCCGACTTCACTCCCTTGGATTGTAATCGACACTTGATTTTTACAGAGCGTATATTTCTATGACTGTTATAATAAGAATTACTACAAATGAAGTTATTATTAAAAGGGGTCCATTAGAGGATATCCCGGGATCTCAAATCTCGAAATCCCGAGATACCATTCGTATTTCAGTCTTTTTCGGGTTCTTCTCTGGGGTTGATTTCAGATGTCCATGGGTGTCAGTAGTCATTTACCATCAGGTAGACTGCATGCTCCTCTGTTACACTTATACAGGGTGAATCTCCATAAAGTGCACATATTGAAACAGGTAAAATTAAACCGCATTTTGTCGACAAAAAAATATACAAAAAAAATTAAAAAATTTTTTTTTGGGTTTTACGACCTTTTGAATTTTTTTTTTGGGAATTGTGCACCTGAAGTAAATAAATCGCTATAACTTTTAAACTAAGAGGGTTATCAGGTTCAAACAAAAATAACAATGATTGCCAATGATAGGCCGTACTGATCCATGAAAAAAAAATACAAAAAAAAATCATCTTCCCAGGAAAAAAATGTCAGATTAGTGCAAAAAAGCACTTTTTTAGGTAAAATTTTCAGTAATCATCAATTTCCTCAAAATAATCTAGGCATTTTATTTTTTTATTATTGTTTAATGCAATTCTACGTCGTATTAGCTTTCAAACACTAAAAAAACCACGCCTCTAACTCAAGTATAAAGTTTGCTAGGAACGTTTCAAAAAAGATACTCATGACGCGACGCACGTGCGCCCTAATAAAACTGGTATAGTCCGACCCATAATTAGATGTCCAAAATATAAACAAAGAAAACTATCAAAAATATGTTTCAATGGTAAATTCGTGGTAGTTTCTTATTTTTGACGATATTAAAGTGATAAAACTGTAATAAAATAAATCTTTAATAATTGAAAAAAAAAACACTAGTTTGTATTAAAAATGTTATTTATTACCAACATCCTTAAGAACTGCCTTTGTTTAAGCGCTCGTAGGAAACTTTATACTTAAGTTAGAGGCATGCTTTTTTTAGTGTTTGAAAGCTAATACGACGTAGAATTACATTAAATAATAAAAATAAAATAAAAAGCCTAGATTATTTTGAGGAAATTCACGATTACTGAAATTTAACCTAAAAAAATTGCTTTTTTCACACTAATCTGACTATTTTTTTCTGGGAAGATAAGCTTTTTTGTTTTGTTTTTTTCATGGATCAGTACGGCCTATAATTGGCATTCATTGTAATTTTTGTTTGAACATGATAACTCTTTTAGTTCAAAAGTTATAGCGATTTATTTACTTTAGGTGCACAATTCCAAAAAAAAAAACTTCAAAAGGTCGTAAAACCCAAAAAAAAAATTTTTTATTATTTTTTTATTTTTTTTGTCGACAAAATGCGGTTTAATTTTACCTGTTTCAATATGTGCACTTTATGGAGATTCACCCTGTATATATATATATTTTTGCAGTGCGTCAGTCAATTCTTGCATGCAGTCCATCTGATGGCAAGTGGTTACTCCCGCCCATGAACATCTATAATCAACCCCAGATAAGATTAGATACCTACCTGAGGTCGGTCACATATGCGCCGCTACCCTTAAGAACTAAGCTGGAATGCCTCGTATGTCTCATTTACCACACCCATTAAACCAGAACACAGCAGCGCTTAGCACTGCTGTTATTAAGCTGAAATAGGTGTGGCGGTGGTGCCGCCGGAGTCGAACCACAGGTAGTTCTACCACCGCTATCAAAGTAGAACATTAGCGGCGCTTAACTGTTATGTTATATACTTCTGTTATAAGGCAGGAGTATACCGGTACAACGTCTACACTCATTTATTCAGTCAAAAGTTTAAGACAAACTGAAACTCATACCTATTTAATAGTACGGATAGATAATAATTCTCAGATTTAAGATATTAGCAAAGAAGGTAGCGGAATTAATTTCTACGATCCTGAGAGAAAACGACAAAGTCATCTTTTTATTACTTTAATTAAAATATCTTCTTTAGTCCTCTTTAAAGTCAATGACGTGGATTAAGTAGGTGCGTTTATAGAGAAGCGGAATCCGCTTTAGAGCTTATACTTATTTACTTTCTTAGACTTAAAATTTTTTAATCCATTAAAATTGCTAAGCGCTAATTGCTAAGCGTTTATCAAAGATGCATTGATATAACTTAACCTTATATAGTGTACAAGAGGTTTGTATAGGAATATCAGAGTTTTACTTTGACTCTTCTATGTCCCATGGCAGAAGATTTTGAAGGAGCAAGAATCCTGTGTCATTCGATGTCGACGGCACCACCGCCACTCCTATTTCTGCCTAACAACAGTAGAGTTCAGCGCTGCGTTTTGGTTTGACGGGTGATGTTAGGGAGATACTTTTCTGAGACTTTCCTGCTTAGTCCTCAAGAATAGCGGTGCATCTGTGTCCGACGTCAGGTAGGAATCTAATCTTACCTTGGGTTGATAGCACATGTCCAAGTGCTGCAATTGCTACTTACCAACAGGTGGAGTGCATGCCGGTTGCTATTTTAATATTATAAAAAAAACTTCTTTATGTACTTACTATTTAACTTAGCACTATACTTAGCTTAGCTTAGAACTTAGCTTGAGCTTTGAAAGTTCGCGTGTTAAAATTCCGTGACAAAAATCATAACATACAAAGTAATGTGTTAGTGTCCAAACATTGTTTTAATAATTATGTTGACGACATAAAGCTATCAACTATACAGAGTGAACTACGAGTTTAGAAGTCAAGGTTTGCAAATAAATTATCATGCTTGAATTACTTAATTAAAGGTACTAAAAGTATTCTGCTGTAAGTGAATGTAACTTCGCTATTGCTTTAAATCCTTATCCTTACTAATATTATAAATCCGAAAGTAACTCTGTCTGTCTGTCTGGTTGTCTCTTCTTCACGCCTAAACCACTGAACCGATTTTAATGAAATTTTGTACGAAGATAGTCTGAGACCCGAGAAAGAACATAGGATAGTTTTTATCCCGAAAATCCTACGGGAACTAGGGATGGCAATCTAAGATCGATCGATCGGAGCATCGATCTTTTGGACCCAAAACATCGATTATTTGAATCGACATTAGTAAGGATTGAGTCGTAAACTATGAATTTGATCAAGTGATGATCTTTAGCAAAGTTGAAGGGATGAATTTTCAGTTTTATGTATGTTAGTATGTTATATTATTTTCTTTTAAACGCGGGCGAAGCCGCGGGCCAAAACTAGTAATAACATAAAAAATAAACTATACTACTAACTAACTATATTTATTTACTTTTAACTATATTTATTTTACTAATTTTTAGTATTTGTTGTTATAGCGACCATCATTATGCATCGTCTGTAAAAAAATCAAGTGTCAATCTATTACGGTTTAAGAGATAAAGCCCTGTGACTCACGAACAGACAGCGGAGGGTTTCGTTTTATCCTTTGAGTATGGAATCCTAAAAATCACTCTACAAGATGGCATTATAGATATGTTTCAGTACATTTGAGTTATAGGGAAATAACATTATTATTTTTCAAAACTAAAAATCAATCTAGTAACTTTGCCCGAACTTTCCCTAAGGCGCTTTCTCTCGCCTCGAAAATCGTTAATCCTGAGGATGTTGATAAGAACAATGGTACAAAATCATTAAAATCGTGTATTGTCATCGGTTTTTGATATTTTTTCAAAATTTTGAATTAAACTTAACGTTCAAAGTGGATAGAAATCGGGTTCAAAGATTCCGTTACTGTTACGTGCATACATACATACATACAACCCAAGCTAATAAAAGCGTGTTAAAAAGAGAAGCTATAAGGTTATAAGTTCTAATAATTTAAAATCTGTTATACTTCTCGATAATTACGCTTCGCTACTGAATAGCGCCTATTATAAAAAAAATGCCACGCCACGGCATGCGTCGCCACGCCAGAAATCGGTTTTACGTGCGGCTATAGATGTTTCACATCAATAATCAATCAATCCAACGTTTCGTCTAGCATAGACTCTGGTTAACTCATTTCTTCCCATTTTTAGGACACAATAATTTTTAAATACTTTTGCTCTACCAAAGAAATTAATCAGTAAGTAACGTTTGCTTATTTTGATCATGAATACTAATTTTAATTTTAAATTAATTTTCCATGCTAGAAATAATCGTGTATATTACTACTCAGTTTTATCCCAAAAAGTGATTTTATGTTTCCGTGAGTAAAAAAAGTGTTTTGCGAAATAAATTATGTAATATCACACAGACCATATAAGATTAATGCAAATCATAGTATGGTAAAAGATGTGTAGATTCGACCCTATATTAGAAATTGTCTATTAATCAGTATCACAAACACTTGTTTTTATGCAAATAATGCCATTTCTCCACCGAGAAACATTATACAAACATAAGAAAGCACAATGAATAAGTGTGTAGCATCACGTGGCCTTCAAATGGTTGTGACAGCTTTCCCGGCGCTTTGCCGCTCGTGCACCGGCAATAAACAGTTTGTTTACAGTTTAAAGCCACTCAATTTCAGACGGAGCTTTAATTTCCGTCAATGAGACTATAATTTGTTTCATGATATCATTTACGTTTTTTTTAACAGTGCTTATAAAATATGTCATTATTCACCTGCTTTAGGAGAATAAGTAAAATAAAACAAATCTTACAGTATTTCCTAATAGTTGTCCTTCAATCTCATAAATTATTTACACGATAAGTACCCGAAAATCTAATTGTTATATTTTGACTATGTATAAATTGGTCTATAACAAAACTCCAAAATCAAACTTTAAACTATTGATAAGCGTAAGCATTCTTATTACGTAGACAACACACACGGGTAGTAACACGTGACCTTCAAATGTTTGTGACAGCTTCCCCGGCGCTTTGCCGCTCGTGCACCGGCAATAAACAGTTTGTTTACAGTTTAAGCCAAAACAATTTCAGATAAGTTTTTAATTTCCGTCAGTGAGAACATAATTAGATTCATGATATAATTTGCTTCTTTTTATGTTTATCAGCGCTCTTAAAATATGTCATTGGGCAACCGCTTTAGGGAAATAAATAAAATAAAACATTCTTACAACCTTTCCTAATAATTGTCTGACAAAACTCATAAAATTACTTGCACATAATTACCTGAAAAATTGTAATAGTTTGACTATTATTAGCCTATATTAAAACTTGAAAATCAATCAAATAGAACTTTAAACTACTGACGGACGTAAACAGACTTATTACGTAGGCAACACACACGTGTAGAAACATGTGTCCTTAAAATTTTTGGGACAGCTTCCCCTGCGCCTTGCCGTTCGTAGACCGGCAATGAACAGTTTGTTTACAGTTTAAAACCACTCAATTTCAGACGGAGGTTTAATTTCCGTCAATGAGACCACAATTTCTTTTACGATCTCATTTATCGGTCCTTTGATAACACATCACCAAGTAATAATAATTTCTCGACGGTATCTAACATAATCAGAGAACAGTTTGAGAAAACTTACAACTACAAATTGGCAAAAATATGTATATGTCCCAAAAATAAATTACCAAGCATATACTTTATAACGCATTCCTACAAGCAATATACACTTAATAGGCCTGTTAAATAAACAAAATACATAAGTGTAGCACCATGTGGCCTCCAAATGCTTGTGACAGCCTCAAATGCAACGGCAAATGTAACAGCAATAAATAGTTTGTTTAAAGTTTAAACTCAGTTAATTTCCGACGGAGTTTTAATTTCCGTCAATGAGACCACAATTTCTATTACGATCTAATTTATCGGTCCTTTGATTTATTATCGGTTCAGTAACAACATGTCATTTTCAATTCAATTGAAGGAAGGTTCTGTTAATAAAAATATTGAAATCTAGTAATGAATGAAGCAAGGCACCACACGCACACAAGGATAATTAGAATACTTACTAGAATATTTTTGAAAAAAAAACAAGCAAAATAAATGTATAATATATAAAATATATAAAAAAGTGCCCTTCAAAAATTTACGAGCCCTACCAGCCCTTCAGATCATGCACCGGCAATAAACAATTTGTTTACAGTTTAAAACGATTCAATTTCCGACCGACGGTTTTAATTTCCGTCAATGAGACCACAATTTCTTTTACGATCTCATTTATTGGTCCTTTGACATGTCAGTCGCGTTCAGACGATGGCCGTTAAATGTTAATAAAACATTTAATTTTATAGGTACAAAATACCTTATAACTATTATGTACTGTAAGATTCCAATTTCGTTATTATACAAAATGAATTTGTTTGTCCTTATGTTTGTTAATGTATTTTTTATGTTTAAAAAAGATGTGCGCGGAACAAGTAATAAGTTGCCTCTACCATTAAAGTTATCACGCTGACGAATTCGCAAGCAAAAGCTAGTAAATAATATGAAATTAACAAAAATAATTGGCTAAGTGCAAGTTGATCGCGGAGGGTTCCGTACGACTTTTTTTTTATTTTTTAGTATTTGTTATTATAGCAGCTGTTGAAATACATATATTGTGATGACAATTTGAACTGTCTACCTATAACGGTTCAGCAGTTCGTTCGAAAAATGTCATTTTTACCATTTTTGAAATACCATTTCGTTGTATGGGGACCCCTTTTTATATTAAACTTTTTATTTTTAGTATTTGTTGTTATAGCGGCCACCGTAATACATTCTCTGTAAAAAAATCCAAGTGTCTATCTATTACGGTTCCAGAGATAGAGCCCTGTGACAGACGGACCGACAGCGGAGTCTTAGTAATAGGGTTCCGTTCTTACCCTTTGGGTACGGAACCCTAAAAACATTGCATCAAAACTAACCTTGACGTACAGTTTGTAGTGGTAGTTTGTAGTTGTAGTGAAGTGTAGTGTGGCGACAAAAGACAGCTCAAGTAACTCCACGCACGTCAAGATTAAACTTCTTTGTGGAGCTAATGTACGATCCCTTCACGGCATGTACGATTACTCTGGCTTTTAGTCACTTTCATGTTTACGAGTTATGTTTATATTGTTTTTGTTAGTTTGTTTGTTAGCTGAATTGGACCTCGTATATTAAATGATTTGTAAAAGTATATTATCTGTTGTAGTCGTCAACTTAATACGGTTCCACTGCTCGTGTCTCCTTTTAGAATGACAAGAATTGGGCGATAGTCCACTGTGTTGTTCATGTGCGTATTGGTAGACTTCACACACCTTTAAGATTTTTCACAGGTCCCTCAGATGTGCAGGTTTCTTCACTATGTTTTCTTCACTGTTAACATAACTGATAATTAATTTGTAGCAGGCATATAAATTTGAAAAATCAGAGGTACGTGTCTGGGATTCGAACCTCTGGCCCCCCGATCGAGAGGCCGAATCTCAACCACAAGGTTATCACTGTTTAAATTTCAATTATTAGATCACTATATTAAAGTCCGTAATGTACAAATGATAATTAAAAACATACAACAAATAATTTAACTGCCACTACGAAGCACGATGCAAACGCAAAAGCACAACAAATGCACGGCAATGAGTCCCGCCCGCCCTTCGCGACTCTATCTAGTCATTTAATCCGTTAATCACCCAGTCATTCGTCTGAAGAACTCTTAATTAAACGTCACACGTTTAAGGCATATGTTGTACCGTCTGCGAGAAGCGAGGGTAAGAATAATCGCTAATCTAATATGGTAGAGTCTGTATGTTTCGTATAGGTTGTCATCCGTTTCAGAATTTAAATCAGATATCTAAATTAATTATTCAGATATCTAACTAGCCGAGGATCGAACCCGGAATCGTTTACGCGTTAGACCGGTAACGTAATCGCTCCGCCACGCAGGTCCTTAAGGAGAAAATCCAATTAAAGAAATTAGTTATAAACAATCAGTTTCAAGTAGAACGTCTTTGTTATAAGGGTATAGAACATTTTGTTTAAGGGATTAAGATGCCAGCTAAAAACCCGGTTGCACACCCGGTTACTACTGCTATCAAATTCGAAAAATAATCAAAAATAAAAAAAAATCTATGATTATAAATGTGTTCTTATTTGTAGGATTTTTTTTTGTATCAAAAATCAGGTGAATAAGGGTAAGCTATGATATCTTTTATCTTTTATCGACCTTAAACGGTATTTGTCATAAAGTTGGGGGAAAATCAGAACTGATTTCACTTTCTTTTCGCTTTAAGTTACTCTATGTGACGGGTGGCTAACAGAGTCAAGGGTAAGGTGTATGCAAATAACTCCTTACTACTGATACTGTGTTCTTGGCGGTAATTGCACAGTTTGACAAGCACTCAAGCAGGTCTAATTAGAATGTGATATGTGCTCTCTTAAACCCGTTAGAGTCCCACAGCTGGGCATAAGTCTCCTCTAAGGATGAGAGAGTTTGGTCATAGTCCACCGCACCGGCTGACGTATTTGTAGGCCATATACACCTTTGATTTTTTTTCTTTAAATAACTTCAGGAGTGTATGTTTCCTCGCGACGTTTTACTTCACTATTAACGCAAGTGATGATAATAAATTTCTAATTCGCAATCAACTTCGAAAAAAATAAAGATAGATTCGATCCTCGCATCCCTAAGAGGTGGAAATCAAATCGCTAATAATTAGTTAGGCTGTTGCATTAAGCACTGCTGAACGCTTATGTTAGTAATCCTGCGTCTTTATGCCTGTTATAAAATGAAAAAGTTTTCAAGGGCCAAGTGCGCTCATTCGCATTGGGCCACCGCGGTGGACAATAACCTAAGCTCCTTAGAGGAGATACTCCAAGAGGCCCATGCCCATCAGTTGCCTTTTTAATAATACGAGTAGCAGAGGAGCATACAGTCCACCTGATGGTAAGTGGTACTGCCGCCTATGGACACCTGTATTCAACCCCAGATAGGATTAGATTCCTACCTGAGGTCGGCCACAGATTCACCACTACCCCTGAGGTCTAAGTTGGAACGCCTCGGAAAAGTATGTCTCCCTTACCAAACCCTTCAGACCATAACACAGCATCTTTTAACACTGCTGTTAGGTAGAAATAGATGTGGCGGTGGTGCCCCTGGAGTAGAACCATTTTTGCCAAGTAATGGGTTGACGACGCCTATACGAAAAATGCACAAATAGCCATTCTTGGTTAACTTGCACAGTCAAAGAATAAATTAAATTAGATACATTTCACAGTGATATGAACCCCTTTCAACTTCAAAGATAAGCTCGTTGCCTTCAACCGTTATCGTCAAAGCTATTAGGAGCATACACGCTAGTGCATGAATATATATGCAGTTAGGACATTTGCCTTTTAAACGTACAACTCTTTGAAACATGAGCATGTACGATTTTAATATGTGTTTAGAGTTCAGTACCCAAAGGGTGAAAACAGAAATAAACGGAACCCTATTGCTAAGCTTCCGCTGTCTGTCTATCCGTCTGTCACAGGGCTCTATCTCTTAAACCGTAATAGACACATGATTTTTTACGGAGTATGTATAACTTTATAAGTCTAAACTCTAAATATATATAACTCAAAGGTCACTGACTGACATAGTGATCTATCAACGCACAGCCCAAACCACTGGACGGATCGGGCTGAAATTTGGCATGCAGGTAGATGTTATGACGTAGGCCTCCGCTAATAAAGAATTTTGGTCAATTCTACCCCCAAGGGGATAAAATAGGGGATTAAAATATTACTACGTAACGCGAGCGAAGCCGCGGGCAACAGCTCGTTTGGAAATAAATAGGGGTCGCCATACAACAACCGCTATTATTCGGTGTTTCTCGTTTTGTATATTAAACAGTAACAGGTAGAAAATTCAAATTTTCATAATGCATTCACTTCTATGATAACAAACACAAATAATAAAAAAAAAACAAATGAAAATATGTTTGCATGAAACCCTCCGTGTGCGGGTTCGACTCGCACTTAGTCGATTATCCCGATTCCCATGTAATGAAAGGATCTTCTAAGTAGAGTACGCAAAAGGCTTATTTTTACAAACTTCTAAATATATATAATTCAAAGGTGACTGACTGACATAGTGATCTATCTATCAACGCACAGCTCAAACCACTGGGACGGATCGGTCTGAAATTTGTCATGCAGGTAGATGTTATGACGTAGGCATCCGCTAATAAAGAATTTTGGTCAATTCTACCCCCAAGGGGATAAAATAGGGGATGAAAATATTACTACGTAACGCGAGCGAAGCCGCGGGCAAAAGCTCGTCTTTGAATAAAAATGTATATTTAATTTTGAATAAAATTAGCCTACAAACACAAATGTCAAATTTAGTATTGAATGATAATGCAGGTATTCAGGCAGGCAGGGAATTCTGCCCACGTAGCCAATCTACGATCGTAGCAGCGCTACGGAAATGCTGCGGATACTGAGATCGACTGTGCAATCAAATGAAGAAATCGTTGATGTCAACCAACTGTGTTAGTAATAACTGTTGCATTTTTTTATATACTGATAAAGTAAGTATAGTATAATGTGCTACTGCATGTTTCCTTAACGATGAAAGAAAACATTTTAACTCTAGTTATAACGAAAACGCAGTAAAAATATTTAAGTAACTTATTTTAAGTGACACATTGCTTCCAGAACCATGGTACACTGCTATACCTACTGTTATTGTTAAGTATAAAGATTTTTCTATAAGCAAAATCTTTACAATTCAATAATTACTATTTAAACCCTGTAATAAAGAGGACTGTGTATATTGACATTTATATTTAAAGCCTGTTCATCAGAACCATCAACTTCAAGACTAGTGATTAGTGAACATATTCCAATGTAGTTTTTTGTTTTAAATAGACAATTATTGCCAGATATTGCACATGCGTTTTACTATAATAATTTAAAGGTGGTAGAACCCTTTGTGGTTCTTCGACTTCGTTATTTCGACTTTCGAACTTGGTTATTTCGCGTATGTATAGTAAAACTAAGTAAACGTAAATAATCTTCACTAGATTAGGCAACGCAATTTGGCGTAGTCTATCTGTCTCTACTTTATTTCCCAAAAGGCTAAGATGAACTAGATACAAGAAGTTAAGTCGTTGTTCATTAGGGATGATTAAAACCAACTTTGTCGGGTTCAACTTTGATGTAGCCTGAGAATGCTTTGTGGTTTTCAGTACTAAAAACAAAGGTAGTTTACAGGTAGTAGAACCCTTTGTGGTTCGACTCCGTCGGCACCACCGCCACACCTATTTCTGCCTCATAACAGCAGAGTTAAGCGCTGCTGTAGTGTGATTTGAAGGGTGTGGTAAGGGAGACATACTTTTTATAGGCGTTCCAGTTTAGTCCTCAGGGGGTAGTGGCGCATCTGTGGCCGACCTCAGGTGGGAATATCTAATCCTATCTGGGATTGATTACAGATGTCCATGGGCGACAGTAGCCACTTACCATCAGGTCGTCTGCTACTTCTATATTATAAAATAAACATATAAGATATTTATGTTAAGATTCTTATTCAATACTTAGGCTCGTGGCCTTAAGATATAATTAAGATAAAGATGGTTGCAGTCAACTCAATAAGGCTGCACTCTCCTCGCATTAGAATCTAATATCCGAGTTCCGACAAACAATTTATTGCTAAGTGCTTTTAAACTGATACTATGGTTTTTAATGAGAATTATTAGCTATATATCTTCATTAATGTTTTAATGGAAACATGAGTTGTTTTCTTATTTATTTAATTACAAACAAGATAAAGTTTTGTCCATATTTGAGAGTAATGTTTTTCTTGCGTATGTATGCATATCATGTTTTAAAAAAACAGGCTTATTTAATAATAATAATCTAGTTTAGACTTTAAGGTTACACTTTTGAAACCAATACTTCGGAATCCTGATGATCCTGATGATAAAGTAGGGATGTAAGAAAGTGGATCCTCTACTTTAAACATGTTTTTGTTTTTTTTTTAATGTGATCTATGTATATCATCATTTATATAATATAAATGTTTGGGATATAATAATTTTGGTATTACACCAATTATATGCAAAGATAGAAAATTTAAACAGCAGTAAAGATAAGTTCTCTTTTTATCTTTTATTTTTTAACAAAATTAAGGACCCGTACTACTGATTTCTGACCTGGACATCGTTTGTCAATATCAGAGTTTCTCAAAGTTGGGTACGCGTACTTTGGGGTACGTTAGTTAGTCGTAAGAGCATGCAACGAAAATTACGTAATAACGATTGTCAATTGTTTATTTATCTCTGATCTGATATGAAATGAAAATTATTCGAAACTTTTACAAACTATTTTGGCAAACAAGAAATAACCCCCAATTATATCAAATATAAAAAAAAATTTTAACAAAAAAATAAAACCGACTTCTATGTCACTACAAAGTAAAAAATAATTGAAATAAGTGTTGGTTTAATACATATTTCTGAAGTTGGCGCTCAATATATTTCGTTTGATAATGGCGTAAACAGCGTGTCTAATATGAGCGCCGACTTCAGAAATATGTATTAAACCAACACTTATTTCAATTATTTTTTACTTTGTAGTGACATAGAAGTCGGTTTTATTTTTTTGTTAAAATTTTTTTTTTCACCCTTTTTAGTGATGATATGTTAATGTTTGTATGAATATTATGTAAAATTGTATAAAGGTGATCATGAATAAAGGTAAGGTCTGAATTCATACGAATTGGACCCACCCGCTCGCAGGGCGCTTCCGCGCTCTGCTCGCTTAGTTTTATATTGCCTTATATGTTTCAACCTAACCTAACCAATTCAATACGAAACACTATAGGCGAGGCTACATGCAATTCTATATTGTTTGCTAGGTTAGGTTGGAACAGAAAAGTAAATAAATCAAACTAGGTGGTAAAACTCTGCGAGTGAGTCGGTCCAATTTACCTTAATTCAATAGTTAAGGAAAACTACAGCGTATTCATTAATCGTATTTTATATTTGTAAGAAGTGATTGTCAAGTTACTGTTGTTTAGGCCAGCAGTGTCCCTGCGTCACTAGGATTGAAGACTTTACGGTCAAAGTTATCAGGGTTAAGATCTTGAATTTTCATCATATGTGTCTGCTTAGTGACGTTAATACATATATGAAAGCACAAAATGGCTAACTCCTGTGGTTTAACTTGGAAGCACACCAGCATTATCAGAGTGAAAGAGTTGAAGGTCATGTTTTTCATTACATGTACCTGCTTAGGACCTGTAAAATATGTGTGAAAGCACTAAATGGCTTATTCATGTGGTTTAGGCTGGAGTTACCTCTGCATCATCAGATCTAACGAGTTGAAGATCAAAATTTTCATCATATATCTCTGTCTACCAACTTCATTACAACAAATGTCTAATCTATATACTTTACATTGGAGGCACCTCTGCAGCATAAGGATTGAAGAATTGAAGTTCATATCTTCCATCATATGTCTCTACTCAAAGACCTTATCATATATTCGTAAGCTCCAAATGCCTAACTTGTATGGTTTAGGCAGGAGGCACCTCTGCATTATCAGAGTTGAAGAGTTGAAGGCCAAATTTTCCATCATATATCTCTACCTATCAACCTTGTTAAATATCCATAAGTTCCAAATGCCTAACTTGTATGGTTGTGGCAGGAGGCACTTCTGCATTACCAGGGTTGAAGAGTTGAAGGTCGAATTTTCCATCATATCATGTTAATCTAGATACTCAATGTTCTATTAAAGTTTCATGAGAATTGAGTGGGCAGAAGGAAAGTTGTCATAAAATATGTAAAAAGCAGGGGTAGTGATGTTGAGTTCCACCCCATTACTTAAATTCTAATCATCAGAGCATACTAACGTTATAGTAGGAAAGTACCGCAACAAAACACCCTTTCATATGAAAAAAAGAAAATTGAAATTGGTTAAGAAATTCTCGAGTTATTGAAGTTTATATCGGGAAAGAAAAGAAAGAGATCGGGTTTTTCCAATTTCCCGGGAAAACTGGCGAAAATTTTCAAATTTCCTCGAAATGGGACCCCCTGTGAAACTAGCCGCATACAATGGTGTATGAATCATGTCGATCGGTCGCGGCATCGTGAAAAAATCGCCGAACAAACATAAAAAAAAAAAATATATACGGTCGAATTGAGTAACCTCCTCCTTTTTGGAAGTCGGTTAAATAAAATATATCTGTATTTTAATAAAAATATTTTGTTATTTTATCAATTGTCCATTTTTAAAGGTGTCTACCATTTTGTTTTTATTGGGGTACTTGGAGCTATATTTTGAGAAACACTGGCCTGTATCTAGTCAAGTTCAAACATGTTTCATTCAACGCCACCGAAAAGATCATTTATATCGTAAACAATTGAAATAGGCTTTACTGAAACAATAAAACAAAGCAAAGCTCTTTTTTGTTAGACAGATCTGTCTAAAATTGATTTTCGAAATAATGAATAGGATCAAATCATATTTGGTTGCATAAAATAATTTACGAAATTGTACAATATTATTGTTATCGAAATATACAATTAGTAGTAAGTGGTCTTATATCAAAATTTTCTGAAATAAGCAGTAATAGTCTAGTCAATTATATTCCCTCTCAGAATGAGAAGGATTAGACCATAGTCCACCGCGCTGGCCCAGTGCAAATTGGTAGACTTCACATACTTTTGAGAGCGTTTTTTAAAAGATAAAGTTTTCACAAGTGATAATTAATTTCTAATACGTACTTAACTTTGAAAAATCAGATGTGCGTGCCTGGGTTTTGAACCTCGGTCTCTTCGATCGAGGCCGATATTCAATTACTAGGCTGTCACCGGGGCATCTGGTCTAAGATGAGACCCGTTTCCAGCAATGAGACAATAATATGTTGATGATTCGAAAACTAAAAAAAGAAATATTTACTGGTATACTTGTAATGCTGCTAGCATCTTGGGTATACTTCCTCAGGACAGCGATTTGGCTCATTAATTTTATTTATAAAAAAAATAGTATTTATTGTAACAGTTTAAATAGTCTTTAATTGTATTTAAAAACTGTATTGTATTGTATATTACGTTTTTTTTTTATAATATAGCAGACGAGAGGATTAGATATTCTTACGTGTGATCAGCTACAGATGCGCCGCACCCCTAAGGACTAAGCTGGAACGCCTAGGAAAAGTATGTCTCCCTTACCACACCCTTCAAACCAGAAGACAGCAGCTTTGAACACTGCTGTTATGAGGCAGAAATAAATGTAGCGGTGGTACCGCTGGAGTCGAACCACAAAGGGTTCTACTACCTTTAAACTACCTTTGTTTTTAGTACTAAAACCCACAAAGTATTCTGAGACGACATTTACAGTTGAACACCCGACAAAGTTGGTTTTAATCGTCCCTAATGAACAACGACTTAACTTCTTGCGTCTAGCTCATCTTAGCCTTTTGGGAAATAAAGTAGAGACAGGTAGACTACGCCGAATTGCTTTGCCTAATCTAGTGAAGATTATTTATGTTTATTTAGTTTTACTATACTTACGAAATAACCAAGTTTAACTTTATTAGAGTCATCATCATCAACCCATTACTGTCCCACTGCTGGGCACGGGACCTCAGAATCCTCCTCCTGCCTCTCAGAGTGAAAAGGATTAGGCCATAGTCCACCGCGCTAGCTAAGTGCTTATTGGTAGACTTCACATACCTTTGAGATTTTTTGCACGCCTCATAAGCGAAGCGTTGAGGTTGTGCTCTACTCTCGACATTTCAAAAAAAGCAGTTTTCTCGAAACTGAAATTGATTTTTTGTTCTTTATATTGCACTTATAGGTTAATTTGAGTGCACTAATATCAAGTCAAATAATTTATCAGGCACATAAAATATATTTTAATAACAATTTTTTTGTTTAACATAGTAAATAATAATATTAAACATAATCTTTTCTGGACGTCCGTGTATGGACGGGTTTATGTGGCATCAAAATTGGTCGAAAAAATAATCGTATCGGAATATTTTTTTTTTTAATTATCTAAAGTAACACACGAAATAATTTCTTAGTCAATATGAGCGTTTAATTCACTGTCATTAAATTATTATTTATAAAAAACTAATACAACAACAATAAAAAAAAAAATGCTAAACTTCTTTAAAATCATTTTTGCTTCTTTATACTACACTATACTTGTCACCTGGATCTCCTTTACTCCATTTATTATTATTTAAATTTTAAATTTAAATTACCACTCAATTCAACAGTAGTGACACCGTGAAAGATCTTGAGACAGTACAAGAACTTGGCACATGAGAACGAGTGTATTTGTATATTTGTATATTTATATAATATACACTTTTACAAATAATAAATTTCATTGTAAAAAAAAATGAGATTATAAGGCGTGCACTTTTGGATTTTCCAAACTTTTTTTACATTGTAATCATTTTAAAATAGAAAAATAATCGTTACTAATTTAACAATTCTATTAGGGTGGTTGTCAACCGAATGCTCTCCCCATACGGGGCACAGGTCTCCTTTTAAAGTGGTAGTAATTTTATTTTGACCATAGTCCACCTCGACGGCCAAGAGCGAAATTACCAAAATTGAATCAAATTATGCCAAAAATATGTAACATGCTATAAAAAAGAACGCGGAGCCACGTTGTTAGAGCCCCGTAAAACGTCCGATAAAAATATTTCACTTTTAAACACAAAGTATTCTCAAAATAAAATACATACTTATACTTAATCTTTGGAATCAACGATGACAGTTTTAACAAAACGAATTGCGCAACAAAAACTTGTAGATCGAATTAATTGCAATAAGAATTTTGCCTCTCTATATTTAAATTTTTTCGGTGGTCAGAAACAACAGTAAGTTAAAAAAAAAGGTACTAAATAAAATATCAAGTAACAATTTGTTAAAACTGACCATTTACATCATAGATTAGTAAAGATGCTTCGCCGCCTTGAAATTGAGATTTAGTAAGTTCTTTTTTTGAATTCTTGACAAATAAAAACATTTTTAGAGAAAATTTACGAATAAATAACTAATACTGCGTAATTTACGTAATAAATAAATAATTATTTAAAATATTTTATGGACATTTTAGCACGGAGACGTGGCAAAACTTTTTTACGCAACTATTTCAATTCTCAAAACTGGGTACATTTTCTTGTTAGGAGTGAGTAATCTTTACTAATCTATGTATTAAGCATGCAAACAAAATAATATTAAATTATTGTAATTTTCTTACCTTTTACTGGGCCCTTTTTTAATGAAATGATTTTAAATACTTGTATTTAACAAATGTAGATTGTAACAGCGTATAAACGTAAGAAACCTTTGAAAAATAGTTCATAAACTATTTTATACAACAAAAGCTTGTAAAACCAAACCAATTAATTGCAATAAAAATCTTACCTTGGAATAATCTGTTTCGTTGTTGGTTTAACGGAAATTAATGAAATTATTTACCAAAATAATGTTAAATATGATACTTAAACACGTTACTATCAAAGTTAAGTAATCATACGTTTTATTACTTTTTTAACGAAGTATGAAACGCGCGCGTTTCCCGCGGACCGTCAAACGCAACTGGGCTTTATTGGGTGCGCTTTCTGAACTTAACCTTTAAAGTCAGTTGTTTATTTTCCCTGTACACACTTTACCGATACGTGATATCAGGTTTATCGGCGGCTATTTTCGGTGTTAAAATAGGAAAGGTATTATTTAATGTTTACAGGTGAGTTATACATGTCCAAAGACGATAATGACCACTTATGACCACGATTGGAATTTGTATGAGCAAATACGTAAACAAATACCAAAATAGTCATATTTGTCAAAACGTAAAAACTCATGGTAAGGGTACAGTACGCTGTGATGTGAGTTATTTCAATTTAATAAAAACTTTTCAAAGTTAAAATGTATCTTTTTTTTAATATAAAACTAGCATGTACCGCCTAATGGTAGGTAGCTAGTTAGCTACTGCTGCCTATGGACATCTGTAATCAACCCCAGATAGGATTAGACTTCTACTCGAGGTCGGCCACAGGTACGGCACTACCCCTAAGGGCAAAACTGGAATGCCTCGTAAAAGTATGTCTTCCTTACCACGCCCTTTAAACCAAAACAAATCAGCGCTTAACACACTGCTGTTATGAGGCAGAAAGGAGTGGCGGTGGTGCCACCGGAGTCGAACCATACGGTTCTACGACCATCAGGTATTGTGTGAAAACTTTCAACAGCAGAGCTTGCATATTTGTGAATTAATTTAGCATTAATGCGCATATTGTCAACCACTTCAAAGGAACTATTCATTTGAGGGCGGCGATGTACCGCCATGCATAGCATGTTACCTCATGCTATGCATGGCCGCATGGCATACCCGCATTTCATAAACGACTTTATGCAGAACTTTCATACGTGATATTCGGGATCTTAAGTGGCTTACTTATTTACCTATTAAACCCTCAATTGTTTGCAGAAAGAATCCTTGAATTGTTTTTTTTAAGATATTCAAAATGTTACTTATTTATTTTTTCCTTATTTTATAGCTGTAATACGAACTCCAGTCGTAATGTGCCATAATAAAGATATAACGCATCATAATTTTAAGTCATTATGATCATACTGTACATATATCAATTGTTTATTTTACCACCTTTGTAAGAAAACGGAAAATCCTAAAATAACTAAAGTGATATAAAACATGTCTTATTTATTAATTTGCTTAAGTTTTTTTTTATTTTTAACATTATTACCTGACGAATAAGGACACGAAGGATTTAATTAATTTTATACTTCGGTAATAGAGCATGTTGGAAACAGTGCGCAATACTTCGAGCTTTTAAAGTTTAAACAACTAGAGATTAATTTAATTGATTAAATTAATTATCATGAGTAATTGATAATTTTAAAAGTATGTTTATAACCCCTCCAATTAAAAAAATCTAGAGTCCATACTGTATTTTTACAGAAATATTAGTTATTTTATTACGTACCTATTATATATTAAATAATTTCATTATTTACTCTACATGCGTAAATAATTACAGGTTACAAAATGTAGGAAACTACAAAATAAATTTCTTTGTTTAATTAAAATGCCTGGGATTTTTAATTAACCAAATGAATGTTGTTTAAGGGACAATATAAACGCAAATATTTCTTTAATTAAGACATTTAGTAACTCTACTGCTAGACCTGGATCTCCTAATATAATGAGAAACCTTTAGACTTTCGTATACTAGGTTTACCAAGTGCATATTGATAAATTAAAAATCATTGAAAGTATATCAGAAAATTATCAAAGCGCGTGATAAATTATACAAATACAAACATAACTTCAAAACTTCAGCAGGATCGAATCTTGGACTATTAAAACTCCATACAAAACAAATTTACTATCCTACTTTATAATTTACACAAACAACTAATTTGTTGTTGAATTTCTTTCATATTTTCATTAAATTAGTCTCAGCTGAAACTATCCACGGTTATTTTAAACAAAGGTTAATCCAAAATAATTAACCAAAATCTAAAACTTACCTTCCATAATCTCGAAGTCGAAGTTCTCACGTAGCAGGAGAGCAGCAAAGGTGGCGTGCGATCTCCACCGCGGGTTAGGAACGACTGGCGGGATCCTCTCACTGCATGCTCGTAAAGGGTTCTGTATACTGGGTGCATGTCAGGTTTCAGCGTTCCATCGGAATGGGATTGCACCGTTTTACGTCATTAGAATTTAATTATCACGCGCTTTTGATTTTCAGTGATTGGATTTGTAGCTGGCTTTAAGGTTAAGAAAAATAACATTTTATATATTGATGGATTGATACGTATGGATAACGGAAATATCTATCTAGTTCACAAGAATATTACTGTGTTTATGTGGAATATTTATGTAGATGAATTGAAAGAAATGAAAGGAAAGATATGTGCGTATTATAAATTAATTATCACTTGCTGAACGGTGAAGGAAAACATCTTGAGGAAACCTGCATACCTGAGAAATGAAAAAAAATATATATCTCGAAGATATGTTAAGTCTACCAATACGCACTTGGCCAGCGCGGTGGATTATGGCCTAATCCTTCTACACATACCTTTGAAATATATTTTTTAAGATTTCTTAGGGAGGTGTAGTTTTTTTCATTATGTTTTCCTTTACCGCAAGCAAATAATAATTAATTTTTAATACGCACATAACTTTGAAAAATCAGAGGTGCGATGGGAGCAGCCTGGGATTTGAACCTCGGACCCCTCGACAAAGAGGCCAAGTTAACCACTTAACCACTAGGCTTGACCACTATTTTGAATAATAAATACTATTTGAAAGATTCATCAGTTACCAAGCGACGCACTTTGATTAATTTACGAAATATGCCTGATTCGTAGAAGTGACTGAATGCTACGAAGTTTACACATCCACGTGTAGAATTCGTAGGCGTGTAGCTCGTAGGTCATGAGCAATGTGTAAAAATAATGACACTGTAAGCATAATGCCTTGCATTTCATCATCAACCCATTACTGTCCCACTGCTGGGCATGGGTCTCCACTCAGAATGAGAAGGATTAGGCCATAGTCCACCGCGCTGGCCAAGTGCGTATAGGTAGACTTCACATACCTTTAAGATTTTTTTTTATATATCTCTTAGGTATGCAGGTTTCCTCACGATGTTTTCCTTCACCGTTTAGCAAGTGATAATTAATTTCTAATACGCACATAACTCGGACCTCGGACCTCTCGATCGAGAGGCCGAGTTTCTCAATCACTAGGCTATCACTGCTGCCTTGCATTTAGTAACAACTAATAAGCATTCACAATTCAAAATTCAGAAATTTTGTCTGTTTTAAAATATATTTCAGTTATTTTTTTCATAGTGCTTGCCCCGTGTAAAGTTTTTCTTTTATAAAACTATTTTAGAAATTGATTTACGGATGTACCACAGAGGGAGAGAGAGAAAGATAAAGTAAAAAGTTTTTGTGTATTTTCATGGTATTGAAATATCAATTAATGGATTCCTTGACATTTAAATGCACGTTATTAATATTCAATCCATCCAATTTTTGTCTACATAAGATCGAAACTTAACAATTTCTAATACGTAGAAATTGTCATTGGGTTGCGGGTGGCAAGAGTGGGAGCTCTAAGTGCCTAGCAACCACGAGAAGAACGATGGTACGTGTGGCCGCATACCGTCGTACGCTCCACAAGGAGTGGCGAGCTTCATGGTCATCTGGGCGGACCCCGACGGGGCAACACACCCCGGGAAGGACAGCGGTTTGTATGGTCGCATATCGCTGTAATCACCAGGGGATGTGAGAGAGTAAATTACTTTGCCCCCCCCAGGGCAAAGCCCTACAGGGGCATCGCGTTAGGAGGACCCCGGTTGCGTTCCTTTGGAGATCCCGGAGTCCTTTTAGGTAGCGAGGATGGTCACCGGGGGGGTTTTAGTGCGGTTAAAGTATCACATAACCCATCGTCGCTCCAACGGCATCGGGTACCTTTTGTAGGTTTCCCCCTCGTAAACAAAAAAAGAGAGTCTATGATCAGAGATCGAACTCGGAAACCTCTGCGTCTCAGACCCCGTGGCGGAGATCATAAATTATGTAGAATTAAAGATTGTGAGCTTATAAAACGGTAATTTAACACTTCAGTTTTATTAACTTGTACATACATATAGATAATCTGCATCACGTCTGTCTGTATCGTTTAGCAAGGCTGTCATAAAACCGTACTTACCGTTTACGAGTATAGTGCACTCAGTGATGTATTGTTCCTGCAGACAGCGTTGAGACGTTTAAGAAGGATGGGTAAGTACACATTTATACATGAACAAGCTCTTGCTGCGGCTTTGTTGGTTGTTACTACGAGATTTACTTCGCAGCGCCGCGCGCGTTTTACAGTAGGTACATCCATTTTTTTTGTCCCTATAGTTCCCGGACTAGAATAGGGCTACGATATCCCTTGCCTGTCGTAAGAGGCAACTAAAAGGGGGCTTCCGGGGTTGCGGGCGGTAAGAGTGGGAGCTCGAACCGTCCAGTAAGCGACCCCGGGAACGACGGCAGTATGTGTGGTCGCATACCGTCGTGAACAGCAGATGGTCTGGGAGGAGCGAAAACTACTCCCCCAGGGCAGAGCCCGATCGGGGCATCGCGCTTGAAGGACTCCGGTTGTATTCCGTCGGAGATCCCAGAGTTCTCCAACAAGCGGAGCTTTAGTGTGGTAAAAATCCCACATAACCCGACATCGCTCCCACGTCGTCGGGTACCTTTTGAAGGTTTCTCTCTCGATAAAAAAAAGGTACATTTTATGGGGATCATATAATACATCCGTTTTTACCCTTTGGGTACCCTATTATTAGTAATCCCCGGCTGTCTGTAATTCTGTATATCTGTCTGTCTGCTACACGACTCTATCTCTTGAACCTTTGGTTTAGGATAGGAGTACAGAACTTATGTATTTCACATCTGTATTACACCTTATCTTGCAATAAATTAATTGAATTGGATTGAATTGAAATTTCCTTGTATTATATATAAATGTACACGAAAGAGCTAAAGAAGTATGTATGAAATACCGCAGAAAAAATATTAATTACAGTATTTTTTTTCCTACTCCTAACTTAGTTTCCACACAACCTATGGATTTTTAAAACAAACTTTATTGGAATAGCATAAATACAAAATAGTTTATTAGCCTAGTTATTTTCTTTATTGCCTATATTCACAAGAACGATTACGGTTCAGTATAAAAAAATAATATTAAAAAGGGTTATGGCTGCCGAAAAATTTTAATTTCTCTTCGCAAGTAAATCCTTTCAACCGTGTAATGTATCCATGTATCCAAATCCATCCAATGTATCCAAAAATATTGAATTTTCTATATCCGAAGGTACGGATATAGAAAATTTTCATAGGAGGTATTTCTTTAGCCTTGAAGCCTCTTTTTACACAATGTTTATGTAAATATTAATAACACATCGGCCCAGATCTTAGATTATTTTAATTAGGAGTAGCAGACGAGCATGCAGTCCATCTGATGGTATTACTATAGATAATTACACATTAAAGTAAAATTCATCCATACATACATACATACAAATACACAATGCATGACTACACCGGCTCGCAGCAACTTCAGAGCGGAGTAGCAGTTTGGCGCGGACTATACCTTAGACCTAAAAATGGTAAAACTTAATTCTAGCAACCTATTTTATACCCAAACTGAATAATAGCGTATTCAAGTAGATAAATGGAAGGCCTATTAAGATACGATTCCGAATTTAATCGTTATAATAATTTGTTAAGAATGATCTCTATAGAATTTCATTGCTGAGTGCTGTTCCCTTTGTTTTCGCTAAAATTATTACGATCTAAAGGATGGTTGTCGGTTTAAACTTAGAGGAAGGTGATAGAAAAACCTACAATGACGTATATAGTATCAATAGAGAACGAGCATGCATTCGAATAGATGGTAAGTGGCTACTGCCGCCCATGGACATCTGTAATCAACACCAGATACATTTAGATTCGTACCTACCTGAGGATGGCCACAGATGCGCCGCTATCACTGAGGAATAAGTTGAAATGCCTCAGAAAACTATGTCTTCCTAACACCCTCAAACCAGAACACAGAAGCGTTTAACACTGCTGTTATTAGCTAGAAATAGGTGTGGCGGTGGTGCCGCCGGAGTCGAACCACAAAGGGTTCTACCACCTTGACAACTCTTCTATGGTTGAGGTTGTGAGGAGTGTTGAGGAGGAGGAGAAGGTGAAGAGTGTTGAGGTTGAGGTTGTCAACAAATGCGTTGCTGAGGAATAAGTTGGAATGCCTCGGAAAAGTAGTCTCCCTTACACCCTCAAACCGGAACACAGCAGCGCTTAACACTGCTGTTATTAGCCAGAAATAGGTGTGGCGGTGGTGCCACCGGAGTCGAACCACAGAGGGTTCTACCACCTTTAAGTTAAACAAAGAGTTCTACCAACTTTAAACTATTGATGCAAATAAAGTAATGTTTAAACGCTTTCTAGAGTCACAGCCCCACACTAGGATTCCCTGTGTTGTGGGTGCCATGGACACACACATAGCAAATACACAAACACCCAGACCCAGAAACAGAACATCATTTAGATATCTGTCTGGCCGGGGATCGAACCCGGGACCCTTTGCGCGTCAAACCGGTATGGTGACCGCTCCGCCATGCGTGTCGTCAATTTATTTAGTTTATTAACTAAAAGAGTTTAAAATTCGCGGTGTTTTAGTAACCTTGATTTTGAACGATTTTTACGCCTAAAATTTGAACTGATAACATATTTTCGAATTGCTGACTAGGTGGTCTAACCTTTAAAACGCTGTTCATTCAAGTGTTGATGTCTGACGTCTACGAAGGAAACATTTAGACTCCTAACACTACGTCGGGAAAGCAATACGAAGCGAGTTTTTACCGTATCCATATGTAAAGTAGTTAATAATTAATTTTGCAGGATGAAGTTGCCTATTTTCTATATTTAATCTATTACTCGCTTTGAACCTGGAAGAGGCTGATAGGAAATTGTTCAATGGCATATATTTTTTTTATAATATAGCAGTAGCAAACGAGCCTGCAGACCACCAGATTGTAAGTAGCTACCACCCCCCATGGACATCTGTAATCAACCCCATATGATATTACATTCCTACCTCAAGTCGGCCTCAAATAATTGTTTCCATTACGGACTACCACATCTCTTAAGCCGGAACACAGCAGCGCTGAATACTGTTACTATGCCGAAAAACATGTGACGGTGCCTGCGGCGACGAACCACAGAGGGTTCTATCGCCTTCACCGTATTTCCAAGTTTATTAATTTCGTTAGCAGTCTATCTTTTTCTCCGTCAACGATAGCACATGTCGGTGACATTGCGACCAAATTCGAGTGTAATTCATCACACCCCTGACAGTGCCGTGGCTGACATTCGTTTAGGCTAATCTTTTCACGGATTTTTGCTAATGATGATAATCGTCGCATATATTCGATAATCGTCACATACAAATATGTACAATGTACATATTAGGTATGTGTGTTCGTAATGTATGTACTTAGTTATTAAGTTATTACATTTTACCTAATCAAGCCAACGGAATTTGTAATTACATGAGATGTGTATTCCAAACAAGTAATATAATTTAAAAATCAACAATCCGACTGCGCTAAGGCCGGAGAAGAATTTTCAAAAATGGTAAAATAGGCGTTTCAATATTTTAATGTGGAGCGCCAAATAAAATATTTCGTAGTGTTTGCTTAAAAAATTATGGTTTTTAAATGAACTTTCTGTCCCTATTTTACTACCTTAGGGGTTGATTTTCTAAAAACGGCAAAATAGGTAGTTAAATGCATCCGGAGCGGAAATTCATGCTAATTCTATTATACATTTTATCATCTGATCAGGTAAAATAAATTACAAGCTAAAAAATATCATCAAAGTTCTGTTACATAAGTACTAAAAAAACAGCTTAAACTTATTAAAAATACTGCAACTGCAAGTTCTTATTCACTGATATTCAAATAAACGCTTGTCAAAGAGAGTGTTGTAAAATCAGACTTCCGTTCTACAAAAGCTCAGGCGTTAACAAGTGCCTTTACCCCACACTAGCTTATGTATGAGTTGATCCGGCCTCGGCTATTCTAATTATTATACATTTTATCATCAGATTAGCTCAATTAAATTATTACACCAGAATCTGAATAATATCATAAAAGTTACGAAGTACTAAAATTTCAGCTCAAATTATTAAAAATTCAGCTGCAAGTTTATACTCACTGCAATTCAAAGTGTTGTAAAATCAGACTTCGATTCTACACAGGCTTATAAGGCATAAACAAGTGCCTTTACCCCACACCAGCTTATGTGTGAGTTGACCCGGCTTCTGTGTGAATAATTTAAACTTTTATTATATTATTTTTATTACTTTCCACGCCAGCTTATGTGTGAGTTGACCCGGCTTCGGCTATTCCAATTATACGTCTTATCATCAGATTAGCTCAATTAAATTATTACTAAAGAATCTGAATAATATCATAAAAGTTACGAAGTACTAAAATTTCAGCTCAAATTATTAAAAATTCAGCTGCAAGTTTACTCACTGCAATTCAAATAAAGTGTTGTAAAATCAGTACCCTTACCATGAGATTTTACGTTTTTACAAATGTGACTGTTTTGGTATTTGTTTACGTATTTGCCCATACAATTTCCAATCAGCGCCCTTAGCGAATTGTATCAAAACTAAAGTGTCATTAACGTAACATTAAATGTCTAAATTGACAAAATGGCGCTTTATGTTTTGTCTCCCTTTTTTGCGAACATCTGAGGCAGACAAAAAGACTTGAGCACTTACTTATTGTTACGTTTACTTAGTCTACTGAAGCAAACGGAACAGAATAATTGATTGAGTAAGCGTAACGTAAAATTGTTGGAAGTTTTGAAAGCTCATGGTAAGGCTACAGACTTCGATTCTACAAAGGCTCCGTCGTTAACAAGTGCCGTTACCCCACACCAGCTTAGGTGTGGGTTGACCCGGCCCGGCTATTCCAATTATACGTCT
The DNA here is from genome assembly GCA_014595695.2 of Epargyreus clarus clarus. NCBI lineage: Eukaryota > Metazoa > Arthropoda > Insecta > Lepidoptera > Hesperiidae > Epargyreus > Epargyreus clarus. The sequence continues at coordinate 1,603,733 of JACTTY020000005.1, read as the reverse complement.
TATCATCAGCTCAAATATATTACAAGCTCAATAATATCATAAAAGTTACATAAGTACTAAGAATGTCACCTCAAATTATTAAAAATTCAGCTGCAAGTTTATACTCACTGCAATTCAAAGTGTTGTAAAATCAGACTTCGATTCTACAAAGGCTCAGGCGTTAACAAGTGCCTTTACCCCACACCAGCTTAGGTGCGGGTTGACCCGGCTCGGCTATTCCAATTATACGTCTTATGAAATAGTTGTCTCGTGGGGTGTCGGTTTCGCGGATGCCCGTAATATCGATGGGATGCGATAGGCGATCGGAATTTTTGATACGTTGTGTGTTTGGTGATAAGCGGAGCGACAGCGGTTTTGCTTTTCGATTTGTTTTGCTTGGCATGGCAACTATTACCAACATTTAACACAAACGGGCACTGTGCATCTTTGCATGAAGCATAACGACTTAAGCATTTATATTGATTAATAGTTATACCTCAATGATTTTATGTACCTACTTGTTTGTGGGCTAAATAAAAATTTACGTAAGTATATTTTTTATTACAATTCATCCACGTAAATAAATATAATAGGTATTTTAATTTATTTTTTTGTTAAAATTAAAATGTATTTTTTTTAAATAAGTCTTAAACTAAATGCCCATTTACCACGAAACAAGAATATTCACACAGTACAAATAATAAAACCTCATTTTAAACAGCTTAATACGTATTATAAGTTTTCTTAGTATAAGGTGTATAAGTCTATCAATCTCACTTATTAATCCGTATGATTATGGTCTAAATCTGAACTAGTTTAAAATCTAATATTTCATATTCTCATTGAGAGAAGAATCCTAGCCGGCGTGGGATATTAATGTATACTTTGTGGTTCAACTCCTGTGGCTCTACCGTCACACCAATTTCTACTTAATAACAGCAGTGTTAAGCGCTGCTGTTATTAAGTTGAACAACTAGAAGTTGGAAGGGTGTGGGTGGGTAAAGGAGACATACCAGTTGAGTCCTAATTAAAAAAGGTTCCGTCCTTTCCGCTTCCGCTCCGCCTATCAAAATGGCCGTTGTTTAAGGTGCTTCACGCGCGTTGCGATAGCGTGAAGAATGGCAGATATAGCGCCTCAAGGTTTTAAATTCAGTCCAGGGATCTTCATTGGAGGACTGCTCAATGCTAGGAGAAAGTCAATAAATAGACTCCGAATCCTTACTAATATTATAAATAGGAAAGCAGTGATAGCCTAGTGGTTAAGAAACTCGGCCTCTCGATCGAGGGGTCCGAGGTTCAAATCCCAGGCACGCACCTCTGATTTTTCAAAGTTATGTGCGTATTAGAAATTAATTATCACTCGCTAAATGGTGAAGGAAAATAAAACATCGTGAGGAAACCTGCACACCTGAGAGATTTATATAAAAAAATTAATCTCAAAGTTATGTGAAGTCTACCAATGCGCACTTGGCCAGCGCGGTGGACTATGGCCTAATCCTTCTCATTATGAGAGGAGACCCGTGCCCAGCAGTGGGACAGTAATGGGTTGATGATGATGATGAGCCTGAGACCCGAGAAAGGACATAGGATAGTATTTATCCCGAAAATCCCACGGGAACTAGGAATGGCGATCTAAGATCGATTAATCGGAGAAACGATCTTTTGAACCAAAAAAATCGATTATTTTAATCGATATTAGTAAGGATTGAATCTTAAACTATACATTTGATGAAGTGATGATCTTTAGCAAAGTTGTTGTCAATGAGACAACGTAGGTTCCAGAGTTGGTACGACCAATTTTCGCCAAATGGCGCCACTGTCGTTCCAATGAAGGTACGAATTTTCAGTTTTATGTATGTTTGTATGTCATATTATTTTCTTTTAAACGCGGGCGAAGTCGCGGGCAAAAGCTAGTATATAATATTTTTTGGTAGAACTAATTTTGTAAAGTGAAACTAGGCCTAGGTATATTATTGGTTACGTTGTTTATGCGATACCGCTTGTCAAAAAATGCATTTAGTTGGAAGTTAAGTTGTAAATAAATTGAAAATGCAGTTTAAATCAATCAGCATGTAGGCTTCTGTTTCGCTTACTGCACCAAGCTCAAAGTCTCGGCGTATAAGCTTTACCTATTAAGAGTCTATCCAGTTATTCATCGGTGGTTCATTTATTAGATTTTTATTATATGTATGGAAATCGATTTAAATATTGAAGGGAGGAATTTTTGTAAGACAATGCTCTTTATTTGGCTGGAGTGTTGTGGCGTGGGGGGAGGGGGAATTTTTGGGCGATAATTTTGAATATTAGCACGTTTTGTTGAAAATGCGCAAGCATCGTTTAATTAATTTTGAATTATTTTTACTCATCAGATATTTAATCTACCCAAATATCTCGAGAACTTCCGTAATCTCCATTCTACTTATGAGTATGTTTTTGTGATGAACCTTAAGTGGCTACTGCATCCTTGTATGCAGTTCGGTATCCTTGCGTTTCGGCGAATGGATTCATGTCAACTGACTCACATTAAGAGGGTCATGTCAGTCCTTAGGAGCTGCAACACATATGTTTTACGTTTTCTTTCTTTTACGCTTTCTACACCAGCTCCACATTAGGATTACCTGGGTCGTGGGTGCTATGGACACAGACATAGACAAATACACAAACACCGAGCCCCAGAAACAGAAATCTATAATTTAGAAATCTATATTTAGTTCGAACCCGGGACCCTCTGTGCGTCAGACCGGTATGGTGACCGCTCCGCCACGCGGGTCATCACGCGTCGCGGGATTTCATGTAAAACTTTCCCTATACGGAGTTAATCACATGACTTAGATGTAATGGGCAATGACCACATACCATCAGATATACTGCGAGCTCGTTTGCTTTTTACCACGCTTTTATTAGCTCGACCTGTAAGTATGTAACGGAATCTTCCGTAACGGAACGGAGTCCGATTAATTTAAAATTTTGAATATTTATCAAGAATCGATAACAATACATGATTTGAATAATTTTGTCCAATTCTAATTTTGTCTCGTCAGGATCGTCAGGATTAACGATTTTCCTTGTACGATTTTAGCGTGGTTTTTAGTTTTTAAACTATAAGTATATTATTCAGTCTTATATAAGAAAAAGAAAAGTGGTTTGGATTTAAAAATATAATATGTCTTAGCACAAATTAACATCGCTACTCGCCGGTGCTGTAATTTCCAAATGAATATGGCTGACATGCTATCATATTCTAAGTACCAAAAGTACTTAGGTATCGTATGTATTTATATTATAATTGCCCTGCTGCCTTACGATTAGGGCTTCCATTTCTCTGGGTTTCCTGGATACGCCCTGTGCCCTAATTTGACAACTGTAAGACGAAAAACGCCCAAATATATTTAATAGCATCTGTGTAAAACATGTGAGTAAACATGTAAACAAAATTTAATTATAAAACACATTCAGATAAACTCCAGATTTTCCTGCGCGCAGTCAGGGATAGATAAGTAGCCAGTGTTAGTCTATCAATCCGCACTTTACTAGTGCGGTAGTCTATAACCTAAACCCATCTCACTCGGAGAGGCTAGGCCCAGCAGTGGGACAACAACGGATTGACAACGACTCCTGCGCTGCACAAACAATACTTACCGGAAATGGAGAGTTATCTTCTATAGCCGATGGGCGTGCACTCCACCTGATGGTAAGTGGGTATTACCGCACATGGACATCTGTAATCTGAGGTCCATTGAGGTAATATTCCAATCTGAGGTCGCCCACAGACGCGCCGCTACCCCTGAGGACTAAGCTGGAACGCCTCTGAAAAGGATGTCTCCCCTACCACACCCTTCAAACCGGAACACAGCAGCGCTTAACACTTCTGTTATGAGACAGAAACAGGTATGACGATGGTGGTGCAGAAGTCACACTGCAGAAGATTCGAACTTTCTACCATCTATAATTGTATGGAAAAAATCTCAATATCACCCAAAATATCCGAGATTTTTATTATCCTTTAGAAGTTTTATATGATGGCTACCTTACTGGTAACCCTGACATTCTCCGTTGCAATATGCACCGCAATCAACAGGTGCAATGTGACGGTAATTTTAATTGGCCGGGTAATGGAGTCGAGACGATTAAATTAGGCTGATGACGGGCAGATTACTTGGCGGTGCCTTGTAAACTGCGGCAGTGTTTCTCAACCACTTTGTTGTGACTCCCTAAAGTGTCATGGCCTTTTAAAATACAAAAAATACATAAGATAAAAAAATGAATTAGTTATAGTCCGTGTAAAACTGCTAGTCCGCTCTGAATATAGAAATGAATCGCGTCGCCATAGCAAATTGTATGACTACCTGCTCGCAACAACTTCAGAGCGAACGAGCAGTTTGGCGCGGACTATATCAAGTTGTACTTCACATACCTATTTCTAATTAGACCTATAATGGGGTTAGTGCTATTTAAAAAATAAAAAGATCGAAATTTAAATTATTATGGAATAGCGTTACGTCTGGTTTTTAAGTCATAGATTACAAAATACGGGGTCAGTAAGAGGCCAATTTCGTATAACTACGAAATATTTTAAGTGACTTTCCGCAACTTGACAACAGATGGCACCACGCACATTATGAACCACGCTTTTGATGTTTTCTATACAACTAGTAAGCTTCAAACTAAGAATATAGCTCCACCGTTCCGAAGAGATGCTCACCCAGCCTGCACAAAGACTTCCTCTTTACCAAATCAAAAAAATATTAATGAGTTTACCTACTCTCTAACTCAAAGTCAAATTAATTGCTTAGGTTTAGGCACATAGTTATTAATTACTTAGTAATACGAGGAACTAATACAATACATTTAGTAGCTGATAGGATCAGACTTCGCAAGTTTATCAACGCTAATTTATACCTATTAAAACTTCTTAGACATAAACAATATAGTTTGTACGACAACTCCGTGATATTGCCAACAATCTGTGAACAATGTCATACTGACAATACTAATTTCATATTAATTTCTACACATATACACATATTTGGGAAATATTATTTCGTTTTTATTAAAATTTGTAACATAACAAGTAAGTTATGGGTTTATTAAGAGTGTTTACTTCAGATTTAAAGTCTTTTATTTTCATTTGTGTAATATAGGAGTAACAGACGAGCATGCAGTCCACCTGATGATAAGTGGCTACTCCCGCCCATAGACGTAAGATTAGATTTCTACCTGAAGTCGGCCACAGACACGACGTTACCCCTGAGGACTAAGTTCGAATGCCTCGGAAAAAATTGTCTCCCTTACCACACCCTTCAAACCAGAACACAGCACCGCTTAGCGCTGATGTTATTAGGCAGAAATAGTTGTGACAGTGGTGCCGCCGAACCACAGTGGGTACCGCCACCTCTCTAGTCGCACTATATTGCCTCTACTATTCAGAAATATTAACATTATTCAATTCATATTTGACTCCAGGTAAAAAATGGGCAACGAAGGAAAGTGTACATTTGGGACTCGCATGCCCATCGATATTCATATGCTGAATGAGATCATTTACCGGGAGGTGAAACACTTCAGGAATTACAAGATATATCGCCCGAATTTCGGATGTTAGTAAAATGAAGCTTTACATAGGTTACGCCGCATGTCCGTATAAAAAGACGCTTTCTACACTAACCTAACCTAACCTAACCTAACATTAGGATTCCCTGTGCCCTCAGTGCCAAGGACATACATAGATAAATACAAAAACATCCATAATCAGAAATCTAAATTTATCATTTAGATATTTGTCTGTTTGGCTGGGAATCGAACCCGGAATCCTCCGCACGTCACACCGGTGACCGCTCCGCCACGCAGATAGTCAAGGTGTATCAATCTTATGAATCGTTGTGGTTAATGTACCCCCCCATATCCATATCCATGTATGTAGTCCCCCTACTGGACACAGGTCTGTTCTTAGAGTTAGAGGAGTCCATAGTCCATGCCTACTCAGTACGGTAGACTTCTCCACCCATAAAAACTTATTAGAGAACTATCGGGCACATAGGTTTCTTCACGATGTTTTCCTCCAACCTTAAAACAAGTTGTAATTAACTTCTACATACATAATTTCGGAAATTATCTGCCTTGGATTTAATGTTGGAATCCCAGGTTTCGAAACCGAATACATTACTAGGCTCTCACTGAGTCTTCGTGCAATTAAAAGAAAGAAGTAAAGAACGGTTTATTCCATTCACAATCAATCCATTCGAATTTTGTTGAATTACGAGTAAAATCAATTCCCTCAGAAATTTTACTTTATGCCGTTACCACATTCTTAAACTTCACCTTATAGCAATACCCGTGACCGGCAAGTTCTACGCAGCCCACGACCAGCTGAAGGCCGAGTCCAAGGAGCAGACGGAGAAGGTGGACAACTACCACCACAACGTGGCGCAGACCAGGGCCAAGGGACCCCGGAGCAAGTACCCCACGCCCGCTACTGAGAACCAAATGTAACTCACCTTCACTTGACGCAATTTTGTAATCAAACAAGAGCTCTAGATGTAGATGTTTTGGGATTATATGTCTGTAGCCTTAATTAAGATAAGACGAAGGTAGTAGAGCTTTTGGATCTAGATGTTTCGGGATTTTATGCCTGTAGCCATAAGGCAAGACGAAGGTGGTAGAACTCCTTGTGGTTCAACACCACCCCAACACCTATTTCTACCTAATAACAGCAGTATTAACCACGGCTGTGTTCCAGTGTGAAGGGTGTGATAAGGGAGATATACATATATAGTCCTCAGGGGTAGCAGCGCATCTGTGGCCGACCTGAGGTAGTAATCTAATCCTACCTAATCTTACAGAAGTCCATGGGCGGCAGTAGTTACCATCAGATGGACTGCATGCTTGTCTGCTACGGAGTTGATTCTGTTATATCCCTAATTTCGGAGTTTATTGTTACACTTATATTAAGTAGTAAAAACGGGCAGAGGTTTCTAGTCACAAAAAATATAGATGTAACTTACGCACTTAAGTATCATTAGATTAAATTTAGGTGAGCGGTTTTTGAGATAGCGTTACCATACCGATCCAACATGCAGAAGGTACCAGGTTTGATCTTCGATGAAGTATCTAAATTACACATTATGCGTCTAAAAATGTCGAAAGTAGAAAAAGTGTATTTTTTACAAACAAATAGTGCACACAGCTTTATTATTATTTTTTGCTTAGATACGGTTGGTACGACAAACCCCTCGTGCGAATGGATAGGAACGACCGCCGCTTCTACCAGCCGAAGAAAGAGAGCACCCACACCAAGATCGAAATCGTTATTCTCATGTCTAACCCTAAAAAACGAGCTTAAGATTATTCATGGATCAATAAACTAATCTTACAGGAAGTTTTTTGAAATAGTTATATTGTAACCCCTGACGGATTGAGTGGGAGAAGGAGGCAGATGCCTCTGGTCCTGGGGGTAAAAGGTCCCATTAGTAGGTATAGACATTAAAAAGTAAAGCTAAAAATAGATAAAATTTTTAGACTGGGGTCCTCAATCAACTTTCCGACCCGGGCTTAGTCCGCACTGATTGCAACCCATTTAGGTTCTGTATTTCTTAAAAACATATTTTTGGGTAATGTACTCACAAGATTTTAAATTATGAAATAAAAAGCATTAAATATCGTTTTAAGTTTTATTTCTCCAATTTACTCATAACATTAGGTAATCCACCATATTCATAAACAAAATATTACCTACTCACATTGTTCATTGTCTCTTGAAGCGCATTGGTTCCAACTTCTAGAGACTTTATTCTTGTAATCGCTTTTCTCCAATGGTCTTAAATGAGCAGCGGCGACACGATCACTGAAATGATATTTAATTTTCTGTTTATAACCAAGTTCGAAGGGCAATATTTTGATAATTACCTACTTTAAAAAGTGTTTATTACAGGGTTCAACGAGTGTTTATAGGTACAGGTTTTTTCCCTACTTATGGATACAAGTTTTTCCCTCAGTTTTTGTAGCACAGTCTGCAATCAACCCCAGACAAGACCAGATTCCCACCTGAGCTCGGCCAAAGATGCACCGCTACCTCTGAGGGCTAAGTTAGAATGCCTTGAAAAAGTATGTCACCCTTACCACACCCTTCAAACCAGAACACAACAGCGATTAACATTATTATTAAGAGGCAGATATAGCTGTGGCAGTGGTTTCGGAGTTTACCCACAGAGGATTCTAATACTCTAAGTGGGCAAACACCTGCCTTGTGGAGAAAGGGGCGTTCCGCACCGGACCCCCGACTTGGGGCCCCCAAACACCTAGTTCCTAACGACCTTAGTCTGCCACTGCCGAAGGTACAGTAGGTAAAACAAGTTGCAGCACAACACTCACGCGAACTCCTCGTAACTCTTCGCCGTGTGTATAGCGTCGCACTTGACGTCGTTCACTCGCCAATACTTCCTGTCCTCTTCCATATTTTGCCGCAACTGCCCCTCCATCGCGGCAATATCGTCTGCACTCAGCTTATTCATTGTTAAACAAGTTATTTCTGAATTTGTTAAAAATACTGTTGTTAGTTTTTCATTCGATTGAAATTGACAAAACTAATTTAGTAACCATGGCAACTATATTGAACAGAACAAGATATAACGCGCCGCCTAGTGTTACCGATCGTTAGTGGACTCTCGATAATCTTAATACTATTGGAGAAATAAAATACTACCGATACTAACCACAGTATCGTATCTCCCAGTCAGAAAAGTATCAATCCTATCGATAGTATCGATACTATCTATTGTCTAGGAAACGATAGTATCCTTATAATAAATGCCCCCCTTCCGTAAATAGGATAGTAATATGTTACCAAATCGATTTACTTAAGATTTAAGTCCTACCTCAGGTCAGCCATAGATGCAGTGGTATCCCTGAGGATGAAGTTGTAACGCCTCGCATACTCATATAAGTATTACGTACTACGTATTCACGACACACTACAACAGCACTTAACACGACTGTTATCAAAAGGAACCAGAAATAGGTGAAGCGGTTGTGCCTCCGGAATCGAACCCCGAAGGAATCTACCACCTAGACCGAGATAATTCTACAGTTTGTTTGTTTGTACTTCGACCACAACGTATCTCTCAAGATATTATAGAAATGACCTAACTAATTATTTAAACTTATGTAACTTTAATTTTATTGTAAGTACTCGTAGGTACTTATTAACAAAATTTGAATATTTTTATACAAAGCATTTTTATATACAATCATGCAATATTTGTTATTTATCAGGTACAGAGTTTGCAAGGTGTGTTAGTTCTTAAAATGATTAACCATAAAATTAGAGGTGTTAATTTCCATTCCATATCTGTAATATAGTTACTTAACTAGATCGCCAGCCAGTTTTATCACATTCACGCCACGGTGTTGCACAAACATTCAAAGAAAAACAGTAAACTTACTATAACCTTACCACTTCAAATGAATCCCTCCACTTTTGACAAGTAACCAGTGAGGGCGATATTTTGTACAGTAGTGATTCAATATTTTTCTGTGCAAGTGAAATAGTAAGCAATCAGTTACCTGCGTACTTAGGTAATTTAGGGATGTTTAAGGTAATGAAAAAGCTAATGAGTATTAAATCCATCGTCTGTCTGATTTTAGATTATTATAAAGTGTTACCTAACCGAAAATCAAATGTCTTGCTAGGTGATACCAATAATGTCCCTGTAGTTCCGGGACTAGAATAGGGCTACGGTATCCCCTGCCTGTCGTAGGAGGCGACTAAAAGGGGGCTTCTGGGGTTGCGGGCGGCAAGAGTGGGAGCTCGAACCGTCCAGCTAGCGACCCCGGGAAGGACGGCGGTATGTGTGGTCGCATACCGTCGTAAACACTAAATGGTGTGGGAGGAGCGAAAACTGCTCCCCCAGGGTAGAGCCCGATCGGGGCATCGCGCTTGGAGGGCTCCGGTTGTGTTCCGTCGGAGATCCCGGAGTTCTCCAACAAGCGTTGAGGACGGCCACCGGGGGGGGTTTTAGTGCTGTAAAAATCCCACATAACCCGGCGTCGCTCCCACGTCGTCGGGTACCTTTTGAAGGTTTCTCCCTCGAGAAAAAAAAAAAAAAGGTGATACCAATAAAAAGATTGATTACCTCTTAAAAATGGCCACCTTACTACATCCTTAAAACCGAAACGCGGGTACTTTAATACTAAAAGGATGAAATAAATGTCAATACGCCTACAGTCAATCTGTAAAGGATGCTACCACTGTGACATTATACTTTGTGTTATTAATACCAAAAAGTAACCCATATATTAGGTACATAATAGTTTTTTTTTTCATAATAGGTTTTCTAAAGTATGTGAAGTCTAGCAATTCACACTTGGCCAGCGCGGTGGACTATGGCCTAATACTTCTCATTCTGAGACGAGACACGTGCCCAGCAGTGGCACAGTAATGGGTTGATGATGATAAGGTTTTTTTCGTTATACCACACATTTTGCTTCCACAACCTATCGGCTAGCTCTGAAACAACAAGAGCTCAAAATAAAGTCGTCGTGATATAGAAACAAAACGTGCTTGGGGAGTTAAGCATAAGATTTACTCACAGTACCACGACGGCTGTTTAACTAAGCGTTTGTTTTTCTTTAAACACAACATTATGTTTACACGTAAGTTTGTTGTTAAGGTAACTTACATATATTAGTAAAGATTACTCACTCCTAACAAGAAAACGCAACCAGTTTTGACAATTGAAATAGTTGCGTAAAAAAGTTTTGCCACGTCTCCGTGCTAAAATGTCCCTAAAATATTTGAAATAATTATTTATTTATTATATAAATTACGCAGTATTAGTTATTTATTCGTAAATTTTCTCTAAAAATGTTTTTATTTGTCAAGAATTCAAAAAAAGAACTTACTAATAAGCCGTTTGTGGCTTCATTCAATTTCAAGGCGGCGAAGTATCTGTACTAATCTATGGTAACTTACGACTAAATTGACCGTTAGTGGTAACTATAGGTGGTCTTTATATTATAGTAGGTTTTGTGTATTTTTTATATAATATAGGAGTAGCAAAGGAGCATGCCGTCCACCTGATGGTAAGTGGCCATTGCCGCCCATAGACATCTGTAATCAACCACACACAGTTCAGATTAGTTATCTTCCTGAAGTTTTTTACCCATACGCCGCTACCCCTAACGAATAAGCTGGAACACCTCGGAAAAGTATGTCTCCCTTACCACACCCTTTAAACCAGAGCACAACAGCGCTTGACTCTACTGTTAATAGGTAGAAATAGGTGTGGCGGTGGTGCCGCCGGAGTTGAATCACAGAGGGATCTACCAACTTTAAATATTATACTTATAATTTTATACTTTCCATACTTACGATAAAAGATCGGTTCCCTTTGTTGATCGTTAAGTCTTACCAATAAATAAGTAGTTTGAAAACATATCTACGACCCGCATGCCACAATGTCAACATACTGTTCTTGTTTAAAGAGGTTTTGGATGTAATCCCCTATTAGAAATATTTTGGGGTCCTCTAAGGGCAAATAGACCCTAGTATTCACTGCATCAATTAGCCTACAAGTAATTCTCGTCTTTCTGAGATCGGAAAAATGTTACTTCTCCGGGCAAACAGATTGCTTTGAATATTTTATTTTATTTTTTGGAAGTAGCAAACAAACATGCAATCCATCTTCTTTTAAGTGACTTCTATCGCCCATGGACATCTGTAATGAACACCAGATATGATGCAGCAAAGGGGGGCAGCGGCGCATCTGTGACCGACCTCAGGTAGGAATATCTAATTCGATCTGGGGTTGATTACAGATGTCCATGGACTGCAGTAGCCATTTACCATCAAGTGGACTACATGCTCGTCTGCTACTCTTATATTATAAAAAAACATTAAGTCGTGTCTGCTTCGTACTTACACTTCGTGGAAGTATGCTCAAATGGTTCATAACCTATTATGCAGATACATTCATCGTTATTCTGACCGCGACCAGCTGTTGGTGCTTCGCGGGCTATGAACTATTTCAAGGATTCAATGCGACGTATCTCGATGTCACTACCACAGAGATGGCTCACTATACTTCTATCGGTGTGACAACTTCTCAAAAGGTAAATTAAAATCACAAATACATAAATAATACTATGTCAAGAACGCGTACATAAATAAATAATAGTTAAAAAAAACTAAAAAATACGCTTTTATAAAAAATTCGACCAAAAAATGAAAAATAAATAATAGTTTAAAAAAACTAAAAAAATACACTTTTTATAGAAAATCCAACTAAAAAATAGAAAATAATTTTTTAAAAATTTGAATTAAGAATAGTGTAAATAAGATAAAAATATTTTTATTGTAAAAAAAGCGTGGGGTGCATGGTGTCAATAGTTATAAATATTTTATTGATAGATATTGAGTAGAAGGATTATCATTTTGATAATATCTTAAAAAGCACCCCACGCTTTTTTTACAATAAAAAATATTTTTATCTTATTTACACTATTCTTAATTCAAATTTTTAAAAAAATATTTTCTATTTTTTAGTTGGTTTTTCTATAAAAAGTGTATTTTTTTAGTTTTTTTAAACTATTATTTATTTTTCATTTTTTGGTCGAATTTTTTATAAAAGCGTATTTTTTAGTTTTTTTTTAACTATTATTTATTTTTCATTTTTTAGTGATTATTTTAGCGATTATTTTAACGATTATTACGTAGAGTATTATCAAGTTTATCTTTCGAATCAGCATCAGCACCTTTGCTTAGCAGTGCAAAAATGAATATTGGGTCATTGTTTAACACAGCTGTATGAAGTGGTGTTTTACATTGGTGTTTATTTTTATTGTTAACGTGAAAATCCCAGAGAAGTTGTTGAATGACATCCGAATTGCCAATGCTAACTGCTTTCTTTCATAATTTATACCATATCCCAGGTCCTCTATCTTGGATAAAAGTAATCACGGAAAAAGGATGATAGAGCATCTTTTAAAAACAGGCGCTGATGGCAATACTCAAGAGAAAAACGGTCAACTGCTTTACATCTAGCCATTTCAAAAGGACGTCGTCCAATCATCGATTTAATATTACAGCATGATGATGTTAATATCAAAAATAATTCTAGAATTTCTTCTCTTTGTGTTGCTGCTGCCTGCAGAGATTTTAAAACTGTTAGTAGTTTAATTAATTTTACAGCTCGAGTTTATAATATAAGTTGTGACTATGACGATGAGCTGAAATCATATATGCCTTTACATTTGGCAGCAAGAAATGGGAACAATGAAATAGCGGAAATCTTGTTAAAGGAAGTGCAGATGTTGAAGTGCTGAATGAATAAGGATGATGAGACACCGCTTCATGATGCTATTAACAACGGACGCGTCGAAGTTGAGGTCAGGTCAGGTCAGGTTAGGTTAGGTGATCGGCGCGTCTGGTAGATTCCTTTATTGGTCTTAACGCAGACCTCCCGGGTCTCAGGAAAACAAAAATCGCTGATCCTGATTATCCTAGTAAGGATAACGGGTCCGAATGTTTAAAATATTGAATTGTCATCGGTCCTTAATAAGTATGCCAAATTTCAAGTCAATCCGACGTTTTGAAGGGGGTTAAAATCATGTTCAAAGATTCCGTTACATACTAACATACATACGTCTGAAGCTAATAAAAGCGTATTAAAATTACACACACACATTCAGACACACGCACACACACATACGCACACACACACACACACGCATGCACCACATACACGAACGTACGCACCGATATACACAAATACGTACATAGATAAAAAAACATGTACGTACCGAGCATTGCCATACATTATTATTAATTTAAATTTCTCATTTTAAGTGACAAATCAATGTCTTATGCGAAGGTCTTATGAGAAAAATAAAGATTCTTTAAACGTAATATAGAAGCTGGCTCTTGATTCTTAGATTGATTTGATTTCATCGTGAGGTATGAAGAAAGGAAGGAAATATGCACTGCAACGTCTGCAACTAAACATAAAATAAAATAAACAGTTTAAAAAACTAACTGTAACCCTAAATGTCTTGCTAGTTGCTACCCATAAAAGAGATTAATCTCCTCTTAAAAATATGTCCACCTGACCACAGCTTTAAAACCAAAACGCGGCATGATTTTAAATTTTATTACTATAAGGATGAAATACCTAAATGGCAAAACGCCTGCATTTAAACTGTAAAGGATTCTAATTTTGTAATAAAACCATAACACCAACTAATAGACAAGACAGATTTAAAAGACCTTTGGATTTGGAAATATAAATTTGTTTATAATTTCCTTATATGTACGAGTATATGTGTAACTTATTTAAGCACTAAGCATCTTAATTTTACGGCTTAAGTACATAAGTTTAACGGTACAAAAAAAAACTAATAATTACTTTAAATAGAGATTTAATCTACATCTAAATGTTTTCCCAGGCCAACACCACGAATATTACATTTGAAACCCAAGATCCAATTGCAACAAACATGACCTCTACAACTACAAAACAACCATTCAAATGTATTGAAGAAGAACGTCCTTCTAACATAGGGCCTTACGAGGTCCCAACCCAACAAGACCTGGTCCTATTCACCAAGAATATGCTACTAGAAACCTTCAATAGTTATAATACAGATGCGTTTTATTTACTAAAAGATATAAAAGAGGTAAACTTAAAATTTACATCTTTATCATGTCTTTATTCATAAATGCTTGAAATCATGGTAATAGTACCTAATGTTTAAAGATTTTGTACTTATAATAAAAATAGATAAAGCATCAATAATAATTATAAGTTATGAGAGATTATTTTGTAATTCGCGCTAAGTTCATTTAACCTGAATTTTATTTTTACAATAATAGCGCCTACTAAAATGATGGCAGCAAAGAATAGTTGTTGTGACCCTGGGAAGAAAGTTCAAAGTATTTTATTCAAAACTGTAATGAATTTAATATTTTTAGTTGCTACTCATTGAAGAACTAACAAAATTAACTAATAATACATACTTACTAACTAATATTATAAATGAAAATGTAAGTTTGCTAACTGCATAATCGATTGTCTTGAAATATTGTACACACGTCAGAGATTCAGAAAAGAATATCTAGTAACTTTTATCCCTAAAAACTACATCCTTACCGGTCAATTTATGTTTGCAGGCTACAAAAGCATCTATGAACATAGAAAACAAATGCCTTCATAACAAACTAATGTACAGGCGATGTGTAAAACGCATTAGCACCCAATGTGAGCAAATTACTAAAAATCTTGTTAAAAACCTAGAAAATCAAAAACAAGAAATTTCTGAACTTACCGAAGTAAGTATCTCATGAATTTATCTTTCTTATCATTATCGTTTCTCTTTTTGGAGCAGAGGGAGAAATAAAGAACTCAGCTTCTTCTCACTCTCTCAAAATGTTTATTATTTTCTTTTGTTTTTCACGTCAGTCCAGTATAAATTGAAATTAATATTCGTTACATACCAATAATCTCTCCCGCTCTTATTGTTACCTCTCCCTTTCTTCTTTCTTTATCTTTTTATGGCACTGAGATATTCCAAATTTCGTAGTATACTTATTTAAGATACTAATCTATGATTTAAGAATACATTACTTCAAGTAATGAAATGTTTATATTAATATGCTTATAAATGTAATTATAGGATAGAATATGTAACCTGACAGATATGAAGACAGATCCTATACAAATCATGATGTCATTAGCTCAAGAAAAAGTTTCCTTACAGTTTGCATTACCACGTTTTCTACGGCTGCTAAGTGGTTGCTCTACCTATTGCGTGTAAGTATATAACGTAATATGTACTGAGCTGCAAGGTAAATGTTGATTATCTTACACATAGATTAGTAAAGATTACTCACTCCTAACAAGAAAATGTACCCAGTTTTGAGAATTGAAATAGTTTACTATGATCTTATATTATTATTATTATTTTAGGTCAACCAATGAATACAAAAATAAGCCCATGCGGCACATGACGGATCAAGACCTGGTTATTAAGCATTTTCTTACACATAAAAACTACCTCGAACTCATAATGGATTCCAGACACAAAACTATGGCGAATTCAAATTAAGAAGTGGGTGCGTTCATCCAGCGACGGATGTGTTCAAGAGACAACGATCGATCGAGCTTTCGCTTGTTACGCATACCATTCGCTAGATGGCGTGACGGCTTGTGAACTTTTGACGTGAACTTGATAGAGCCTACAATAACTTAACCAAAATATTTAAGCTTTTTGTACATAATGTGTTGTAAAACATGTAAATAGTTGTGTAAAAAACTTCACTTATAGTAAAATAAAAGTTTGTGTAAGTTACGGTTATTTTAAAAGTTAGAAATGGTGTTTTATATGAAGTACAAGTGAACACTTTATAATCCAAAGAATTTCCCATGATTACGGTAAGTACGAATTGTTTTAAATAACATTAAGCGTATGACTCACAAGATTCCTTTGACGGGTGCATAGTTTTGTGGGATTCTCAAAGGAGAAGAGTATGTAAACTTATCCCATTCAACTTTCTATTTTTTCGGACATCTGGGTGAATTTGTAGATCAACTTAGTGCATCCTAACTTTCTCATAACAGTTTTTAATTATTATTAAACCATTTTACCCAAAAAGTTTATTTACTTATTAAAATATTATAGTTTCTTATTCTAAAACTAAGTTGGCACAAAATCCATCCTGCCTCCTTGCATCCTTGCCTCCTGATATTTAGTTATCTAAATTAAAAAAATGGAGAGATCACATATTTCAAAAATGGAACTCCGTTTAGTTTTAAATGCTTAGATCATCATGGCAAAATGTATTTAAACCACCACTCACACTTTTCTTAACATTTATTTTTCAAAATAAACTAACATTTTTGAAAGGATTGAAGTAACACATGAACACTCATCTGGTGGTCACAGCCTCCCATGGACATCTGTAATGAACTACATATAGAACTGGGTATCTATCTGAAGCTAACCACAGATGCATTGCCACTTTGCCTGTGGACGGAGATGGTGTCACTTGGTGTTAAAAATCACTGTGGTCCATTTATATCTATCCATTATAGAACAGGTGTCTTGAGTCATTGTTAACTCATAACTGTCGCACTGAAGAGCACAGCTCTCTGACCGGCTTAAACATCTCTCAGCATGAGAGATTTTTAAGCGTTAGTCTACCAGGCCGATTAAGTGCAGATAGGTATACACGAGACATACTTTTCCGAGGTGTCCCAGCTTAGTCCTCAGGAGTAGCGGCTCATCAGTGGCCGACCTTGGATAGGAATATCTAATACTATCTGGGGTTTTTCACAGATGTCCATGGGTGGCAGTAGCCACCTACCATCGGGTAGACAGCATGCTCGTCTGCTACTCCAATATTATAAAAAAAAATACAGTAACCACAATTTTTTTCCCCAACTAATTTCACCTTCAGATGAGAACTCAACACCATTAAGCAATGTACCAAAATGGCGGAGTTCCTGCCGTTGTGCGACGTTCTGTTCAACGTGATATCGCTGGCGGGGTACTTCTGCGATGTGGTGTTCGATGTGGTCATGGGGTATGCGCTACTCGAGCGAGGGTACAAGGCCACCTTCGCTGCCACCATATCTATCGTGCTCACGTCTCTGCTCATATCACAGGTAAGTTTTGAATATTCATTGCACAAATTGCTAGCAAAACTTATAAATATAGTAATAGTTTAAAAACTAAAAACCACGCTAAAATTGCACAAGGAAAATCGTTAATACTGATTCCTGACGATCCTGATGAGGTGGGGAAGTGCTAAAATAAATAAATCGTGTATTGTCATGGGTTCTTGATTATTGTTCAAAATTTCAACACACAAAGTTACATACACACATACAGGTCAAGCTAATAAAAGAGTGGTAAAAATATGTTAAAAATACTAGAATATATTCATAAGTACTATATTTATAAAAACTTATCCAAACAATAAAGGTTAAAACCATTAAAAAAAAATTGACTACCGAAGTGTAAATAATTTATTTCATCATTTTAATTAATTCCATGCTTTAATGTTAATTATTGTAATAACGGAAATCAAATGCATTAAGAAGCAGTGCATGGTAACAGAGAATTTATTAGTGCCTACCTATGATAGGAGGTTGTCAACCGTTTACTATTCCATTGCTGGACACGGGTCTCATAATGGGGATGGGCCTTGTTAGGCTTGTTAGGCCATAGTTTACCACGCTGGCAAATTAGGTGCGTGCCTAGGATTGAACCTCAGGTCCCTACATCAATATGCAAATATGTATTTCTTTTTCCTCAGGTCCTCTCCCTCAAATGGTACCTCCACGTGTGGTGGGCGAGCGAGGGTCGCAAGGACCGTCCACCCTGGCTTCCCATACTGCTCCACTGTCTCCAAATGGGGGTGCTGTGGCGGTATGCGAGGCTATTGGTACCAGTCGAGCTTAGGAGGGTTAAACATCAAGTGCGGGATCTTTGTAAGTTTTGATAACAATCCTTTATCATCTCTATCAAAATTATCACCATCATCATCATCTACCCATCTTTTAAAAAGTCTTTGTGGTTCGTTCCAGAGGTTTTTTTTTTAATATACAGGGTGAATTTTTAAAACGGGCCTTCAGGGCCAAATCCGAAACTATAAGGATTAGCGAAAAATGCTGAAAGGAGTTACGAGGCCGATTTTGATAAAAACTAAAACTGCATCATTAGTTTTTTAAAATATTTTTTTCCTTAGCCGGGAATCGAACGAGTTCATTTTGAAAAAAATGACACCTCTATATTATTCCACTATCTGATAGTGTCGCTTATAAGGATCAAATTCTGGGAAGTAATGTTATGTGACAAATCAAAGGAAAAGGAAAATTTTGAAGAAAATACGTATTTTTCCATACATTGGCATACTAATCCTTAAGGATTATACATAACAAATGATTTATGTATAATTCTTTAGAAACAGACATAAGTCATACCATTGAAGAATTTGTTGGTTAATCAACTAATTATTCGATGTTATGACTATGACATACGGCTTAGTATGAGAAAGTAATAGTTTGGCAAATAAGTTACCGCCGTTTTTAGGATTGATTTTTTAATGAAAATAGATAACTGATTAAATAGTAAATTCTTATTGTTTGTTGATTACAACTTCGTTTCAACGTTAAATATGATTTTCTATATCTCTTTTTTTAGTAATCACTCGGATTTGACTCTAAAAAGTAATTCTCGCAAATTGTCAACTTTACATCTGTATTAAACGATACTCCGCCCATAGCAAGTAAATCTATTTTAATGGTCCTAAAATGACCTTAGGTAAGTCGGACATAAAAATATAAATTATTGGGAAACAAAACGTCCATTTCGAATGATTAGAAACATTGAGCCAAAAAAAATGTTAATACACGAAATGTTTAACTTGATGAATGGCGGGAACTTAACTGCCAAATTAATATGAAAAAATATGTATTTTCTTAAAATTGAGGCTTTTCTTTTAGTTTGTCATTTATCATTACTTCCCAGATTTTGATCCTTATAAGCAACACTATCAGATAGCGGAATAATATAGAGGGTGTATTTTTTTTTCAAAATGAACTCGTTCGATTCCCGGCTAGGGAAAAGTTATTTTAAAAAAGTAATGATGCAGTTTTAGTTTTTATCAAAATCGGCCTCGTAACTCCTTTCAGCATTTTTCGCTAATCCTTATAGTTTCCGATTTGGCCCTGAAGGCCCGTTTTAAAAATTCACCCTGTATAATGTAGGAGTAGCAGACGCGCATGCAGTCCACCTGATGGTAAGTGGCTACTGCCGCCCATGGACAACTGTAATCAACTTCAGATAGGATTAGGTATTCCTACCTGAGGTCGGCCACACATGCGCCATTACCCCTAAGGACTAAGCTGGAAAGCGTCGTAAAAGTTTCAACAATCCTTTATTATCTCTTTCAAGATTATCATCTTCAACATTTTCTATCCATCTTTTAAAGGTGGTAGAAATCTCTGTGGTTTGATTTCAGAGATACCACTGTCCCACATATTACTGCCTTATAGCAGCAGTGTTAAGCGTTGCTGTGTTCCACTTAAAGGGTTTGGTTAAGTTAGGTTAGGTTAGGTTAGGTTAGAAAGCTTAAGCTTAAGAAATACAAGTAAGTTTTGATTACTTTGATAAACTCCGGTACATTTTGTTCCCAGGTATGCTCCGACTGGTTCACGCGTTCTGTGAGGCGGCGCCGATGCTTCTCCTACAGCTGCACATCTTACTCAAAGATGCGGAACTAAGGGAGACTGCACACGAGCTCGGTGTCACACCAGAACCAAGCATCGATGAACCGGCCGGTATGGAAATAAATTAATAAAAGTGTCTCTTAAAGTAATTTTCGTTTTTTATTTTGTTTTCGTAGCTGTGTCTAAAACCTAACGACATGACTGTACATTGTGGAACAGGCTGTCGAAAAATTCTATCATCTTATCAAATTATAGTTATTTATCATCATCATCATCACCACCACCATTGTTTAAAAAGGCTAACATTTTTTTGTAATGTAAAACGCGGTGAACTATGGCCTAACCCTTCTCATAATGAGAGGAGACCCGTGCCCAGCAGTGGGACAGTAATGGGTTGTTGATGATGATGATGATGAACATTTTTTTTGCTTTGCAATCAATATATTTTTTTTGTTTTCGATTCATTAATAAAAAATGTCTGTAATGATGATGGTCAATTGAGTACCAAAAGGCAAAGAGAAGACTTAAAGGTAATTTGATATTTTCCTTCAATTGTTCCAGCGAACAAAGCATTCGCGGAGCTGAACGTGATATCGGCGTCGCTGTCGCTGTTCTCGATGTGCTGGGCGCTGGCCAGCTTCAGCAAGAACGTGCGGCTGCAGAACGTGCACCGGCTGGTGCTCACCTGGCTCGGGGTCATCTTCCAGGTCTGTCTGTACCCCCCCCCGGCACAGTGCCCCAGCAACCAGCACTCGCTGGTCTCGATGTGCTGGGCCCTGGCCAGCTTCAGCAAGAACTCCAAAATATTTTACAAGTCGAGATTCTCATAAGCAGGAATCTCCTTACTATAATTTCGTCGTGTAAACAAACATAGGCAATTATCGCCGGGCGATAGGTCATATGCGAGTCTCGTATGACATAATCGTAGGCGAGATTTTATTTCTCGCCTGTGTGTTTGATGCAATAATGTTATGGCGATTATTGCTTGTCATAGTTGCTTACGATTTTTCGAACCGAAACGTGCGAGAAACTCTCCATCTAAATGGCTCTTTTGTCTGAATGAGAGCCCATTAATAACCAATCAATTCCAACTGGGGTTAGAATCAGAATCAGGGTAGCGACCCTTATGGATAAATTAGAATGCTTAGTGTGTCTCTCTCACACCATACTCTTCAAGGATTCCCCCACCAGGATAATGAATCAAAATTTTGTATGATATATTAAATTCCTATAATTTTATTTCAGTTTCTATGGCGACTTGGTACCATATCGGCGAGGATATGCGCACTCACAGTGTACGCTCTAGTCTATGAATATTGGGTCTTCTTAGTTATAGGTAAGTAAAATTTTAATACGTAATGCATAATTAACCTAATGACCTAATAAGGCCATGGTTGAAAGAATTTGAGTATTAAGTAATAAAACTTATTTGTGTAGAGAAAAAAATCAACAATTTTTATGAGTAAGTGCTTTACTTTCAGAATAGATCTGTAATTATTCCTTGGGGTTTTCATTGGGTACTTATTTTTAATATAGGAGTAGCTAACGAGGAATGCCTTGGAAAAGTATGTCTCCAAAGTGCTGCAAAAAACATAAAAGCGTGTTTTTTAGTTTTTTAAACTATATTTATTTTATTAATTTTTAGTATTTGTTGTTATAGCGACCACCATCATGCATCGTTTGTAAAAAAAACAAGTGTCTATCTATTACGGTTTAAGAGATAAAGCCCTGTGACTCACGAACAGAAAGCGGAGGGTTTCATTTTATCCTTTGAGTACGGAATCCTATAAATCATTCTACAAGATGGCATTATAGATATGTTTCAGTACATTTGAGTTATAGGGAAATAACATTATAATTTTCCAAAGCTAAAAATCAATCTAGCCTTGCCTGAACGCTCCATAAGGCGCTTTCTCTCGCCTCGAAAATCGTTAATCCTGAGGATATTGATAAGGACAATGGTACAAAATTATTAAAATCGTGTTTGTCATCGGTTCTTGATAATTCTTCAAAATTTTGAATTAAACTAAACGTTCAAAGTGGATAGAAATCGGGCTCAAAGATTCCGTTACTGTTACGTACATACATACATACAAACGTACAACCCAAGCTAATAAAAGCGTGTTAATAAAGAGATACAAAGCTTAATTATCCTTTCTCCCAGGTCTTCACTGGGTGTCGATGTTCCTCTGGCTGATCTCGCCGAAGAACGTTTTCCATGGGGAGCGCATCAGCCGTCCCCGTAAGGCGTACCTCTCGGCTCTCATCGCCTTCGTCTATGTCTTCGCGTACGTTAACCTGCAAGAGCTCAATCATAGGCAGAAGATGGTATGTATATCATGTTGTACTGAGACTTAGTGAACAGTGTTGTAACGTGGTAGTCGCTTTGGGCGTAGAAAAACATTGTTGTAGCCTCGGAAATAGCCCCCCCGAACGGGCTGCCACCTTGTCGTGGTGGGGGGGCTTGTGTGTCCTAATGATCCCCGAGGCTATACGGCAGAGTTACTCATACCGGAAGGCGAAGGGTGAAGGACCAGACTAAGAGCGGCCCAGGGGAGCTCACCCCTTAATAACAAGCAAAACATGGAAAAGGCACGTTGTGAAAACGGTCTCCAGGTGGGTACCCGAAAGGGAGAATCCCACCCCTCTGCTACGGCGGAGGGCTGCCCCACGTACTCTGGAGGGGGCAACAACTGCCTCGTAGGTCGGCAATCCGCCGACCTTCGTAAACACGACCCAAGCACGTACTCAACGGACTCTGAATTGCTTAACGAGACGGAGAAGATGCCCGCTTCAAAAGCGGTAACGAGGAAGACGCGGAATACACGAGGCAGAGTGCTACGTATGTGGCGAACCCGGCCATAGGGCGAGTCAATGCGGAGCACAGTCTCCGAAATGCGCCCTATGCGCAGACCTTGGTTGTCCATCTGACCACCGCTTGGGTAGCAAAAGGTGCAAGCCTCCGAAAAAGAGGAATAGAGGCAACGGAGGAGACGAGACAGCGGCCAAGACTGCTAGCTCGGCACGGACAGATGGGCCTGCGCATCCCAGCGCTTCGTCCCATTGTCCGCCAGCGGAAGCGATGGACTCCTAATGGATAGGTCTCCGTCACTTAAAATACTCCAGGGGAACCTAAACCACTGTCGCGGGGCGCAGGATTTGCTCCATCAATGCCTCGTAGACTGTTCGGTTTCTTTGGCTGTGGTGGCGGAGCCCTATAGAGTTCCGGAGCATCCGCGGTGGGTAGGAGACGATGCGCAGTCCGTAGCCGTGTACTGGGCGGGCGGAGAGGGAGATCCCCCGTGCTCCAGACTTCACTCCGAGCGGGGTATAGTCGCAGTGGAGTGGGGTCCCTTGGCGGTGTTAGGGTGCTATGTCTCCCCGAATTGCACCTTGGCGGCATTCGAGACGTTCCTGGACCGTGTGGCATACTGTGTTCGGTCCTGTCTTCCCCGACCGGTATTCGTGATGGGCGATTTTAACGCCCACTCGAGGGTTTGGGGAAACAGACGAGACAGTGTCAAGGGAAGGGCAACGCTCGAATGGGCAGCTGGGCTCGACCTACGTCTGCTGAATCGTGGCTCGGTCAGCACGTGCGTGCGGTGGCAGGGAGAGTCGGTCGTAGACCTTTCGTGGGCGACTCTTTCTGCCGAGCGCTTGGTCACGGGCTGGAGGGTGGCCGACGACCTAGTCACGTTGTCTGACCATCGCCACATATTGGTGGACGTAGTGTTACGGCTTCCGGCTGCGGATGTCCGCCGTACAAACGACCAGCCGCGTCGATGGGCAATGAAGCGGCTCAACCGAGACCTGCTCGTCGCTGCTGCTCATGTCGTGGACTGGTCATGCACCGCCGAGGTGGATGACCGGCTCGATCCCGAACGGGAGGCGATCCGGATCAGGGATGACATGGCGGCCATCTGCGATTCCGCGATGCCGCGTGTCAGACCTGGCTGGAGGCGCCCTGTGTACTGGTGGACGGAGTACATCGCACGGCTGCGTGCAGCCTGCCTGCGCGCCAGACGTCAGTACACTCGGGCTCGACGACGCCGGTCATCCAGCGCCGCGGAAAGGGAGGAGAAGTACGTGGAGTACCGGGCCGCAACAACACTGCTTCAGGGCGCAATCGCCGAAAGCAAGGCCCGGAACTGGAGCGCACTCGTGGAGGGGCTAGACCGGGACCCATGGGGACGCCCGTATAGGATGGTTCTCGGCAAGCTACGTCCATGGGTGCCTCCGCTCACGGAAACTCTCGACCCGCTTTTCGTGGACACAGTGGTGGACAGCTTGTTTCCAGGAACCACTGACGAAACGGGTTCTCCCGCCGCGACGCCGGATCTCCCTGAATGGTCGGACGACCTGACGGTCACCAGTTGCGAGCTCGACGGAGCAATCAGGCGCATGGCGAGGCGAAACACTGCTCCGGGGCCGGACGGAATCCCAGGTCAGGTTTGGGTCTTGGCGCTGACAGTACTGGGGGGGAGGCTGCAAAACTTGTACACCGCCTGCTTCCGTTATGGACGGTTTCCATCGGTATGGAGGCAGGCGCGGCTGGTGCTGTTGCACAAGTGGGGCAAGCCTCGGGACTCCCCATCAGCGTACAGACCCATCTGTCTGTTGGATGAGGTGGGCAAACTATTCGAGAGGATCATTTCCACTCGAATTAGTCAGCACTTAGCGTGCCACGGCCCGGACCTCTCCGAAAACCAGTTCGGCTTCCGGCAGCGACGTTCGACGGTGGACGCCATCCTTCGAGTCCGAACGCTCTCAGAGCAGGCCATATCCCAGGGTAGAGTAGTCTTGGCGTTAAGCCTAGACATAGTCAACGCTTTCAACTCTCTACCCTGGAGAGCGATTATGGAGGGCCTGTCCGTCCACCAAGTACCTTCATATTTAAGGGAGGTTTTAAAGGCCTACTTGTCGGACAGGCGTATCCGCTTCCCAGGTCGCTATGGGAGCGTTCACGGGAGGAACGTCATGCGCGGGGTACCGCAGGGTTCGGTACTGGGCCCACTACTGTGGAATATCGCGTACGACGCAGTGCTGAGAACGATGCTCCCACCAGGAGTAAGCATCGTCTGCTATGCCGATGACACCCTCGTTCTCGCTGAGGGGGTGTCGTTTTCGAGAACGGCTCGGCTAGCGGAACTCGGAGTGGCACGCGTCATAGCGAAGATCCGCGGGTTGGGCCTACAGGTAGCGTCCCAGAAAACCGAGGCGATATGGTTCCACGGCCGCAGGCCGAGAGTCGAGCCAGCTGAGACCTCAGTGCGCGTCGGGGAAACGGATGTCCGGATAGGCAGGTACATGAAGTACCTTGGCCTAATACTGGACAGCCGCTGGTGCTTTGACGAGCACTTCGACCGTCTCGTCCCCCGAATCCATAAGGTAGCGGGTGCTATGCATAGACTGCTGCCGAATCTCGGGGGACCAAGGGAAGAAGTCCGCCGCCTCTACGCGGGTGTGATACGCTCGATTGCGCTCTACGGTGCGCCGGTATGGTCGGACAAATTGTCTGCCAGCCGACGCCGTGCGCGGAAACTGAACTCCGCGCAACGTACGATCGCAATCAGAGTCGCCCGGGGGTATCGTACCATATCGTATGAGGCGGCGACAGTCCTGGGGCGGTGTCCGCCCCTGGACATTCTGGCGGATATGGACGCACGGGTCTTCCATAAGATCCGCGTCCTCCGTCAGAGGACGGAACCCTTCGACGAAGAGACGATCGGAGCGCTTCGGAGGAGAGCCAGATGGCGCGCTCTGAGGTGCTGGCGCGAACGGCTTCAGGAGCCTAGGAGCATACGCCAAAGGGTGGTTGACGCTATCCTACCGAACTTTCGGGCCTGGCTGAAGAGCAGGGGTAGAGTGACCTACCGCCTTACTCAGATACTCACCGGACATGGCTGTTTCGGTGAGTATCTGAACAGGATACAGAGGGAGGAGACGGCCCAGTGCTATCATTGCGGGCACGACGAGGATTCCGCACAGCACACGCTGCAGTACTGCCCAGCGTGGGAGTCGCAGCGGCGGATCCTCGTCGAAAAAGTGGGACCGGATCTCTCTCCGTCGGCCATCGTCGGGGCGATGGTTCAGCGTAGCGAAGCCTGGGACGGCATGATCACCTTCTGCGATGCAGTCATGTCCGCGAAGGAAGACGCCGAACGAGCAAGGGAGCGCGCTGAACCCGCTCGGAGGAGGAGTCGCCGCGGGCGTACGTAAAGGCCCCAGGCGCTGTGTCCCTGTAGTTTCGGGACCAGAATAGGGCTACGGTATCCCCTGCCTGTCGTAAGAGGCGACTAAAAGGGGGCTTCCGGGGTTGCGGGCGGCAAGAGTGGGTAGCTCGAACCGCCCGGTAAGCGACCCCGGGAAGGGCGGCGGTATGTGTGGTCGCATACCGTCGTACGCACCAGACGGTGTGGCGAGCGTCAAGCTCACCTGGGCAGAACCCGACGGGGCAACGCGCTAAGAGGACTCCGGTTGCGTTCCTTTGGAGATCCCGGAGCCCTCAACGCAGCGCCGAGGACGGCCACCGGGGGGGTTTTAGTGCGGTAAAAATCCCACATAACCCTGCGTCGCTCCCACGGCGCCGGGTACCTTTTGAAGGTTTCCCCCTCGTAAACAAAAAAAAAAAAAAAAAAAAAAAAAAAGCCTCGGAAATAGGTCGGAGAAAGTATTAGCTATACAGTACGAAAAATAATTAATGTTATTTTTAAAAGAAATTTTATTGATTAATTAATTTATTTTATTTTATTTAAATTATCCATTTTTATAATGTTATTGTTGCAATCTAAACATATCTTGTAATTGCGAAGTTTTGGGACCCTTATAAAAGAGCAATCCTGAAGCGCTACAAGCGGTTTGTGCTACACTTAATATTGTCTCTAAATATTGAAATAATATTTCAAATTGACTTGATTCTTGTTGATTATTTATGTCGACTAACACACAATCACACACGCATGCGCACACACATATACACACGTACGCACGCACGTACGCACACACATACGTACGCATACGTACACACGCGCGCGTACGTGTATTATCCACGTACGCTTAAACACCAAACCACATTGCACTCACGCGTCACGTGTCCCGCACGCAGGTGATATTCTACTGCGTGATGATGGTGGAGAACTGGGTGCTGGTGACCGCGTGGTGGTGGTCCGGCCGCACGCCGCCCCCCGCCGCCCCCCTCGCCGCCGCCGCCGCCGCCGCCTTCCTCGCGGGGCTCGCCTGCATGCTGCTCTACTACCGGTAACTACCCTACCCGCATGCTGCTCTACTACCGGTAACTACCCTACCCGCATGCTGCTCTACTGCCGGTGCGTACCCCGCCCTCGCCCACATGCTGCTCTACTACCGGCGCGTACCCCGCCCTCGCCGACATGCTGCGCCACTACCGGTATGTACTACACTATGTACTACCGGTACGTAAAGTCTCGTTTAATTGAATAAATCTGTGGCACTAGGTTCCCACTAGCTACCATAATAAAATAATACATTTAGCATGTTACATTGTTATTTTTATTACGTCAGCAGAACCGCTATTTATTAACTACGAAAAATTCAATTTCAGGTACTTCCATGTTCGGAGACTCGGCTACATGCTTGGCGAACACCAGCAAGGAACGAACAGCACTAATGCCTCCTCGCAAAACAAAAATGGTAACTATTATTACAACTTAAAATTAAAAAACAATAGTTTTCTTCAAATTCAACTGTTCTTCCGGTTCATGAATGGTAATTCATCCAGTAATGCGATTTTAGTTTTATCAAAATCGGCCTCGTAAGTCCTTGCAACATTTTTCACTACCCTCGCACTTTTCAAAAATTTACTCTGAATAAATATAAGTGTGACTTTCCGAAAAAGATCGATTCTTGAATCGACTCGAATCGAAATGTGAAAAATCGATTCTTCGATCAATCGATCCCAAATCGCCATCCTAGAGCGAACTGTGACGCAGTCGGTGTTCGACCGTCTACGCAAACGGACGTGTCGATGTATTGACAAATTAAATAAAATTATGTTGTTATTGGTATCGGAGACACTACCTTTAATTTGTCACATAATATTACTTCCCAGAATTTGATCCTTATAAGCGACACTATCAGATAGTGAAATAATATAGAGGGTGTATATTTTTTCAAAATGAACTCGTTCGATTCCTGGGAAGGGAAAAAGATATTTTAAAAAACTAATGAAGCAGTTTTAGTTTTTATCAACATCAGCCTCGTAACTCCTTTCAGTATTTTTCGCTAACCCTTATAGTTTCGGATTTGGCCCTGAAGGCCTATTTGAAAAATTCACCCTGTATATTTTTTTTATTTATTAACATTTTGTATTGCGTTTAACAGGAAAACACGGAAACCAAACGGATAACGCAGCTATTCCCGGGGTATTTAATTGCAGATTCTCCAACCCAGTTAATAACAGGTAAGAAATATATAAAACTACATTTTGTTATTCTTAACTTTATACTATGTTTTACGCTACCATTATAAGGTGGTAGAGGGTGGTATAACATGTTCGGTTCCACCGGGAAGGTACCACCCTCATGCCTATTTCTAGTGCGAAGCAATTCTGCCTTTGAGGCAGTCCACACGGCGCGTTGCGTTGCGTTGCGTCGTCGCAACGCAAAGGTTTTAACGCATAGCCGGCCACACGGGCGCTGCGCCAACGCAGCGTTACTACGACGGAGTCGTAACGCTCCGTCATAGCAACGGCGACGCACCGTTGCGGCGAGCATTTTAAGTAATCGTCGCAGTCATTCTATGGAAAGCATGGATCGGAAAAGACGCCTGTCATTGCTGCTATTACTACGTCACCGTCAAAATACATAAAAATAAGCGAGATCAGCTTGCGTGTGCGTTCCTTATCAACGCATAAACAACTGAGCGCTGCCGCTCCGGCGACGCAACGAGTACTCCCCCGCCCGCTTCGTCTCGTGCGCTACAGTTCAGTCGCGTATGCGCTGCTTCGACGCAGCGCACCGTGTGTACACTATGATTATTAGTATGTAAAACCACGCACCCACAGCGCTACGTCGACGCAACGCTGACGCAACGCGCCGTGTGGACCGGCTCTTTGGGTGTCGAAAGATGTGGATGTCAGCGCAGGTGGTTGTGTATTTGTATTGGAAAATATTATTAGCTGAGTTACGTGTAAGGGACAGACCTACAAGTTAAGGCTGCATCGCGCAGCCCTACACCGTTCTCACGCTGCATCGTGTCTTCGCGGAACGGCCAACGCTGACGAGGCGCGTCCCACGTGCAGGTGGCCGTCCGCCATGGGAACAGTTCACCTCCATCGCAGAAAGTGACTCTACCTGTTATATATATTTTGTTAAAAATTTGTGAAAAATTTAAATAATATTATTAGTACATTCACGTAAATAGACTTTTCGATTGTTTCCTCGACGCCCAGCTCCCATAACTGCTGGACTGTATGTTTGTTTGCTTCTTCAATTGAATAAGAAATGTTTGTTCGTTCCCAGCGCGGCGGCGGCCCGCAAGAAGAAGAAGCCGACGTCGTTCGTGCCGCCGCCCGCCGCGCCGCCGCCCGCCTTCTGGCGCCGCCCGCTGCCCGCGCACCACCACCACGTAACTACAGCGCGGACACACACACACACACACATACACACACATGTAGAGGGACCCACACACACACACACACACACACATGTAGAGGGACCCACACACACACACACACACACACACATGTAGAGGGACCCACACACACACACACAC
Organism: Epargyreus clarus clarus; assembly: GCA_014595695.2. NCBI lineage: Eukaryota > Metazoa > Arthropoda > Insecta > Lepidoptera > Hesperiidae > Epargyreus > Epargyreus clarus. The sequence goes on along the minus strand of JACTTY020000005.1, from coordinate 1,573,782 downwards.
ATGTAGAGGGACCCACACACACACACACACATGTAGAGGGACCCACACACACACACACACACACACACACACACACACACACACACACACACACACACACACACACACACACGTAGAGACACACACGGCCGCGTGCACAAAAACAAACGCGATACAAGCGATACATACTTAACGAAGCTACGCACGCGCGCGGGCACATACACACACATGCTCACGCATTTACACACACACACACACACACACACAGCACACACACACGTACACACCTACGCACAGACACTCACGCAGACAAACACAGCCAGAATGAGACACACTTTGTACTAGTCACGTGCACTAGAGTCTACGACACACACTTCTGGCGTCTTATTCTAGCTTCATTTTATACTTTCCTATTCCTTAACATAACACATCTCTATGAATCCTTACCCCTGACACTTTTTGCATCAAACCTATATCACAAAATCACCTCAATATCTTACTTTTGGATTTAAGACCAAACCAAGCTAGCTTACTTTTTTTAAATCCAAACACAAAACCTCACACTAAACTAATCTTATTCAGTCGCCCAGCTTTCGTTTCTTCTATTTGTGACACAACACAAATTTAATGCTACTGAAATAAAAACTCTTACCCACAGGGCGGTTCTTCAGAAAACGAAGGTTCGAGCGTGGGCTCGCGGGTCAACATCCAACAGAAGTTACAAGAGAAGAAACAGAAGCAGCTCGCGGAGTTGAGAGTTATTGAAGAGGAGATCAAACAGGGCAAGTTGGCGAAGACCACGCCAGTTGCAGCCGAAGAAATCTACAGCAGTCTCCAGCGTCAGCCCATACCACGAGCCAAGACCCACGCGGAACCACCCGCCTGGCCGAGCATCGAAATGACGCACTCCTACCAAAACTACCCCGTACTACCCCACACATGCAATCCGTACCCGACTTACACGGAAATCAAACCGGAGTACACCGTACAGAACTTTGCGACGGATAGCGCAACGGCGAACGATAAACGAATGCCGATATACAATCAGGACGCGAGGACGTTTTACGAAAATCCAGCCAATCTCAGAGAGAACAGAGGCCCGATGCGCTCACCGAACTACTTAGCGCTGAACGAAGCTAGGAATTACGAGGCGAATGGGTGCAGGTCGCCTCGTAACGTCCTAAATAGTAGCCCGAGAACAGCGTACATAACAGATGTTACTACAAATAATTATGAAACCACAGCGCTGGATAAAACTCGCTTACCGACTCAGAATAACACGAATATTTACTCGGAGGACCACAGACAGAATCTAGGGGAATTCTCCGGCTACTGTGACGGTAATAGTCAGAATGTCTACGGGAAGTATGGTGAAACGAAGGAGTATGTATCGGCGTTACAGAACGCCCTAGCAAATGTTCAAGGTATGGACAACATTCGAGGTATTTACAACGAAGTGGGCTCGTGTAACCAGTATAGCCAGAATTGTGAGAGGATGTTCCCGTATCCTGCCCTAGGGGTGAAGAAAATGGAGCAAATGCGAAAGATGCAGAGATGCAGGACGCCGGAGATACTGTTGGCGCCGCATTATTTAGAGGGTTGCAATCGACAAGTTTGCTGCCATTGGGGTGGATCTTACACGTGAGTTCATTTTGAATTTCTTTTCAGTTTTGTTATTTTCCCATTTTGGCGGGTTTGAGAAAACAAATTAGAGTTGCTTAAACATGAAAATGGATATCAGATACTAATGTATCCACTGATTTATTTGCTTTTGCTGGAATCTGCGCCATCTACTTTATTAATATGACGACCCGCGTTCTAGCGGAGCGGACACCATACTAATGTAACGCGTAGAGTCCCAGATTCGATCCCCGGCCAGGCAGATACCTGGATGATGAATGTAGATTTCTGTTCTGTTCTTTCAGTGTGGGAATATGAGCGTAAAAAGCATCTCTTTTTTTATTTATATGAAAGTAATATGCGAGTGTGCAGTTTATCTGATAGTAAGTGGTCACTACCGCCCATGGATATTTATAATCAAAGTCAGATATAGTATAATAGGAGTCCTACCTGAAATCGGTCACAGATTCGTTGCTACCCCTGAGAACTGAGTTGGAAAGTTTAATATAAGTGTTACAATTTATTTATTTTTAATTTTAGATATATACTTTGATGAACATTATATTCCTAACAATGCGAAGAATACATATAAATTTACTCTTGTTCATAGCAACAGAAAGAAAGAAGATGGTGTAGGAGGAAGTAGCGGTGAAGAGTCCGCGCCCGACGGACCCGCGCGCGATACGCCCAGACCGCCCAGCGATATCGATAGCCAGGTATACACATACATAGTTATAATTTAGGAGTAGCAGATATTAAGAAATATGTAAAGAAATTAGTGGTGCCCGCGGCTTCGCCCGTATTTTAAAGAAATAATATGACATAAATAAAACGGAAAATTTGTACCTGCATTGGAATGACAGTGGTGCCATCTGTCGAAAATTGGTCTTACCAACTCCCAAACCCTCGTGGGCTCTTGGACAACAACCTTGCTAAAGATCATCACGTGATCAAATGCATAGTTTCCGATTCTATAACTACTTACGAATTAAAAATTAATTTAAAAAACCTTTTTCCCACGGACTAAATTGTGAATCTAAACCATTCTCAAATTTTATCAAAATCAGTCCAGTAGTTTTGGAGGAGTTCTGTGACATACACACGCACATAAGAAATATATATATAAAGATAATTTAGGAGTAGCAAGAAATATACAAAGAAATGTTAAGTATTATTAATGTTTTATTATGCCTAGTGCATTCTTAAATAAATTATTATTATCAATATTACTAGAGCATGCAGTCCATCTAATTTGAAGTGGCTCCCGCCACATATGGACATCTGTAATCAACCCCAGATAGGATTAAATTCCTACCTGATGTCTGCCACAGATGCGCAGCTACCCCTGAGGACTAAGCTGAAATGCTTCAGAAAAATATGTCTCCCATACCACCCCCTTCAAACCAGAACACAGCAGCGTTTAAAAAGCACTGCTGTTATTAGGCAGAAGTAGGTGTGGCGTTGTGGTCGTCGGAATGAGACCACAAAGGGTTCTACCACCTTTCTTATATTATAACTTTAATAAATAAAAAACAATCACTTAAGCTGTGTAATTATATTTCCAGACAAGCAGTACCCGCGGCTTCGCCCGCTTTTTGTTCAATCATAATAAAATATAGCCTATAGCACTCCTGAATAGTGTAGCTTTCGGATTGTGAAAGAATGTTTATGATCAGTTCAGTATTTCCGAAGATTAGCCCTTACAAACAAACAAACAAACAAAGTTATAAATTTTACCTCTTTATAATATCAGTATAAATGTGCAAATTATTCAAGAAATAAAATGATTTACTTAATCTGTGCGATCATATTTGCAGATATCTCTACCCCGTTCGTACACACTGCCGCGAGAGTTCAGGTACTGGCGGCGGCGGCCGCGGCTAAGAGACTCGCACGTGCCCAGCAATAATAGCAGCGATGGTAAGTATTTAACAATATTGTAAAGAATATTAACCGGGCTATTTTTATAATATAGGTGTAGCAGACGAGTATGCAGTCCACCTGATGGTAAGTGGCTACTGCCGCTCATGGACATCTGTAATACACCCCAGATAGAATTAGATATTCCTACCTGAGGTTGGCCACATATGCTCTACTACTCCTGAGGACTAAGCTGGAACGCCTCGGAAAAGTATGTCTCCCTTACCTCAACCTTTCAAAACGGAACACAGCAGCGCCTAACACTGCTGTTAGGCTATTAGGTAGAAACAGATGTGGCGGTGGTGCCGCTGGAGTCGAACCTCCTTCATTTTTCAAGATTCTCTAAGTGGTTCTCCTTTCAAAGCGGACTAGAAGTTTGGCACGAAGTCTACAGATGTAGCGTGTGTTGTTGCAGGGGACGTGGACAGCGGCGACAACGACAGCTCGCGGCGCTCGAGCTGCTCGGTGAGCTCGCAGCTCGCCAGCGGCTCCTTCGCGCGCCGCGAGCCCGAGCGCCGCCGCAACCCCCGGAGACCGCACAAGCCCGAGACCAAGCTGTAGCTGAGACCGCACGAGCCCGAGACCGTGCTGTAGCAGCGGAGACCGCGCGAGCCCAACCAAGCTATGGATAGTGGAGACCGCGCAAGCCCGAGACCAAGCTGTAGCTGAGACCGCACAAACCCGACCGAGCTGTAGCTAGGGAGCTGCCGAGACCGAGACCAAGCTGTAGATGGTGGAGAGCTGCCTAGACCGAGAAGACTGCACAAGCCCGAGACCAAACTGTAGTGCTGGAGACTTGCCTAGACCTGCCAAAGCGCCGCCGCAACCCGCCACGACCCCACAAGCCAGAGACCAAGCTGTAGCGCTAGGGAGCTGCCGAGACAGAGTAGACTGCGTAAACCCTAAACTACGCTCTAGCAGCTACAGCTACCGTCTCAAGCCCGACACCAATCTGTAAGTGGTGGAGAGTAGCTTAGTCTACCTGCCGGAACGGCACCACAACTCACGAAAACCGCACAAGCACGAGACCCAGCTATAGAGTGGCAGAAATTTGGTCGAACTCCAATGTCTCTAGAAGCCAGAGACCAAGCTGTAACTATTATTAAGTAACATTGCCTATAGCAGTGTCAACAAGAAACATGTATATTGTATACGCGGCTTTATGCTAACATAACTAGATAATAGGTAAATAAGTGTATTGTGTTCGTAATAATTTAAAACTGTACTTAACATTACAAGTGTAAAATTTGTATTATTGTATAATACTGTATATTTTTATACTAATCGAGTGTACATAGGATAAGAAGAGATATAAAGAGACATTCCAAATATTGTTTTTGAATTACCATCCAGTCGTAACATAACATCAATACTCTTTGACCTTTCAGTGCGCGTATAGAAAGTTTCACTTAAAAAAACAAATTAATATAGTCTGACTAGCTGACCCGACAAGTCTTGTTGCCATATAAATAAAAAAATGTTAAGGGTGAACAACCCTTATCACTTAGGAGTATGAAAAATAGGTAGTAGCCGATTCTCAGACCTACTGAATATGCATATAAAATTTGGTGAAAATCGGTAAAGCCGTGTCGGAGGAGTACGGAGTACGGTAACTATGGTTGTGACATGAGAATTTTATATATAAGATAAACTTATCTGTGGGTGTGGCGCTTTTCAAAAATAGCCATCCTAATGGTAATTTATTCAGCTTCTGCAATTTTTCAACTTCCCCAGGTAAAGCTTTACGTTAATTTAATAAGATTATGACCATTAAAACTTGATCTCATGTTAATTCTTAATATGCATATATTACACATTATTGAGAGAAGCGTAATGATTGGCATACAATCATTTTTGTTGTTGTAGGTAAAGTTGACAACTTTTAGGTGGGTAGATATAAAATTCCACCAGTGATTTCATATCACTTTTTGCGACCAGTCGTCCTGCGTTCGGTGTACCTGTACCACGACTACCGTGCTACCGCGTGTCTGGTGAAGTGCATAGAGAATTAGAGACTACTCCTCAAAAAGACCAGGCCGTGCCTACTTCCTTGTACGATATGCCACCGTCGTACGTGATCACTGGCACGATTCCAGTCGGCAAATCGACATAAAAGGCAAGTTTGATAGTTTTATTTACGCAAATGCTGGGAGGATGTCATATCTCTTAGAATTGTATACATAATACAGTCCACTATATCGTTAACACGTATGCGAGGCTTGTGTGTAAAGATAAATATAATAGTTAAAATTTTCTTCTTCTTAGGTATAAAGACCATGGAACAGAAAAAACAAGCAACTTGTTTTTCTCTTCTATGATAAAGACAATCTAGCAACCCAACATTTCTGTGTATCTGACAGGAGGCAAAAAATTCTGACGAATCTGTTATTTTTCTACCTTTGCTGCATGGTAGATAACCATGAAATGTTTAATATTAAATTCTAAATATACACTAATCATGTGCCACTGTGTTCTTGCACCGTAATTTCTGAAACATCTCAACTGATTTTAAGAAAATTTTCAATTTAGTAAGATTGACTCTGGATTGAAAAAGGGCTGATTTTTGAATGAGTCTGTTCTATTCTTGTTAGTTTCACCAGAATCTGATGGAAAAATTATTTTAAATTTCAAACAAAAAAGCAATCCTTAAAAACAATTTATTCAGTCATTTAAAATTGCATATATTACAACAAAGAAAAGTACTCATTTTTTACTTTTCTTATGTTCTTTGTGAGATTTCTTCTTTTTTGACTTTTTCTTGTGCTTCTTTTTCTTTCTTTTTGAATTCGAATCACTGCTGTCTGAGGAACTACTGCTCGAACTTGATGATGTACTTGATGATCTGAAAATATAGATGATACTGAATAGTGATAAACTTACCCTACTTAAAATTTTGGGTAATTGACATATGCTTACACAACTTATGAGATTTAAGTGAAGTACATTGAATATGCAGTATAATATACCATTTTTAAAGTGGCAGGACACTGTGACTTGACTTTTTAGCACCATCGCCACATATATTTCTGCTTAATAGCAGAAGTAATAAGTGCTGCTGTGTTCTTTCTTAAAGGCTGTGGTAGGTAAGACATATTCTCTTGAGGCAGTCTAGGTTAGTCCTCGGAGGTAGCGCAAGAGTGGCTGACCTCAGGTGGTAGATGGCAGTAGCCACTTGTCCGTGCCAAACAGCTAGTCCGCTCTGAAGTTGTTGCAAGCAGGTGTAGTCATGCAATTTACTATGGCGACACAATTCATTTCTATATTCAGAGTGGACTAGCAGTTTTACGCAGACTAAACCATCAGGTGGACTGCATGGTCGTCTGCTACTCCTATATTATAAAAAAATACAAACCTGGATCTTTTTCTTTTTTTACTCTTTTTCTTCTCTTTAACCTTTTGAAGTTTCTCCTGCAATTTTTGTTTCAATTCCGCTTCTCTTATGTTTTGGAGCGGAGTGGCATACTCATCCTCACTGTCACTACTTGTACTACTTACATCCAGAACTAACTCCTTATTTGGATCTACCTGTAAAGGATGTACAATTGAAAATCACCATAAAGATATTTGGTCTTGTATAGTCTCACCAAACTGCTAGTCTGGTCTGAAGTTGTTGCGAGCAGGTGTAGTCATACAATTTGCTATGGTAACGCGATTCATTTCTATATTCAGAGCGGACTAGCTCTTTTACGCCGACTATTCTCTATATAAAGATATTTATTGCTTACACTATATGTATAATTTTCACATTTATTTGAATTTTTATGATTTAGTACAAAAATAGACCAAATTTATTGAGGATAAATACTTGTTTATGTAAAGCAGATATACATGAAGAATGTGCGACAACATCAGGAGTATTCAGGAGTATTTGTACTTTTTGAAGTTCGTTCTAAGTAAACATGGGTTGCATACTGACTTGAATACTTTCTATTACTGTAACATAACAGTGCATTCTATACCAATATTATTTACTTTTTCGAAATTAGATACAAATTGTAAACAACATTTATAAGTTTGTTTTTGTTAAAAATAAACTTACTTTGATAAAGTTTCGACACTGAAAAGTAAGGTGTCCGGCGTAACCACACTTCTTGCAGGCCGCTCGCGAACTTTCCTTGCCAATTTTACTAACAATATCCGTGTAATTATTAGACATGTTTGAAGTTTGAAAATAATCCTTTAAAAATAACTTTTAGGACAGGAAATTCTCGCATCTTACATTGCAACGTGAGTGTCAATGTCAACTGTCAAAATGCCAAATTGAAATGACTTTAACTCGAAACTCTGACTGAACTCTGTGCACAGATTGCTTAGGGTTCATTAATATATACTACTTATGCAACTTAACAGTAATATTTACAATAAAGGTATAAGGTAAAATATATTAACAATGCTGGAAGGAATAACTAGGCTGATTTTGATAAAAACCAAAACTGAATCATTAGATTTTTTAAAAACCTATTTCCTAAGTCGGAAATCAATGTTGATTTGGAAAAAAGAAGAAAATCGACACGTATTATTTCACCATCGGTCAGTGTCGCTTATAAGGATCAAATTATGGAAAGTAATAATACATGACAAACTTAAGAAAAATCCTTTCGAAGAAAATATATTTTATTCATATTATTATGATGTTAACAGCAAAATTCCAGTCCTTTTTTAAATATTTCGCTTTTAATAAAATATTTGTGGCATAATGTTTAATCATACAAAAGAAATGCTTTGGATTCCCAGAATTATTTATATATTACAGTGATCGACTTACGCATGGTAACTAAAATTCTTCTGACGTACTGCAGACTATATAGGTTTCATTTATACTGCATTATTTAACTATCAATTACTAATCTAGTGTACTTAACGTATTTTCTATAGGGTGAGAGGATAAATAAAATGAGACATTCAAACTTTTATTTACTTTATTATCTATTTTCCAATTGTAAAAGGGAACCAGTCACTCTATCACTCCGTGTCACTACTTCACTACTGATCTCAGCCATTTACACAATATAAAGAAACATCAACCAAAATAAGGTTAAAATTCACAAATACACATTTAATGTTGATTAAAACTATCTTAGAATTATGTGGTTCGGACGTGCCGAGAGATTTTGAAAGGACATTGAACGTAAACATAACTCATTGCATTCGCGGCAACCCCACCCTTTGGAGATGGGGGTGATATGGCAATCGAATGAATTCCCAAATAGAGATTATATCGAATATAGACATTAACAGGCCATCTCTATATGTGAACCCATTGGATTAAATAAGTCTAGGCGCGCTCGAACCCAGTAACCTAATACTAGCTCATCCACGGACATAGCGACAGTTCGGCCACAAGATACACCATGAAAAAATACAGTTCGGCGTAAAAAAGCACCTAAAATTAATCAGTGAAAGAACAGACTGATTCAAAACTAATTTACACTGCTTCAAGTAATAAAATGTGGTTCGTGAAACACTGTTAAGCTAGGAAGATCACATACACTGGTGATTCTTCATAAAATTGAACATTCAGATTGTATTATATTGCACAAGTTAGTAAAGTATCTCCATTTACTAAGATATCATGAAAACAACAAAACAAGTTGCGAAACAATGTGACTACGAGCTTTTCAAACTACAATTGATTAATTTGAATATATTTATAAAGACATTATCATCATCAATCGATCATCAAGACATTATTATTATTATACGAAATACTCTTGCATTTTCGCAAGTTTTGCCATCTGCAAAGCTCGTCAAAGAATAATTTTGATAATTTTCACTTCCCGAACGATTTATTATTTTTGACAAAATTTTGCTTCCAAAATACGATATTGCCCCAAAACACTGCAATCCTGTGCATTTATTTACACATCTTAATAGTACACTTAATCAAACCCTAATCAAATAGTTAATTCTGCGATAGTGTCAAACTGCGAAAATACTATTACATCTTAACTTCACATTAAAAAAATAATATTAATCCGTAACCCTTCGAAACCAATTAACAATATTTGCTTTAACTTATTTTTACATACAGATGCCAATTCAATTTGGAAAATTAATATAGAAACATAATACAAATACCATTACCACATATTTTTGTCACAAAAAGAGAAAAATATAAATTCATCTGCATAAATAGTCAAATTAAAGAAGTCACCTTTGTACAAGTATTCGATGTATGAATATATGACGTACAAAAACGTACATAACACTTGACCGGTGAGAGAATAGGAACGGCTCGCGTGTCGCGCGTACAACAAAACAAACATGGTCCCGACGCGGTACTCCTTGCATACAACCAAACCAATGGGGGAGAAATCATATAACAAACTGCGAAATTTTAGGATTTTCCGTCACGCATCGCCACACGAGCCCGCTCAACAAAACATCAAAACAAAAAAGGAGGAATCGTGCGCGACGCACACCACATAAAAACAGGCACAGTGTAAATAAAACGCTCTTACAAATCCTACAGATGTTTCTCGGGTTATCCTTATACTATAGGGAATTATTCCTACAACATAAAATTACATAGATTCGTACCGCGCCCTATATTAAATAGCAGATTTCGTTATAGTGAAATGGTACGGGTCGCCGCACTGGGGGGGCGCGGTGCCAGTAATTATTCTAAATTTTAAGTTGTGTAGCTTACTGACTATGTGTTTGCGGCCGAGTGGTCACTGCTCACGATGATATGAGCTGGAATTTAAAGTAATACGTTAAAAATGCAATGATCGTGACGTATTTCGCCAACTTTATGACCGCTTTAAACATTGCTCGTTATAAATATTTAATCGATGATACCTAACAGCGGAATCTCTGCGTCCGACTTACAACATTTTGGTGTAATGTTTGTGTATGTGTTAGGTAAACTTTTACCGCGTTTCTCACAAGCATTTAAAGTGTTGAGTAAGACAAAAATCATATTTTCCTATACAATACTTTGACAGGAACGGCGTGTCTTCGGGATTCTCTTACGGAAGATATAAATACTTTCATACACATTGTATAGAATGATATGATCGTTTTGTCACAGAACATGTCTGGTGCGTACGATACCTGTAGATATAAATGCACTATATAAGCGGGCTACTCACACACTTGCCGCAAGGGCTGCCGCAGGGCAATCTAGGGTTTAAGAGTGGGGTTGAACCTTAATTGAAGCAAGTTCCTTTAATGTGAGTAGGCAAGCAGGGGCAATTTCCAAATTCGGCCTTGCGCCAGGATACTATGGGCGCGAGACCACCCTTAGACCCAAGAATGCCGCCATGACCTAAGCAGGTCAGCATTTCTGGAACACGGCACGGCAGGCTAAAATGTACAGATACTCCCGATATCGCCACGACAACCACGCATCCTAGATTGCCCCTGCGGCAGGTGCAGCCCGTATTTAAACTACCATTTACACATGTTCATCCCTAATGATACATTACAGGAAATTGTTGCCAGTCAAACGCTACCTTCAACAGTGTAGCGAAAATCTACATCTCTGAACGATCACAAAGTTGGCAAAATGTATGACACAAAACTCCAAACCAATGCATCAGAACCAGATTATGTTACTAATTAGCGTAATTACGTATGTATACTGAAACGATTAACAGATCTTAGTGACAATTGTTTAGGGATTTATTTATCATTTATAAACAAGTACGAAAGTTAAATTCATTATTTATTTTAACATTAGGATGTAATTATTTTTCAAAATCATTAAGAATTCGTTACAGTCGTAGGCTCTCTGATAACATTTACTGATTAAAAACTTGATTCCCCAATGTAACTAAATACCCAATAATTAATATTTGAATAACACATTATACATTTAGGGCATAAAAGGGACATGACGACACACAGATAAAATGTTATGAACTAAAGTACATAATGACATCAAAAACGCAAAAAAAGGTGCATGCAAAACAAATAAAACAAAAACAAAATGGCTACCTTGTAAAGAAAAGCAGGCTTTAATCCATTCCACTTCACTTCAGATATTTATTTTTTCATAATATATTATTATTGTAATAATATATAACTATGTCCTTTTTATAAACTATAGGTATGCTATGTAGACATCTACACTCCTCTCTTAACTCCTAACATCTTAAATACACTGCAACAAAGAAAAAAGGGAACAAATCAAAAAATAATAAAACATAAGGCATTGTATAAGCGGAAACATGCTGAAAATTATAAGTTTCTATTGTGTTGGTAGGTGGTTCTATAATTGAAAATTAAAAAAAACAAAATAATTTTATTTTAATAGTCGTTATAACTTGTTTCAATAAAAAAATGTGATTGAAAAGGCTGATTATGTATACAGGGTGAATTTTTCAAATGGGCCTTCAGGGCCAAATCGGAATCTATAGGGATTAGTAAGTAAGGAGAGGACTATATTTAATTTCTAAAAATGAGACTATTCGTTTAGTTTGTCATTTAACATTACTTTCCAGAATTTGATCCTTATAAGCGACAATATCCAATAGTGGAATAATATAGGGTGGGTCATCTCAAAATGAACTCCGTCGATTCCCGGCTAGGGAAAAGACATATTTAAAATAACTAATAATGCAATTTTAGTTTTTATCAAAATCGTAACTCCTTCCAACATTTTTCTCTAATCCTCATAGTTTCGAATTTGCCCTGAAGGCCCATTTGAAAAATTCACCCTGTATATTTCTCGCTTACACAGAAAATGATAGACGCAAATAGAAATGCCGCAATTTTGGGTTAAAATCTTCATTAAATCAAGTTAAATGTAGATTTTATTATTAATAGACCCGAACCGAGTCTGTCGGAGCATGGCTGCTCCCCGAGCATGATCACCTAGCCCAGCAGGAGATCTCTTTGCGAAACCTATCTATTTTTCTGTGTAAGCACTAAACCAACACACTACACGTGCTATTGATGACATTTCCTAAATGATGTGATTTTGACGATTCGTGTAAGATATATATTTGACTTTGATATGTAGAGTACTTAATTAAAGATTTAATAAATCATTGAACAAGATATATAAATTTTACATGCCCAATCTGGTAGAAATAGGTCGTTATAAATTTAAGATCCTTGTAAAATACTATGTTCTAGCGAATGAATGATTTGATTTGATCAAATGTGTGTCCACTCACCGACTTGACTGTAGCCTTGATGAAGTCCTTCTTGTGCGCAAGGTCGAAGTCCGGGTAGTGGCTGTACACCTGCTTGCACACAGTCTTCATCGTGATCTGCTCGAGGTTGGCACCCTCCAGGATCTGCTTCACGTACTTCTTGATCTCCTCGTCCTGTTTTATTATATATTATTTGAAGGTGGTAGAATTATTTGTGGTTCAACTCCGGCGGCAACACCGCCACACCTATTTCTGCCTCATAATAGCAGCGTTAAGCGCTGCTGTGTTCTAGTTTGAAGGGTTTGTGGTATGTTTCCCTTAGACATACTTTTCCGAGGAGTTCCAGCCTAGTCCTCAGGGGTAGCGGCGCATTTGTGGCCGACCTCAGGTAGGTAATATCTAATCCTATCTGGGGTTGATTATAGATGTCGTGGGCGGCAGCAGCCACTTACCCTCAGGTGGACTGTAGTTCGTCTACTCGTATGCACAAACCCAAAAACAGAAACCCAAAAATTCATCACATCTTTCTGCCCGGGGATCGAACCCGGGGCCGCCTGCGCGTCAGACCCTATACGGTCACGAGTGTAACTCACAGTGGGCGGCCGCTTGGCCTTCTTGTCGGCGGGCCCGTCGGACTCGTCCCCGCTGTCCTCCTCCTCGCTGCCCTCCTCGTCCTCCTCCTCGCTGCCCTCGCCCGACTCCTCCTCCGAGGACGCCTTCTTGCCGCCCTTCTTCGCCGGCCTGCCCACCGGCTTGCCACCGGCCTTCTTCTTAGCTGTTACACAAATATTTAAATTATAGATAACCGCATTACAAATAAACAAGAATAAATCTTAGCAAAAATTTGCCTACTAAGTGAAACAGACTATTGTCTAGAAATATAGTCAAATTTCAAACTTTGTTTAGGCAAGAATTACATTGAGATCGATTGTTAATAACAAGCATGTTACAGATTTAATGCTTAAGTTATGTATTGATACTTAATAATTTAACATCTTATGTGTTAAAAACTTAAAATATGCTCATGTGCAAAGGGCTAAAAGGTTCAAGAGATTTGAAGGTGGTAGAACCCGCTGTGGTTCAACTCCAGCGGCGCCACCGCTGCACATATTTCTACCTCATAACAGCAGTTTTAAGCGTCGTTATGTTCTGGTTTGAAGAGTGTTGTAGAGGAGAAAGACTAATCCGAGGCGTTCCAGCTTAGTCCTCAGGGGGTAGCGGGGCGTCTGTGGCCGACCTCAATTAGGAATATCTAATCCCTTCCGAGGTTAATTACGGATGTCCATGGGCGGCAGTAGCCACTTACCATCAGGTGGACAGCATGCTCGTCTGCTACTCCTATATTATAAAAAAAGATTAGAAATGCTAGATACTGACCGGGCGGCGTTGGTGGTTTCCGCTTAACTGGCGTTGCCTTGGCGGCGGCGTTCTTGGCCACCGGGCCCTTGCGGCCCTTGGCGACCGCTGGAGGCCTGCCGCGCTTCGCTTTTGGCTCCTATGTGGAAATCATAAGTTAAGTCTAATTATATTTTATACAAGCAGTAGGTACCCGCGGCTTCGCCCGCTTTTTGTTCAATCATAAAAAAAATAGTCTATAGCACTTCTGAATAAATTTACTTCCTGATTGTGAAAGAATTTTCATGATCGGTTCAGTACTTCCGAAGTTTAGCACTTACAAAGTTACAAAAGTATAGATGTAAATTTCTTTGATCATTTTCCCCAAAATATATTTTTTTTGTGTGATTCGATTTTGGCTGCATTAGTCAAATGTCTTGTAGAAGCTTATCTTATGGTTTCTTGGTAAGGTAGACCTATTTATATGAAGCTATCTATCTTAGAACTGGTAGTCATAAAGTCTTCATTTAGACTCTTCTTAGTTCCATATTTAATTAGTAAAATGAGGATTTTTCTGCATACTGGACATTACCAAATTTCAATCTATGATAGACAATAATAATATTGATTAATAACAACGAGTATGAGACAACAAAAGCAACTAACGTCAGACTCCTCCCCTTCGCTGCCCGACTCTCCTTCGCTCTCGCTCTCCGACTTCTCGCTTTCCTCGTCGCTGTCCGACTTGGCTTTTCTGCCGCGACCCTTTGTTGGCACCTGCCATTCATATGAAGTTGAAATTTCATGCAAATATAAAATGCAATTACAAATTATGTTGTTGTTGAATAATATATGTTTGAAGAAGTGTAATGAATTATGTTTGATTTAAAATTGTATTCATGACTATCCGTCGACCTTTGAAGAATATTTAAGTTGCATAAAGGAGTGTTTGTGTATCTTGTTAATTTTGTCTTTATAACTATTGATTTGTGTTTCCGATGTTCGTATTACTAATTACGAATTTGTCGAACATAAACTCGAAAATAATATCTTTACAACAGCGTTAGAAAATCGACACTGCGCAGAGAATAGTGGAGTATTATTCGATACACCATAGAAAATTATTTTTATACTTGTTTTCGCGTTAAATAGTAAATAATATGAAAAAGATGTACAGAGGAGTTTTCGTCTTCTCGTTGGTATGCATGTCATTTGTATGTATAAATTCTCGTGTTCGATATTAGTGTTCGTGTGTACGTAAGGCTCTAGATAGTAGGACGTAGCTAGGTAGAGTCCGTGCCAAACTTTTAGTCCGCTCTGAATATAAAACGTTTATATTAGCGGGAAGAAGACAGGGCAGGACCCTCCCCGCACCCGTCCGCTGCCTGCTCTCGCCCACAAGTACACAGCTGCGTTAGTGTGCCCTTATTGTTACTACGGAGTATACGCTAGTAGTTGTGTTCGACCTCATTGGCTCTTTGACTACACCTGCGCGCAAAAACATCAGAGCGGACTGGAAGTTTTGAAGGTGGTAGAACCCTTTGTGGTTCAACTCCGGCGGCACCACCGCCACACCTATTTCTACCTAATAACAGCAGTGTCAGGCGCTGCTGTGTTCCGGTTTGAAGGGTGTGGTAAGGGATACATACTTTTCCGAGGCGTTCCAGCTTAGTCCTCAAGGGGTAGTGGCGCATCTGTGGCCGACCTCAGGTAGGAATATCTAATTCTACCTGGGGTTGATAACAGATGTCCATCTTACCATCAGGTGGACTGCTCGTCTGCTACTCCTATATTATAAAAAAAAAAGTTAGTCGCGGAGTTTACGACAAGCACTAACCGCGGCGGCCTTGCCCTTCTTCCCCTTGCGCTTGCCGCGCTTGCCGGGCTTGCCGGCGGAGCGGCGGCGCGCGGCGGGGCGCCGGCGCCGGCCCGCGCCCGCCGCGCTCTCGCCCGCCTCCGGGTCGAAGTCCGAGTCCGCCTCCGAGCCGCTCGGGTTGAACGACCCCTAAGGGCCGACCGAAATGTTTTACAAACGATGGATCGACTACAAGTTTCAATTGACGTTACAAGGATAGATTTAGTAAGGTTTTGTGGATGGTAGAACCCTCTATTGTTCACACACTACACCTGCCTAATGTCAGCAGTGCTAAATGCTGCTGTGTTCTGGTTTGGGTGGGTGGGTTTGAAGGGATGCCTCCCTTACATATTAATCCGAGGCTGCCTCGGCGAGGAATTTCAGCTAAATACTCAAGGGTAGCGACGCATTCGTGGGCAACTTGAGATAGCAAAGCGATTACAGATGTCCATGGGTAGCAGTAGCCACTTACCATCAGATGAACTGCATGTCTGCATTGTCTAATCCTCACATGATTAAAAAAAACATAAATCAACAACAGTATGATCAAAGAAATGATTGAAATATAGAATTAGTACTATGGTTCAACCAGGAAGGTACCACACCTATTTCTAGCATGTAGCAGTATATTTTATATTCCCATAGAAGAGTGTGTATGTATGCTGGCTATATTACATGTTATCAACATTTTATAAATCTTGAAGTTATACAATAATTAATGTATATTATAAACTATATTAGAAAACTTACATCTGAATCTTCTGATCCGTCCTTGGGTGGTTTGGGACCTTTGACCTTTGTTTCTGGATCCGATTCATATTCTTCATCTGAATAACCTAAGAAAAATATAGTTATTAAGAAGACAAATTGGGCAGTCATTTTGATGGATAACTTTATATATTTTTGACAACAGTTCACAAAAAAGAGAAAAGATAATTTAAGAAAAAGTGTACAATGCAGATAGATCGTGCAAACTCGATAGATTAGTGCTGCACTTTGCCTACTTGTCGTGTCTTATTAGTTATACATACGAGGGTACGTTTTTAAGTTCGCGGAATGAGGGACAAGGAGCGAAAATAAAATGTCAAAATTATTTTTCTTTTTCTACATATTCTCCTGCAAGACGAATGCATTTTTCAGATCTTTGTATTAACTTATTTAAACCCTCATAAAAAAATGTTTTGTCCTTGTCGGAAAAATACGAGGAAATTGCGTCCTTTACTTCTTCGTCTGTAGAAAATTTCTTTCCACGAAGCTCTTTTTTCATTTTTGGAAAGAGATAATAATCGCTGGGAGCCAGGTCTGGACTATAGGGTGGGTGATTTAAAATATCAAAGCCCACCTTATGCAGGGCAGCCAGTGCAATACGGCTCTTGTGTACGGGCGCATTGTCGTGCAACAGCAGGACACCTCTGGATAATTTTCCTCGTCTTTTTTCTTTGATGGCTTCTTTTAACCGCTCCAAGATTGTTGCGTAATATTCTCCGGTTATAGAGACACCTTTATCTTTGTAATCTATTAACAAAATTCCTTCTGCATCCCAAAAGACTGTCGCCATGAGTTTGCCGGCCGATTGTGACACCTTAAACTTTTTAGGAGGTGCTGTACCCTTTTTATGCCACTGCATGGAGTCTTGTTTAGACTCAGGTTCATAATGGTGAACCCAAGTTTCATCTCCAGTAACAATTCGATTCAGTACAATATCCTTATCTTCTCCACAGAGGTTCAAAAACGCACGGGAACATTCAACGCGCTGTTGTTTCTGAGGCGGCGTGAGCATTCTCGGCACCCACCGCGCGCTGACCTTAGTCATGCCAAGATGGTCATGCAGAATTTTAAAAATGGTTGTATTGATACTCCAACCATTTCTGCAAGCTGTTTCTTCTTTAGCCGAGCATCTTCCAGTACTAATTTTTCGACTTCCGCTATCGTTTCCGGAATGGTCACCTCAACAGACCGTCCTGGTCGTGGGTCGTCTTCAAGTGAATCCCTGCCTTGCTTAAAAAGGTTGTTCCACTTGTAAACCATCGTTTTTCCAGGGCAAGAGTCCCCGTAAACCGATGACATCTCTTCCATTATGATTTGCACAGACTTTCCTTGCTTGGTAAGGAACTTTATAACGGCGCGATGCTCGATTTTCTCCATACTTCCAATTTTCTTCCGGATTGAGTTGTTTAATTGTCGATAGTTTTAAAAGTAATGATGCAATTGTGATAAAACTTTATATTTATACTATTTATGAGTCACTTAACACGTACCGCCCTTAACGAGCCCGCTATCCCCCCTCCAACCCTGCCATTCCGCGGACATAAAAACGCACCCTCGTATGCTCCACTTAAAATCAATGCAGGGTGGAATTTGGGCAAGCAAAGATACTATAGTGGGGTATTCACATGAGAGGGGCCAAACAATAGATAATTATAAAAAATATTCATATTTTAAACGGTTTGCAGGTTTTAAATGTAAAAAGTTGCTTTCATTTTACAAAATGACATTGGGATTCGGTGACCGCTTTTTTTTCGCTGACTGATACAGGCTGATACCGGTCTGACGCGCAGTGTCCCGTGTTCGATCCCCGGTCAGAAAGATATCTAAATGATGCATTTAGATTCCTGTTTCTGGGTCTGGGTGTTTGTGTATTTATCTATGTGTGTGTCCAATGTATCCACGACACAGGAAATCCTAGTTTTGGGGCTATTAAAAAAAACTGTGTTGGTCCCGGCCGGTCTGAGGCCTCTTCCGCCCCCTCCTTAAACCGCTAGAGCCGTCCACTTAAAATCAATGAATAATTAATGTATACAGTATACAGCACGTACCTCTGTTGTGCACCTTGACGGCGGCGGAGCGTCTCGGGCGGCCGCCGGGCGTGGCGGCGGCGGCGGCGGGCGCCGCTCGCGCCACGCCGCGCGCGTGCGGCGAGTTCGCCGTCGGCTGCTGCAGGAAGCCCACCAGCCGCGCCGCCAGCTCCGACGCTGAACCTGCGGGGCACGAGATGTAGCTTATTGTACGAACACACATCGACAGGTAGAGTCCGCGCCAAACTTCTACTTTTTTAAGGAGCGCCAAATTTGATGTTGTTGCGCGCAGGTGCAGTCAGAAAGCCAATGCGGTCGAACACAACTACAAGCATATACTCCGTAGCAACGTAATGTCACGCTAATGCAACGCGATTGATTCGCGACTTGATTCTATATTCGGAGCGGATTAGAAATTTGGCGCGAACTATACCAATGGTGACGTCACGTTATGGTATAGCTTCTCGTAGGACCAACGAGTACCACTGCCATATCTTCACGTGGAAAAATCTGACTGCCGGCATATAAGGCAATTATTTAAGTGACAACAAATTTCTAACTAGCTTCAGATAGAACCTCAATTCTATCATCGTGGTCATCATCGGCCCATTACTGTCTCACTGCTGAGCACACATCTCCACTCTAAATGAAAATAATTAGACCATAGACCACCTCAATGGACCAATTTAAAAATATCACAAATATCACTCATGCATGAAACCTTCACACAATGTTTTCCTTAAATATCAACATAAGCATAACAAATAATGCTCGCTGTCAAAATTTCATGAAATTTTAATGATCAACTGCAATATAAACATACCCTTCTTATCCAAATCGAGCATCTCGCACATAGTACGAAGCTGTTTGGGCTCCATCTTCGACGTCTCCTCAAGCTTGGCCTTGTATTCTGATGAGCCGATGGCCCACTCGTAGCCTTTGAACTTTTTGATATTGCGCTTCACGTTCCGGTCTAGGCATAGTTGCTATAGGAAATAAATATAACTGTTAATATTTGATTGTTTAAAAATTCTATGATTGATTTGTTATGTTGTTATATGTTTTTGGACCATTATAAAACATTTTTCATTTTTTATTCTTTAATTTAATATTAATATACTGTTAATTAAAGGTATCTCAACATCGACACCAGCATCAATACCACCAGACCTATTTCTGTGCCCCCCCATAAGCAGCAGTAGCCCCTTACCATTTCCATTTACTTACAATCACATGAACTGCATGCTCTACCATGCTGCTACTCGTATATTACAAAAAAATCACAATATTCTCGTTCAATAACAACTCACCCCATACAAGTATTGGTGTAGGATCTTCTGGTCTTGAGTCTTGAAGCGGGATAGCGACACCTCGACGTTGCTGATGTGACCGAGCGGGATCCCTTTGCCCGCTGGTAGAGGCACTGGGGGCTCCGTTGGCTGTTGGGATTAATGATGTTAGAATATGTTTGTTGATTGTCATTCTCATGTATTCGAATTTATTGGATAAATTTAAAAATACACCCAATTGTAAGTAAAATTAAAGACACATTACAAATTTAGATCCATTTAGTAAAATATATGAAAAAAAAGACATGTAATTTATATTGCCTTTCCCACTATATTTGTCACAAAGCATATAAACAAATAAAGAAATATTATAAAAACAGAAACCAGACTGCTTAAAAATACAGCCAAGGTCATTCCAAAAAATTTCAAATGTAAAATCCAACAACATGTCAAATGTATATATATCCATTTAGGCTGGATCATGCTAAAGAATGAGACATACGTATGTTCGAAAATATTCCTCTCTACAGTGGGGTAAAAATGCAAGTACTTTCTATGTCTCGAGTATTAAGTATTATAATTAACGTCACTTTAGGACTTGGTACCTCTTTTTTGGGTTTGGGCTTGGGCGCCTCCTCCTCCTCCTCTTCTTCCTCCTCCTCCTCCTCGCCCTCCTCCTCATCCCCCTCCTCTTCATCGTCACCCTCCTCGTCACCCGTCTTCGGCTTCTTTACGGGTTTCTTTGCCCTTCAAAAATATTCATATTAGTTGTTTAATGGTAAAACTATAACATTCTAACACAGGCAACACCTGTTCGTAATTTAACAGTTTCGGTGGAAGGGTGTGCCAACTAACTTATATATGAGAAGAATACTTCTCATATATAAGTGCCAGGCCTTGATAATCCTATATGGAGCTGGTTAGAATCCAAGTATAGCAACAACCATTTTCCAACATTTGGTAACAAAAACATTAGATATTTTCAATTTACTATAAACAGGCGTTAGTACATAGAGATCATACTCACTGTCTTATGTTCGGAGCGATTATATAGATTGTTACATAAAATAAGTCTTAAGTGTAAAGTACTCACTTTGCTTTGGGCTTTTTCTCCTCCTTCTCGTCTTCCTCGTCACCTTCCTCTCCCTCCTCATCCTCCTCCTCCTCCTCCTCGTCTTCCTCATCTTCCTCTTCAGTATCCTAATGACAAATAATACAATTAAAACAGATCAAAAGCACTTCCTCTTGGGAGAAATCCTGAAAAAGTTAGCAGCGTTTCCATGTTGTACCATTCCACCTTGTGAAGTAGCAGTAGATGTATTCAAAAAGATCTCTGTAAAGAACCTATTTTGAATAAAAGAAATTGATTTGTATGCAAAACATATTCTTAAATCACAATATGCCTTGTGCCTTGGAACGGCTGTGACTTCAACTTGTACGGATGACAGATAATCATTTTCAATAACATTTTGATAATAATTAAGTTGGTAAAATGCATGTTACATTTTACAATAATATAATCGGGTTAATAGATTTTAATTTATGAATCCGGGGATGATAAACATTTAACGGGTTCTGTAAGTACAACATACGATTTATTTAGCGTTTATTACAAGGATATAAAAATCTGTTACGCTAGGTCAAATTCAATTTCATAATACAATTCAGAAATTTAATGACATTTTGTATATGTATAGATAAGGGATAAAAAATTAGGTTGCCTACTAAATCCACTGCCATAGAACTGTTTGAAATTAATGGTCTGAAACTTACTCTTCAAATTGTTTATTTGATAATTCTAAACTTAAATAACTAAAAATAAAGCCCGTTTAATTAAGACAAAATTATTTTCTTAGCAAGACATGAGAAAAATCTAAATATGAAGGTCAAAAACAGTTAATCTACTAAGGGTGGAATATTTGTTCCTACCTCTTTTTTGGGTTTTTTCTTAGCGGCCGCGGTCTTCTTAGCGCCCTTATCGTTTTCCTTTACACCTTCCTTGTCATTCTCTTCATGTGTTTCTCCATTTTCCTCCTAATAAAAAAGTATTGTTGTAATCAATTTATTGCAGTTAAATTAACATAGCAAAAGATTTATTTCAGACGAGCTTTTGCCCGCGGCTTCGCTCGCGTTACGAAGTAATATTTTCATCCCCTATTTTATCCCCTTGGCGGTAGAATTGATCAAATCCTTTCTTAGCGGATGCTTACGTCATAACATCTACCTGAATTCCAAATTTCAGCCCGATTCGTCCAGTGGTTTGGGTTGTGCGTTGATAGATCACTATGACAGTCAGTCATCTTTGAGTTATTTAGATGGAAAATAAATATGACAGCTTTTTGTACATTATAGTCAAACGTTTTAAACTATATGCTTATTTATCTTTTCCTATCACGCGTTTTTATGCCGTACAATATAATCAAATGTTTTCGACTACAAAATATATGCTTGTTTAGGTATTTTCCTGTCACGCGTTTACGCCCTCACGCGTGCCCCTTGCATTCTATCGTATCATACGCACGCAGGCCGCGAAGAAACTGCACTTTAGTAAAGTGACTTTTACCTGTCGCGCTTGCAAGCGTAAACATGCGTGTCAGAGAAAAATACCTTAAAACACCACCATAGAATTCGCAGAATAGAAACAGCCTTACTTATGTAGAAGAAAAATTATAAACATGAATAAAATGAGGTTGCCTTTTAAGGACTCCGGAATAACATACCTTTTTAAAGTCACTGTCTGCCTTGGCGTCTCTTTTGTCATCTTTAGATTCGTCGCCTACGTCATCGTCTTCTTTACCATTTGCCGTCGTTGATTTTGCGTCACCTGCAAAAGATATACATACAAATTATTCAAATAAATATACAAAATTATTTTTTAAATAAGATATTTTCTATACAGTATATTGTGTAGACTGACATTCGTTTATGTATCTAGGAATCAATGATATATAATTTTATCTGTAGATTTTTTCATGACATTCGATATTTAATGTGATTTACACAATGATTAGAATAATATCTACAATCTTCTCATTTTACGCACATTGATAAGAAAAGCTTAAACTATTGTAAAATTAGCCTTATAAGCATTAAAATAAACGAGATAAATACAACAAAATGCATTACTGTATTGCTGGGACATGAAATCCTTAGAAAACATGAGGATCAATATCAAACTGCGTGCAACAAGCGAATTCAGGATGTTAGCAAGATGGCGTACCCCTAAACTCTAAAACATTCTCATCTCCGGCGAACATTACGCGAATAATAATGTTTCTGGGGCGACCCACGCCGTATTCCGATATATAATATTGATTACATTATCTCAGTACTAAATTAGTGATTCTCTCGAGAAAATAGTAACAACTAGTACCACGACGGCGTGCATAACAGTGCGCATGACCAATATTGACGAACTATGGATAGCAAAACGACGCATGTAACTTCAGCTCAACGTACACTGGACGCGCGATGTGACGGGGCTCGAAACTGTCCAGTTTAATTTGAACCCTTATCACGATTGCATTCGTTGTTACCACAGACCGGATATAAAACAGAAATGTTTTGTGTGTAGGCTCGGCACGCGTGCTTTAAATATAGCAAATCCAGCTACAAAATACAAATAAACAGCGATAAATCATAAAAACATGGAATACTCAATCGTACAATGCTTTATATTACGCGTAATGCTTATACGCTTATGCGTAATGTTTTACTCGAAAAACGAAACATGACAATTGGAGGATTCTTAAATTTCTCGCATGTGAAAGCCAAAATCATTTCGGGGGTAACATATGTATATCTATAATTTATCTATTACAAAAGACATTTCTAACTGACATATGTTCTGTGGTAATTTCAATCGATACCACAGCGAACGTTGTCGTGCAGACAGACTTGTGAACATCTAGATATAGTTATGGATTCGCCCAACGTGAATATTTCACGTGCGAGGGATGCATTGATTAAATGACGTACGGACAAAGGAAATATGAAACTTTCCTGTGGACTGTAGCCGGTTAGTTACAGGGAAACGATCATTATATATCCGTTATATCCGTGTCATATTAGATATACGTACGATTTATGACGCTTTAACTTTTAGACATTAACTTGTTGATACTTTGGTGATAGTTTTAATTCGTGCGTATTGTATAATCGAGTTATGTATCCTTTATATTTTTAAGGAACTTTAGTGAAGCCGATTTTTGCCTCAACGAAAATAAATAATTCCCAAAGTACGAGTCGAACTCGCACGTGGAGGCTTCCGTACCTCCAAATGTTCATTATATTTTACTTATTTTTATAAAATAACCATATTAAAATATGTATTATAGTAGTAAACGGATTGTTAAAAAATTCAACCGGCTTCTTAGTACAGTTTAACAGTTGATCGAAAAATACCGGTTGTAAAAAAATCAAGTGGCTATCTATTACGGTTCCAGAGATATAGCCCTGTGACAGACTGACAGACAGCGAAGTCTTAGTAATAGGGTTCCGTTTTTACCCTTTGGGTACGGAACCCTAAAAACAAAGAAAAATAGATTTTGTAACATACTTGTATTTTTTAGGGAACGAAAGACTACAGAAAGGAAACCTATTACGGAGCTTATGTATTAGCTGGTTTGTTCTATTTTTAAATGACACAACTTTTGAACAAAGTAGGTCAGGTAATCGCATAGACATATTTGAATACAATTCAAGTATTTTACGTGTATCTTTATTACCGTCTCGGGTTATACACCTGCTTGGTTGTTTCTTTAGAAAAAAAACTAGCAGACATAAATAGACCACCTATTAAGGTCTGTTATTGATAATCGGTTTATCGAAATAACACCTACTAAATATTGAAATTTGACGACTTCTATTATGAATAAATTGTCAAATGTCCAATCTTTAATAGACAAAATATTGGACAGATTTATTACTAATAACTGGCATTAATCGACTGTTATCAAAATAGTTTGTTTTTAAGTTACTTTTCGATAATTCGAAAGTTAAGTAACGCATCTTCAACAAGACAACATTTTTAGACATACAGGAAAAAACAAATAGAAGGTGGTAGAATCCTTTGTTGTTCGACTCCGGCGGCACCACCGCCGCACCTATTTCTACCTTTAAACTGTAGTGTTAAGCGCTGCTATCTTTTGGTTTGAAGGGTGTGATAACGGAGACATAATAATATTTTCCCGAGGCGTTTCAACTAGTCCTCAGGGGTAGCGGCGCATTCAGGTAGGAATATCTAATCCTATTTGGGGTTGGTTACAGATGTCCATGGGCGGCAGTAGCCAATTACTATCAGATGGACTGCTTGCGCGTCTGCTACTCCTATATTATTAAAAAAATCTTAATATGAAGACAAAACATGCACTAAAATGCAGTGACCTTTTTTTGTCTTCTAGAAGGTATATTGGTTAATAAGTTAAATTATGAATGTGTGATACGTCGTGTGTTACCTTGTAACTGGGGAAAGCTGCCACAGTTACCATGCAACAGACTTTACAAACAAAGAATATGCACTGGAAATGCTTATTATCTAATAAAATTTTCAAAAGGTTGAAACCTCAACCGACTGTATTAATATTTTCTGATAATCAATATTTCTGTAAAATAAATTACGATCTATTTTTCAACCGATGGTAAAAGACGAATGCAGCCATTTTTTTTAAATATTAAGTAGCAAGCGAGCATGCAGTCCACCTGATAAGTGGCCTCTGCCGCCCATATGTCATCAATCACCGATAAAATTAAAATCTTCCATGTCCGGTCGGTAAGTCGGTAAGTTTCTGCCATTGAGGACTAAGTTGGAACGTCTCGGATAATATGTCCCTCTTTAATCCAACACATCAGCGCGTAACACTGCTGTTATATAGCAGATTTATTTTTATAATATAGGAGTAGCAGAGTAACATGTAGTCCACTGATGGTAAGTGGCTACTGCCGCCTGTGAACATATCGATACCTTAATTCGCCAACTGCACTTTTTTTCAAAATGTTTTATTTATTTATTTTGATAGTAAATGGCGTTGAACGAAATCAACCCCATATAGGATTAGATATTCCTACCTGAGGTCGGCCACAAATGCGCTAGTAAGCTGGAACGCCTCGGAAAACCATGCGTCCCTTACGACATCTTTCAAACCAGAACACGGCAGAGTTTAAGTGTGGCAGTGGTGCCGCCGGAGTCGAGCAACAAAGGGTTCTACCATCTTCAAATAAAATAAAAATAGAAATAGTGGAATCACGAAACATTCTACCAGCATCCAACCTAAGGTCAACTATAGATGCATTGCTATTCAGTTGGTAAGCGATCTACTTTAACCCGTTGTTCAAACCGAACTTGAATTAAACGCTGCATTTATACGACAGATTCTATCATATTCTGGAACACCGTAACAGTCCTAATAATTCAGATGGGCCAAAAACTGCTAAATAAACACAACACATACCGATCAATATTCGTGTTAAGTAACTGGATGTATATTAATAAATTTCTATTATGGATATGATCTCGTGCCTAATATGCATGAACTTTTGATATAAAAGACAGATTAAGGACGCTCATTAAATATATTTTTATTGCTACCTACACTGAACTCTAAGGATTCCTTCGTGTGGGTGTCATGGGGCTCACAGAGTAAATATAGAAATATTGGGGTTCGGAT
Source organism: Epargyreus clarus clarus (assembly GCA_014595695.2). Taxonomy (NCBI): domain Eukaryota; kingdom Metazoa; phylum Arthropoda; class Insecta; order Lepidoptera; family Hesperiidae; genus Epargyreus; species Epargyreus clarus. The sequence goes on along the minus strand of JACTTY020000005.1, from coordinate 1,547,220 downwards.
CAAATCGAAATTAATAATGTCTGCCAGGCCAGGAATTGAATGGAACATTTTGGGTGATATAACAGCACACCAATTTATTTTAATTATCCAAGTGTGGAGGGTAATGTTCGAGCGAATGTATCTCATTATACTTGACGGATTTTAACATAATGTGCCATAGATGCGCCACTATCCCATAGGTCTAACCTGGAACGCCTCGGAAGTATGTCTCCTTACCACGCGTTTCAAACCAGAACACAGCAGCGTTTAACATTTCTGTTATGGGGCAGAAATCGGTGTGGCGGTGCCGCCGCCAGAGTCGAACCAAAAAGGGTTATACCACATTAAAATTTGTTATTTCAAATTTTCACAATGATAAAATGTAAAAAGTAAAGGGTGAATATAGCGCTGCGATGAACCCGGCGGAGTTGTTATCAAAAACTTTCTTGGCGCGGCATTAGGAATTAATTGTTTCACATAGACCTTTAACTTATCTTAATTTGGTAAAATGGTCGCATTTACAGCATGTGATTTACATATTCAAATGATTTTTTGTGATTAAAGTAATTAACTAAGCGGATCTAATTTATTTTTAGAGTTTCGTACAGAAAGGAACGCTAGGCTTCCTTCCTTGATTGCGTTCCTTTGGAGATCCCGGAGTCCTCTACGCAGCGCCGAGGACGGCCACCGGGGGGTTTTTAGTGCGGTAAGAATCCCACATAACCCCGTGTCGCTCCCACGACACCGGGTACCTTTTGAAGGTTTCCCCTCGATAAAAAAAAGGCTTTGTAGCTACCGCAGCCGTCTAACTCATCTTCAAAAGACTATTAACCAAAAAAAATAGGCATTTAATCACAGAAAAAACAGACAATAGGTATTACGGACATCTTTTACGATTACTACTCTTACTGCTAACAGACTAGGTACGTAAAACATCATTAATTCAAGTACAATTTCAATATTCTATAATAAGTCGTAGGGGGCATATAACACTTGACCTGTGTTAACGGAACTCTTTGATCGACGCCACAAGATTTAATTCTATTATGCACTTATGAGTCCCTGCGTCGGTTGTAGCCGTAACCACAGGAAACGTTGATAAGCCCGCGAAAACCAGTGACACAGGGATGGGAGTTGGTAAAACTTAATCGAATCGACCGAAAAAGGAATCGATTTTATCAAATGACCATGACCGATCGTCGTCGTCGTCAACCTATCATTGTGCCACTGTTGGACACTCAGAGTGAGAGGCGGTTTATAGTAGAGGGGTTTATTATCGTGCTGGCCAGCTGGGAATTAGTTGCACATATTTAAGTAAAGGGTTCTGTACCCAAAGGATAAAAACGGAACCTGAACATCTGGAGGTACGGAAACCTCCTCCGACGAATGTGCGAGTCCGGCTCGTACTTGGTGAATTATTTTAAAAACTCAAGCGTGCAGATTTCCTCGCGATGTTTTCGGTTAAAAGCACAATTCACTTCTATTGCCGCGGCCAATACTCAACATGAAATTTTTCATCGAATCTACAACTACAACCTCAGTTATTTCTCTTATCCTTTTTCAATTTGCCAACAGATTTCATGAAATTGGTGTCAAATATCTCGTACCTACTAAAATTGTACTGATAATTTGTTAATGACAAAATAATATGTATGTGTTGAACTGTATGTTCCAATAGAATTTAGTTCAGTTAGTTACATTAGTCGAGAGCTATACCGCAGTCAAATCCATTTTTTATAATTTTTATCCGCGAAATCTTAAATATTTAGAGAATTAAAGATTTGTTTTTATGAAAAGTTTTATGTTTAATTAAATCAGTATTTAATTAGGTTGAGTATATTGTACAATTAGCCCGGAATTACCGTAACACTGTATTATAATTATCGTGCAAATAAGTTGATTTATGAAATTTATTCGAAATTGCAGTAGGACGCTTCAATTTTATCACACGAATACATGAAAAAACGAACACAACATTTAATCGATTCAAGTGAGCACGATTCGATTGTTTTCACCCATCACTACACCTCTATGAACCCTTAAACGATCCGGTTTCGTTCGGACCGGTTTTAATGCTTCGTTAAATGCCTTATCGTAAAGGCATTCTCAAACTATGGTAATAGATACAGCTTGAGAGTTCACTTGTTGAATCAATTGGATGCATTCGTCGGCGTTTTAGGCGAATGTAACGGGCGCTTTATCAAAGAAAAAAAATCGATAATATCTTGTTTTACATTTATTGAGCGGTATTACATAGTCGGTTTAGTCACGGCACCACGGAAGGTTAAGTACGCACTGTTTTGCCTTTTAAACATTTTTTTTTAACAAATTCGTTTTTTTTTTAATTTTCCCGACATTTTATTTTTACATTACAATAAATGTTATGTTAGTTAACGTTAACTTTACATAACATGGAAGGTAAGCTTCTGGTTTTCCTTTTCCATTTTACTTTTAGTATCCGAACTTTCCATTACTATTACTGATCGTTATGGTGATCGTTATGGTGGATCGTTATGGTGACCAGTGATCAACATTTATACCACACCTTTTGTCTTATTTATATTTTGTTCAACTCCCAATTCCCTTTTATTTGGCCAGTATATTATTTTCTATCTAAAAATACCAATAATTTAAATGAAATTATACTTTCGTAAAATATAATACAACCTAATGTCGAATGTAAGTCCTTCATATGTACATATAAACGTAACTTTGATAGGGCAGAAAAACTACAGAATTTCTGATAAACACCTAAACCATGGGTTAACATTTGGGTCATCAAGACAAATGTAACAAAACCTTAATCATATATTTAAAGTTATGATGAAATACACTTCCTTCCAGTCGCTTAAAATATATAAAAATACACGAATTCAAATCATTATGTAAATAAAATATTATCATATTACCAAATGTAAATTTTATCAAAACAATAATGTAAACTACAGATTGCAATGACAAAAGTAGGTAGTGAACACGAGTCTCGAAAAAACTAAGATAGCTGATAGTACCGGCGCTACGCCAACTTAACCGATAACAAATAGATACGCGCAACATGTATTATATAAGTAGCTATCAATAAAAAATAATAAACGACCCTTTTTATTTATAGATGAACTTTTTTTAGCTTGTATGTAAGTGACACCTTCAAATAAAGACACACGCCTACTCAAACGCTTACTAACAAATAATGTAGCAATGACTGGTTTATGTTTTAATATAGGTACTAAAATTTAGTATACAAGGTGAATTTTTCAAACGGGCCTTCAGGGCCAAATCCGAAACTATAAGGACTAGCGAAAAATGCTGAAGGGAGTTACGAGGCCGATTTTGATAAAAACTAAAACTGCATCATTACTTTTTTAAAATAACTTTTTCCCTAACCGGGAATCGAACGAGCTCGTTTTGAAAAAAAATACACCCTCTATATTATTCCACTATCTCATAGTGATGCTTATAAGGATCAAAATCTGGGAAGTAATGATAAATGACAAAAATGATAAATGACTTTAAAACTTAACAATGTGGAAAATACAGACCGACAGACACAGTAACAATATTATTATATGAATAAATTTAGCAGATGGTAAACTAACCAATCAATTCTTGCTATACAAGCAAAGATGACAACCCTGCAAGAACTTTCACATCGTACCAAATCTATCCACCAACGTTACATCAATCGTGCTTCATAAATCTCCACTTTTCACCTCTCTTCGGGCAGATTGCGTTTTAGAATTACGTGCAACGTTTATAACGAATGGAGTGATCGTGTCCCTTTCACCGTTCCACGTCGTATCGGCACAGTCCCGCCTAATGAAGTTTCCGCACCATGGCCACAGAGCCAACATGGATAGAACGAAGAGTTACAGACGATTATTAACAAGAGTTTTATCTTTGAACATAGATTAGTAAAGATACTTCGCCGCCTTGAAATTGAATGAAGCCACAAACGGCTTATTAGCAAATTTAGTAAGTTCTTATCTTGAATTCTTGACAAATAAAAACATTTTTAGAGAAAATTTACGAATAAATAACTAATACTGCGTAATTTACGTAATAAATAAATAATTATTTCAAATATTTTAGGGACATTTTAGCACGGAGACGTGGCAAAACTTTTTTACGCAACTATTTAATTTGGGTATCAAAACTGGGTACATTTTCTTGTTAGGGTTGCGTAATCTTTACTAATATATGTCTTTGAAGTGAAAACTTCTTTAGCGGCGTTGTGCACTTTTTGTGACGGGTATAAATGTTAAACTCGAGTCAGGACACGGCCTGATCTAAAATTCATAAGACCGCAAAGCAAACTGCAAAAGTCAAGATGTCATCCGGTGTCAGCATAAACAAAATATGTCGATGGGTGTCAGTTTAATTTCATATTCATTATATTTTATTATCCAGGTTAGGTTTCGAAAGTTTTCACCTTTGCCGGCACTCCGTGCAACCCGTTATTTTTTTTCTTTCATAGCTAACGAGCTCGTAGTCCATCTGTTGATGATGCTGATGGTTAATAGTCACTACCGCCCGTGGACATCTATGATTAACTTTATATGAAATACGTTCTACTTGAAGCCGACCACGGATTGCCCCTCCTAACTAAGATATGTAACTCAACCGGCATTCACACCCTTTCACCGAAACTCAGAACAACTTCTCATTAGAAATAAGTGTGACGGTGGTGCCTCCTTGTTGAACCATACGGGTTCTATCACCTTTCAACCTTTAATACTTCGATTAATAATTATAATACGGTTAATTTCGAAGGTAGAACATTGTGTGGTTCGACCCCGGTGGCATCACCGCCACACCTATTTCTGTCTTATAACAACAGTGTTAAACGCTGCTGTGTTCTAGTTGGAAGGGTGTGGTAAGGAGACATACTTTTCAGAGGCGTTCCAGCTTAGACCTCAGGGGTAGCAGCGCATCTGTGGCCGACCTCAGGTAGGAATATCAAATCCTATCTGGCGTTGATTGTAGATGTCCATGGGGGCAGTAGCCAGTTAACATGAGGTGGACTGCTTGCTCGTTTGCTACTCATATATTATAAATAATAATAATAATAAATGCTTAATAACGCTACCGAAAACACGACACTACTTATTTGTAAGATGTTTAGATTTAAGATAACAATAATTTTGTTATGACAAAATAAATTAAGGACAGGAAGTGAGCAGATATGCACTTTCTTTTTTACTTTCTATTCTAGATATTGCAATTTACGTAGCCAAAACCAATGTTTGAGTAGGTACATTTAAGTTGGGTTGTACTTTCAGTGGATATCATATTTGGATTAAATATAATATTTTGGAATAAGCGAATAAACGTAAACCAACAGTAGTTTTATTCCTCGTATGGATTCCATAATTGATATCCATAATTCAGTGGTGAAAATCGTTAGAGCAGGGATTCTCAAACTCAACAACGCGAACCCCTCTAAGAAAAATAACACAAACGCACAAACAATATTTTTGACGACAAGCGTGGCGGAGCGGTCACCATACCGTCTACGCGCAGTGGGTTTCGGGTTAAATCTTCGGACAGACATGATGCTAAATGATGAATTTGACTTCTGTGCTGAGTCTGGCTATTTGTGTTTTCGTCTTCCTGTGAATCCGTGTGGTTCGCCATTCACGACACGAAAATATCTTAGCGTGGGGCTTTGTAGAAAGCGTTATTATTTATATGATTGAAAGACTATCATCAAATTGAGTATATTCCACATGTTTTACTTTGATTTGCTTGCGCGTGTATGTGTTGCTTAAGCAGACACCATAGCGTAAATTTTATGGCTTTCCTCTTACAGTTCATTAGCGTAGCTTAGGGGGATGCGACCACTTTGGGAAACCCTGCTTTAGTGTAAGTTTTAAATATGAATTGTCTTTTAAACAGTGATCGTTTGTGCAACAGAGTAATGTTTCAGTAAAATTCATGATATTAAAACTAATTAGCTAACGGCTTAATTACCGTATCATTGCCACAACTCAAGAGAAATACCTTTTTCACCGTCATTGGTATTTTTAGTTGATACTATTAACTATTCGTATTTTACTTTAATAAATGTTCGTATACGTTCGTCCTTTATTTTTCGTAATGTAGTATTGTTTTCATCTAATTCTCTAATATCAATCTACACGACTTCTTAAAACTATATAATTTGTCATAATATTCCCATTATAATTATAATAAAGCCTTATAATTTACCATCATTAACGTTATGACTGAACACCACGCAAGCCTATCGAGACAGGCACATACATAGAGAATTATGAGAACTTTATTACAAAACATACATTATTCAAAGGTGGTACAAATTTTCGTGGCTGTGACTTCAGCGCTAAACAAAAATGTCTTATAGCAGCAATATGCTATGTAGTAGTTTTAATTTGAAGGTGTGCTAAGGTTCATAATTATGTTCCAAGTTCCAACTTAGTTCTCAGGGATCGCAATTAGCAACGCATCTATGTTGCACACGCGCCCTAGTGGAGTTCCTTGCGCTTTTGAAGTTAAACTTCTCTTATAAGTCCCTGCTTTACAACACCCTTCAAATCTCAACAGAAAAATGATTGCACTGCTGTTATGAGACAGGCATAGTGGTGGTAGTGCCACCGCAGTCGAATTCAGATGATACCATCTTCAAAATGTAAAAATGTCCTTACTCACATGTTTTACATGAGACACAAACTAAAATTAACACAAAAGACAAAAATACATATAAATGTTGAATCCTAAATTTTAATGAAGACGAAAAATGAAAGCGATTATGCCGCTTTTGCACCTAACAATAAAAACCTGTGTTTTAATAAATTATGATATATTAGGGGCGTATAGGAATTCTTATGTTGAATTAAGGTCCACTAAGCGAGATCACCACAATTATATCCGCTTTATAACAGCTGTAATCACGAGCTAAGTATTAAGTTATAATGATACATATAATAATAATATCATGTATAATATAATAATAATGTGTTTACTTAATCTTCAGGCGCTGACGGTAGATGCCACTTATTAGGAAACCGAATCTGATTAATTCTACATTATGAGTGCATCATAAAATTAGCCTTCAAGATTTAATTATAGTATCTAACTCATAAGCGCAAATTACAATACTCATCACAGGTTAATGTGAACTACATTAGCTTTTACAGCTAAATATTAATTACACCACTAGGTAGGAATTTAAAAAAAAAATATATATTACTCTCTAGGACTAGGACTTAGGACTAAGTTTACTTTAACTCGACTCATTTATATTTCTAAATTTACATATATCATATTTATTACACGAAACGGAAGCTTAGTCGCTGTACCACCGTCTAAATACAGTGTAAACGCAGCATAATCGTAATGTTCGTTTTCGTATTAGTCACATTATGTTAATTTGGATGTCTTTCCGCGGTGGGGCCCCCGCGTATGATCGGGTTTTTTGCAAACTTCGTATATAGCGCGTGATATCAGTGATATGCTTCAATTGACTCCGTATTGAGAACTATTCGAAATTAGACACTTTTTATGCACTCCAAGATCCAATGTAGATTGATATTACGACTTTTAATGGTTCCCGCCTAGTTATATTTAAAGGACAACCTGATCAATTATATGCTTTTTCTAGTTACAGTTTTTTAAATATTCCATCTGCGTGGTGTCCATGCATCTTTTTATTCTAATTGCTACTTTGATTTGAAAATTTTGGGGTGCCTCTTCACTAAAGACGTGCGAGGTGGCAAAACTATGAGTATGTTAAATCCACCGATAAGATAGTTTGATTTTCATTAAATGAATTTGCGTTCAGTTAAGTTCTAGCAATCCTATTGGTAGTGCAAAGGCACCCTTATAAGATCTCTTAATAGAAAAAACACATAAGTGAGTGTTTTACTTTTTAACGTTTAAAAATCAAGCAAAGAAGGAAGTGATGTATATCGAACTCACATTGCTATTGCCAGATGATTGGCTATTCAAATGGAGTAAATAATTAGGTCAAGTAACACACCTACTTTCTGAGCGGTGTAAACTCAAATGAGCTTTTGCTTTGATCCGACAAACGTTCAGAGTTTCAGACGTTCTACTAATCGAAGACTCACTTCACCAGATCAGACAGAATGTCCGTTAGGGGTATTACACCGGCTAGCCGTGGTCCGTGGTCATCAAACCGTGACCACGGAACCGTGTAAATGGGCCATTTGCCACTCGGTCACGAGAACATGAACTTACAATTTTCAAGCATCGAGTTTCATGAATCATGATCTTTGTTTATTTTAATCAACAAATTTTACGTTAGTAAATAAATCGAAAATGAACCGGCTTTAAAAGAAATTGTGGAATTTTATTAGTTAAATTTTATGTGCGAATGAATGAGGCGACGCATTACGGACACACAGTGAATGATCCACTTAATCCATTCATCAAATACAGCTTAGAGGCGGCCCACTAAATATGCACGCTTAAGGGGCTCCGGGAAGGGAGAGGGGGATGGAGGGCGGACATTTGATTAGTCCAATTTGATATTAACTAATATGATATCAGATATCCATTATATTTTTAACAGTACCCAATTTTTATCTTATTATTTGCTAAGTGTCCAAGTCCACCCATGGACATTGGTGCAATTACGGTGATCTCAGTTTTTTCGTTTTAACTGAGTGTAAAAAAATAGCGTAATATATTTGTATGACATCCTTACTAAGCCGATTATAACTTTAAATTCCGTAATTATGTACTTATACAAAATTGTAATTTTATGAATTGAATGTTAACCTTTTTAATGCAATTAAGATGAATGGAGTAAGTTGCAAATGAATCGTGAAAACAAAATGTGACCCGTTTAACTGACACACACAACAAAATAGCTGAATTCCATGAAATTGGTGTTTAAATATTATACACATACAAACCGATAAATGCATCTTAATGACCAATATGTACCTGTGACATTTTTGTAACATTTAAAGTATGAGCAAACCGACACATAGATTTCAACAGGTGAAAACAAACACACAAGCCCCGAGGTTAGTAGATGATGTAGACCACCAAAAAGATTGACGCTGACCTGAAGTATCTTCACCGTTAGGTGCGGGGAGATCTACATCAGCACTATCGCTGGCCGCGGGCTCCTGTGCACCCAACTCACCCTTAGAATCTTGCGAGGACTCATCTTCTGTCGTCTGACCGTCGCCCGTCCCGGACTTCTTGTCTTCATCCTGGATAATACAAATTTGTATTAAATATGGTGAAGGTACAAATACAAAAAAAATTTGTTCTGTGCTTAGTATCTTGATTGATAAGATGTAATCAATGTGTAATGTGTAGAATGATAGTTATATATGTATTAGATTAATTAGAAATATTTCTTGATAATTTTGAAAGCTATATCATTACACAAAAATTGATTTTAGTGCTGGGAATATGGAAAGATGTGAATGTAGTCCGATAGTCTTTTTTGGATCAAATTGAAAACTTACAATGTTTGTCACAATTTACAACAATAATAAAGATTACAAACATGGATGACAGTAACAAGACCTGTACATTTTTTTATTAATGTAATTATGGAGACCGACAAGGTAGACTCTTTAACTTTTAACTCTTTTTTGGACTTTTCAAACATTTTTACAAAACCAAATGATTCAAACATAATGAGTTCTTATCTTCATCGTGTTTAGGAAGTCATTCAGGTCTCATAACAACTATAAATGCATGTTATAATTGGGCTATCTGTGTGTTATCAATTTTCTGTATCAATCATAAGGTGATTAGGCTAACTCTGACAAAACGCTAAACAGGCGAGATTTTGAGAAATATAGACTGAAATATCAAAAAAAGATGAAAACACAGACAAATCATATAATATCAAAATTAATCGATTTAAAAATAAACTAGTTTTCCGACCATGTTAAAATCTGCGTCTTCTACTGGCGTCAATGTAGTGCGTCACACAATTGATTGTGAACCTTAGAGACCAACGAATAAGATTCACAATTCAATGCGACGCCACTACTCTCTACTACCGTATTGTCTATGTATCGTATGTATACACTTGTGTACATACGACTAGGAGTATTACCCAAAATGCATTTTTACCGAAATGTTAAGGTCAAATTGAGATGTAATACGATAACTCACACCGAGGCAGTGAATTACGCACTTATCATGATATTGCTTAACAAATAAATCTTAAAAGACGCAAAAAAGTCGGCAAAAAAATGAAGGAGGTCACCAATAAAGGCCCCGGACATCGGTACCTTAGCTTTTATTTACATCGCCCGTTAAGTTCAGAGTGTAAATAAGGACGCGCCAAGTTGCGCTTCGATGGAATAACAACATATTTCGATACCTCGTAATAGAAATTTCGCAAGAAACAAAATATCAAGGTCATGCGGATTTCCTATCAATGTCATATTATATCGTGCACATTAACAAAGGCCCTGCAACGAAATGCAAAGGGGCGGGGGTGCGAAATATGCGAAATCCTGAAAAATATCTCATTAGAACCAGTTTCAACAACTGATTAAGACCGCATTCACAGTTTTTGTTGAAAATTATTGACTAATATCACAACCCTCCGTGGCGTAGTTCCCGCGTTTAGCGGGAAGCAAACGTTCTGTCAGCCATGTTGAGACGCAGGCAAATATTAGTGATATAACACGGAAATAACACCACTTCACAGCTACAATTATTGTTACTAGACGCGCACTAATATAAAGAAAATTAATACAAAAATATATTTCACAACTATACCTGATTATCACTGATTTTTGCTTTATCGGTATCACCCGACATTTTTCCTACGAAGAAATTGAAAGCAAATTCCAAGCGTCTTCAAACACCGGACAACACAAATGCACGCACCCACAACATAGAAAAAAAGACCGCGTTTAGTTTCACAGAAGAGCAAATGCATTTTATATGAGTGTGATTATTTAAAATGTGTGTATTATTATCCAAAAATATTTCTTTTGAATATATTTAAAATTATTGAGTTTTAATTTTATCTATAATATATAAAATTGGGGATAAAATGTAAAGACAAAATAATATTCCGAAAAACAATACCTATTTTTTATATTTAAACTAATTTATTCATAACAAAACTTGAAAAAATATATTTAAATCTGTATTAATAAGAAATTTGATTTAAAATGTAAGGTAATTGTTTAAATAAGTCATTATTATTTGGCGGCATAATAAGCAGAAACTAAACGTTTTGCCGCTTGGCGCATACTTACCATAGACAATCAAAAAAGGTTTTTAAACGATAGTGATAATTTTAAAATTATTTTAATGCCACCATAATAATTGCAAATATATTAACACTATATATAGAAAATTGAATACCAGTAAAAGAGACGACCGTTTTATTTCAACACAGCTTGTATTTTAAAATATTTAGTCAGAAAGAAATTATTACCAAACTAAAACAAAGCATTGTAATTTTGACCAATCACAGCAATCTTATCTGATATGGTATTGGTGAAAATATTTTATGACTCATCCACGGGTCCACCGACAAGACCGACAAGAAAGCTTCTTCCTGGATAAAAGACTCTTTTAGTTTATGGTCAGCGTCTTTCTCGCAACTTGCGAGACAACAGTGAAATAATTTTTGGATCTTTTGATCCTTATTCATGGCTGCCGTATTGCGCGGTTGAATGTCCAGTATAATTTAAACATGAGTGATTATTCTTCTATGGCTACGCTCCAAAATAATAGCCAAACAGCAGGATATGTGGCTGCTGTACAACGTGCAAGATTGGTAAGGAGGATACCCGTAATCGCATAATAGGCACTTTTGACACCTATCGCGTCGTATTTACAGATAACATTTGTATAAATACCTTCTTTATATCGCGTTACCGTCTTTTTTTAAAGCAATCGACCCTCCTTAGTGATGTTTTACGTTTTCCCTCCAGTAAAAATTACACGACATTCACATAACCTACTTTTAGTTTGGCGTACTTTTGAATTTATTAGCGTTATTTTTGGCAAATTTAGCTCGTGGGTAGTGTTAATTGTGATTGTTTTCTTAGATCGCTGCTAAAATTGAGAACAGTGCTGGGAAAAGACCTTTGGAAGACGGATCGGAACCGAGTGCAAAGAAAATAGCGTCAGCCGAGTCGGCGTATCAACCTCAACAACAACAACCGACTCCGCCAATGAGGTTCGTCCGGTTACGGTACCATTAGATCGCAATTGGAAATCAATGTAGAAATTAGGACAAAATAAATTCGTATGCTCTTCAGAATTGGAATACCTTTGAGTGTACTTTATTTTTAAAATTATCAACTCGAAATGCGTGACAACTTGTCTTTTCAATTAGCTGTAGCAATTTACACCTTGTGAATATTATAAAAAGAAATAGTTATTCCCTTCCTATATTAGACTAATAAGTTTTAGCCAATATTTATGATGATGAAAATCATGATTGTTTCTGACATACTCTTGGAACTATGTTTTTGTCACACATGTTGTATGTTGCATTGAAACCAGTAATATACAACCTACATAGTTTTTAATTTCAATTTCTTATTAACAAGAACCAATTCACAATTGATATTTGACATTTTTATCTCTCTTCGGGAATAGTATTATTCTCTACATCAGGGTTAGTAGTGTCATAGGAGTACGATTTCATAGTTGTAGCACTTGATTTGAACCTCCCCGATGAGTATGTAATATCTCTTGTGATCATGCATATCATGGGATGTACAAGACTAAATAGCAAAATTATAATATACATATATGAAGAATAAAACATGTCGACGTGACCCATTGTAGGAATTGGAAGAAGCTTTTAAAGTAAGATAACTTTGTATATGGGGCCTCATTTGACTTTCCGCCCTGGGCCAAATTCACATTTCCATACTGGGCTTCGTATGAACTTAGTCTACCATTGCCGCCTGTACTTAATGAGCTATTAGATATTTACACATTTACATTTTTTCAAAGTTTTTATAAGGACGAGTTACTTAGCGACAAAATGCTTTGATATCTTGATTAGATAAATAATAAATTATTTTAAAGTAAACAATATTATCATAAACTAAATTTGGAGCAGTGTAACATTAAAATGATAAGTTACGATTTTGTCTCATGCAAACTTTTGTGTCATTGACTTTTGCCATAGTTTGCAAGTGAATTTATAATAATTTAATAATGTAGTAATCTATCGACTTTTATACTTTTCTTGTTGAAAATTCCATTATTCTGACCATTTGAGGTTAACAGTAAACAAATACTTTTTTAACAGATTTGAAAAAGAACTTATTAACTATTTAAACTTGTATGTCTGTGATTTTCTCGGAAACTACTGATCCAATTTGTATTATTTGAAATCATAATACATTTTGGTTATTTGAAACCATAATACTACGAAGATTTTAGTATAGAATATGTTGATATTTTTACCAATGGTTCTTTGTGGTGCGCAGTGGTATAGCAGCAGCAGTAGCGGCGGCAGCGGCCCGCATCTCCGGGCAGGGTAACCAGCCCGCGCCCCCGCCGCCTGGCGCTCCCCCCAACATGCCCGATCAGACCCTCAACGAGTACATCAGGGTCCCCGATAAAATGGTTGGATTGAGTAAGTATTGAACGGAGCTAGGATCTTTTTATGTATGATAGAAGTAGGATACACGCATGCAGTCTATCTGGTAAATGGTTGTGGCCTGTGGGAATCTGTAAACAACTTCATATGGGACAGGGGTTCTACCACAAAGCAATCATGTGTTGTCACTTTTGGCGACTGAGATGCACCACATGTGTGAGTCAGCACCTAATAGCTACAAATAGGTGTGACGGTGGTACCTTCCCGATCAAGTCATAATGGTTCTACCATTTGAAATATGCATATGATCTTTGGTATGTTGCAAATATATATAGTAGAACAAAACACTAGTGTAATTGGGAAAATTAAAAAAAAATAAAGAATGGCTTAAAATTTTTATTTTTAATATACAGGTAAATATTTCGTCAATTACAAGAATTGAAATTACCGGAATTTTACCAAAAAATTAATGAAATTTACCAAATTAGAATTAATGAGTTTACCTAATTATGCTGGTGACTATATAAACCATAAAATTATAAAACTAAAGGTAAGATGTTCCATAGGTAACTAGCTAGATTTTGTCATTGTAAAAGAACCTATAATTTTCTTAAGTTACTTGCCTCATTTTTCTTTGATATGTCTTATTGCCTTTTCACTATTTTTATGCTTTCTCCCTTCGACGGTCACTGCCTCGGTTCATTTTATTACATGTTCCTGAAGCCTGTTGGCAATAATCTATCTTAATCAAATTTATCCGACTGTAGAGGGAATACTTTAGTGCGGTAAGAATCCCACATAACCCCGTGTCGCTCCCACGGCATAGGGTACCTTTTGTTAGGGTACCGTTCCCCCCTTGTAAACAAAAAAAAAAGAAAAAGAGGGAATATTTTTGAAGTATATGTATGTTTCATTCTTCGGCACATATATATTGTAACATATGAGGTGTCGTTGGGTTCGTCTAAATTGTGGGAGTAACATATTTTGTTTATGTTTTTATTACAATACTAGTCTACCAAAGTTAAAAAAAATTGCCAATTTTTCCTTCTTAAATTCTCAAATTTTGAACTGTTGGTTAATAATTGACTAAGATTGATTATGTTAACAGCGGGCGTAAGGTCTCCATTTACGTTTATATTTTCATAACATAGTATAATGTGGATAAGTCATAATTATACATCATATGGATCCCATGTTTTTACCACGCTTTAATTAGCTTGACCTCTATGTATGTATGTAACGGAATCTTTGAACTCGATTTTTACCCACTTTAAATGGTCCGATTAATTTAAAATTTTGAGCAATTACCAAGAACCGATGACAATACATGATCTTAATCATTTTTCCCATTCTCGTCATCAGATCAGGACGATTTTTCTTGTGCGATTTTGGCGTGGTTGTAAGTTTAGGTTAGGTTAGGTACAAATGTTAACAAAATGAGCTGAGTTGGTTTTGTTTTACTCAAAATGTAAAGGAATTTTTAGGAAGTATTTTTAGGTATTCAAAATTTAGTTTAAATTATATTGAAAGCATTGGCATGTTAGATATTTAGATGGGAACAAAGTAAATACTCTATCACAAAAAACATCTTTGGCTATTTTGATAGCATTATCATTTTAAAAAATAGCTGTTGCTATATTACTTAATTTTTTTAGTTGAAATCTATTTATTTCAGCAGTCATTTATATTATATTATCTATTATTTGTACTTATTATTATCACAATAAATTCTAGCAACAATTTTATGTAAATTGTTTTTTAATGATCTTTGATCGATTTAATAATTGTCGATGGATTTTAACTTATGTGTAGTAAAGTTTTTGAATTTTGTGCCGCTAGTGGACGTAATATGTGAGCTCATTTTAATTATATATATGTCTGTATAATTAAAATAATATTTGTTGTTGTCGTTGTGTTAAAATTTATTTATTCATTTTGCTTATGTGGCTTTGTTATCTGCATATCTTGCATTTATTGCGTACTAAGTTCAAATTTATCAATAATATGTTTTGCGCTAAAGTGCTTACTGTAATACAAATTGTCTCATACAATGCTGTCAACATATAACATGCCTATACTTATATTAATCAGCTCGTATTAGAAGATATGAATTAGTACATTGTTTTTGTAAGTTAAATAATTTTAATGTTAAATTTAAAAAAATCTTGTAAATAAAAAAATATATTGAAACATTTGTTTTAGGTGCGATCAATACATAGGTGCATAATCTTATATATAAAATTCATGTGTCACAATGTTAGTTACCGTACTCCGAAACGGCTTTACCGATTTTCACCAAATTTTGTATGCATATTCAGTAGGTCTGAGAATCGGCTATCTATTTTTCATACCCCTAAGTGATAAGGGTTGTTCACCCTTAACATTTTTTTATTTATATGGCAACACAACGTTTGCTGGGTCAGCTAGTAATGTGTAAAATAAATAGAGTAAGATTGGTCCATGAGTATAAGAAAGGGGTCTTTTTCAAACCGGGCGGTTCATTGGCGGTACCTCTGGTGTTGCAAATGTCCATAGGCGACGGTGACTGCTTGCAATCGGGAGGCATCTGCTGTACGCTAGGTCAACTATAAAAAGGGAGATTTCATTTTGTGCCTGTCCTAATGATTCGAATTTTATTGCTGGACATATAAGCCCTATATTGGCGTCCTTTGGATTTCTGTTTTCTTCAGATTAGTACACTTGGTCCGGGGAGAGCTATGTTCTTTTACACTTGCCAAAGTCACCACATATTTTTTTTTAACTCTACGACTATTTTATTTTTATTACATTAGATGTAGTCTGGTTTGCCAAGAAAATTATAGATAATGGGAGACGTACTTTTTCGAGGCATTCCAGCTTAGTCTTCAGGGGTAGCGCATCTGTAGCCGATCTCAGGTTGGAGACTAATCTTATCTGGGGTTAATTAAAGATGTCCTATATTATAAAAAAAACGTAGGTACAGAATTTGATTATTGAATTTTTGCCATTTTTGAATAATTTTTCGGTTTCAAGGCTGATTCAGTGTGTAGAGTAAAATGTGAATGAAGCATGTAATGTTGTAATATGAGTATAGTTCATTAACATAACGTTATAATTATATTAGTCGAAGTATCATATTACTTTGTGATACCTTATAAAACATATTATATACTTAATATTTTTATTTTATAGAATATTGAACTAATATAGAATACTACATTAACGATACGATATACAGGGTGAATTTTTCAAATGGGCCTTCAGGGCTAAATCCGAAACTATAAGGATTGGCGAAAACTGCTGAAAGGAGTTACGAGGCCGATTTTGATAAAAACTAAAACTGCATCATTACATTTTTGAAATATATTTTTCTCTAGCCAGGAATCGAAAAAGTTCATTTTGAAAAAAATACACCCTCTATATTATTTCACTATGTGATAGTGTTGCTTGTAAGGATGAAATTCTGGGAAGTAATGATAAATGACAAACTAAAGGAATACGATAAAAATCTTACAAGAAAAATATTTTTCTTTTCGACGTGACTAATTAGGATTGAATTATGAAATTTGATTTCACTGTACCAAAACAAGTACACCTTCAGTGAATATTAATCATTTAAAATAATACTGTAGCTGATAAGTAGTGTAAGGCATGCAAAATTATATTTGTCTACATTCATTTTTCACGATTTTTATGATATCTAGAACAATTTTTTTAGGTTAGGTTAGGTTTGTACATAAATGTATGACAATATGACTATTTACCGGCTATTGGTAAACACAGACAAACGAATAAATCTATTTTCGTATAGTAATATGGGATAGGATACCATGAACTCTCGTTACTTTTTTGAAAAAAGTTTTCATCTATATCTCTATTTTTTTTTTATAAAACGATAGTATCATCCAGAGTAATCATCGCAGAGCCTAAACTACTGAAGTTAGAACTGTGAAATTTTGACACGAGGTCAATTTTATGATGTAGGCACCCACTAACAAAGGTTTATAATCCATGCATGCATACAGTCACGGGTGACATGCAGTACTAACATATTTTAATTTCACGCAGTTATTGGCCGTGGCGGGGAGCAGATCACGAGGTTGCAGGCTGAATCCGGTTGCAAGATCCAGATGGCGCCGGACTCCGGCGGCCAACCAGACCGCCTGTGCACGCTCACCGGCTCCCGGGAGGCTATATCGAGGGCCAAGTAAGTATAGCTGTGTTTCTATATAATAATATAACAGTGATAGCCGAGTGGTTAAGAAACTCTGTCTCTCGATCGAGAGGTCCGCGGTTCAAATCCCAGGCGGACCTCTGATTGTTTTAATTTTTTAAAATTTTATGTGCGTATTAGAATTTATTTATCACTTACTTAAACGGTGAAAGAAAACATCGTGAGGAAACCTTGACAGGTTTGTAATGTGATGAGAAAGCGTCTTGAGTTTAGAAGATATTACTACTTAAGTACCGGTTTCACAAAACGTGTAATTTACGCGCGACAGCGTTAGAGCGCTTGTGTTGTATTGGGTTAGTAGTGAGTGGTCATACAGATATGACTACTGCTACTACTACTAACCCAATATCGGTACGTTCTTTTTCACTGATTATGAAAAGATTTTTGCAAAATTGCGACCAAAGCTAGTACGCAAATCTGTAAATTATAATAATCGGCGACAAGAACGTCTAGCGCCGCGTCAGCTATACGCGTTCTATGTGACCGCTTATTACTAACTCAGTACAACACATCACAACGGTGCGGCGTCAAGATTTACTCCTAACGCCTAATGCCTAGCGCGGCGCTAGGATACGCGTTCTGTGTGGCCGGGCCCTAAGTGTCTCATAAAAGAGGCACACGATAATAGGCATTGTATTTCCCAACGTCTGCTTTAGTTCGACAATCAGTTACCATTGTTATGCTAACGTTACAGTATATGGATTTGAATAGCTTTTCAAGATCGCTCGATAAATACGTTGTGAGAAATATCTGCATGACCAAAATGAAGAGTTTTAGCAACTTCATTATTTATTTTAGTAATTAGTAATATAAGTATTAATAAGTTTTTGTATACACCTATATGATTATAGCAATTTAATTAATAAATGTTGGCAAATAAACGCTTTCTACACTCACAGCCCCACACTAGGATTCCCTGTGCCGTGGGTGCCATGGACACACACATAGACAAATACACAAACACCCAGACCCAGAAACAGAAAGCTAAATTCATCATTTGATATCTGTCTGGCCGGGAATCGAACCCGGGACCCTTTGCGTGTCAGACAGGTATGGTGACCGCTCCGCCACGCAGGTCGTCAAAATTTGTGAATTGTGCAAAATTCTTGGAATGTTCATTTCATTGATTCGTTCATTCTTGACTAGGGACAAACTTTTAACAATATTGATGTATTAAATATTGATATTTCAAATAATTCTCGGTACGGAAAAAAACATATTCCCATTGTACTTGCTTGTAAAAAGGAGTACTTTTGTATTGTCACGACCCTCCGCGACAATCATAGAATATCGTCATTCTAACATTTCGATTCCAGCCGGGCAGACATAAATAAATAATTCATGTAGATTATTTATTGGTCTAGGTTTTTCTGTATGATTGTATAACACATCTCAGTGCACATACCATTTACGAGGTATAAGTTCCTTTTAAAGAGTACAAAGTTCATAAATGTTTTTCTCTTCTAGGGAATTGGTTAACCAAATAGTGAATCACCGCGGGCGCGAGAACGCGCCGCAGCACCAGGACAACCAGGGGGGCGGAGCGCCCGGCGGCATGCCCCCCATGGGCCGGAACTCTGGCGGCGGCGGGCTTGGGACCACGGTGAGTTGCATTCGATTTTTTTTAGGATTTTCGGATTAGGATTTTATTTTTAGCCTTTAATTTAAGGGCCTTGTTCTACTAGATATGTGTGAGGTAGCTAAGCTATGGATGTGTGTCCAATCCAACTATAGTATTGCTACATTTACATTCATACATACATGGAAAGGCACCATACTTAAAGCTGCTGTGTTCATTTAAACATCTGGTTGAAAACATATTATAACATATTTCTTTAGGTACTCACCTTAGTATGTATAGTCCGCGCCAAACTGCTAGTCCGCTCTGAAGTTGTTGCGAGTAGGTGTCATACAATTTGCTATGGCGACGCGAATTTCTAAATTCAGAGCGGACTAGCAATTTTACGCGGACTATACCTACTGACATTTTAATACTCACTAATTTTTATTACAATAAAGTGGCACTTAGTAATAAGTATCATAAATTAGTTATTAAGTTACACAACACAATCTTTTTATTCTTAGGAGGAGATCATGTTGCCCGGACCAAAAGTGGGTCTAATCATCGGCAAAAGCGGTAAGACTATCAAGCAACTCCAAGAGCAGTCTGGGGCCAAAATGGTTGTGATTCAAGACGGACCTAACACAGAATATGTAAGTTTAAATTTGTATTTATTCTGTATTTATTTTTATTTTAAATGATTACACTCAATGACGCATGACGATGTCTGACGACCCGTGTGGTGGACCAGACTCCATACCGATCTGACACGCAGGGGGTTCCAGGCTCGATTCCCATCCAGACAGATATGTAAATAATGAGTTTTGATATGTGTTCTGGGTGTTTGTGTATTCGTCTTTGTGTGTGTTCATGGCATCCACGACGCAGGGTATTGTAGTGTGGAGCTGTGAGTGACAAAAGCGTCTGTTTTTTAATCACTCCTTCCATAGCTATTTGTGTCTAATATCGACAGTTAATTGTTGCTGTTACCCATTCAGATTCAGACACAGCATTTGACCTCAGGCAACTTCTTTCGTGATGCAGTGGTTGACCTCTAATAGCGTTTCAATCTTATTTATTAATGGTTAATTATAGATGTCCACTAATGATGATGATACAAAGGTACCACTATGCCCAGGTACCAATTACCATAAGGTGGTCTGGGAGTTCATTGAAACAAATAATGTTCACACACAGCTCTAACTTAGAAATTTCTATACATATAAAGTGAGTAAAATCTGCTCCCAGCAATATAAAATTATCTTATGAATATTAATATTGAATCTGATTATATTGTTGCATGGGACTTTTACTGTTATAACCATTGCAATTTAATGCTGGTGATAACTCCACATTGGATTGGTGGTGAAATTAAATGATTCTCTCAACAGGAGAAACCCCTCCGCATATCCGGCGACGTCGCTAAAGTGGAGCACGCGAAACAACTCGTCTACGAGCTGCTAGCGGACAAGGACGCCCAACAGCCGCCTCGGCCGCCCTACGACGATATGTACCCACAGCAGGAGCAGGGCAACGGTCTCGCGAGCAACTCCACTGAGGTCTGTGATCTCGAGGTTAGCCCCCTTCGGTTCAATATGGGATGGGTACACGCTAAAGACAGGGTTGGTGAGCATGCGTTGTTGTTCGGCAGTGGTTTTCAAAGTATAGGCACCGACCCCCTTAAGGCGATTTTCTGGTAGTAAGTAACGCTCGCATGCGTGGGATTGAGCCACACATAAGTCAATTCGTTGGGAGTCTCTTGGGCTCAATTTACATTGCCGCGGAATGGAATGGAAGCTAATTTTTGCAAACAAATTCTGCATAGCATAATGAACTTTATGTCAATTGTGGAACGTACAAACTAAATACGTGCCAAAAAAAAGGTTGCGCGTCTTCCGGGGAATCCTCGCGCATTCTCGAGAATTCCCTAAACAACTGTCGGCGCCGTCTGTGGATTTTGTCACAATTGACATAATAATAATTCATTATGCTATGCAGAATTTGTTTGCAAAAATTAGCTTCCATTCCATTCCGCGGCAATGTAGCCTTAGCGACCAATGAGCGTGGACGTATAAATCATATGAAACAAGTTACGCGCGTGCAACTGTAAGCAAATGCGAGAGACAAGCGCCCTTATTGTATTAAAATATTTCGCGACTACTGAGGGGAACGGATATCTTCGCTGTTTCTAACTTGTTATACTTCTCTTATCATAGCTTACAATAATGAAATTCATACAATATTTTTATTTTCCGAAAACAGATTTATTTTAACAACTATTATATCTCCAAAAGCTTATAATTAAAATTTTCGCGGAATAATACGTTTCTGAAGATAACATTTATTTTATTTATTGCTCAGAGTACGTGACGCCTCACGGCCCTCTTACAGGGGGGTTACTACCATCTCTTAAAACAATATTATTTTAAACCTATTTTTACTTTTTTTTGCAGGAAATGTAACTTTTTAAGCAAAATATGACAATTTCAGTTGGTTTTATACAATGGATAAGCGAAAAATTAATAAGGGTTTAAGTTTGTTCAACTGTGTATGACGGAATATTTTACTGTTTTAAGGAGGCATTAAAAGTTTCCTGAACTATGATGATTTTTAAAAGATGGTGGTAGGCCCCCAGACGCTTTGATAACCTGAGGCGGTCGCGACTTACACTTTGAAAAACACTGCTGTTGATGTTGTGATAGCTTGTGTGTCAGTATTTGTGTGAGATGTTATTACGGATTACTTGTAGCATGGTTGTTCAATCTCAAATGTCGATTGTTTTCGTAATATTATTGGCACAGTCTGGTAGGAATTGTGATTCCAGAGTGACGGATAAAAGAAGGGACTTCCTAAAAAGTAAAAAATAAATTTTATTTTAAAAAACTAAAAATGACGCTTTATAAGTTAATCAAAAATTAAAAAAAGATTTTTTAATTTACGACTAGAATTCATTTTACTGTTTGTAAAGCGTGGGGTGTTTCATTCTTTTATTAAGAATATTTGTAATTTATAGTTTGATTAACTATAGAAGCGTCGTTTTTCGTAAAAACTATTAATTATTTCATGTGTTTTCTATTTAATCACCTGTGAGCATGAATTAGTTGTATTAAATTAATAATATATTGAATAATTTGTTTACCCTTCTACACTGTATGTTCTTACAAGTTAACTGTCTCTATGTCCAATAGTAACTGTTTCTACTATTTATTTAAATATATGATATAAATTCATCAATTAACTTTAAATAATGCTTTTTATTTATAAATGTCATGTCTATATTTGTGTCAGTGTTATGTATAAGATAAATAGATTTGAAGCATGATTTCTATAAACTGCTTGGTGTACACATATTTGAGATGTTTAAGTGTTTCCTTATCAACCTATTTAGTCTTCAGGGATAGTAACACAACTGTGGCCGATCTCAGATGGGACACCTATCTGGGGTTGCTTAATGATGTCCGTGGGCGGCAGTGGCCACTTAACCATCCGGTAGACGGCAGACACGTTTGCTTCTCCTATGTAAAAAATGTCTAGTTAAAAATTGTATTTTTTTTTTATAATATAGGAGTAGCAGACTAGCATGCAGTCCACCTGATGGTAAGTGGCTCCTGTCGCCCATGGACATCTAATCAACTCCAGATAGGATTAGATAATTCTACCTGAGGTCGGCCACAGATGCGCCACAACCCCTGAGGACTAAGCTGGAACGCCTCGGCAAAAATTTTCGCAAATCGGAAAAAGTGTAATAACATCTTCATGGCAACAGGTGTTGGTGCCGAAAATAGCGGTGGGCGTGGTGATCGGGCGCGGTGGTGACATGATCAAGAGGATCCAAGCGGAGACAGGGTGCAGAGTGCAGTTCCACCAGGAGAGGGAGGACGGGCCTGGGGATAAGAGGTGAGTGATCTTATGCTCATTTATGACATATGATATATTAAATTACGTGCCTGGGGTTTGAACGTAGGCCTCACTCCATTGAGATGCCGATTGTTAACCACTTAGCTATCACCGCTATAAATAATGATGATTTAATTGCTCTAACAACTATTGATATGAGGTTTCTTTTATTAACGCTCGTTAAGAATTTAACCTTAGTTTTTTTGGATTTTGTATTTAAAATAACAAATCTAAACTACACGTCTTATAGTTTATCTAACATAATCATAGATAGGCTACTCTATTGCTTTAGGTTGAGATAACCTGTAATGATAGATGTAACGATAAATAAACAAATAAAAATATTTACATAGAGTTTATTCACAGATTAAATAAGTTCCTTTTCACATGATTACAATGGACTTAAAAAAAAATCGGTCAAAAGGGATATTCTTTCTCAAAATGTTAACTATGGTAAATATGTTATTTCTCTAGGTGCTACCTCCAAGGCAAGCCGCACCAGGTGGAGCGAGCCCGCCAGATGATCGAGGATCTGATCGCTAGTGTTAATGTAAGTAAGATAAGTGGATCATCATCAACCCATTACTGTCTCACTGCTGGGCATGGGTCTCCTCTCAGAATGAGAAAGATTAGGCATTAGTTCACCGCGCTGGCCAAGTGCGAATTGGTAGACTTCACATACCTTTGAAAACTTTGTTTTTTTTCAAGATTTCTCGGGTATGCTGGTTTCCTCACGGTGTTTTTTACTTCACCGTTTTACCAAGTGATAATTCATTTAGAGTACGCACAGAACTTTGCTCAAACTTTCTATAATTATTGATCGTTGAATTTTCGATCACCAGCCTATGAATGAATGAATGATCGATCCCTAG
Organism: Epargyreus clarus clarus; assembly: GCA_014595695.2. Classification (NCBI taxonomy): domain Eukaryota; kingdom Metazoa; phylum Arthropoda; class Insecta; order Lepidoptera; family Hesperiidae; genus Epargyreus; species Epargyreus clarus. The sequence goes on along the minus strand of JACTTY020000005.1, from coordinate 1,523,155 downwards.
CCTACAGTATGAACTTGTAATGTAAACTTCGTACGTTATATACGTAAATTGTATTGTACGACCAGCAGCGAAGAGACCAAGAGGTACGAACGGGTAGACCGCGCAACGCGTCCGGCCAGAGGAACGGCGACCGCGGCGACTACCAGCAGTGGCAGGACGGCCAGGAGATCCGCGTCACCTTCACCGTGTCCAACGTCAAGTGCGGCCTCATCATCGGCAAGGGTGCGTAGTGGCTACGTCATTACTTAGGTGGAGAACCAGGAGGTACGAACGGGTAGACCGCGCAACGCGTCCGGCCAGAGGAACGGCGACCGCGGCGACTACCAGCAGTGGCAGGACGGCCAGGAGATCCGCGTCACCTTCACCGTGTCCAACGTCAAGTGCGGCCTCATCATCGGCAAGGGTGCGTAGTGGCTACGTCATTACTTAGGTGGAGAACCAGGAGGTACGAACGGGTAGACCGCGCAACGCGTCCGGCCAGAGGAACGGCGACCGCGGCGACTACCAGCAGTGGCAGGACGGCCAGGAGATCCGCGTCACCTTCACCGTGTCCAACGTCAAGTGCGGCCTCATCATCGGCAAGGGTGCGTAGTGGCTACGTCATTACTTAGGTGGAGAACCAGGAGGTACGAACGGGTAGACCGCGCAACGCGTCCGGCCAGAGGAACGGCGACCGCGGCGACTACCAGCAGTGGCAGGACGGCCAGGAGATCCGCGTCACCTTCACCGTGTCCAACGTCAAGTGCGGCCTCATCATCGGCAAGGGTGCGTAGTGGCTACGTCATTACTTAGGTGGAGAACCAGGAGGTACGAACGGGTAGACCGCGCAACGCGTCCGGCCAGAGGAACGGCGACCGCGGCGACTACCAGCAGTGGCAGGACGGCCAGGAGATCCGCGTCACCTTCACCGTGTCCAACGTCAAGTGCGGCCTCATCATCGGCAAGGGTGCGTAGTGGCTACGTCATTACTTAGGTGGAGAACCAGGAGGTACGAACGGGTAGACCGCGCAACGTGTCCGGACAGAGCGACCGAACGGTGATAAGTTTTACTGGACATATGCGTCAATTATGTCGTATATAGCCTCTAAACCCAAGACTACATGAACTTTTTATTTTTTAATTAAATAAGTTTTTGTATACAAAAAATCACATCAATACAGAAGTCATAGCAATAAGGTAGAAAAGGATTGCTTATTCCTCAATGGAATTTCTTCCAGTAACCTTATTTGCTATCTTCGCTTACTTGTTATAAAATGTGACAGAAAGGCAGGTATACAATATATTAAGTTGTTAATTGGATTTATGAAAACATAAATTAAAGGCTAAAATACTTCCTATTAATCGCGAGTTATACAATATTTGAAGGTGGTAGAACCCTTTGTGGTCGTGGTGTGATTCCGGCGGCACCACCGCCACACCTAATTCTACCTAATAACAGCAGTTTTAGGCGCTGCCGTGTTCCGGTTTGAAGGGTGTGGTAAGGGAGACATACTTTTCCGAGGCGTTCCAGCTTAGTCCTCAAGGGTAGTGGCGCATCTGTGGCCAACCTCAGGTAGGAATATCTAATCCTATCTGGGGTTGATTACAGATGTTCACGGGTGGCGGTAGCCGCTTACCATCAGGTGGACTGCATTCTCGTCTGCTACTCCTATATTATATTTAAAGAAATCACGAAACATGCATTCCACAGGTGGTGAAGTAATAAAACAAATAAACGCCCAGTCGGGCGCTCACTGCGAGCTGGACCGCCGCGCACAAGGGGCGGACCGCAACAACCGCACCTTCTACATCCGCGGACACCCCGACGCCGTGGAGCACTGCAAGCGGATCATCATGGAGAAAGTCGGCATGGTGAGTGGAGCGGAGATACGTCATATAGGCGCGCCTAACTTCGACCGAAGTTCAACCCTCGCTGAAAATATGGTTTACAATGTCGCGTGTAACTTCGATTCTCGTCAAAAATATGTGTTACATAGGCGCGTGAAACTTCGTTCCGAGCGGAAAATTTTGTGTTACATCGATAAGGGCTAACGTCATTCCGCGTTATAATCCATGTGTAACACATCGGCGCGCGACAATTTGTTTCACGTAAAAAAATATGTGTTACATCGGCGCACGTAAAACAAACACTGATCTGTTGTAAACGGGCCAATAAATTTATCAAAACAAACAAACGGCCTGTCTTAACTGCAATCGTAAAACTATATTTCTGACGTCATTTTTTTTTTAAATTTATTATACAGTTTTACTGTGTCGAGCACATATTGACTTGCCTTGTGTTGTGTGACAGCCAGTGAACTTCATCCAAGAGGGTGGTGGCGGTGGCGGTGGCAACAATTCCGCGGGCGGCGGTGGCGCGGGCGGCGAGTACTACGGCGGCGGGGGCGGCGGCGGACCCCCCGCCTGGGGGTACAACCCCCACTGGCATCAGAACACGCAGCCGCAGCAACAGGTGAGCACCGACTTAGTGTTTGTTTTTTTTAAGCTATTGCATAGCTTTTATCGCGGGCATTGAGCGCGGCGACCGAATCGAGAAATTCCGTAACGAAAATTCCTAATACCTTAATTCGTCAACTTGAAAACAGATGGCAGTAATACATATTTTTTTTTTATAATCCGTGCGGAAATCTTAAGATTGCGTTTAGTATTTTTTTATATTCCTATTATATTGTATTCAATACAATACCTTCGTAAATCTGTTAAATATATAATTATAATTGCATAAGTTGATAAAAATGCTATGCAAGAGCTTTACCGCGGCAGTTCCCGAGTGCCGCACGTTTTTTTTATAATATAGCAGTAGCAGACGAGCAAGCAGGCCACCTGATGGTAAGTGGCTACTGCCGCCCATGGACATGTGTAATCAACCCCAAATAGGATTAGATATTCCTACCTGAGGTCGGCCACAGGTTCGCTACCCCTGAGGACTAAGCTGGAACTCCTCGGAAAAGTATGTCTCCCTTACCACACCCTTCAAAACGGAACACAGCAGCGCCTAACGCTGCTGTTTTTTGCTCACACATTATAAAGAACATGCAAGAAATGAATAACAATATGATAATTTTTATAGGTATTGTAATATTATACTGTGCGTTACTAATACTCGCTTATTTAAATAACACAAACGAAATGAGAATAAGTGGTCATTTTAAATTACAACGTTTAATAAGACAATTTACAAATATCTCGATCGAATTCAGACTACATATCTGGGATCCGAATCTTGTACTCCTCAGACTGAGAGACTAAGTTTAAATATTTCACATTTTTTCAGTAATACTTTTCAATATATATTACACTAGCTGACCCGGCAAACTTTGCACCGCCTCAAAATCTATTGATCAAATATATTTCAGATAAAATATAGCCTATGTTACTCGTGGATAATGTAGCTTTCAAATGGTGAAAGAATTTTTAAAATCGGTCCAGTAGTTTTTGAGCCTATTCATTACAATCAAACAAAGTTTTCTTTACAATATTAGTATAGATTCATGTATGTACTATAATAAATTTTATTTAAACAGCAACAAGTCCAAATAAACCCGAGCACGGGCCAACCGGACTATTCGCAACAGTGGATAGACTATTACCGCTCGCTGGGGTTGATGCGAGAGGCCGAAGCGGTCGAGCAGCAGGCGAAGCAGTCGCAGCAACAGCAGCACGGCGATAATAACGGTAAATATATACTAACGGTAATTATACTAACGGTAAGTACACTAACGGTAATTACACTAACGGTAAATACACTAACGGTAGATATACACTAACGGTAAATACACACTAACGGTAATTACACTAACCTTAATTACACTATCAGTAGATATACACTTCGGTAAATGGACTAACGGTAGATATACACTAACGGTAAATACACTAAGCGTAAATACACATAACTAATTCGTTTAAGGCTTAATGACTAACGTTTTGAGTCAGTGGGTGTTCGTGTTTTTGTGTTGTTTCAACTTTTTTTTTCTCATTTATATAATATAAGACTAGTGGACGAACATGCAGTCCACCTAATGGTAAGTGGCTATTGTCGCCCATAGACATACATATGTCCTTGGCTGGCAGAATACGGATTCAACTCCAGGTAAGATTAGATTCCTGTAGTAAAAACCTGTAGTCTTCCTTTAGTATAAATGTAAAAATACTTGTTTGTGCTACATATCGTAAAATAGATCATATTTATTTCGGTATACATTTTATAATTCAATTTTATAAATTGAATATTTTTCGTTAATTATTTAAACACTAATCGCTATTTTTATTGTGACTTCAATAGTTGTAACTGTTGGAAGAATGAATTTCTCTACAGTTAACAGTAGACCTGTATTCCCCAGTACCACCCTTCGACGGCGGCAACTCTGGCGGTGTGGGGGGCCCCGCGGGCGGCGGCGGCGGGGGCGGAGCGCCCGGCTCGGGCGGCGACTACAGCGCGCAGTGGGCGGAGTACTACCGCTCCATCGGGAAGGTGAAGGAGGCTGAGGCCATCGAGGCGCAGATTAAGATTAAGGTTAGTGGACAACAGCGCTGTTCACTTTGTAACTCGGGTGGTGTTGAAGGTTGTCTAGTAGAAGGTTTGGGCGCCGACTAAAGGGCACAATAGAACAATGGAGGCTGTCGAGGCCCAGACTAAGCTTAAGGTGAGTGGACAACGGCGTTGTTCACAGTCGAATAGATCGCAAATTCGGTAGTAATAACCAAGTAATATTGTTTTGGTTTTGTTCATGACATGAATTTTAAGAACGCACCCCTGTGTTTTTGAAGTTATTTGTGCGTATTTAAAGTTCATTAACTTACAGACAGAAATATTATAATGATCGTTTTTCGTCGACTTTCTTAATGATTTGTTTTATGGGTGAAAAAAAAAAACATGGTTAAATTTGGATAAAATATCTGAAGTTTTCTATTTACTTATATTAAACCTATTCTTAGATTAGGTTATCTTAGATAGGTTAAGTAGATAATTCAACTCGTACTTATGAATTGAGGATTGACTCAATTCTAGCAATATTTTTATTTATTTTTATATTCTGTGTTATTAGGAAGTAGTGATATTTCTTTTACGTGGTGGTGGATGTTACATATGTGGTATAAATGAGATAATGGAAATTATGCTTGGAAACTCAGTTATAATTTGATCACATGAAATGGTTTGAAATATAAAATGTTTTTCTCAAAATGAACAGAGACAAACATGTTTTATATTTCAAATAATTTAATGTGATACAATTATAACTGACAGTTTCCAGGCAATGTTGTCATTGCCTCATTTATCCAACAGAATATATTTACGACTATTCCTTGTTTCCGCAGTCGCAGCAGCCGCAGCAGCCGTCCTCGGGGAGCGGCGGCGGCATGTCGGGCGGGCCGGCGGGCGGCGGCGGCAACCCCACGCCGCCGGGCGCGGGCGGCGCGGGGGGCGCGGGCTCGCCGATGCTGCAGTACGGCGCGCAGTACGGCGTGTACCCCGGCGGCGGCGTGTACCCCGGCTACCCGTACCCCTACCCCGGCGCGGTGCCGTCGCCCGCGGACCACGGACCGCACTCGCAGCAACATCAGTGAATGTGGTGAGTGGTAGGTGCTTGTGTGTATGTGTGTGTGTGTGTGTGTGTGTGCGTGTGTGTGCATGCGGGTGTAGAGGTGTTGATACTGATAATGGTTTAGGAAGTCATTTTTTTTAGCATAGAGTATACCTGTTGGGAGCATATTAGTCGATGTAATTGTAGTCTTGCTGATTGATCTTAGTTAAGGTTGCTATTTCTGAAAATGATATATAAATTCAATATAAAAAATAATCTACACAAATGATATAGTGTTATAATGTAATAAATAATAATATTACATGTTATTACATGAAGATACACTTTTGTAGCAATGTAGTGTAAATAAAGACATCGTGGATTTCGGCCCAAAAAATCATGAACAACGTAATTTATTATTAGTATATCAGCAATTTATTTATAATTCCATAATTCTACAAATACGCAATAAATTTATAATTCTAATAATTCTATACTTTTATTACATTTTGGGCCATCCAAGATAGATAATATTATTATCGCCAAGTAACTCTTAGTTACAATAATATCGATCATCAACCAACAAAATACTCGTACTTTTACAATTTCTAGTAGAAAATCAAATAATAATGTTAGTCATTACGATTAATAAGTTAAACATAGTTTATATGGAGCAGTAGTTAGTAGTATTGGGGCTTTGTAGTTTATTTACCATACTTATCTTTATTTACTTACGCATATTATATAAAGTAATGCATTACTGCTTGCTTATTTCTATAACTATTCGCAATCATATAACCACCCCTTCATATATTTTGAGGTGTTTGTAAATAATATATTAGATACAAACAAAAATAAGAATTATGGTGTATTTATATCTACGGATACCTTCATACGAATAATATCATTAGATATGAATAAGAGTGTCTATGGACGTAAGGGCGGACCATCCACAAATTACGTCACACGAACTTCTTGATTTTTTTGACCCCTCCCCCGTCTCGTCACATTTGGTCACATTTTGTGAAACTCCCCCCTAGTGTGACGTCATATATTTTGCAATTTTACATCTAAAAATTATTCAATTAGAACAGAAGTTCCTAAATTATTTTTATTTCCTACATACATATAAAAATATCGTAGATGTTAACATATTGAAATGTGATGTAACGAAATTTAGGACTCCTCCCCACCCATTGTCACACAATGTGACACTTTGGCGACCCCCTCCATCCCCCGTAACGTGTGACGTAGTGCATAGATCATCCCGTATTTATATATTCCGTATCGACATTTATTATGCGACCGCGTAGTCACAAGTCGTGCATGTCATAATATTATATAGAAAAATATGTTTTTGGCTGACACGACACGTAAACTGTCTGTAAATATAAATACGTGCTTATTCTTCATTTGTCGCGTATTTCTTGGAGTAGTTTTTTATATGCATCTCTATTTATCGTATTCATATAATATTATAGAATTCCATATATATTATAAGATTTGCCAGAATCACGGCAAATAAGTGTACTAATATTTTCTAAATATGTAATTTTAGGTTTTATCCTTTTATTTTGAAGACTAGATACTTTTTATCTCGTTCTAAATTTGTAGATATTAATTTAATGTCTTACACTTATAGTTCCATTGTATTTTATATTATATTTCAATGTCATGGTTGAGTGCCTCCGGTGTTAAATAATTTGCCATCCATTATTTTGTAGTTATATGACGTTTTGCTAAATTTATTTTTTCATGCTTTCATATTTTTTTGTGTTAATATCTAAGACTAATATTTGATAGTATTTATCCATGATAAAGTATAGAATGATTGTTTACTTAAAATATGATATTTTACTCTAAGGAAGTGATTTTGCTATTTCAATTCGGTTTCCATTATGTTATAAGATCTCGTAGTTTTCAACTATCATTATTATGCTTCCTTTCTACTAAGTTAATCATTAGGTTATATAATAGTTGCATAAATTAAAATAAATATAGTTCAAAAAACTAAAAAACACGCTTTTATGATGAAATCAACTAAAAAGCTTTCGTTATTCATTCATTCTTTCATACATGCAAGATAAGGATGTATGTTGATCTCTTTCTACTGAAATACGGAGTTACTCACTGACAAAACAAGTGAAGATAATATAAAGCGTATAAAAATAGTAAAAAAGTGCATCGAAATTGCAAAAAATGAATATGCATAACAGCATTTATTAGGATTGATGTTAGCCATTTCTGTTACTTAATTATCGCAGTACAGGACTTCTAGCATTTTTCATAATTCCCCATACTTTCGGATTTGACAATCCACCCTCAGTTAAATTAAATTGCTCTGCATATTATGCATAGACTGATTTCCTTTCATCTGTTTTTATAAAAAATGAAAGAGATAGAAATGTTACGATTTAAGTAGGAGTAAAAGAGAAGAACGGATTATTTTATTTTCTTCAATCAATTTTCTGGCCTGCAAACTGTCGCCCGGTGCGACATGTTTTAAAAGGGAGGCATATATCTTTTAGTTTATTACGTCGACCTATTTTCAAAGGGCAGCTCGAACCCATGGCCCGCAACTTAAAAGGTTGCCGATACCTGTTTTATATATTAACTTGTGTGTAATTTTATAGTATTCTAACACTCTTATGTTTTGTGTTATACTGTACTTATAACATGTCTTATATTTGTCTCCATGTACGGTTTATATTTACATAGAAACTAGTAAATATGTACAATGTATATTACCACGATATCAGCTTAATCATTCCTTTTCAGGGATCAATGGTTATTATTCAAAATATCGATATAAACGCATGTCGTAATTGTAATATTTTCTTTCAGTTTCTTGCATGTACTGTATTTTATTGGATTACTATATCATATGACGATTGAAATATTATTTATATTATATTATTTATATGCAAATAATCAGTGTCACATGTAGCTTTAGCCCACATTTGGTATGTGTTTTGGTTCGATTATGTAGTGTGTGTAGTGTTGCAGAGAGTGCAGGGGTTGCCGATCTCGAGGCCGCTAAATAACCCGAGAGAGAGTGTTTGAAAATATCAATTTTGCCATGTTCCTCTGTTTGTCTGCTTGCAGAGCGCTGGTGAAGCGGCCCTATCGCCCACGGGAAGACACCTCTCCATTGTAGATTATAAAATTTAATATAAGCTGAATCGTTTCGATATAACAAACAACCTCAATTATTCGCCGTGACGTCAACACGCCACCCACAATAAATAAAACAAATCGTTCGATTTAACAACCGTTTCTATCTATAATAAGTATTGTACGGACATATCACTTTATTTCTTGTGGGTCCGCCGGATACTGTCAAACTGTCCTGTATATGAGATTATAGTTTTCATTGACCGCTTTTTTTTTAATATGCAACGTAATTTTTGGGCCGTGTGGTATATTTTATGATCTGTGTACTATTGATTTATGTGTCTGAAACTATTGGTCATATTTTTTGCTAATCACATTGACGATTATTATGTTACGATATTTATTGACATGCCAGTTTGTCCAGGTGTAAACTATAGAATGCCACACTGCCTTTAAAGATGTAACAAAGAGATCCGACGGGGCTATAGAGAGAGAGAGAGAGAGACAGAAAATGAAAGCATAGTGCGAGACAGAGATACTTCGCCGCTGCGAGGAATAGAGGTAAATGCACTGTACTGTACTGAGTGACTAGTATACACCTTGAAAATGTGATTTCATTTATTCCTGTGTAATCTCAACTCGAAACTGAATCAATGGCTTTGGGGAGTTCGTTGAAACTGGCGCGTTTGCATGCAGCGGACAACCGCCGCGTTTAACAGGCGATGTGTGGTGGCGTTCAACTTATTGTTGTGGAGCGTTCGCCCGCCGCGTTCGAACGCTCTACCGTCCGCCGCGCGTTTAAAAACCGATCGATTATTAAATACAGAAATGCCAGCGTACACTCGCGTCAGTCAGCGGACGCCCCTAGACTTAACTGATATTTCACATTAAAACGTAGAGCGGACTATAATTATTATAATTGGTTCACGTTCGAATAAATATTATGAACTATGTCTTAGTTTTAAGATAGGGACACTCAATTATACACGTCGCGAACTCTCTCGCCAGCTCAATATACTAACAAGCGCCGTACAGAATCGCAGTTACATAAATTAGAATATGTATTTTTTAATATTAAATGTTAGGATTTGGTAATTACGAAATTAGGTGTGTATCGAGTATATATATATGAAAAAAAAAAAGAAAGAGTAACAAAACACGAAGGTAATGTAAAACGATCTACATTCCTCGAAAATTGTTCAATTCTATTATATTAACATATGCGTTACGGTTGCAGCACACGCGCTACTTTTAAAATCGGTGATTCGAGATTTGCGATTGCTTCGCCGCGTCACGTTTTGACGCTTGGCAGCGTACGATCGCGGTATATAAACCGCGCGATTATGCGACTCCATTAAGGCATTTTTAAGTAGTGTGTAAAAGTAGCGACTGGCGTTCATAACGTGTAGCGTTTGATCGTTGCGTCCGAAATGCGACTAAATCGTCGATCCTAAAAGTAGCACGTGTGCTGTGTGCCCTTAACGATTACGTCACGGTAACCGTGCGTCGCTTCGCGGGTGATCCCCGAGTCATTGTATTAATGTTAAGGATATAAAGTGTATGTTAATTGACTTGTGTCCATTTTATTTATAATCATTGAATTCTATCCACAGACATGGAGGTAAGTTACCCTATACACTAAATACTTGATATAATACTGAATATTGATCACGAATTATTATTTTATCTGTTGAATGCATCGTTTGCAATTTTTTAGTCTGTGCTCCTATCCTATTGGTTGATTTTCCCACCTGTATCATGGGCCATCTTCATTATTTCGTTTATTATCATGTCCAAACGTATTTCTTGTTTTTTGTGATTTATTATCAATTTTGTATCATCCTTGGTACTCTGTGCTGCCTTTTGTTTCATCTGAAGGTGTATTTTTATCATTTTATATGCTAAAATAGGTATTTATTTTAGGGTTATGTACCGTTAGTTTTGATACTACAAACTGCTTCGTATGAAAGGTGTAAGTTAAATAATTCCTAAGTCATAATCCCGAAAAATTTTGGTCTAAATTAACAAGATCTTAGGATTAAGATTCGCTTTAAAATTACAAGTTATGCCGACAAAAGAAAAACGTAGATACGCCAAAAGATAAGAATATTTACTATTCCGTTACCTTAGTCATCTAATTATTTTTGTTGCATTATCTATACATATATAGAAACGCATGCTTTTAATTTAATTAGTGAGCTGAATATTTTCGATAAAATAAATAAATGATGATTTTTAATTATCCTTACCACGTCATTCTTTTAATCCCAAATAGTCGTTTATTCGTACATTAATGTCAATTGAAACGTGTAGATTTTCAAGGCGTATGTACTGTTAAAATCTAATCGTAAATAATATTTCGGTAAACATTAAGTTACTTATATACATATAACGGTTTTCATATCGTAATTTTATTCTTTTTTATCCTTTCTACTGTAGTAAATGGCATATATTTTCAAACATGACTCTGATTTTATGATATAACACATTAAGTGGTTTATGACGTGTAAAATATTATATTATAGAAAATTATGAACAGGTCGAATTGAATGCATGGTATGGTCATGGTAATGTTATATCCAACAGCAAAGGACTTCATTACACCATTTGAGATATTATTCATATTACCATTTAGCTTAGACTTTATATGTTTTATAGTTTTTATGAGGTTTGCGTTTTGACCATGTGCTTTCACAGCAAAAACACATTTTTGGCAAAGTGAAGAAACTATCACCGCATGAGATATGCACACAGGATACTCTTAATATATTACTGGTAATCTAATTGTATAACATTTAAATGTACTATCGATATATTGTTTATGTCCTGCTTCCTCTATATAATATGACGTGATTGTGTTTATCTTGTATATTTGAACTGTATTGCAAATATTTCGCGTTTCATGCTGTGATTTTTCACTGTCTTCATTATTGTCGATCTGTTAAAGGTGGACCGTCACTTCACCATTTCTATATACCGTTACGAAAGTATAAAAAAGTCCTAATTGGTTCCAATGGAACGACACGAGAGCCACAATGGCGGACGGCGATGCGGACCAGACGGTAAGTAGTGCTGAATGAAAATAGAATTGGTATTTAACCAACATATAAAGGCAAACTGACTTAACCTATGACTATGGTGTGCAACTGGGGGAAATTTTATATTGTTTGAATTTTGGCTGTAAAATTACAATTTTGGTCGTAATATTTTGTACTGATCATTACAACGACATATTAGTACCTTTGTACTTTGTCAATATGTAAAATAATTGTTCCAAAACTATTATATTTTCGGAAAAGTTCAATTAAATTTGTCACAGTTGCAACTAACAACTTCTAAGTGCATTTAAATTGGTATCCTATGCTTATGTCAAACAGTTTTGTGAATTCAAAGCAATCAATCATTCAAATGGAAGATCCATTAGAATTTCCCCTCTTAAATATTTTATTATGTGTAGTTCATGCACTAATAATAATTCTGGCTAAATTGACTAATATTTTTTTGTATTTGCCATTTAAATGCACTTGTAACATGATGCGTAGACAAACTGATTTAATCGAAAGAGTTAGAATATTATTTTACTCGAAAACCTTGATGATAATTTGAGCATTGCCTAATCATCCGACTGGGGTACATGAAGGGATTGTCCAAAAAATGAAACATTCGAATTATTAGCTTTGACATCTCGGCAATTAAGCATTAGGTACAATAATATTTTTATTAATAAAGGAATGTCTTAATATAGTCTAGTCAACATTTTTTAATGGTGAAATATAGAGATAAAGCTCCTAAAATATCAGAGGTAGATCATTCGATTCAGAATGGCGTAGGTATAAAAAAATAGAAGAATTTTAGAGAACATAAATAAGAATATATTTTTTAAACAAAATAAGATTAAATGAATTTTACTTAAATTTTTCGGGAATAACTCGATTTGATATTTCTTAAATCCTAATAATTGCGTTGCTAATATAAACTTAGTCAATTTGGTTATCAAATTGAACCTAAATTATATAATTTCAGACAATAGAATGTTCCATTTTTAAGCCGGGGGTCAAAAATCACAGAGGCTATGAAATAGTGTTTCTTTTAAATGATGCTAGACATTTTACTAAGAAATCTATACAAACATACACATTATACAGGGTGAATTTTTAAAACGGGCCTTCAGGGCCAAATCCGTAACTATAAGGATAAGCGAAAAATGCTGAAAGGAGTTACGAGGCCGATTTTGATAAAAACTAAAACTGCATCATTACTTTTTTAAAATGACTTTTTCTCTAGCCGGGAATCGAACGAGTTCATTTTGAAAAAAAATACACCCTCTATATTATTCCACTATCTGATAGTGTTGCTTATAAGGATCAAAATCTGGGAAGTAATGATAAATGACAAACTAAAGGAAAAGCCTCAATTTTAAGAAAATACATATTTTTTTATATTAATTTGGCAGTTAAGTTCCCGCCATTCAACAATTTAAACATTTCGCGTATTAACAATTTTTTGGCTCAATGTTTCAAATCGTTCGAAATGGACGTTTTGTTCTTCAAGAATTTATATTTTTATGTCCGACTTAGTTAAGGTTACTTTTAGGACCATTATAATAAATGTAACTTGCTATGGGCGGAGTTTCGTTTGCGAGAATGTCTTTTTTGAGTCAAATCCGAGTGATAACTAAACAAAGAGATATAGAAAATTATATTGACTGTTGAAACGTAGTTATAAACAACAAACAATAACAATTTACTATTTAATCACTTATCTATTTTTATTAAAAAATAAATCCTAAAAACGGCGGTAATTTACTTGCCAAACTATTACTTTCTCATACTAAGCCGTATGCCACGGTTATAACATCGAATAATTAGTTGATTAACCAACAAATTCTTCAATGGTATGACTTACGTATGTTTCTAAAGAATTACACATAAATCATTTGTTATGTATAATCCTCAAGGATTAGTATGGCAATGTATGGAAAAATATGTATTTTCTTCAAAATTTTCCTTTTCCTTTAATTTGTCACATAACATTACTTCCCAGAACTTGATCCTTATAAGCGACACTATCAGATGGTGGAATAATATAGAGGGTGTAATTTTTTTAAAAATGAACTCGTTCGATTCCCGGCTAGGGAAAAAGATATTTTAAAAAACTAATGATGCAGTTTTAGTTTTTATCAAAATCGGCCTCGTAACTCCTTTCAGCATTTTTCGCTAATCCTTATAGTTTCGGATTTGGCCCTGAAGGCCCGTTTTAAAAATTCACCCTGTATACATTTAACTGATCAATATTATTTTATAATTTGTTTTTATAATATGCGGCCAATAGCTAATGAACGGCATGAATTATCTTTTTATTTTTTTGTTAATTTCTGTTATACTTATAGTATTTCTTGATAGATCCCCAATTTAATGCCTTTCTTTATGAATATCCTAATGTAGTGGAAATCTTTCTTTATTTTTGTTACTTCACGCTTCGAGGCCCCTGTGTAGTCTGTTATTTTTATTTTGAACAAATACAAGTCAATATTTATATTGGGACTTGTATTGTTATATATTCTCGTATGTTTTCAGTTATTGAGATTATTTTCGCTATGTCCAAAGCCGTACAATTTTTATTTCTCTTCAATAAAACTATTTGTAGAAAATGATACATATCAATTGCTGATACATATCAATGCTGTTGGTTCTGAAATAATTCGTGCTTATTTTTATTTTCATATTGAATCACATGAATACTTTGAAACATTTTATTTATTTGGAAAGGTACTTCTGATGCCAAATACTACTTTTTATGCATTTATGTTCGACAATGGGGTTAACGGGGTGTTAAACAATAAAACATTAAAATAAGTTTGTTGTTTTATTTGTATATAATTGTTTTTAACACTTCCAATATAATCTCCATTACGTTGACAACATTAGGTACTTAACCTATAATAAATATTTTTATTAGCTACTAATACATACTAATACTCTTACTTGATTTTCTTACGGGAAAATTAAAGCTATACACATTATACTTGAACATTGTCGGTTGAAATTATTATGCCGAGTGGCATGACTAATATCTTGGAGGTGGGTCTTCGCGCGAGGTGGCGGAGGCCAGCGAACTGGAGGAGCCGCTCGTGGATCGTATGAGTCGTGACAGTCGAGACAGGGGCGCTGTGGCCCAAGGTTCTAGTGGACTCCCAGTATCTGGGATTGGTGATATTCTGCAAGAGGGAAATATTGTGTTGCTGAGCATAGCTCGAGATTTACTTAATTTTTTTGTCATCATCATAGTCATCAACAACTCATTATTGTCCCACTGCTGGGCATGGGTCTCCTATTTCTAAGTTATTTTTTGTCACGTTCACAAAATTTGGCAAATGTTGCGGTAGCAGTAGCCGCTGCTGTTATAGATTGAAAGGTTTAAATTAATTGGTAAAACATTAGTTTTTAGCAGGACATCTATTTTGCGGTTGCTTACAGATGCCGATGATTAACAATCCACTTGACATCAGCTTTATCACGCTTGCAAAAGTGACACATTATTTTCGAAACACCAAAGATGTAGGAGAAAATTTTACCTATAATAAAGATTTCTACCTGTTTCTTCTTGGACGTGCAGTTTTTGGTCTAACTTTTCTGGTCTCCGGTTTAGTTCTGGGTGGCGCTGCACTTTCTACATCGACACCACTTCCAGGACCTAAATAACAATAAATTAGATAGTAGATTCCCTATATATTAAATAGGAATATGCGAGTATCAGCGAAACCGGGAAAATACTCTACTGATTAATTTTTTTATACAATGTGACCCTGAAAATACTCTACTGATTATTTTTTTTATACAATGTTACCTATAGGTACTTTTTGTCGAAGTTTCCCATAGATTTGTACTTATCTATGAAGTTTCCACGGAATAAATAAGGAACATTCGATTTAACCACAGCGAGGCGTGGCTGAAATTGCTGTTATTAATGAAAACTGACCAGAGATTATGTACGAGTAGGTACATAAAACTATCGAACTGCACATTACAAAACCGCCGTTATTATTTTTAAAAATTTAAAAGACCAAAGTGGACGACAAATACAAACTTTTCTTGTCCTGCGGTAGACAGAGTCCAAATATAATAAAATTATTACCTGCTACGAATAATGAATGTTCTACTTGAGCTTGTCCAGTGGCGTATTGAATACAGAGGGGGCGTACGGCCTTTTTTCTGTCTTCTCTACCAGCACTTATCGCCCTGAAAATAGAAAATTCAATATCGATGTCCGTGTCACCTATCTCCTTTATCGCCTTTACATGAAACGATGTTATAGTTTGTGATTGACCTACTGTGTAGTCACTGCCGCTCATGGATCTATAATCAGTCCTAAATAGAACTACTTTATGCAACATTGGATATAGCTATAAATATTGCTTTACTACTCCTGAGGCTTTGTTTAAAAAACTTTGTGCTTATGGCTACCGTAACATCATTCAATTAAAATAGGGTAGTGTTCACTGCTGTAACAACGTAGATCTGGATAGGTTTCTACCATAATATAACTCTTAGCTGGATAACTTACGAACTGTGTCCTGAACTAGGCTGATCTTCCCAAGGTGCATCACTTTCCACCGCGCTGCTTTCAGACGCCACTAGATACATGGATCTGAAAGAATTGACTTTAAATAGTTTCATACGAATTACCGAGTCGGTTACATGCTATATAGATTTGCGCTAATAATAAAACTGATATTGTAGGTGAGCGTATAACGATTACCATAAAATCCTTACTCTTACAGAATATCGATTTTGGCATTTGGCGGGTAAGTAATGTCGCGCCTACAGTTTTAAAATTAGCCCTAAGTAGCCCAGGAACTAGTAAGTAGATAAATAAATGCCAGTATTACAATCAAACACTGCCCATCTTATTACGCTGCATTTTTTGAGTGTATCACAATAAATAAATATTTATAGGAAGATAATATATTATATAAATGTAACTGTATATTTTCATAACAATACTTTTTAGTTATTTATGTTAATAAGAGTCTATTTAATTGCTGGTGAGCAGCAATGTAGCGGGAAACTATATAAAAACAAAGAAGGAAATTATGTGTTTTGGAGAATAAGATGTCATGGAATGAATTGTCAGAGAAAATAAATAATGGAGTTGTAATTGAATCTTTTATTATATAAAATAGTATTTCAGGAATAATGAGCTTACATAAATACCTAATAAATATTTTCTTCCCGCCAAAAGTCTCTCCACGCCAATCTGTCACTGCACCTCGCCACAGATTAATAATACTCCGTTATTACAATCTATTTGAAATCGATTGTTAGAGAGCCCTTTTTGAAGGTGTCCATCGACATCTCAATAGTTGTAGACTGTATTGTTATTTAGCGAGCTTAACATTTTTTATTTGCGACTGGAGCAAATTCATTTAAATTATAATAAAAAAAAATCAACTAAAAATACGGGGTAAAATACCGTGAGAAGTGACCTCAATGATTAATGAATTCCATATTTGAAAATTTAACAAGTTATGAACGACGAATATAATAGACTCACCGGGCGGGAACATAGAGATGTGGCGGCGGCGGCGGCGGCGCGCGGCGCGAGGCTGAGCGCGCGCGGCGAGCGCGGGCAGCACGCCCCAGCAACACTGACTCTGTCGATTGGCATAAAACATATTTCCGTTACATTTCAAATATTATTGTAATTTGTAGTGCTGACTTATCTTTAAATTTTAATTTTTATAGCAAAGTTCATGGGACTTTACTCTGAAACATAATCAGATAAATAAATCAGAGGAAACATCACTAAACTTAAATAATTTTGAGTTTCAGGTTATAATAATATTATAAGACGTCGTATTTTGTGGTAAATTTGTAAAAGATCGCTAATTTCAAGTACTTTTAAACGGCATTGCCGAATATTTACGTAATATTTTTGTGAATGTTAGTATAATATTTAACAACCTAGCCACATTATGATCACCAGTAGCTCCCTTCAGTAGGAACAGAAATTTTTGGCGACTAAAAAAAATTCAAGACTGTATTGTTACTGCTTTTCAAAGTTTGAACTATTGAGCTATTGAACGTTTGGTGTTACCGGAGATGGGATCGCTGTCGCTGTGGTCGTGTCGCTCGCGGCGCCACGTGGCGTCGGGCGGCGGCGCGTCGGCCGCGACGCCGAACAGCCCCGACACCGCGCCCGCCACCATCTTGCGCGCGGACTTCGCGGCCGTCTGCACACATTCAACATTCACCTTATCATCACACTTACTGATATATAACATTGATAGATTTTTCTCGGGGACACGTTTGGTCCCGTGCAGGAATCGAAATAAATGATTAGAGATTTCGATAAAAATATAACGTATGATGACGTAGGTCCGCGACAAACTGCTAGTCCGCTCCGAATATAGAAACGAGCCGCGTCGCAATAGCAAATTGTAGATATTAGCGGGACGAAGACAGCACGGGATACCTCCCCCCGGTAGCTTCAGGTAGGTTCAGAGCGGACTAGAACTTTGGCGCGGACTATAACACTTCAAAACCTTACCTATTCGAACTCGTTACGTTTCGTTTCCGTTACGTCACATTACGTTTACGTCATGTTACGTTTAATTTTTTTTAAATAAATTAGGTAAGACACAGCTTACTTCTACATAACTTACTTCTTAGTCTAGTAAAGTACCATTATTATAATTATAATTAATTGATCGCCACTATGCAAGGAAAACAATTTAAGTATTCTTTATATCTTATGTACCTATATGAAATCCATAATTATTTTAGATCAGAAATAAACCATTAAATACATACAGAAACATTAATATCGATCTCGGGAACTCCACTAAGATCGGAGGCTTTATCAGCTAGCTCCTTCAGCTTGGCATGGTTTGGAGCAGCCGTCTCCGATAGAGTTATCAGCTCCAACAGGTAGTCAGGGTATACCTCCTCTTTGACGACGGCTAAATGGCAAAAAAATAAGAACGATCGATCAAGGTGGTAGAACCCTCCATTGTTCAACTCCGGTGACACATCTATATATTTCTGCCTAATAATTGCATTGTTAAGCGCTGTTGTGTTCTGGTTTGAAGGGTGTGGTAACGGAAGCATACTTTTCCGAGACGTGCCAGATTAGTCCTCAGGGGCAGCTGAGCAAGTATGGCCGACCTTAGGAATCTGAGTTTGTTTACAGGTGTCCATGGGCGGCAGTAGCCCCTTACCATCAGGAGGGCTGCTTGCTCATCTGCTATTCTTATATAAGTAAAAAGAATTAATTACAACATTAATAACATTTTTTTTAAGTAAACATTCTGTTTAGTGTACTTACGAGCGGGCTTCACAAGCGATTCCGCCTGTAATTTCAATATATCCATCGGCATCGGTGGGGGCATTAGCAACTTCTGCTCCCCTGGTAGCTGTGGCACACTTGGTACTGTCCCAGTGACCAGAGGTCTGGGTTCCACAGGCTTAGTGGTGGTGAACATTTGTGTGGAGGTTGGGACTGGTGTCATCTGGGTGGTGGTTGGAAGACCAGCTCGCAGGGTCTTGTCGTTTACTAGTAGATCTGGGGTTGGCTGTTTCTGTGCTTCGGTAGCTTAAGATAAACATATTTGTAGGGTTAAGCCAGTCACGATTAACATTTTCAATCTATTGTTTGTTGCTGATTTGGATATTTGGGGATATTTTGTTAATTAGTATCTTGCATAAAGATTCTTATATAGCATTTTGGGTTGAACACTTAATTACTTTCCTATATCTAAATAATTTAAATATTGCGTTACTTTAACCGTTGTTTTAATAATAAAAAAAGGTTTTATTATTTCTTGATTAAAGTTCTTATAACACGTTTTATGTACGTTCAAAGAATTAGGCACTGGTATAAAAATAAAAAAATAAAATAATTTTGTTGAGAAGAAAAACATTGTTAGACCCAAAATATCACAAAGGTGGCTGGTCCAATATGCTACTTAGTATTTAGCATTAACTAAGTCCGCAGTTTGTGTCCCTTTTTTGACTAATACAAAATAAATTAACAAATCTCACCAGTGGTGCCAAGATCGAGTTCATGTGTGAACGCCATGACATTGAGAGCGCTGGAGAGTGCAGTGCCCACTCCGCCTCCAGCCTCACTTGCGAGTGTTCCCTCAGTGGCCAACACACAGTCTGGCGGTGGTACTCTGTTTAAAAAAATATATAAATTGTACATATTGAAGTAGATGCACAATTTTTTTTATAACATAGGAGTAGCAGACGAGCATGCAGTCCATCTGATAGTAAGTGGCTATTGACACTTATGGACATCTGTAATCAACCCCAGATAGGATTAGATTCCTAGCTAAGGTCGGCCACAGATGCGCCGATGCCCCTGAGGAGTAAGCTGGAATGCAATAAATAAATAATATTTCTCATGATACCAAAAAAATCTTGTGATATGATGTTGCATGATATAAAAAGTCCCACAGGCATGTGTCTCCTTATCAGGCTTATCAGAGAGAGGTGTTTACGCCGGCCCAGTTTGGATTGGTAAATTGCAATGACTTTGAGAATTTTATTTAAAAATCTTTGGCGTAGGTACTTTAGGTTCTCTCGCGATGTTTTAAATTAACGTAAGCAAATGATGCTTAAACTGAAAAAGATTTATTTGTAAGTATAGAGGCACAGTTCACTCACTTCTTAGGAGCTTTAGTGGGAGTAGATATGGACACTCGGCCCCACATCAGCCGCCTTAACTCTTCCCCGCTGATGCCCCTTCTCCTCAATTCTGCGATGGTCACTTTCCCGACGCGCTAAAATATTAACACTTTTGATAATAAAATAACTTATTGCCTTTATTTGGTTATAGACATTGTAGATACAAGAAGATCTGGTAAATACTATTTTTGTGTTTCTATACCTTATGAAAAGTAGATAAGAATCTTTATAAGTCCAATTATGGTTAAAAGAGTTTGTAACTGGCATTTTAGCTACTGCGATATTTCGGATTGGAACCCTTATTAATTAACTTCATTAAATTATTATTATTAAAACGCTCCCACGTCTATCCGTAAAATCCAAAACACATTGAAGTTTACATTATAAATGGAATCATATTTTGCAGTAAACCAAATTCTTTTCGTTTGAACTTAAGTAGTTACAGCATTAAATTACCTATATTACAGTCATCATCATTCATCTTCATCATCAACCCATTACTGTCCCTCTGCTGGGCTCGGGCTCCTCTCAGAATGAGAAGGATTAGGCCATAGTCCACCGCGCTGGCCAAGTGCGTATTGGTAGACTTCACATACCTTTGCGATTTTTTTTATAAATCTCTCAGGTATGCAGGTTTCCTCACGATGTTTTCCTTCACCGATAAGCAAGTGATAATTAATTTCTAATACGCACATAACTTTGAAAAATCAGAGGTGCCTGGGATTTGAACCTCGGACCCCTCGATCGAGAGGCCGGGTTTCCTAGAGAGCCGGAGAGCCTAGTGGTTAAACTAGGCTATCACTGCCTGATAATATATATTTATATTACAGTAGTCTTAATTACTGTAATATGTATATTACAGTAATTAAGAATAATTAAACTCACCTTCCAATTAGTCAAAGCGCCTTTCCTCTGCTTAGCTCTAGTCTTGGCCTTGCTCTTGATGACCATGACGGCGCGCTGCTCGTATCTCGGATCGTCGGAGGGTCCCAGCCCTATGGAGTACTCTTGCAAGTATCTGTGGGCATCCTCTTGGGCCACTGATCTCTCTAGTGATACTACGATTTTTGCCCACTAAAAATAGTTTCTTAGGTTTCATTTCTATAAACTAGTTCTATAAACCAGTCCTATATATATTTTATATATATATAATCCTGTAAGGAATGACGTGCGTTCTCCATGTTGCCGTCTAGGAGCGACTTTGTTGTCTATGGCGGGTTTTCTCCTCTCCCCCCCGAGGCAAAGGGAAAAATATGAGATGCCATAGATTCAAGATGGCGGCCGATTTAAAATTTTTAACTTTTTCATTTATTGACTTTATGCTGATGTTTGTTTCTTTTTCGAATAATATTTAGTTGGGCGTTACGTTGAAATTGGAAAAAAATGAAAAACCAAGATGGCCGCCGAGATATTTGAGTTTGAAATTTTTCAATTTTCGAGGTGTTTTTGGGAGGTCGTATCTCTTGGGATTTTTAATATTTTGTTGCCATTTTTTAAAATTTTCTCGGATATATCCTCAATTTTGCCAAATCGGATTTTTTTTTTTTTTCAACAAGATGGCGGGTCGTCTGTTAGGCGATTTGTAAAATGTATGAAAAAAACAGATTTTTTGAAGTGAAATATTCGGAGGTTAGCAACGTTTGAGCGATTTGCTTTGTTCGGGGCGGTCGTGGGGCTCGGTCCGAGGTGTTGCCAGGTTTGAGTTTTTTTCTCCCCACTCTTACAATTTTTCAAACTTTTCATTCAAAAATATGAAAAGTAGAAGGAGAAATATTTTTGATGAAAATTTTTCACTGGAATATTTTTTTTGGCTGTCGTAATGACATTTGACCATTTTCGTCGATGTCGACTGGCAACACTGGCCGCAGGATTTTTTTTTCAGTTTTACGAAAAATCGACTTCCTCGACCTGAAGGAGTGGTGGGGGGTGGGTTTGATGTATGAGTGGAATTTTTTGTTTGCCTCGGTGTCTATGGGAAAAATCTGAAACTTTCAAAATTCAAGATGGCGGCCGAACTGGATTGGGCAACTTTTTTTTTTATTTTGCACCTATCCAAGATCGGTATCGTTTCCGGCTAATTTAAGGGCGACTGATACGATGAAATTAGAAAAAGTTGAAAAAACAAGATGGCCGCCGAGATACTTGAGTTTGAAATTTTTCAATTTTCGAGGTGTGTTCGCGGGGTGGCACTGATGTGTTTTTTTAAATATTTTTTTTATTTTTTTAGTTTTTTTTCTCGGATATATGCTCAATTTTACCAAATCGGATTTATTTATTTTTTTAACCAGATGGCGGATCGTTGGTCAGGCAATTTGTAAAATGTATGAAAAAACGCATTTTTTGAATTGAAATATTTTGAGTTTGGCAACATTTTAGCGAATCGCCTTGTATGGGGCGGTTGTGGAGCTTGACTTGAAGTGTTGCCAGGGTTAGGATTTTTTTCTTCGTTCATGCATTTTTTGGAACTTTCCATTCAAAAATGTAAAAAGTAGAAGGAGAAACATTTTTAATGAAAATATTTTACATGGGTATTTGTCAGGGGGGTCGTAATGACATTTGACCATTTTCATCCAAATTAACTGGCAACACTGGGAGCTAGATTTTTTTTTCACTTTTTTGACATTTCGAGTAGCCCAGCCTAAACTATTGGTGGGGGGTAGTAATAATGTATGAGATATTTTTTCGGTGTATTATGGTGGTTATAGGAAAAATGGAAAACATACAAAATTCAAGATGGCGGCCCTCCTGCGATTTTCAACTTTTTTTTAATTCTGCGCGCCTACCTGAGATTGGTGTCATTTTCGGCTAATTGTGGGACGAATGTTACGATAAAATTAGAAAAAAATGGAAAAACAAGATGGCCGCCGAGATATTTGAGTTTGAAATCTTTCATTTTTCGAGTTGTGTTTGCGGGGTCGTAGCGCGGTGGTTTTGTTGATATTTTTTCGATAATTTTATTTTATTCGCCGGTGTGTATCCTCAATTTTATCATATGGCAACATTATTTTTTTTAAACCAGATGGCGCACCTTGTATCAGCCATTTTGTAAAATGTACGAAAAAATGCATTTTTCGAAGTGAAATATTTTGAGGTTGGCAACATTTGAGCGAGTCGCTTTGTATCGGGCGGTCATGGAGCTCGACTCGAAGTGTTGCCAGGTAAAGTTTTTTTTTTCATCGTTCATACATTTTTTGGAACTTTTCATTCAAAAATGTAAAAAGTAGAAGGAGAAATATTTTTAATGATTTTTTTTCACAGGACTATTTTTTTTGGGTGCCGTAATGACATTTGACCATTTTCATCTTAATCGACTGGCAACACTGGGATACAGAATTTTTTTTCACGATTTTCACTTTTTGAGTACTTGGGCGGAAACCGTAGACAGAGCATATAAGTTATGTATGGGAGATATTTTTTATTTCAAATGGACCCTATGTAAAAAATCACACATCCAATGTTGCCATATACAAAAAAAATGTTTTCATACAAATGCATTTTCTACAGGATTATCGAAGATTTCAAGCTGTTGCCACCATTTGACGTCATTTTTTTGTATGAGGCGCTTAATAGCACTTATAGACTGTACCAATGTGTAACAAAATATTTCAGTGTTGCCATACAAAAAATAATAATTTTCATACATGTGCATTTTTGTATGTCACATTTCAAGCTGTTGCAAATTTTTAACAACGTTATAATGTATGACGTGTTTGTATGTACTAATAGACTGCACATTTTGGTAAAAAAATATGTTAGTGTTGCCATACAAAAAATATTAATTTTCATACATATGTATTTTTGTATGTAATATTTCAAGCTGTTGTCTTGTATTGGTAACATTAGAATGTATGAGGCGTTTGTACGTACTAATATTGTGCACATTTTGATTAAAAAATATTTTAGTGTTGCCATACAAAAAATAATAATTTTCATACATTTGTATTTTTGTACGTGGTGTTTCGGGCTGTTGTCTCCCTTTAAAGACCCCCACCACCATGCCCAGCATCACTTTACGTCAGTTTTCTGTATGAGGCGTTTACCTGTACTTATAGACTGTATAAATTGGTGGAAAAATATTTCAGTGTTGCCATATAAAAAATAATAATTTTCATACAAGTGCATTTTTGTGTGTCATATTTCAAGCTGTTGTTTCCTTTTGATGTCATTTCAATGTATGAGGCGTTTGTAGATACTAACAGTTTTAACATTTGGTTAAAAGAACATTTCAGTGTTCCCATACAAAAAATAATAATTCTCATACATATGCATTTTGGTATGTAATATTTCAAGCTGTTGTATATTTTTGACTGCCTTATAATGTATGACGCGATTGTAGGTACTAATAGACTTCACATTTTCTTGAAAAAATATTTTAGTGTTGCCATACAAAAAAAAATCATACATTTGTATTTTTGGATGTAAACTTTGAGGCTGTTGTTTCCCTTTAATGACCGGCACCATTTAACGTATTTTTTCTGTATGAGGCGTTTAATGGTACATATATACTGTACAAATTTGTGGAAAAATATTTCAGTGTTGCCATACAAAAAATAAATACATATGCATTTTTGTATGTAATATTTCAAGCTGCTGTCTCCTTCTGACGTCATTCCAATTAATGAGGTGTTTGTCGATTTTAACAGTTTGAATAATATTATGGTGAAAAATTATATCAGTGTTGTCATACAAAAGTTCATATGCATGTATTTTTGTATGTAATATTTCAAACTTGTATTCTTTTGATATCATTACAAAGTATGAGGTGTTTGTAGGTATTTATAGTCTGAAAAAAAAACATTTTGTTAAAAAAATATATCAAAATTGTCAAACAAAAACGTATTTTTTCATACATATGCATTTTTTATGCAATGTTTCAGGCTCTTCTCTCACTTTAATGACCACCACCACGATGACCGGCACCATTTTACATTTTTTCTTAGTATTTATTGTAAGGTCACATTACCTTACTGCGTTAGTTCAACATTATAAAAATAAATTAAATTAAAATTAGTTTAAAACCTTTCACTCGAAAAATAATGCTGACCACATATTTAATTGGCTGTAACGCTGTACTCGTGATTTAAAAAAAAAAACAAAAGGGTATTATGGCGGGAAACGGCAGATGTCAAGGACGATGTTTGTGGAGGTCTTGGAATTAAATAAAAATAACTAGCTTGATTCAAGCCTTTCATTGGAGACACCCCCAACAATTTAGCCAGTGGGATCGCCTGCGTAAAACTGCGTAAGTTAATTTATTCGATATATTTAAATACAACAAATTGAGAATCGATACAAATGTTGGTTGGTACAGATTGTCTTAAGTTTGCTATCTGAGTTTATTAAATAGGCATGTAGTAGCCTAGCCGGCCGTTTTACAGGAATTTGATTGGGTCAAATATTTATGTTTTCATTTTACCTTATTTTGATATAAATCATAAGAACACTATATTAGAAGTTCTTACTTACGCAGTCGAGATATAAAATGGCAGTACCGTTGTTATGAGCAAATGTTATATTTGTTTAGAAGAACTTTAATGTTATAAGGCAACTTTTGCAGGCTTCAAATTATTAATATTTTGTAATACATTTAACACTTAACGTTTCGGAGTATGTGTTAAATATTTATACGTATATTACGAATAATTATAACAGTCCTATATTAGTACTAGGGCTTATTGTGCTGATAATATTCGAAAGTAATTATTGATTTTTAAAGTTATCGATGTTATATTGTTTAACATTATATTATCCGTATAATAATAATGGGATTAATTTATTGAAATTTTGTTCTATTTGTGTTATTCCTAAGTATCCATTACGTTACTGACAATTGCAAAAGTATGGTTAGAGCTTGTACTTACTTTGGTACATTTTTTAATAGAATTAATTGCAAGTTTTATTTTTGTTTTCATGTTAATATTGGATCAAACAATGGAGAATACCTGTGGTCATTGGAATGTAATAATAATGGACTGGGCATTCAACACTAAAGTATTTAAAGCATTTGTTACCATTTCGGAGGAGAAGAATTATGAGTCATAAGATATGAAAGAAGAAAAGCAAGACAATCTTTTTAGATTATTTGGAGAGAATTTGATGGTTATCGGTTACAAGGTTTATAAGTAGGTATATATTTCGGATATATTTATGAGTCGATTAAAAATTTATATGATTCAATCGTAATTAGCTAAATTGGTATGTTAAGCAAGCAAATAACTGAAAGCAATAACTGGTTGAATTTTTTTTATGACTTGAGTTTTTGAGTATTCTATTTATTTGAGTTAAATTGGTTGTATGTGTTAAATTGTTTGTGGCTTAAGTTACATATATGATTTTTACCCGTGATTATTATTTTTGGAGTGTAACCCTACCATGTACATAGTGGGAAGGGGCGTAAGATGTTAGATTCTCTTCTTACGTATTAATTTATAATTATTTATTAAGACACAGAGACAGAGATTTTGTAGATGTGGTATGTACTCAAGTAAAGGATATAAAATATAATAATCTTCTACATTTTTGTGAGTTATAAAAGAGGGGTAAAATATAAGTTTTACTAAAGAAGAGCCATAATCTATGAGGTATATTTGGATATTTTCAAAGGATGATGGATATTTCTGGATAGATTCTGTGCATGTGATATGTATTAAAAGTAATTGTATAAAATGTAATAATCTTGTGAGTTGTAAAAGAGGTATAAAATATGAGAGTTACAAAGGATATAGAGATAACTTAAAACGCATTTTTCGAAGTGAAATATTTTGAGGGTGGCAAAACTGAGATCGTAACTTTAAATAATTTTCTCTTAAACGTAATGATTAAACTTTTCTGATTCTTAACGCCTTAACTCAACTCACAAAACCTTTCATCTCATCATTAATTAATTTGTCTCTTTCGATATCACTCTTCTTGTACATCAACATCTTCCTCGTCTGTTTCTTTCTTCTAAACATTTTTTTTTATTTTAGTATAAGGCTTTATCACTCCTCCTGATGGTAAGTGGCTACTGTCTGGACTGCATATTCGTCTGCTACTCTTATATTATATAAAAATGTACCTATTATACTTCCCTTAAGATACACCTTTTTTTTGTTGACAAGACCTTCAAAAGGTACCGTGGGAACGACACGAGTTGTCCTCGGCGCTGCGTAGAGGACTTCGGGATTTCCAAAGGAACACAACCGGAGTCCCCTTAGCGCATTGCCCCGTCGGCCTCCGCCCAGGCGAGCATGACGCTTACCACTCTGTCTGGTGTGCGCGACGGTATGCGACCACACTACTGCCGTCCTTCCCGGGGCCGTTACCCGGCCGGTTCGAACTCTCACTTTTGCCACCCGCAACCCCGAAAGCCCCTTTTAGTCGCCGCTTAATATAATAGATAATTTATTAATACGTACATTTTTATTTTTTATTGTTTACAACTTCGTTTCAACGTTACGTATAATTTTATATATGTCTTTGTTAAGTAATCACTAGGATTTTACTTGAAAAAGTCATTCTCCCAAATTGTCAATTTTAGAGTAGAGCAAGTTGAAAATCTATTATAACGGTCCTAAAAATAACCTTAACTAAGTCAAACATAAAAATATAAATTCTAGAAGAACAAAACGTCCGCTTCTGAATGAGTTGAAATATTAGACCAAAAACATTGTTAATACGCGAGATGTTTAAATTAATGAATGGCGGGAACTTAACTGCCAAATTAATATGAAATAAAAGCGTGTTAAAAATATGTATATTCTTAAAATTTACGCTTTTCCTATAGTTTGTCATTTATCATTACTTCCCAGTATTTGATATTCCAGAATTCACAGAATTGAATTTGACGTGAAGTTCAAAATACAGTCTAGATTCTTACATAACCTGTAAGAATATAGATTCGATGGTCCGATATAATGACGAAAGTCGAATAGGTAAAGTAAATCCTTTAGTTCATATAAGAAAAACAGTGGTTGTGGATATCCAATAACATTAAACCTTTTAATTTTTAAAACAATAATTTTTGAGGTTTTCACCAGACTTATATATTAACATCTGGAACCAGCAGCTGAACGTAAATTCAAAAGCACGAAAACGTTTCAGGAGACAAATAACATTACGTGGCAGTCACCCATCCATGTACTGACCACAAATTTAACCTACTCAACCCCGTTAATATACAATTATTTTCAACTTACTAAAAGTAAATTATTTGTGCTTGCGTATATATTCAATATCGAACTCTTTAATCCTGATGATGCACGGATACCACCTGTCTATTCAGCCATTTAGTACTCACTTTTTTACACTTCACAGTATGGGAGTAACACACGAACATGCAGTCCACCTGATGGTAAGTGACTACTGCCGCCTATGGACGTCCGTAATCAACCTCAGATAGGATTATATATTCCTACCTGGAGTCGGCCACGTGCGCCGCTACCCCTGAGGACTAAGCTGGAACGTCTCGGAAACGTATGTCTCCCTTACCTACACCCTTCAAACCAGAACACAGCAGCGCTTAACACTGCTGTTATGAGGCAGAAATTGGTGTGGCGGTGGTGCCGCCGGAGTCTAACCACAAAAAGTTCTACCACCTTCAATCACTATAAATATTTGAATCATGATAAAAAAATCTTTTACTTTTGTAACATTACTGCAGAAAAATATAGTAGGTATGTAGATTTTGTTAGGTTAGGTTAGAACATAAAAGAAAATATAAAACAAGTAATTTACTACTACTTAACGTACTTTACTACATTAAAAAGGCTATTTTATCCCCGTAGTGCTCATGTACGCTATATAAAGAACCTACGAGTAAAATTCCAGCACGCTAAAGTTCAGCAGTTTCCCTTTGCGTAGAACACTGGCACAGCAACACTACTCATTTAGTCAGACAGTCATCTCCATGTACGAGTATATATATAAAGTACGTGTAATCTCCTTTTGATTTCCTTTATTTTGATACACTACTCGATAGGTTTGGTTAACTTTTTTTTTAAATTTGTTACTTTTTTAAATTCGTTATTTGTTACAAAGTTCCAGACATTATTTTACTTCGTTAGGGGTAGAATTTCATTATTTTTATCCAGCAAGCTAGATACAAAATTTCATAGTGTTTGCTTCAAAATTGACGGTTGTTCAAATGAACTTTCAACCCCCATTTTACCCTCTATGGGGTTGATTTTCAGGAAGGGGATAAATGAGTATGTCCTTGTTCCTATCCAGGAAGTCAATTGTAGTTGCTTGAAATTAAAGGATTTAAAAAAAACTGACATCGCCTATTTTACCCTCTTAGGCGTAGAATTTTCAAAAGGCCTTTCTTAGTACTTATTTACGTTACGTAGAGAACCTATGTGCAAAATTTCAGAACCCTATGGTCCGTGGTTTCGACTGTACGTTGATTTCCGAAAAATGAATTAGTCATTTAGTTAGTCAGTCAGTTAGTCACCTTGCTGTTTTATATATATACAAATATGTTTTTATAACCTCCGTTTAATTTCCTTTCATTTGATACCCTGCTCGATAGGTTCGGTTAACTTTGTCCCTGTAGTTCCGGGACTAGAATAGGGCTACGGTATCCCCTGCCTGTCGTAGGAGGCGACTAAAAGGGGGCTTCCGGGGTTGCGGGCGGCAAGAGTGGGAGCTCGAATCGTCCAGCTAGCGACCCCGGGAAGGACGGCGGTATGTGTGGTCGCATACCGTCATAAACACTACATGGTGTGGGAGGAGCGAAAACTGCTCCCCCAGGGTAGAGCCCGATCGGGGCATCGCGCTTGGAGGGCTCCGGTTGTGTTCCGTCGGAGATCCCGGAGTTCTCCAACAAGCGTTGAGGACGGCCACCGGGGGGGTTTTAGTGCGGTAAAAATCCCACATAACCCGGCGTCGCTCCCACGTCGTCGGGTACCTTTTGAAGGTTTCACCCTCGAGAAAAAAAAAAAATAAGGTTCGGTTAACTTTATTTTTTAAATGTGTTACTATTTCGCGCCAAAAATCCGCCATATATTTTTTTTTCTAACACCTATCTTAGGACACTCAGGTCATTGAGACGAATATAATGATACCTTAACCCTCAAAATTAATCCAGCCGTTTCTTAGATCTGATCAAATAAAGAAAGACAAACATACAAGATACGCGCGAAAAACATAACCCTTACTTGGCAGTCGGGTAAAAAAAATAGGAAGAAATTATGCAATATCATAGCAATGAATTTTTGTGTCGAATATATCTGGCTGTTTTTTTTTCATTGAATATCTAATAACATTCACAAATGTAAGTAAATATTGAAATTAAACACAACATTACGTGGTTTCAGATACACCTATATATCAAAGCTCGCAAAAAAATCTCTATACTTTAGTCTAGACGTCCACTAGACAAAGGCGTTCACAACATACGCATTCAACCTTGATTTATAGATGGGTATTAGTCCAGAATACTACAACAGAGGAAGACAGGTCGTCTGGTCCTCCTGGAAAGCAGGGCGTCCAGCGGATCCCCAGCCGCGTACCGTTCCGTCGTGTTACTTGACGAGGACGGGCACCTCGAGGATGTCGGTCTAGATCTGTCTGACAACCAGTTCAGATCCGCAGAGGGAGATCCATCTCAGACGTGGTACTGTAGGTGAAGTCCCTGGCGAAGAATACAGTTACCCGTACATGTTGGCGGTATCACTTGATATGGCCAACATGTTCACTCCGGAGAAGATTGTCGGGGACTACTTATCTAGGCGTATGGTCGAATACCCTTAGGTCCTCTCTTGTAGAATATCGGCTAAAACTGAGTGCTGCGAGAAGCTCCCCTTCCGGGTGTCAGCGTAGTTCGTTACGCAGACGACACCTTGATGACTGCCTGTAGCGGAAACCATGGGGATGCTTTCCTGCGCGTCATCGCCAGTACGGTATTCATAGTGGGCCGCATACGGCGGTTGTGTTTATAAATCTTGAAAAATCCGAGGCTGTGCTTCATGGTGATCATTGCGATGCTTCATGGCCCTCGAAAGGCGCCGCCCCAGGATGCTCAT
Source organism: Epargyreus clarus clarus (assembly GCA_014595695.2). Taxonomy (NCBI): domain Eukaryota; kingdom Metazoa; phylum Arthropoda; class Insecta; order Lepidoptera; family Hesperiidae; genus Epargyreus; species Epargyreus clarus. The sequence continues at coordinate 1,491,826 of JACTTY020000005.1, read as the reverse complement.
ATCGTCGTCTCCGGAGTTCGTATCGACGTGAGGCCGTTGCGGACGTCGGACCCCGCTTTGAATGGACCCCTCAGCGCCTGAGGTCGGCGGCGACCTTAGGTAGATTTTCTGCCTTATCTCATGTGAGGCAGCCTACGTGTTGGCGGGAAGTTTGCCCTGGGATTTGGAAGCGAAGTCCTTTGCGTCGCTACGTTAGTGGTGCGAAGAAGCACACCGATACTGGCCGCCCGCCCGTGCGACAGGAACTGGAGAGACACTGACCTGAGCTGCGCCAATGGGTTACCGAGACGTGGAACTCAAGGTTGGTGCGTCCTAGCGCCGTCCTGAGGACTATTGAGGCAATTAGTACGTTATTGAAGAAGTGCTTAGGTAAGCGCGAGGGCGTCCTATCTTTCCGTCGGACACACGTACTTTAGATATATGGTTGTTTCTGGATTTATCTGTGCCGGATCGGATGGGTGTCGATGGCCAGGTGCCATCACTGTGACAATTGCCTCGAAGACGCGGCCCGGATAACGTTTTCTCGTGACCCGCCTCTGAACGTCCAGAGGAACGCCGCGGAGTTTTAGTTGGTAAGAGTCTGACGTACCCCTTCTGTTCCCCCGATCTTCTGATCTGATATGCAAGAATCCTCATGAATGCTCTTCTGGACTTCCCCGCGTTAAAAAATGGGTAGAAACAATAATTTTAAGTATACCTAGCGCTTTTTCCCATTAATCACGTAATTTTTTACAATTTATTTATATTCTAAACAAAGACTGTAATTATAATATTCAATTTATACCTAAAATACTACTACTGTAACTGAGCAGGGACTAAAAGTCTCGGAGCGCGACAACGCTGTAACCCGTGCTGTGTTTAAATGTTCTGATAATGAAATTAGTGTAATAGGCGCAGTACAATAAAACGAAGGATTTTTACAGGATTATTGCATTTTAAGGTCGAAAAAAAAACATTTCATAGAAATTTTCTACGCTGTAAATGAATTTAAAATGCTCTTAGAGCTACGAGTGTTAGATCATTCAACACAGAAAAAAAATCTGATTCCAAATATGTATATAACGTATTTCCAGATTTTTTGGAGTAACAGCAATAACGCATTCCTGGGTTGATATGAATATTTTATGTAATATTTCAAGTTGTTGTATATTTTTGAACGCCTTATAATGTATGGCGCGTTTGTATGTACTAATAGACTACACATTTTGGTAAAAAAATATTATAAATAGGTATTTTTGTATGTAATATTTCAAGCTATTGTCTCCTTATTATGTTTTTAAAAGGTGTGGCTTATAGACAAAAAAATCAGGACCCAAATTCTTGGTATTTTGCAAATATTAACTCATATCCTTTACAAACGGCCCCTAAAATTAACAAATTTTCAATAAATATAGAGAAACAAAAATTGTAAAAAATCTTGCACGCAAAATTAAAACAAGGCATTTCCCCGCGAGCTGCTTGCAGCTCGCGCACCCACGCGATACCTAGTTATATATATATAATCCTGTAAGGAATGACGTGCGTTCTCCATGTTGCCGTCTAGGAGCGACTTTGTTGTCTATGGCGGGTTTTCTCCTCTCCCCCCCGAGGCAAAGGGAAAAATATGAGATGCCATAGATTCAAGATGGCGGCCGATTTAAAATTTTCAACTTTTTTATTTATTGACTTTATCCTGATGTTTGTTTCTTTTTCGAATAATATTCGGGTGGGTATTACGATGAAATTGGAAAAAAATGAAAAACCAAGATGGCCGCCGAGATATTTGAGTTTGAAATTTTTCAATTTTCGAGGTGTTTTTGGGAGGTCGTAACTCTTGGGATTTTTAATATTTTGTTGCCATTTTTTAAAATTTTCTCGGATATATCCTCAATTTTGCCAAATCGGATTTATTTTTTTTTTCAACAAGATGGCGGGTCGTCTGTTAGGCGATTTGTAAAATGTATGAAAAAAACAGATTTTTTGAAGTGAAATATTCGGAGGTTGGCAACGTTTGAGCGATTTGCTTTGTTCGGGGCGGTCGTGGGGCTCGGTCTGAGGTGTTGCCAGGTTTGAGTTTTTTTCTCCCCACTCTTACAATTTTTCAAACTTTTCATTCAAAAATATGAAAAGTAGAAGGAGAAATATTTTTGATGAACATTTTTCACAGGAATATTTTTTTTGGCTGCCGTAATGACATTTGACCATTTTCGTCGATGTCGACTGGCAACACTGGCCGCAGGAATTTTTTTTCAGTTTTACGAAAAATCGACTTCCTCGACCTGAAGGAGTGGTGGGGGGTGGGTTTGATGTAAGAGTGGAATTTTTTGTTTGCCTCCATGTCTATAGGAAAAATATGAAACTTCCAAAATTCAAGATGGCGGCCGAGCTGGATTGGACAACTTTTTTTTTTATTTTGCACCTACCCAAGATCGGTATCGTTTTCGGCTAATTTGAGGTCGACTGTTACGATAAAATTAGTGAAAGTTGAAAAAACAAGATGGCCGCCGAGATATTTGAATTTGAAATTTTTCATTTTTCGAGGTGTGTTTGCGGGGTGGCACTGATGTGTTTTTTTTAATATTTTTTCGATTTTTTTTTCTTTTTTTCTGGGATATATGCTCAATTTTACCAAATCGGATTTATTTAATTTTTTAACCAGATGGCGGATCGTTCGTCAGGCAATTTGTAAAATGTATGAAAAATCGCATTTTTTGAAGTGAAATATTTTGAGGTTGGCAACATTTCAGCGAATCGCCTTGTATGGGGCGGTTGTGGAGCGTGACTTCAAGTGTTGCCAGGTTTAGGATTTTTTTTCTTCGTTCATACTTTTTTTGGAACTCTCCATTCAAAAATGTAAAAAGTAGAAGGAGAAACATTTTTAATGAAAATATTTTACATGGGTATTTGTCAGGGGGGTCGTAATGACATTTGACCATTTTCATCCAAATTAACTGGCAACACTGGGAGCTAGATTTTTTTTTTCACTTTTTTGACATTTTGAGTAGCCCAGCCTAAAGTATTGGTGGGGGGTAGTAATAATGTATGAAATATTTTTTCGGTATATTATGGTGGTTATAGGAAAAATGGGAAACATACAAAATTCAAGATGGCGGCCCTCCTGCGATTTTCAACTTTTTTTTTATTCTGCGCGCCTACCTGAGATTGGTGTTATTTTCGGCTAATTGTGGGACGACTGTTACGATAAAATTAGAAAAAATTGGAAAAACAAGATGGCCGCCGAGATATTTGAGTTTGAAATCTTTTATTTTTCGAGGTGTGTTTGTGGGGTCGTAGCGCGGTGGTTTTATTAATATTTTTTCGATATTTTTGATTTATTGGCCGGATTGTATCCTCAATTTTATCATGTGGCAATATTATATTTTTTAAATCAGATGGCGCACCTTGTGTCAGCCATTTTGTAAAATGTACGAAAAAATGCATTTTTCGAAGTGAAATATTTTGAGGTTGGCAACATTTGAGCGAGTCGCTTTGTATTGAGCGGTTATGGAGCTCGGTTTGAAGTGTTGCCAGGTAAAGTTTTTGTTTTCACCTTTCATACATTTTTTGGAACTTTTCATTCAAAAATGTGAAAAGTAGAAGGAGAAATATTTTTAATTAAATTTTTTCACAGGACTATTTTTTATGGGTGCCGTAATGACATTTGACCATTTTCGTCTTAATCGACTGGCAACACTGGGATACAGAATTTTTTTTCACGATTTTCACTTTTTGAGTACTTGGGCGGAAACCGTAGACAGAGCATATAAGTTATGTATGGGAGATATTTTTTATTTCAAATGGACCCTATGTAAAAAATCGAAAATCCAATGTTGCCATATACAAAAAAAATGTTTTCATACAAATGCATCTTCTACAGGATTATCGAAGATTTCAAGCTGTTGCCGCCATTTGACGTCATTTTTTTGTATGAGGCGCTTAATGGCACTTATAGACTGTACCAATGTGTAAAAAAATATTTCAGTGTTGCCATACAAAAAATAATAATTTTCATACATGTGCATTTTTGTATGGCATATTTCAAGCTGTTGTGAATTTTTGACTACGTTATAATGTATGACGTGTTTGTATGTACTAATAGATTGCACATTTTGGTAAAAAAATATTTTAGTGTTGCCATACAAACAATATTAATTTTCATACATAAGTATTTTTGTATGAAATGTTTCAAGCTGTTGTCTTGTATTGGTATCATTAGAATGTATGAGGCGTTTGTAGGTACTAATATTGTGCACATTTTGATAAAAAAATATTTTGGTGTTGCCATACAAAAAATAATAATTTTCATACATTTGTATTTTTGTATGTGGTGTTTCGAGCTGTTGTCTCCCTTTAAAGACCCCCACCACCATGCCCAGCATCACTTAACGTCAGTTTTCTGTATGAGGCGTTTAATGGTACTTATAGACTGTACATATTGGTGGAAAAATATTTCAGTGTTGCCATACAAAAAATAATAATTTTCATATATATGTATTTTTGTATGTAATATTTCAAGCTGTTGTTTCCTTTTGATGTCATTCCAATGTATGAGACGTTTGTAGATACTAGAAGTATTAACATTTGGGTAAAATAATATTTCAGTGTTCCCATACAAAAAATAATAATTTTCATACATATGCATTTTTGTATGTAATATTTCAAGCTTTTGTATATTTTTGACAACCTTATAATGTATGACGCGATTGTAGGTACTAATAGACTTCACATTTTGGTAACAAAATATTTAAGTGTTGCCATATAAAAAATAATATTTTTCATATATATGTGTTTTTGTATGCAATATTTCAAGATGTTGTCTTCTGTTGATATCATTAGAATGTATGAGGCGTTTGTAGGTACTAATATTCTGCACATTTTGATAAAAAAATATTTTAGTGTGGCCATACAAAAAATAGTAATTTTCATACATTTGTATTTTTGTATGTAGTGTTTCGTGCTGTTGTCTCCCTTTAAAGACCACCACCACCAAGCCCAGCATCACTAAACGTCCGTTTTCTGTATGAGGAGTTTAATGGTAGTTATAGACTGTAAAAATTGGTGGAAAATTATTTCAGTGTTGCCATATAAAAAATAATAATTTTCATACAAGTGTATTTTTGTATGTCATATTTCAAGCTGTTGTTTCCTTTTGATGTCATTCCAACGTATGAGGCGTTTGTAGATACTAGAAGTATTAACATTTGGGTAAAATAATATTTCAGTGTCCCCATACAAAAAATAATAATTTTCATACATATGCATTTTTGTATGTAATATTTCAAGCATTTGTATATTTTTGACAACCTTATAATGTATGACACGATTGTAGGTACTAATAGACTTCACATTTTGGTAAAAAAATATTTAAGTGTTGCCATACAACAAATAATAATTTTCATATATATGTATTTTTGTATGCAATATTTCAAGCTGTTGTCTTCTGTTGATATCTTTAGAATGTATGGGGCGTTTGTAAGACTAATATTCTGCACATTTTTATAAAATAATATTTTAGTGTGGCCATACAAAAAATAATAATATTCATACATATGTATTTTCTATTAAATATTTCAAGCTGTTGTATATTTTGACAACATTAAAATGTACGATGCGTTTGTAGGTATTAATAGATTTTACATTGTGGTAAAAAAAAATTCAGTGGTGCCGTACACAAAATAATATTTTTTATACGCATGCATCTTTGTATGTAATATTTAAAACTGTTGTCTCCTTTTGAAGTTATTACCTAATACATGGCGTTGTTAGCTACTAACAGTTTGAACCATAGATATATTATACTAATAGATTGGCAATCCGAAAGAGTCAGAGCATAGTATACGTATGTGTTAGAGCGAGATAGACAGGCGAGACATTATTAACATTATAAAAATAAATAAAATTAAAATTAGGTTAAAACCTTTCACTCGAAAAATAATGCTGGCCACATATTTAATTGGCTGTAACGCTGTATTCGTGATTTAAAAAAATAAACAAAAGGGTATTATGGCGGGAAACGGCAGATGTCAAGGACGATGTTTGTGGAGGTCTTGGAAATAAATAAAAATAACTAGGTTGATTCAAGTCTTCCATTGGAGATACCCCCAACAATTCAGCCAGTGGGATCGGGTGTGTAAAACTGCGTAAGTTAATTTATTCGATATATTTAAATACAACAAATTAAGAATCGATACAAATGTTGGTTGGCACAGATTGTTTTAAGTTTGCTATCTGAGTTTATTAAATAGACATATAGTAGCCTAGCCGGGCGTTTTTCAGGAATTTGATTTGATTTTGGGTCAAATGTTTTTGTTTTCATTTTACCTTAATTTGATATAAATCATAATAACACTATATTAGAAGTTCTTACTTACACAGTCGAGATATAAAATGGCAGTACCGTTGTTATGAGCAAATGTTATATTTGTTTAGAAGAACTTTAATGTTATAAGACAATTTTTGCAGGCTTCAAATTATTAATATTTCGTGATACATTTAACACCTCACGTTTTGGAGTATATGTTAAATATTTACTAGGGTTCATTGTGCGGATAATATCCGAATGTAATTATTGAATTTTAAAATTATCGATGTTATATTGTTTAACATTATATTATCCGTATAATAATAATGGGATTAGGTTATAAAAAGTTTGTTCTATTCCTAAGTGTCCATTACGTTACGGACAATTGGAAAAGTATGGTTACAGCTTGTACTTACTTACTTACATTTTTAAATAGAATTAATTGCAAGTTTTATTTTTGTTTTCATGTTAATATTGAATCAAACAATTAAGAATACCTGTGGTCTTTGGAATGTAATAATAACGGACTGGGCATTCAACACTATTAAAAGCACCTGTTACCATTTCGAAGGAGAAGAATTACGATTCATAAGATATGAAAGAAGAAAAGCAAGACAAATTGTTTAGATTATTTGGAGAGAATTTGATGGTTATCGGTTACAGGGTTTATAAGTATATATTTCGGAATTAATTTATGAGTCGTTTAAAAATGTATATGATTTAATCTTAATGAGCTAACTTATTGGTATGTTGAGAAAGCAATAAATAACTGGTTTGAAATTTTTTTATGACTTGAGTTTTTGAGTATTCTATTTATTTTAGTTTAATTCGTTGTATGTGTTAAATTGTTTGTGGCTTAAGTTACCTATATGAATTTTACCCGTGATTATTCTTTTTGGAGTGTAGCTCTACCATGCACATAGCAGGAAGGGGCGTAAGATGTTAGATTCTATTCTTACGTATTAATTTATAATTATTTATTAACAGACACAGACACAGATTTTGTGGATGTGGTATGTAGTCAAATAAAGGATACAAAATGTATTAATCTTCAACATTTTTGTGACTTTAAAAGAGGGGTAAAATATAAGATTTACTAAAGAAGGGCCATAATCTATTAGGTATATTTGGATATTTCAAAGGATGGACAGGATAAATATGATATACGAGTACGATTTACAAAAGAAGGATATAATATAAGAGGTATATTTTCTGCACTGCTCTGCTCCTATTGATTGTAGCGTGATGAAAAGTATACTATAACCAGCTCAGGAGTATGAAAAATAATTGTATCAAGTTTCGTTAAAATCCGTCGAGTCGTTTTTTTTTTCTATAACGGTTATATAGACAGACAGACAAAAATTTACAGAATTGACCTCTCTACAGATTTATTTTAAGTATAGAATTAATATAGATAATATAATATATAGAAATAATGTATGACGCGTTTTTATGTACTAATAGACTACACATTTTGGTAAAAAAATATTTTAGTGTTGTCATACAAGAAATAACAATTTTTATAAATAGTTATTTTTTTGTATATAATATTTCAAGCTTTTGTCTCCTTATTATGTCTTTAAAATGTATGGCTTATAGACAAAAAAATCACGACCCAAATTCTTGGTAATTTGCAAATATTAACTCATATCTTTACCAAACAGCCCCAAACAGAATTAATAAAACTTCAATATCGGGTAAAAAATGTAAAAAAAATTTGCACGCAAAACTAAAGAAGACAACCGTTTCGCGAGCTGCTTTAGCAGCGAGCGCACACAAGCGATACCTAGTATGTATATAAATATAGAAATGTATAATGTATAAATATTTATAAAAATATGGTAGATTCCTTGTTTTTACGCTTAGATGAGGTAAGTAGGGCCCAAAAATTGTACCTTAAAGTACACAAAAATGTACTTCATTAAGTACTATTATACTAATAAAATAAATTGTTCGTAGGTATATGATATATACTGTTGTTATACCTACTTAGATGAGGTAACAGTAAGGCCTAATTGTACCTTGATGTACACGAAAATGTACTTAAGTACTGAAGTAAAGTTAAGTTTGTTTCAAAAGCACTAAGTATTTATTTTAAAATGGCAGATTTTATTGGCGTCACAACTACCCTATTCTTATCCTTTATGCTAACATAGTACTGAAAATAATTTAGAAAACATCGAATTTAGCTATAACATAATTAGAAAATACTTGTGACAATTTCACCAATTTATTGCTTTTGGTGATATTTTGTACCTTTTCTTTGTTACTCTTTCTGTTTCCTTTTATTATACTCTCTTTCTGTAGCATTTAACTCTGCTTCTAGCTACGAGTACCAATCAACGATAAACTAAATGGATTTTTCCTTATTTTTTAATTCGTGGAAAAAACTGTTCAGTTTACTTACTTGTTTAACCCATTCCTTCTCCGACTGTTCAATGACGTGTGCATACGTGTTCCCCATCATAGCGATGAGCATGTTGAGGAGCAGGATTGGCACAAATACCATGAACAGTGCGAATACCGTCTTCGATAGGTTCGGGTATGTCGTTAGACCTAAATCTGAGTACTGCAGAACAGAATAGTAATATCAGATAAATAAAACATGTGCTACAAGATGTCCATAATAGAAGATCGAAACATGGCCACTTCTCAAGCTAATTATCTCTATTTTTTTCTAATTTCACATGTCGTTCCCTCATGGTAAAGGCCTTGACGCCAGGCACATCTGGCATATTAAGAAATTTACGGTTAGGATTTACGATAGGTATTTATTGATAACCGAATAATGATAGAACCGAATAGTGATGGAAAATCTCGAAGAAACGTATATTAATGTCCTCCATAATGCTTGTGATTTTTAGCAATGGAAAAACTATGCTCAAAAATGAAATCGCCATAGGTAGCTTTTCTCGAGGTTATGAAAATGAGAATTGTGCCTATGAAAGTCTACTGTTGATACTTACACTGTAATCCCCTAATGTGATTTGGAAAAGTGCCATCCACGTACTGGGATAACTTGAGTATAGCGTACCTTGCACATTTGGGTACCCTGAAAAAGGAATACATCACCGATCAACTACATTATTATATTGATAAAATTACACAAAGCCACATCTTTTAAAAATAGGTGAAAGATTTTAAAAAGTTACCTTTATATAAAAAGTAGAAAGACTGCGAGAAGCCGAAGAGTACGATGGAGTAGATGATGCCAAATGTGAACATGTCGCCTGTTATCATGCTGTAGATCATCGTCACGAACGGACCCGTCAGCTTCACTGCGCTGGAGGGTAATGAGATTACGTCATTACCAGATTATATTCTGATTTTACATTATAACTTGCTCATACTGTAACTGACTTCATTAGTATGGATTAAGTATGATATACGATATACTTATAATGTTTAATTAAAATTTATATTTGGGCGTTATATTTTTTAACTTATGACAAGCGGTTTGTTTGGACGCGTGCAATAGTTTTTTTTCTCTATAATATAGAAATAGCAAACGAGCAGTCCGCTAAATGGTAAGAGGCTACTGCCGCTCATAGCATCTGTAATCAATCCCAGATAAGATTAAAGTCCTATCTGAGGTCAATCTCAGATGCGTTGTTTGTCCTGAGGAGTAATTTAGAATAGCTCTCATAAGTCTTTCTCACTTACCACCCCTCAAATAGGAACACAGCCGCGTTTTACATAAGTAAATTGATAGTAACGTAATCTAGTCTGCATCAAATCTCACCCAGCAAAGAACATAAGCAGGAACCAAGAGCCAGGCAGCACAAAGATTAGGATAGCTTCCTCAAGCATGGTCTGTTTGCTCAACCGCGGAGGTATACACGCCAGTAGGAGGATGTTCGACGCCAGGAATATGAACTTTGCTGGCTCGTGGATCTGAAATAGTTGTCAGGAATGAGATAAATAATAAACGCTCTCTACGCTCACAGCCCCACTCTAGGATTCCCTGCATCGTGGGTGCCATGGACACACACAGAGACAAATACGCAAACACCCAGGCCCGGAATAGATAACTAAATTCACCATTCAGATCTGTCTGGCCGGGGATAGAACCATGAACCCTTTCGTCACGCCACGCGGGTCGTGATAGATTTCTAACCGAAGTAGAGGATTATCAGCATTGATTCTCTTCAGTCAAGAAGGATTATGACATTAGTTCTCTACATGGTAAAGTGCAGCTTGGTACGCTTTATGATTTTCTATAAGTCCCTAACTCGCTAGTTCAAGTTTAAGAAATGTTAAGAATGCTAATTGCCTAATTCATGAATCTTCTTGCTTAAGACCTTTCATCTCAGTCAGCAGTCAGAGTGCGCAAGTGATTTTACACCACATTTTGAAAAATATACCTAAGTTGTAGATATTACTCTATTTGCTGATAAACTTACCAACTGCTTGAAATACGCGACCAAACCCTGATTCTTGATCTCATCACCCTGCTGTAGGATGATATAGCAGAGAGTAGACACAATAGTCCCCAGCTCACAGGCCAACCGGATCCCACTCCTGGCATCAGACACCTCCAGCCCCCAATCCGGATGGGCATCAGCCTCCGCGCTGCTGTGCCTGAGGTACACCGACACGGAGAGCAAGAGGAGATGCAGCATCAGTATCATCAGCCGTTTGAGGAACTTTTTCTGGAATAGGACTTTCTTCTAAACATTTGATAAGAAATAAACGGGTACGAGTAACAGAATAATCTCAGACATTTTTGAGGATTCAATAGAAATTTGTCATATATTCAGTGATGTACTTATATAATGACAATTTTTTTTATAATGATAGAAGGAAGAGGAATGTTAAAAAGCACTACAGCCAGATGCATTTCTATTCCTAGCTAGTAAATTGAAACCTCAAATGAAACGGAACTAACATAAATTTGAAACAGATATTTTCGTAGAAGAGAATTTCATTGTTTTTTTCTGTTTCATGGATATTTTAATGCCCCTGATAACTTTTGCTTTGTTCTTTAAGGTATGAAGATTATGCCTCTTCTTTACTTTGTTGAGGAATTTAGTCTATTTTTAAGAAATACATACCCTGGCAAAAGTTTTCCACTTCTCTTCAAGTAGTCGCTGTATAATGCCTCCGTCCAACATATTTAAATGTTCTTGTTTTGTACCATTAAGGATGATAAATAGCGCTGAATTCCAATCTTCAAATAAAAACATATATTTAACAAGAAATACAATTTAAAACTACATACTTATGTAGATAAGCTAATTATTCAATCACGAGTTACACCATTCAGTCAAGTATATGCGACTGCGCATTATAACGTGGCAATTGAAGCAATTTCTAAACGGTTATAAAATGACCACATCGAAATATAGTCTAGGAGTGGTATAGTCACCGTGTTACCTATATTGTACCATTGACAAAAAAATGTACAGAAATTTTGCTTCGAGTAGGTATAGTCAAAATACACTTACTCGTTCTACCATCAGGCAGCAACGTATCAAGGGCGTTGAGGGGATACGCGGAGCACGTTATGTTGGAGTATCGCCAGAACTCCCTGGCGGAGAGCTCCAGCATCTCCCTGAACACCGACGCTCGGCCCAGCTGGCAGGCCAGCGTCAGAGGAGTGAAGCCTGCCCGGTTCAGCCTGCCATTGCTCGCTGGGACTTTGGGATGTCGGAGTGCGTAGCCGAACATGTCCTGGATGGCAAATTGAGTAAATTGTGATTATTGGTAGATTTACTTATATATTTTAGGGAAAATGTGGTCAGGAAAATGACAACAAATATTTTAATGGAGATTTTTTTTTTTCAAAAGTATAGTAAGTAAAACACATAATACATAAAGCATTAAGCATTTAATGCATAAAGCGTTATGTGTTTTACACAGCAGTATTAGGTTGCCTATTAATGTAATAATTAACAAAGTTGTGCCCGTTAAAAACATTAAAATGACTTAATAATTAATCTGTCATTAAAAGGTCATTGAAAAATCGTAAGTAGGTACAGTCCGTGCCAAACTGCTAGTCCGCTCTGAATATAGAAACGAGTATCGTTGCAACAGCACATTCTAGATATTAGTGGGACGAAGTCAGCGCGGGCCCCCCCCCCCGGCACCCTCCGCTGTCCGCTCTCGCCCGCGGGGACAGCGTAGTTAGTGTGCCCTTACGTTGCTACGGAGTATATGCTTGTAGTTGTGTTCGACCGCATTGCCTCTCTGGCTACACCTGCGCGTAACAACTTCAAAGCGGACTAGAAGTTTGGCGCGGACTATACTTTAAAATAAATAGACTTAGAATTCATTTACCAATTTATCGCAGACCACAACCATATGCAAAATCATGTTTCCAAAAGAGTCCTGGGCGTCAGGATCGGCTCCGGAGTCCAAGAGGAGGTTGTAGACAGCCTCGTTGGCGCAACATGCTGTCCAGGCTAGAGGATACTCCCCCAGGTACGCTAGACCTTCGTAGTTGGTTTGGCGGGCTGGTGGGACGCATTGCTGATCTCGGGGGAGGAAGAAGCTGCCTGGAAGCAGAGTTGGCTACAGTCAAACTACAGCTCATGATGAATGTAATGAAAAACAATGTTGGGATTATACCACGTCAGATTACAACAAACCGTTATGAATTCAAGCGTGTAGACAGAATGTTTGACGTGGTTTGTGTGTTTACAGGGGCTTGTAGCTAATCCAATAGAGTGTGGGATTTTTAGCAAAACAAACCAAATTAGCTGTCCACACGTTTGTGAGTATATAGAGTTTTGGAGTTTGTGTCAAGTGGCAAGTGAATACAGCATTAAGTTGGTTAGTTTTGTTTTTCAAGAACTCTTCCCATAGTTACCTATGGCTCTTTGATTAACATCAGCGCCAGCTTCCACCAGATCTTGTACCAGCTCATTGTTGCTATACGCTATTGCCAAATGTAAAGAACTCGCTCCTGGGGAAAAAATATTTATTTTATTGTCTTTCCTGAATCTTCACTACACTTCATCTAAACCTAAATTAAGTAGGCTCTATTACATATAGTCCATGTTGCCAAAAGGCGATCGACTTTTTGGCAACATGAGTCATGCAAGCAAAAATAGTCTCTTCTGATATTTTTCGGCGAAAATATATCGTCAAGAATATGTATGTATACGTATATGTCTCTACAATTTCGAGTAATGACAAATTAGGGTCTACTAGACCCTAGGTTCTATTAGACCAAAATAACCCAACCTTTTTCAGTCCACGGACCCTTAGGAAATCAAGCACAGTTTTCACGGACCCCCTTAATAAAATAAACACCAAAAAAAAACGGATCAGATATTTATTTTAGTTATTACAGATACAAAAAAAACACAGAAGGTTAACGTTAAAGGAAAATAACTGTGTATTATGAAAAATATGAAAAAAAAATAATGTGAAGGTCGTTGTTGCTTTTTGCAACAAAATCAGGGATATTCGGGTTGATATTGCTACTAAGCTGTTATCTCAAATCAGATTCTACTTGTAATCTGTTTCTGTATTTGTTTTTTGTATAAACATAGAGAATGCCTTTTGATGAGAAAAAAGCAGTAAAGCGGCCCTTTTGCATCTAATGAGCGATTTATGTATGGTCCAGAGATGACACCGCGGACTCCCATACATATACTCGCGGACCCCCAGGGGTCCGCGGACCACAGGTTGGGAAACGCAGTACTAGGCCCTAATTTGTCTACGGACCGCAAGAAGGTCACGCCACATGCGACAGTTGGCCACGGTTAGCTACCGTAGCTCTAATAAATTAAAAAAATAATTTCTATTTTTCAATCCTTTACCTAAGTATTCTTCTCCTTCAACCACATCCAAAGATAATTTTGGAAAGCATTTCACAAGTGTTCTTGCCAATCTCGTGTGGATCTGAAAAAAAATACATAAAAATAATTCTTGTTACCATTTAATTGCCATTTTTGCAACAACATTGACATCTTATACTTCTGCGGTGGTTGGTTAGACTCTTGTGGTAAGGGAGATACATTTATCGGAGTCGTTAAAAAAACTCTTCAGGGGGCCTAACGCCCCCTTTTAAAGACCATCATAGTTCAGGAAAGTTTTATTTCAATTTTGCATCAACATTATTTTGTTTCGAATCACAACCTCCTTAAAACACTTGTTTTTTTCTGCCGAGTGATGTAAGTATTGAAATTGTCATATTTTGCTTAAAAAGTTAAATTTCTTGGAAAAAAAAGAATAAATATTTTTTGACCGACTGCAAATACAAAACTGCTTGTAATATTATAAAAAACAATCTTACTTTAACGAGGTCGTGGTACGAAATTTCAATGATTGAAATAATATTGTTTTAAGAGATGATAGTAACCCCCAGGGGTAGCAACGCATCTGTGGCCGACCTTATGTAGGAGTCTAATCTCACCTGAGGTTGATTGTAGATGTCCATGGACGGCAGTAGCCCCTTATCATCCACGTGGACTGAATGTGGATTTTCACTTCTATATTATTCAAAGATTTTTTTCTTTTTACCCCGCTTCTATTAGCTTGATCTGTATGTATGTATGTAACGGAATCTTTGAACTCGATTTTTATCCAGTTTGAACGGTCCGATTAATTCAAAATTTTGAACACTTATTAAGAATTGATGACAATACACTATTTAATTTCTTTTTTGTCCTATTGTCCTTATCAGGATTTTCACGATTAACAATTTTCCATGTGCGATTTTAGTTTTTAAACTATAATTATTTAAGAAACAAAGGCTTTCTCACTTTTGACACATTTGTTTCAACTTCCGAGCAAACTGAGTTTTTAGCCTACCTTAGTATCACATATAATGAGGACGTGTAAGAGAGACTCTCCCAGCGCCCCACGGTAGCTCATTTGCCAACAGGCTGTGTGATCTTCCCATTTCGCCAGTGGATCATGAGGGGACAGCGATGCTTCTATTGGGAGGACCACCTGAGAAAAAAAGAAGGATACAGTCTTAAGTGTAACCCTATCATAATATGGCACCTGTTTTTATTAAGTTGTCGTCAACCCTATCCTGGGCTGGGCTCAGGTCTCCTCTCAGAGTGAATGGGGTTAGGCCATAGTCCATCGCGCTGACCGAGAGCGTTGAAATAAAATGAGTAGATTTCACATATCTATTATAACTTTTTTTAATTCTCAGGCGTGCAGGTTTCCTCAGGAAGTTTTCCTTCGCGAAAATTAATTCCTAATACACACATAACTTTGGAATATCATAGGTTGGGATTCGACCCTCGGACCCCCGTTTGAAAGGCCGAGTTTCTAACCATTAAGCTATCATTGCTTGCCATTTGCATCTAAAAAGGCTAATCGTAGAAATGTTATGATTTAATATATTATTTACGCGATGGTAGAAAACTCTTCCTTAAAAATGTAGTTTACGTAAAAATGAAATTACGCAGGTTTACACGCGAAAGGATGCCACCCAAAGGGACCTGAGCACACGCCATCAGACATCGACCTCAGGTAGCCCAGACGCGTAGTAGAATATTGCTTGCGCGGTTCGTTTAAATTAACTTTGAAATTTCACATGGCATGTAGGTGCCTCTATAGCTACCATTGTAACAAAATCTACATAATGAAAATTAAAATCGGTACGGAACGCGAATGGTGTGCGAATGCAACTTGTACTTATTTAATTAATACCTGTTCTTGATCCCGGAACTTCCACCGCAGGTACTCAGCCCTGTTGATGACCCTGCCTCTCCCCCCAGCGTACATGTACGCGGAGAACTCCTCGCGGATCAGCCGCTCTGCAGCCACCATGCCGCCTTTTGCGTACGTCTCCAGAAGCAGACCACCTGTTTCAGTTATCAATTGTAAGAAAAGAGTATGGGCGTATATTAGGGGTTTCCGAGTACGGACCCTCCTTAGCATAGGCCAAAAAATATTTGCGGAATTTTAGGGTCATTTTTAGGAGGAAATTTTTAAATACCCATGAAATAGGTATTTATTTAATGTAATAAAACAAAACAAGAACGACATATCACATTCAAATGTATTGATTTGTCTTATGATTCGAAGTATACATTTTTCAGATTATTAAACTTTGGGTTTTTATTTAGAAGAGCAAATAATTATAGTAGTCCTTCCGAGAGTAATTAGCTACTCCTGCCCATTGTCGGAGTCCAGTTTCGGGACCAGAATAGGGCTACGGTATCCCCGCCTGGGTTGCAGGCGGCAAGAGTAGGAGCTCGAACCGCCCGGTAAGCGACCCCGGGAAGGACGGCGGTATGTGTGGTCACATACCGTCGTACGCACCAGACGGTGGAGCGAGCGTCAAGCTCACCTGGGCGGAGCCCAATGGGGCAACGCGCTAAGACTAAGGACTCCGGTTGCGTTCCTTTGGAGATCCTGGAGCCCTCTACGCAGCGCCGAGGACGGCCACCGGTAGGGTTTTAGTGCGGTAAGAATCCCACATAACCCTGCGTCGCTCCCACGGCACCGGGTACCTTTTAAAGGTTTCCCCCTCGTAAACAAAAAAAAATAAAGCTACTCCTGCCCATAGACATCTGTAATCAACCGCAATTAGGATTGATTATTCTCACCTGATGTCCGTGATAATTACTTTGCTATCCCTGAGGAGTACGTTAGAAAACCTCTTATAAGTGACTACCTTAGGGCTCGAACACAAAACTGCGATGCGACGCGATGCGAATTCGCAACGCAGAAAATTGCGATGCGAATTGCTGCGATCGATATCGTGCGGCGTAGCGTCTCTCAGGGTGACCAACAACAACAACCACTGTGCGATGCGAATCAATTCGCAAGTTCTTGCGATGCGTCGAGGGAGCTCGCAGATTTTTGCGATGCGACGTCGCATCGCAGTTTTGTGTACGAACCCTTAAAACCAAAGCACTGCAACGCAATATTGCTCCTTGTCAATGCGTAACTTTGTAAATCGTACCCAATTGAAACCAACCAAGGCGGTATGATCTATGCTATACCACAGTATAAGGATATACAGTAATTTAACTCGGCCCTGTCCTTGAATTAGATACCTACGGTTGCGCTGGGCACGGTAACGCGTTAGGGCTGCCTGCCTACAGTTTTTTAATTACATCTGCATACTTGACTTTCTTTTTAATTTTTTGATTGTAAATGTTGTATTTTTTTATTTATACAAATGAATGCTATAGTTAATTATATAGAAAGTGTTGAATGAAAATGCATGTTATGTTTTTTAATATGTATATATTACGTAATAAAAACTATTCTTATAATTGGGTACTTGACAGTTACAACAATAAAATATGAAATATGTTCGACATGATAGCTTATAAATTAACATAAATTATGCAAAATTTAGTTTAAATATTTAATACAATATTTAATAATAATTTTAATTAGAGATGCGCCGAATAGTGGTTTCACCGAATAACCGAATACCGAATATTATTCGGTTTAACTTTCACCGAACTGGATATTCGGCCGAATGATTCGGTTTACCAATTCATTGTTTTGCCGCGTAAACAGGTTTTAATATTTCTTTTATAGTGTCCATTATTGTCAATTTGCCAGTTACCTGTGTTCATTAAAACTTTGATTTAAGTTGTAAAAAGAAATACTGATTTGAGGTTTAAAATAAATGTTAACTATACTAACTTTAGAATCTATACTAATAATTAAAATTTAAGTGTCTGTTTGTAATGTCAAAATAACAACATTTTACTAAGACCATATAACATAAAAGGAAAATATAAAATATACGGTACTTATAACGAAAAAAATATTATTTCAAATTTGGTTTGTTCCGGCTAATCTTTAAAATGGCTGTACTGATTTTGATGGGACTTTCACTGGCAATTAGCTGATGTTATAGACAGTAACATAGGCTACATTAATTTTGGAAAAAGAATTAGGGATAAGCGCAAAAAACATAATTCCCATGAAAACTTCAGAGTATTTACACTTTTAACGCGGGTGAAACCGCGGGGCACAGCTAATAAATATGTTCTTTTAAGGTTTCAAAATAAATGTTGATTTGAAGTTTAATTGCTTTATGTTATTAAATTATCATAGGATTTCTTTGACTTAAAATATAACATAAATCTTACATAAGAAGTTTTGTGTTTTAGTTATGTACCGTGTCGTGTATACACGAAAGTAGACATACCTACTCGAACCGAATATATTCGGCACCAAAACCGAATAATTCGGCCGAATACAAATACCAAAAAAGATGCCGAATACGCCGAAAACCGAATACCAAACGAATATTCGGCGCATCTCTAATTATAATCTATACTCCGATTCATAATTGGGTGTACAAAATGTAAACAAAGGTGTTGACCTATCAAGAAAATACCTTTCAAATGGTAGTTTCTTATTTTTGACGATCTTAAAATAATACAACAATAGTAAAATATTGATCTAAATAAATTAAGACCAATTCTCATTTTCTAATATTTATATTACCTCATTCAGAATAGTCCCTCGGCGGCATATCGCGCGAACAAACGGGTGCCGAAAGGCCGCTAAGCCACGCCCTCAGCCTTTGTTGCGCCGCGCGACGACGAATAAATACGACGCGTGCGTTGTGCAAGCAAGCCCTTCGTTTATCAACAGTTTCGAGTTTTATTTTGCGCGGGAATAATAAAAGTTGTAAATTGGTCGAAGAAATAGTTTTATTCTATTAATTCAGAAGAGGGATAACCTCAAATAACAAGCTCTGACACCTGTCTACTGAACCAAAATTACAACAATCATACGTATTTTTTTAAAGTATCAAATTGTATTAATTAAAAACTAATCTAATTTAGTAGTAGTAGTACCTGGTAGATTAAGTATCTAGTATTAACATAAAAATCATTGTAATTGTCTTACATTTCGGAGTTTTCAGGCAGTTTAAAAAATGTTATATCTGGATGTGTTATTGACGAATTGAAGCAACCAAAAACAACACAATATAATCTATAACTTTTCTTCGCCATATTATTCTTGAAACAACAAAATATCTTACAAAACCGTCACATCACCCGCTCGTCACCGTGGCACATTCACGAATGTTCGTGTACCGAGTTAGTACCGGCCCGAGGCGAGTAGGCGTGGCTTGCGTTTCGTGCGTTTGTATGAAGATAAAATACTGTATAATCCTTATACTGTGGCTATACTATACCATACCTTCAATTTTTCTGCACATCCCTAAGGTTGACTAGGAGAAAATGCTATTTAGCATTAAGTCCGCCTTTTGCACCACACTGTTTTTAACATGGTCAATAAAGAGTAAATAAGTAAATAAATATATAAATAAATAAAATACCTTTCTTGTAATCTGCTAGTTTATAAAGTACGGTATGGTCCTCAGTATTAGGTTGTGATATGACTCGGTCGAGAACCGAACCCGCGGCTTGAACACTCGTCGCAGAAAACAACTTGATTAGCGCCGCGCCCATCGCACTAATATGTTCATTATTTACTTTGAAACCACATATTCAATAATAATATTATAGCACAAAAATCTTTTCGATAAATTGTTATTTTGAATCAATTTGAACTACTTATGTCTAACCATGTCTTATATTAATTTATCGAATGAACACTTAAAAATAAGAATAACACCTCACTTTGATATCAAAAGAAAAACGAGTTCGAAATATGTATTTTCAAAACAAAAGAGTATTTATAAAATTCCATTTTTTATTGATGACTATTTGGTTGTTAAGGTAAATAACAAATCTGGTCTCCGTGGATACAGTTCCTGTATAAATAACTCAATTTAAAACATAACCGTTTTCAAATATGCAACTTAATTTTTATATCGTACAAATTTACTTAATTAAAAATGATGTCAAGGTCAATGATCCTTTTTTTTTGTTTTCCTTTCCTCTTTCACATTTATTCTTATTATGTTTCTTTCTTTCATCTTATTTACATTTATTTATATCTTTCTATTTTATTGAACCGCCTTCAATTTCTTTCTGCACATCCTCAAGGTTGACTGGGAGAAAATCCTATTTAGCATCAAGTCCGCCTGTTGTACCACAACTTTATTTTGGTCAATAAAGTATAGATAAATAAATAAATAAATGATATAAAAAACCATATAGTATTGGTACCTTTAATATCTTTTACTTTTTTATTTGCATGTTAGTACTCAAATAGTAGCTACCTACAAAAAATATTACTTTTTACTAAAAGCTCTAAGGTAGGCACTAATTAAGTCAGTCAGTCAGTTTTCGCGCGTAGAAAGATTAATACAGATAATAAAGTGATGCATTTTATAATGAATTGTTAGCAATATATTCAAATTATTTTATTATAGTATTATTTTAATTAATTATTCTGTGCTATATTCATGATGTGTTGTTTTTATAATAATAAGTGCCCATTTATATAGTCATTGGCTGTATGGGTTATACGATTGTGTGCATAAGCATAAAACAAGAAAGAGAACGCGCTTGGCGCGAGACTTGTATTTTACGCGGGAATAATAAAAGTTGTAAATTGGGTCAAGAAAATAGTTTGTGTTATTAGAATAAAGTAACTTTGACGAGACTGTACTAGTATATGTAGTAGGCAACCTTATTTTGGATTCAGTTTACATTTACTTTGTTGAAAAATACAACTAACGTGCATCTTTTTAAAATATCTATACTCTGTTACAGTGCAACCCGAACAAATTGAACCGTTATAAAGATGAGATACGATACAAAACATAAAATGCGACTTTAGGACAACACCATAAGGGTCAGAGTGGTTCGGGGTAGGTTAAAAGCACTCAACATAAAAGTCTTAAATCACAGTATGGTATTTATATTACGTAGATATACAAACGAAAAATAGATAAATTTTGCAATTTAACATTCTAGTTACAACTTAACAACTCTATGATAAAAAAATATTTAATAAATCATTCTTAACAGGATATGTAACATGAAGACAAGTGCGTTATAGCTTAATTACTATAATATCACGGATTTATTTCAGTAAAACATCTAAATAGGTTTGAAATCAAAGAGATAAAATGGATATAACTAAAATATAATTGAACGTATTTGCGTTTAGTCAGACTTATCGTTACGATATAACTGCGGGGTGAGGCGAGGGAATGAAAGGAAGAGGACGCCTCGCCCTTCACCCCGCTCTTACGTCAAGTCGCCGCGTGCCTCGTTGCCTCGTCCCCCGACCCTCGCGCGTACCGCTGTCAACCATCACAGCTCCGCTCGCGAGTCGCGACTCACTATCGAATCGCAAAATTCAGTGTTTATTGTTATTAATTGGTGTTTAGTGTTTTACGAAATAGTGAATCGAAGTGAACTACAAAAACAGGTAATAACAGATTTATTTCTATTTATAGTTTGGTATTCAATTAATGACACTTCTACTCGTATAAAGTGACAATCTTGCGGGGAAGCGGGCGGGTGGGGTCGAAGATGTTTTGTGTACACGAGTAGGGTTCCCACGTGCCAGATGATACCGTACCAATCGACTTCGTACATATACAAATGTATTGATGTAGCAGATCAAACAAAATCTTAATTTGATTTGATTTCTTAATGAAGGAACTTGAAGGAAGTTTGGCGTACTTTTGATTTCACAAACTGTTTTGTCGCTGCCTATCATTTTTTTATTATAGATTTTCAGTTTGACATGAAACTGAGTTTCTTTCGTCTACAATCTGTGACTGAAGGGAGGGGAAGGGGGGGGGATTGTATGAATATAATTATCACGGCAACAATAGTTTGTACAATACATTTGACATCTTTAAAATGCAGGGCTGGCTCGTTTGTGATTTTCATTTTCTTAATACTTTAATATTACGTCATTTTTATGTCTTTGTCGCTTTTATTTCTTCAATTGTTATTTGAACGACATCAAAATGTAAAAATCAATTTACAAATACTGTTGTATTTACGTTTAAATACGCACTTAATTAATTTATTTACTTTATGTGACTTCTAGCTACGTTCTTATTTCAAATTTGATGATTTATTAATAAATTAAATACTTGCTACTTATGAGATGTATGTGTTAACATCGGGTGAACTGTGTATATCTGTAATTTTTTAAAATAATAGTCGTTGCTTAATAAGATTACTATTTCCCAGGTACAAATTCAGCAGATTAACGGCAAGATACAACAGCATGCAACACAAACAAACGTGGAACATGAGCGGTGAATTACATTCTTTGGTTAACCGCGTACCACTAGTATATACGACGCGATTAGAAGATATGGTAATTTTAAGAAAAGATTTCTGTAAACAGAAGTTTAAAGACAGTATAAAAATAATTATAGCGGAAAGCAAGCCAATTTATAAAGCTATCCTACGCGCCCAAAACGTATCCAATACAAAGCGAATGTGCTTCAAGAAACTAAACTTGTGTCGTCAAAGAAATAATATCACTAATATTCAGAAAAAAATAATGTTAAATAACGCTGATAAAAATGACGAAATATTAATGACGAATAAGTCAAATGATTTAATTGAAAACAAATCTGAAAAAGTGATAAAACTTAAAGAAGTAACAAATGAAACGACATTGAAAGCTCTAACCACATGTAAGCCTGTGCGAATCGTTCTCGAAGATATAAAAACAAAATCACCTAATCCAAAAGTTCATGAAGTTCACAAAGATGAAATGGAAGTTATTGAAGTACTATCTAGCGACGATGAAGAAGTCAAAATAGAACCGGAAATAGATAATTCATTCTACACAATAACAAACACGGATGAATACAAAGACTTACTCATTAACAAATATCTTGGAAACTCAGTAATTGTATTTTATAACCACTTTCTAGATGATTTAGATGCGTATGAAATTGACGAAACGTGCAAAGTTGTCAACTGTATAAACACGATGTGCAGTAAAATGTACAAATGCCAACAAAAACGTAGTTCAACATTTAGTGTTGTTATTTGTTGTTGGAGACAAAGGCAATATTACGTTTCATTACTACAGGCTGTTGAAAAATATCGTAATATCGCAAAATATATGCATAGACCTCACCCATGCGTGACATGTGCATGTTGTTGTAAGAATAACAAAACAAATTGCAATGAAAACAATTTCCCACAAGTAAGAAAAGATAGTTATCCCCTTGAGGTTGAAAGTAATATTTTATCAGATGCCACACATATATCTCATAACACCTCACACGCTTCTAGTATCAAAAAAAGTAAGTTCATTTCAAAAGCTTCGGCCTTTAAAAAAAAGTCTAAATGGAATGGCAAATTAAACTCTACATGGAATAATATGTCGTCAAAAAAATTGGAATGCAATGCTTTGTTGAGACTATGCGATGAAAATGGAATAACAGAAAATTATGAATTAGGAGATGGAGACAAAATATACAGCAAGTTAATTACCAGGGGTAAGAACGATTCTAGTTGGTTATCATTAACTCTGAGTGTGCCTCGTACGATCACAAATGCCACATTTAATGGACCCTTGGAACGCGAATCTCAGATTCACCTTTTAAAAAATGATTTGAATAATTCCGTGTCCAATTATCTGAGAATCCCAGTAAAACGTATAGCCGATAATAATAAAAGTGATTTACGACAAAATAAAGGCATTCCATATCTATCATATAATATATCAATATATTCATGTAAAGTTGAATATAATAGGTGTTTTTTGGGAGCAAACAATAAACTGACACCAGTTTTACCTATTTTACCACAAGAATTCTTTAAAAAAAAGAAAGAGATAGGTCAGGTCAGTGAAAATGAAAGACATATAGAAAAAAATATAACTTCTACAGTATCAGATCAATACCAGCAGATAGGTCAGAACCTAGCATCAGCTCCAAATGTGAATGTGAACCAAACTGTAACTCCTGGAACTTCCGTTCAAATGGATAATCAGCACATAGGACCGTTATCACCAATAAAGGATATGGAGAAACAATCTTCTGAATGTGTTGATTCCATAATAAAGAATATCTTGCATAGGTTTCGTGATATAAGTTTGACAATTAATACCCAGGGAAAAATATCTGCATCATTAAATGCTCCACTGAGCAGTCTGTCGCCTTCAGAATTGCAAATTTTGTCCAACATACTTAAATGTGCTCAAAATCAGGTGGATGAACTAGGTTTAACAAATTTTAGATTAACTGCAGACACTGAAAAGTTACTTCAACTGACTCATTCGAAAAATTCTACCAATAACGGTGGTAACGAACAGGTTATTATTAATAATCAACTTATAACTCCGAATATTTCTAATGCAACTACTACTCATGGCCGCACTAATATCAAAGTCAATAGTAGTCGCGAAACGAAAAATATATCTGATGGTACTAATATCCATGACAGCACCGAATTCAAAGTGTATAGTTATCCCAAGACGAAGAATGCGAAAGAAGCTACCATGGATGTCAACACTAAAAGCAACGATCTTTCGAGGTTTTCAATGTGGATCAATAAAAAAAAAATTTGGTATGAAAGTGCATTTCGCAATTTTATAGCTGATACAATGAAGTTTAATTCGCCAAAAATAGTAGACGTTTTCTCATTACACACAGATAGTAATGAACACAGTCGCATACATTCAGAAGAGGCAGTAGAGCCGTTGGAGAAGGATCAGAATAATGAAAAGATTGAAGTAAAATCAGAGGATGTGGGTGATTTAACAGAGACAAAAAACAAGTGTTTAAATGAAATCCACCAGCAAATTAGTTTATTAGATGAGGAAATTAGTACAATCATGCAACAACCAACTGGACAA
This sequence comes from Epargyreus clarus clarus, assembly GCA_014595695.2. Lineage (NCBI taxonomy): Eukaryota > Metazoa > Arthropoda > Insecta > Lepidoptera > Hesperiidae > Epargyreus > Epargyreus clarus. The sequence goes on along the minus strand of JACTTY020000005.1, from coordinate 1,466,892 downwards.
AAACGTCCAATCACTTCGAATTACGATTTAGACGCCATGATTATAAAGAAGGGCAAGAAAAGAAGCGGCAAATAAAAATATCGACGGAAATCTTAAAAAGCACTTAATTTGTAAAAAAATCAATATGAACCATCTCATACATTGAAAATTGAGGAACATTTTCGAGTGTCACCGGATCCTGGACATTCCTGGGTTAGAATTGACCACTGTTGTTTTTTAAAACAAAACCAAAAGAAATTGTACTATTGTCCATGCATGACAGACAACAATTTCTTCAACATCGTCTGTACGAAATAATAAGTCCATCTTCATTTATAAAAGCAGTACATATGTGTTTACTTATTTTCGCAAGCATAGATTAGTAAAGATACTTCGCCGCCTTGAAATTGAATGAAGCCACAAACGGCTTATTAGTAAGTTCTTTTTTTTAATTCTTAACAAATAAAAACATTTTTAGAGAAAATTTACGAATAAATAACTAATACTGCGTAATTTACATAATAAATAAATAATTATTTCAAATATTTTAGGGGCATTTTAGCACGGAGACGTAGCAAAACTTTTTTTCGCAACTATTTCAATTCTCAAAACTGGGTACATTTTCTTGTTAGGAGTGAATAATCTTTACTAATCTATGTTCGCAAGTAAGAAGTTATACTTCTTTAGCGTAATTAATAATGACTTCAAGCAAATTTCAACAGCAAATGACAGTAGCAAATGGAAATATATTATGTGTTACATCGGCACGTGTAACTTTGTGCCAAGATAAGAAATGCTCTGTGATCCTTTTTTAATCCGGCAAAAGAAGTGTCTATAACTTGAATAATATTGGGATTTCGAGAAATAATAAGAATAATTAGAAGTCAACACATAATCTTATATCTAGTTGTTCAAAGTGTTCAAACCTTTAAAATGTAGGATTAATAACTTGTATGTCTAACTGTATATTTTTATAATTACTTATCGACTTATTTTTGAAGTTATGGAAAAGTATAAGGAGTCTTTATTTAACTATTTATAATACTTGTATTCGTTACATTTTTTATATTTTGTTATAGATGGTTTATGTGCATAATATTGTTAACATAATTCCTGTAGATTTTAAGTAGGTATGTGTGTTATTAGTTGTTGACGAACAATTAAGTACCTTCTGTGAAGCAAAGATAAACATAATTTTATAACTAATTATTAAAAATATAGTGTTATGTTGTCGCTCGTTTCATTTCTATTATTTACCTATGCTTTGTATGCACTGTTTGCTATTTTTGGACAACAACAGGGGATTCTTACCGACCTTCCAACAAATCCGACATGTGGTGACAACCCTGACATTTCATCCTTTGAGTACTTTGAGTACTATAGAGCGCGCTCTACTCGAACACTAACTACCTACAGGTAGAAAGTAGTTATTATGAGTAAGCGCATATTGACACAATTCAAGTTAGAACCATAGACTTGGATTTTTTTCGCTACTACATCTATGGTTAGAACTTCAATATTCCTCCGACCTAAAATTCCATCACTTCCCCTTATATACGCCCATGGCTATTAGGATAAGTATTTATTTTAACTTTTAAACTACGCTGCAGTAGGGAAACCGAAACACTTAGGACATGAAAATGTACCTAAAAATCCCCGCTGCTGTGCAATTGCTTGTGGCTTTGGCATTCACTTCACCCGACTGACTGCGCTTGATTCTATAATCAGGCTCATCACGGCCACTGATGTACGTAACAGAGAAATCCCGACCGGATTTCATAAACTTTATAGTACGGGCGCTTCTGTAGCGCGCGACTGCGTTTTTAAACCTTGTGCTCTTAGCCTTCTAGTTAGCTGAGAAATTAGGGAGCTAAAATGGCGCCACTCTAGTCATTTAAGGGTGCTACCACACTGCTGTTTAAAAATGTTTCCAAACATTTTCTAACACTAATACTAATTACACTAATACTAAGGAATTGTTAAATGTTTTAAGTGCACACTGATGACAAAGGTTTACAAACATTTATAACTTTTGTAAGATCGGCACACAAAAATGGACGAAGATTTGCTGATTGGATTAGCTTTATTTTTTGTTTTAAAAAAAGAAAAAGCGCAATATCTAGATGCGCACAAGGCGAAGAGCACGTCGAACTCTCTCCGCATACCTGCAGTGGCTTGGATTATATGTTTACAAAGAAACGATAACAAATGTTTTATTTTTTTACAATTTGTTAACTAATTTAGAAATGTTACTAACATTATCTAGTACCATGAAAATAGTTTTCAAAATTGTGAACATATGTTTATAACGTTTGTAAACATTTTAAACAGCAGTGTGGCAGGACCGCAGCACCATAAGAATCGTCTTACACTAGAATTTGGCGTCGCTAAGTGGATCAATTGCTCCCTCCCCCCTCGCCTTAGAAGTGAACAACACCGTTCTATAGGCTGATTATTCCTGAAATACATATTTTTTATATAATAAAAGATTGAATAACAACTCCATTCTTTATTTTCTCTGACAATCCATTCTGACATTTTTTCACATTTTCACACTTTTTATCTATGCTTTTTTTTATCAAATCCACACCTGTATTTTGTTTTGTACCCATACAGGTCTGTGATAATATCGTCTTTTATTTTTTTATAGTTTCCCACTAGACTGCTACTCACCAGCAATTAGGAATATGTTATACCTTACAGTTATACTATCTACCCGCTCCTGGATGATCGGCTGACGACGCCTTGCAGCCAATACACTACAAAATGTCGGTAGGCGGTGAATTAACTAGTAGCGCATTAGAAATAAATAATTTTTCTTTTAGGTAATAATTTATTATTATAATTCATCTATACTTTGATAGGTAAAATCATAGATTAGTAAAGATACTTCGCCGCCTTGAAATTGAATGAAGGAACAAACGGCTTATTTTAGTAAGTTCTTTTTTTGAATTCTTGGCAAATAAAAACATTTTTAGAGAAATTTACGAATAAATATCTAATACTGCGTAATTTACGTAATAAATAAATAATTATTTCAAATATTTTAGGGACATTTTAGCACGGAGACGTGGCAAAACTTTTTTACGCAACTATTTCAATTCTCAAAACTGGGTACATTTTCTTGTTAGGAGTAAAATCTATGAGTCTATGAGTCTACGAGAGTCTATGGGTAAAATAGGCATCTATCTCAGATTTTAAAATTATGTTATATTCTTATAATTACTGATTTATCTGATAGAAACATTAAATGCAGTGGTAACAGCTTTTTCAATATCCTTGTGGACTTCATTAACTTCCGCTTGAGTAAGAGTCCTTTCCAAATGCCTGTAAATAATGCTATAACACAGGCTGTGTTTTTTCGACTTGGGATGTACAAATTTGTCTTTGATTCTCACCTGAAATTATATCAAACGTTTAATATTTTTAATAGTAAGTAAGCATGCAGTCGATTTGATGATAAGAGGGAACTGTAACTCATAGACATCTGTAATCAACCTCAGATAGGATTGTTGTATCTGGCAACAAATGTGTCGTAAAGTTGGAATACCGCATGTTATTTTTTTTTTAATATTGAAGAAGTAATGAGCATGCTTTCCTCCTGATGGTAAGTGGCAACTGCTGCCCATAGACATCTATATCAACCCCAGATAAGATTAGATTCCTACCTGAGTTTGACAACAGGTATGTTGTTACTCCTGAAGACTAAGCTGGAATGTTTTGGATAAGTATACCACACACTTCAAAATGGAACACAGCAGCGTTTAACTTGTGCAGAAAGAGGTGTGGAGGTTCCTTTGGAGTCAAACCACGAAGGGTTCTACCACCTTTACTTACCCGAGCATACCTTTAATCTGTCATGAATTCCAATAACTACTGACCTGTTCTATAATATCTCCTCCAACATCCCTGACTAGATCATAAAAGTCGTTATGAACAAATGTGTCTATTGTCAGACTGGGCGGTAACCAGAATGACAAATCATTAGTACATTGAGGATAAATAGACACTGGCTTGTACGTGATTTTGGAATTCACATTCTTATTTTGGAATTGCGACACAAAGCCTGAATCTTCACTCCACATTAACCGAATATCCGGAATTTTATATAACGCCATCGCTAACCGTTCCAACCCCAAGCCAAATGCATAAGCAATGGAATTATTTGGGCCAGCGTTGGCCAAAATCTCATTCCTCACTATACCACAACCCAAAACCTCCATCCATTTATTGTCATAGAAGATTTCTAATTCCCATGAAGGGTGCGTGAACGGGAAGTATTCATCAACCCATCTATGCTTTATTTCGGTACCAAATAATGCCTTTACTAGACCCAAAAGATGGTTTTTCAACTGTGCCTCCATAAGCTTCGCAGCTTCTAATGTGTGGCAGCTTTGCTTGGCCGGGTCAGATATAGAGATGGGAAATGCAAAGGGATTGCTTGGATCAAACGTTGGGTCAAATATTTCTAATCCTGGGTGGTTTTCAAACAGTTGTTCTTTTCGTTGAGATCTCACTGCATCCACCTGTAACGAGATAGGGTTTATTAGGGAATATTGTGCTACTATAAGTGTGGTTAATGAGCATAGTAGAAATTACAAATATTGAAACCATGCAATAGGATAAACTGGCTACCTGATGTAAGTGTAAATACTATCACCTATGGATATTTTTTGTGGAGTGCTTTATGGACCCTTTGTAAAAAGCCCCTTTATACCTAGAGGTTTTAGATTTTCTCAGAAGGTTATTTCTCATATTATCTTTATATATGATTTAACTTTATTATGAGTTTTTAATGATAAAAATATTATATTAATTTAATACTAAAATGGGTGTAGTGTTAGGTTTTCGTCTGGATCTGGTCAATGTACTTGCCTGATGAAACACAGGGAAATGTGTAGAATCAATTTCATCTCGTCTATAAACATCTCCGATCATTAAAAAGTTGTCTAAGCCAGCCCTGAGGAGTTCGCTCTGGTGCGCCGTCATGTGAGCGCGGAGGAGCGTAGAGTTATTGACATAGTAGCAGTCGGACTTCGCCCTGCTTGGATGGTCTACTGGTATGAGCAAATCGTCGAAGTTTTGTTTAATCGACACGACGGGCGAGAGGTTGTCGTACACGCTAAAACTTGGGTTACCTCGGTGCGTGAACGATGAGTAGAAATAGTTGACGATTCGCTGCCTTACTAGGGATAAAGGATTATCCTTACGTAGATGCAAATTCCGGTTCAAATACGACAGTATCTTTGGTGTAACATTCGTATAGTTATCTGTGATGTACTCCTTCCCGGCTATTTGTATTGTAGCCACTGATTTCGGCGCAGTGCTGTATTTACATTTGAAATTGGATATAAATCCACCAGTTCGGATTAGTATTCTTGTCATAACGTTATCTTTGTGACGTCTCTTTCTAAATTCAAATTAATGGAAATTATCCATCAAGTTTCAATATAATTCAGCTGGTTTCCGTAGAATACGATATTTATTTTATGTAATTGTGATTTTAATATTTTGATTTGATATGAAATTGACATTTGACACCGTATGTCATTTGATAAGTAACTGATAATATTTTTTTAATTTTTGTTTTTAAATACGGCACTGATTATTCAGAGTGTTATGTAGTTCTAATTAAATATTATTGTAAAATAGAATAACACGATCTTTCTATACCTTAACTCATGAGTAATTGTAGTTATTTTTTATACTTATTTCAGTACGCAGTATATTACTCTGTGGACACTTAAAGAAAAATAGCTCATTCTATCACTGTCTAGTAAAACTTCACTGTCCTCTGTCAAGTGTCACTTTGTCAATTACAAGCACAACTGTCAAAAGGGTTATCTATCGATCTGTTATCACTTATCAAACAATTATAAAATTATCTAATAACTAACCTTAATTTAATATTGAATTAAAATCCAATGATTTCAAAGCGCCTCTTACAATTGGCGCAATTAAGCGCTGTGGGGCTGACGGGTTACTATGTCGGTGTGGTTAGTAAGGAGGAAGAAAATCATATTTTTGTGGATGGTAGACCTTTGAGGAGCATGCCGGCGCTGCCCATCTTCGGGACAGTGTCGGCTGCTGCACCATTCGTGGACAGCGGGAGCCCAAAAGATAGGGTATGTTTCATATATACTTTTTTATTTAAGCTTAAGGCTTAGAAAAAAAGTTATTTATATAAAATACGTATATATTTAATATAGTTATACATTATAACAAACGTTTTACGTAATATATAGATTTAATTGACATTTTTCTATCATTGTTATTTCAATTTATCTGATTTTTATGTTAGTATTTTTCTTAAAAAATTGCAAAGAACATTTCTTGAAATTACATTATCTTCAGACCATCAAAAATCATATTTATTTAATTCTTTCTAATTGAAAAGTGATAATGAAATTAGTCATTTTTTAAATTTATTTGTTATAGGTGTCCCAAATAATGAAATATGGTTTCCCCGGGTTAGATAATGTGAGGTCATATGATGACTTTGTGTTGTCCTATGACCGTCGAACACGAGTACCACACTGGGTGTTCGAGCACTTAACTAAAGAACATGTCATGAAGAATGACAAGGTGGACAGGAGCAAGTGTGACTTCATGGCTGATGAAAGTATCCATCCTTTCTTTAGGTATGTTTATCTACTCTACACCATGGCTACTCAAGGTTAGGTGTGTATCACCTTTTTTTTAGAGTCAATTATTTTCTAGTAATCCTCAAAGACCAAAGGTTGGCCAAGTCCAAATAATTTTCCATATGAGATGGTAGTAAATGGCACTGATATAAGTTGATGATGAAAAAAAATTGTCCCTCTTTCTACTGAGGGCCTGCAAAGCTAATATTTCTGATGTTTATATTTGGTCTATGTAGTAAAACTTTTGCCTATTAAAATGTTTTGATTTTTGTTGTGATTTTATGCATTTATGTGTTAGCCTTTTCCTGCCTCATTACACCTCCAGCACTCATAAGGGGATTTTAGTGCCCTTCAAAAACTGCAAATAATTGCTGGATTAACTTTTAATCAAATTGTTAATGTTTGTGTTTATAGATCTCTGAATAGTGACTACAAAGGGTCAGGGTTCGACCGGGGTCACATGGCGGCTGCGGGCAACCACAAGATAGCGCAGAAGCATGTTGAACAAACATTCTTCCTCACTAATATGGCACCTCAGGTAAATTGTGACACACTGTCTACATTTTTTTATTCTTCAATCTTAAGTACAACAAGCTATAGAAGGTGGTAGAACCTTCTGTTTTTTACTTCAGCGGCACCACTGTCACACCTAATTCTGCCTAATAACAGCAGTGTTAAAGGCCTTATTAGACCACCCAATTTTGAGGGACCCTAACCCTAAATAAGAGTGGTGTAATAAGACTTAGGGAGTTAGTGTCCCTATTTAGGGCGATCGGATCATCCCGATCTGCCTAGCTCCCTAACTAGGGTACACGCCCACCCTGGATGCAGGGCCCTTCATATCGGGTTGTGTAATAAGCGTTTAAGTGCTGCTGTGTCCTGGCTTAAAGCGTGTTGTAAGGGTGACATAGTTTGCCAAGGCACTCTGGTTTACTACACGGGCGCATGTACGTCGACCTCAGGTAGGAATCTAATCTTATCTGGCGTTGATTACAGATGTCCATGGGCGGCAGTAGCCACTTACCATCAAATGGAATGGATGTTCTTTTGCTACTTCTATATTATAACTAGCAAACCCGGCGAACTCCGTTTCGCCACCAGGTGGCTTCATTTTTTGAAACATTTCGTTTGGGGATTAAAAGATAAAGAAAACATTTTTTTGTTTTATATTTGAAAAGGAAAAATTTTATTTCATTTTACAACAGTAATGAATTCATTTCGATTACAAAAATGAAGTGTTATTTAGTGGAACTTTATTTGCCCTTGCCAGTAAATGGATATTGTAACACATTGTACAAACAATGTGTCTCGTTTATACGATGCATGATATTGCTTCTTCGCTGAACGACAATGTCTCGTGATGTAGTTGGATCGCCAACAATAATTGCAGCAACATCATCAACGATGGGTGCATTGAATCTTCGCACATGTCCACCTGTTGGGGTACGATCCGCTTTTATGACAAATTTGTGCATATCCGATGGCATTCATTCCAATGCTGTTTTGAACATATTAACCACAGCGTTATTAGCGTGAAAAAATGCTTGCAACTGTTCAATAATTCGTCTCTTTAACTTTTGTGTTCCCTGTATATTGCACGGCACATTCAGCTGATCCACCATCGACGAAATTAAATATATTTGCAGAAATTGATGCGGTTCATCTGGTGTGGGCACCATCGAACCATGCAAATAATATATTTGTCCTTGTATCTGTGATGGCAAACAATTAAGATAGAATAATTAATTAATTTATTTTTGAAGAAAACGGTGTGACTTTTCATCGTGTGATGGTGTAGTGTGTGGTGTACGTGTAGTTGTTATGTGTTGCAATTGATTGTGCTGGTGTGAGTGATTGGTTGTGTGTGTTGTATCTTTTACCTTGCAACTCGGTCAATCTTTTACCATGAAGCCGACTTCTCGAATGAAATTAGCTCCAAAGGAAGAAGATGCATGCGAAAGCAGTTATTGTATTCAAGGATGCGTTGAAGAAAATGGTTGGAATCGGGATCAGTTCCATCGAACAATGGTTTCAGTGGCTGTGGTGGTGAAAGTAATGGATCCAGTTTGACTTTTCCACATGCGCAGCACAATCCAGCCGTTTCTCCTTTGAACTTTAGCGCATTGCAATATCGGCATACAGTCGTCATTGGTCCAATATCTAAATTGTCGTCATCACTGTAGTTCGCAGTGGGATCATATTGGAATGCCAAGCGATTGTATGATGCCAATGATCTTCGTGTGCTCCCGCGTTGTCTCAATCGGGCATTTTCTCTTATTATATATTATCAAATGCCTGCTGTTGAAGTTGAATAAAAATTTGCACGCGTGATTGATTTGATGGTTTCCAATTGAACTCCTAGCATTTGAAAGAACGTGTGCATAATAATAAATGTCACATGAAATTAACTGAGCAGAGTACAATGAGTAGCTGACAAACAATGTATCACGCACCGGCGCCATCTACTAAAAATGAAACGTACTTATTTTCTTGAGGGATGCTCACACACCACGTACTGGTGCCGTTGTAGTTCATGCTATGTATCATAGATGGCGCTGTATATGAAAAATGATTTTCCCTGTTTTCCTGCTTTTCTCTTGAAATTTTTCCTGAATTTTTTTGCTATAAACCTCACGGAGCCCAAGACCTTTCCAACGAATGCAAAACCGTGGAAATCGGTTCGTGCGTTCTGGAGTTATAGCGTCAGGAAGGAAAAGCCGACTTATTTTTATATAATAGATAAAAAAGAGGTTGTTAACCGATTCCGTGCGGATGTGGCACAACTGTGGTGCCATCCGCACGGAATCAGTTAATATTGTTAGGTATATAATTATAATTATTTATTTCAGGTGGGCGAAGGGTTCAACAGACACGCGTGGAACCGCTTGGAGAAGCATGTCAGGAAATTGACCAAAGTATATGAGAATGTATATTGCTGCACTGGACCTTTATATCTTCCTAGGTAAGTCCTTTATATGCTGACTTGCCCCTTATTTTTGGATCAAAAAATGTTAAAGAATCTGAAATAAAACATTATAATGCAAAATTCATCTCTTACTCCTGTTTCTCTCTAATAACAGCAGTGTTAAGTGCTGTTCTGTCCAGGTTTGATGGGTGTTGTAACAGAGCACTTAACAAGTGAACTACGTGCTGGCTGTATTTTAAAAGACATGGACGTAGGCGAAAACATCTCATTTTTCTGCTGCCCCCTAAAAAAACTTTAAAATACCATTTAAGAGGGGGATTATGATAATGCTCATGATAAAGAGTTGTAGCAAATAAAGAATATGAATTTGAGTTCTATTCTTTAGGAGGGAATCAGACGGCAAATGCTACGTGAAATACCAAGTGATAGGTGCCAATTCTGTGGCGGTACCCACCCACTTCTACAAGGTGGTGGTCGGCGAGGCGGCGGACGGTAGCCTCGATATGGAAGCCTATGTGATGCCAAACCAGAAAATACCTGATGATACACCCCTCTCTGTGTTCATGGTGAGTAGTACAAAGTGATTTTAATTCAATAAAAACACAGAAGCTGGAGCACAGAAAGTCAGGATACAGAAAAAAGTAATAACATTTTCTTACGTCAAAAAGTTTTTCATTGTTTTCTTTAAATAATTAACCTATTATTAAGATCCACTGAAAGATTATGTATTGCAAATTTGGAGACGAGTGGCGTAACAAAACAATAAATATTTTTATATACCCCTATGATTTGAAGCCCGCGATATGATGAGAACATCATGTTGTGTTTGAATTTAGCGTCAATTTTTGTTTCTGATAAAAAATAAAGATTAAACAAAGAACAACTAACTCTCATACTGTGACTTGGATCCTTTTCACTTGATAAATAGGGATTGGAGATAGGCTAGGCTTAGAGAGAAATGAAGGTCTGAGGTTTGACTCTCAGGCACCTCTGATAGTTCAAGTGGGGTGGCTCGTCATCCACCCATGGGCTCGTGGGCACCATACTGACTAAGTGCGAATTGGTAGATTTGACGCAAGTCCTCAAGAGATTTTTTTTTAAAACAAGCTCTCAGCTGTACAAGTTTCCTCACGATATTTTCTTTTGCCATAAAATATTACAATATGGTATCCATTAACCTTTTTTGTTTTCATTCTAGGTGCAACCAGAGACAGTAGAACGGGCGGCGGGTTTGCTTTTCTTCGACAAATTACAACGAAATAAATTAACTAGGATCAATGGACGAAAATTATAAAATAGTATTTAAATAGTCAATGACGGATGCATAAGTTAGATAATAATACACCAAAACAACTAAAGTTCACGTACAATAGTGACATTAATTGAAATAAAATAGATTTAAATTTTACAAATATCCATTTGGCGCGATTTCCTTATCCAATATGGCCGCGATCTTAAGTCTCACCTGTGCGTCACCACATCTGATGAAATAATTATGTAATAGAGGTGTAGGAAGTTAGAGAAACTGTGATCTGAAGTATATCTGCTAAATTTTCTCTACAAATCATAGTTTTCAAATATACGTATTCTAATACCAATAGTACAAAATATTTTTAAAATACTGACCGTTTATTAAAAGAATCTAGTTGAATTTCGATTTTAAATCTTGTAAATAATAAATATATCTAAATTTTAAATTATTGACGTGTTTGTGAATGTGTAAATAGTAATGACTAATTATTAAATATTTTATGACTCGAATAAATGTCTGTTTTATTGTAATTTTATTATTAGATTTGATGTCTGTTTTTTGTTAACCTCATATTTAATACTAGCTGGTATCCGCGGCTTCGCTCGCAGTCAGAAGTTAAATTCACCCATGTGGAACGGTAAGTACATGCCATAATATTAGGTTTGGTGATTCTTTCCGAAAAAATCGATTATTGATTCGATTCGAATCGAAGTGCAATAAATCGATTCACAAAAAAATCAAGGCCGTAAGAATCGATCTTCGATCTTTCAACTATAAGCGGCGAAGATAGTACAAAAATGTCACCAGCACTAGGACCAAACAATAATAAAATATCGCTTCTTCGATTAATCGATCTCAGATCGCCATCCCAACATATCATATAACGTAATACCCAAACGAATGTTCTTACTTTATAATCAAAACTAGCAGTTTGGCGCGGACTATACTGTTATTGAAGTAAAAACTTCTAAAGCGGCGTTGTGCACTTTTTGTAATGTGTAAAATCTTAAACTCCCGTCAGGATACGTGTCCTGATCGAAGATTCGTAAGGCGGCAAAGCAAATTGCAAAAGTCATGCCATCCGATGTCAGCATAGTAAAAATATGTCAATGGGTGTCAGTTTTATTTTTTATTCATTATATTTAACGAGCTTTTGCCCGCGACTTCGCTCGCGTTACGAAGTAATATTTTCATCCCCTTGGGGGTAGAATTGATCAAACTCCTTTCTTAGCGGATGCCTACGTCATAACATCTACCTGCATGCCAAATTTCAGCTCGATCCATCCAGTGGTTTGGGCTGTGCGTTGATAGATCACTATGTCAGTCAGTCACCTTTGAGTTATATATATATTTAGATAATCGTTCTCATTAATGAAAACCTTATTAATAATTTCTGATTGCTTCCTAAGGTAAGGTCAAGATTACAATTATGAAGGTACTAACTACTATAATAAGTATCTATGTATACAAAAACATTCACGGAATGAAATAGATTTATTCCATTTTTATTGAAATATCAATATCAAGGAGACATTCAATACAAATAGTTTTGTACAACGAATTACAAATAACAGCTATTACAAATAATAATAACACCTTTAACTTTGTAGATTTAACGTGTCATTTATTTGTTTTAAAAACGCCGAGACATTTGGATGATAATTTAGATTTTTAAAGTAGCGAAGGGAATGCAGCCCACGTTCTATTAAGTGGTCATTTAGCATCGTAGCTAAGAGCTAGCCTGACGGGCCAGACGTACATATGAAAAATAAACTGTGTTTATGTCTATAAATGTTTATTAGATATAACGAATTACCGATAAACAAGTACTTCGTATACTATGTAAATACAATGAAAAGACAAATATAAATTATAGTTGACGCTAGGACGCTGTTGCTACTCTTGAAGTTAAATTGTCGCTATTATTGAAGCTAAAACACACATTATAGGTACGGCTACGGCGCCATAATATTGTAATATGTTACGATGTCGTGACGGCAATACTCACGAGGTACCGCTATAACACGTGTTTGTATTTAGCCCTATAAAATATATTTTAAATGGTTTATGTTCACAATTTGAAACAAAAAACGAAAGTAATATTACATAAAGTAGTACAACTAAAGTAGTAATACGCGTATAAATTACTTACATAGATACCTATGTACAAGAACAATTAAGCTTAGAAATAGAGTAAAATATTATACATACGTTCATACAATGAGTGTACTGTGCACACTTCAAATTGTACAATTAGAGATAACAGTCTTTTTATGAATATGTGACCACATTAGAAAAAAAGATAACTCAATATTTACATAACAAGAATAGGCATTATTCATTTTTTTTATTTGTGTTAAGTAATTCAAAGTACGCTTACATTATTAAATTCAACTACTTATTTATTATTGATACATTAATATTAGCTCTATTTTGTATTAAATTGACTTAATTGTAAAAAATATTTTTAAGTTTTAATGGCAAAGTATTGTACCATTCGGACAGGTCATAACAGTGGTCACATTCATTTTAATAATTGAAATAGTAGATCGTTACAAATATATATTTATTAAATAAACAATTGTATCGCGTAGAATACATAAAAGTTATCTTAAATAAAGATGAGTTCATGAAAGATTGAAAGGGAACTTGAATAACTTGTAATAAATCGAATAACACTTAACTTTCTACTTTGACAAGATTAACGGATATGTTTTTATTTATTTACCGTGTAATAATTGTTTATGAAGAGTTTTTAGGCAATGGCAAATCCAGAATTTTTGTTTAAAACGAGCGTGACCCAGTTTGAGCTAAGATTAAATTTCTACACTCATTAGTGTCAGGCACGTGCCACACTTTCTTCTATACATTTTGACAGACAAGGAGTAGACACAGTCCCACCCTTGTAACGTTACAATACTATTTTCTTATCAAAGTTTCTGTAAAATACTACGCAAATTTATATTATAAATAATATTTTTTGTCGAAGTCTCGTTCGAAAACAGCCCCTTGCGCCCGCCCTTGTACGCAAAATCAAATTCAATTTCTTATATTTACAAATTTATACATCACCATGTCAATTAGGTCTTATTTTTGACCCTTAGAAATAATAATTCTGAACCATTTTTGCCCGCCAAAGTACGAGAAAATAATAGTTGATTTTTTAAATTTGGTAGACAAAGTTTGCCTCGAAATGATTTATTACGGGCGTATGCACTGGGGTCTATTTATCGATTTCAAATATTTAACGTATTATCATAAATGCATATGTATAACTAATTAAGTTAGTTGAACATTAAGAATTGAAGGTGGTAATACCCTTTGTGGTTCGACTCCGGCGGCACCACCGCCATACCTATTTCTACCTAATAACAGCAGTGTTAGACGCTGCTGTGTTCCGGTTTGAAGGGTGTGGTAAGGGAGAGGGACTTTTCCGAGGCGTTCCAGCTTAGTCCTCAGGGGTAGCGGCGCATCTGTGGCCGACCTCAGGTAGGAATATCTAATCCTATCTGGGGTTGATTACAGATGTCCATGGGCGGCAGTAGCCACTTACCATCAGGTGGACTGTATGCTCGTCTGCTACTCCTATATTATAAAAAAAAAATCGCTTAGTACTTCCGAAGGCATTGAAGAATTAATGAGTTAAAGAATAAAGAATGAAAATGTTTTCAACTAGAATACAATAGTCACTACTTTAATTATATCACAGTTGGCAAGATTTAATTTAATATCAACCTATGTTTATAGTTAAAATATACACCCATGTCTTATACCTATTTATCTAATACTGCTAATGTTTTACTTTTTCGGGGTAAAGTTTTTCACAACATCAACTACCGTTTCGATCATAAGAAAGTTAAAATTTTAAATAAAATACATTTGTTCTGTATTACAACGAATCACTAAATGTAAAGCAAGATACTGGAGCTAATGCTTTATTAATTATATGTAAAAATGATGGCATTAAAAGAAGAGAATAATTATTATTAAAAAAAAAGACAAACCCGCTGAGTTTCTTACCGGATCTTCTCAGTAGAGGTCGCGTTCCGATCCGGTAGTAGTTTAAGAAAAAAATTGTACCTGACAATTTGTAAGTGCCGTCGTTGGCCTATACAAAATAAATATATTTCATTTCATTTCACTAATTACATGGTACATTAAAATAATATTTATTACGTTGTTAATAATACTTTTCGTCGCTTTCCATGAAATTAAGTCGAATAGACATACTTATTCTGACATAAAGTGTAGACACTCATGTACAAATGATTTTTTGGCGTAATTAAAAACATATTTGTAATGAATTCGCAAAAAATCACTCGAATCTTTTTCTCTAGTGCGCCATAAATTAAATTACCTGATTATACTCCTAAAATGCACATATCGTCCTCACTTTCGCTGCCTTCTTCAAATGCAACTGGATTTAATTCTGGGTTAATTCCTTCTATGTCCATGCTGTTTGAATCCATGTCCATATCCTCGCCTATTTCCGCAACCTCAGGATTTCCATACATGTCATCGTCAGAACTCTCTAGGTCCAAATATTCAGGAGTATCACACATGTCGTCGGCCGGATTGATACGTTTACACTTTTTCGCAAGAGGTTCGTCATCCGATGAATCATAGGAATCATCCAAAGCTTGAGCAGGAACTTCTGGTTGATCAGTAGGTTCCACCGTTAAAACAGGTTCCTTATTGCCTTGAGGAATTTGAAGTTCTTGTTTTCGGGAATGCATTTTTATACGGAACGTTCTCGTAGAGCCAATTTTACGAGTCTTTAGTAAACTTTTGCCACTGTGATCAAATATTGGTGGACGAACAGATTTAAATAACTTAATCGGCTTTACTTTATTACTTTTTTCTGAGTCAGGTAAAGATTTAACTTGGAAGGTTATATCATGTTCTGCCTTATCGCTATTTGGGGCTTCACTATCCTCTTCTGTACATATTACATCGTCACCATCGTCAGTTAAATCAATAAACTCTTTAGGCTCCAAAGAACCTTGAGGTTTATCACTCTTCTTTATACAAACGTTTATTGGGACGATACTACCAGTTACCGTGTCCAGTTTAAAGAATTTACCACCGTGTTCATACGCGTACTTCAGTTCCAAAAACGACGTAACGGCGTTCATTTCTGGCATGACATTGCCGACATAATTTAAAAGCCTGTTGATAGAGGTGTTTGGCTCAAAACCAAGTAAGTTTGAGTAAGGCCCAACTATTGTAAGGTTTTCGGGTAAAATGTCGCAGGAAGTAGGGGCAGTAGGTGGGTTTGATGTAGTAACAGGACTTTCCGGTTTTCGAGTCACCGGAATTATATTAGGAGGCAATGGACAGAAGACTACGGGTTCGGAAACCACACTGTCTTCAGCTGATATGCCAGACATTTCCATTAAATCCGATAGAATGGTTTTACGTGGTCTGCTATTTTCAGTGTTAGCTGAATCTTTGTCGACACTGACTTGATTATCAGTCGCACTTACTTCAGCTGATGGTAGTACGTTCTCGGTATTTTGAGAAGCATCTACCTGATTATTTGCACCAATTTCAGTATCAGTTGTTTGTTGTTCAGTTTGAACATTACTGTTATTGATCTGAGGTTCCTCAACAGATTTATCACTAGGTACTTCTGTGTTCAATCCAACTGATTTACTCGCGTTTACACTGGAAATGTCTTCTACATTTTCAACATTGACTTCATTGGAATCTCTATTTGTTGTCCCTTCTTGATTTTCGTTCGTATTGGACAAAACAGTAGGATTGTCAGAATTATTCGACGATTCAACAACCTTCTCCGAAGCTTCAGAAGTGACTTTATCTTGCGAAGTTTCGTCTAAATCACTGTCAATTGGAAAATCTGCTTGTATAGATACATCTTGAGTTTCTACGGAAGTATTTGAAGGATCCAAATTTACTTTTAATAAGTTAGTTTCCTTACTACTAATACTAGTAGCTTCCTGTTGAATATTGGCGTTTGGTAAATCCTTTATCAGTTGTTGTTGTATTATAGCCATGAGCCCTGGTAACGCGTTTAACTGGTCCGTGTCTAGTTGTACTCCTGGATCGATTGATACTGTCAACTCCCCGTTAGGCATAAGGATGAACCGTACCCCATTAGGCAGTTCAGACGGTGTTAGTACCGGTTGTGGTCTTTTAATACTACACAATAAAACTTTATTTTTACCCAAGTAAATCGGAGTTTTTAAGGGCTTGCTTATAATATGGCGACTATTTAAAATCAACATACGTTTCGCATTTTCAGCGAGAGCTGCAGCGTCATTCTGTTGCTTTGTAACGTCGACGGGCTCAATACGAGGTCCTGCGCGTATGACGGTTTTGCACTTCTTCATGGGTTGTGCTTCATTTTGGGGTGACGTAATTTTAATTGTCTTATTTTGGTTCACGTTTGTATTACCGCTTTCTACCGCTGGTAAAATGTCGGACGAATCTTTTGCTTTATCGGTTGTTACATGAAACGTGCTTGTTACTCTGATTTTTTGCGCATTCGGTTTAGAAACGACATGCGGAGCAATAGTATTTTCGAAACTTGTATTCGAATTATCATCGTCCGAAAGTACTATTGTTGAATTATTCGCAGATTCTTTCAATTTTGGTGCAACTTTAAGTTGTTTGTATGTATTAACTTTATTGAGTTCATTACGACAGCAACAACTACAGCTAAATTTAAGGCATGGATGTGGGCCGATCTTTATGTTACAGCCATAAGTCATAATTTTTTCGCGCGCCCAACAACAAAAGTAACCTCTGTATTTTTTTGTTGGTTGAGCTCTGGATTTCCTTATTTTTTTCCGTGGTTCTTGTTGTGGCTCTGTCGCAGGCATAGGATTCGTGGAATCCATTTTTTTCTTATATGCCACACGTTTACGTCTACGTATTGTTAATTCATTGTTATCACAAGCTTCGCTAGATTCAACAGTTTGAGAATCATTTTGTGGATCATGTTGAGAATCATGTTTATCATTCGGTTTTACGTATTGTTTCTGTTTTGCTTTGTCTCCCTTGAATAAATTTAACATTTTTTGAAGTGTACCAAAAGTCAATAATGTGTCGTCTAGGTAATTTTTGGGATGTTTTGGCGTCCAGCTTATGTTGTTCTGGAATAAGGGAACGTAACTAGGTCTGTAGGTTGGAGTTGTCTTGGGTGGAGCGTCCCCAGTTTTGGTACTTTTTCTTCCTTTCGTTTTTTTTACAACTTCAGGTTGACTAAAAACTGTTTTATCAACATTTACAGTGGGAAGTTCATTTGTTTCAACCTCAGATATCTGGTTACATATATTAATTATTTGGTCGTTAATTTTGTTAGCCATTAAATCCTTGGCCGAAATAGTTTTATTCACTCTTTTCTCAGGTTCAGTTTGGATTGGATTGGTTTTGTTGGTCTCTTTCCTCAAATTTAAATCAGGTGGCTCCTTTTTCACTTGAACTATAGGAGCATCTGGTGTAACTTCAGGCATTTCTACTGTAGGTTCTACAATAGCGGGTTCAGTTCGCGCAGGTTCAAATAATGTGGGTGTAGTCCCGTTGTCGGGTGGTTTAGAATTTGTATCGTTAGTATTACTATCAATACGAATTGGTGTTACTTCAGCTGTTAGTAAACTTTGATTAGTTCGACGAACTTGATCTATATCTGGTAGGTTGATGACTTTTCTCCTTTCATTAGGCACATACTTTTGAGAAACAGGTGCCTTAAGATGACTTTGACTTAAGATAGCTTCTTGGTCATCGATTTTATGTCTCCTTTCTGAACTATCATTAGATTCATTAGTGATATTATCTGAGAAAATCATGTCTTGTCCTGGAATAACCGAGGGCACCACAGTAGCCTGATTATTAATGTACTCTACTCCAGACTTTGCACTTTTGAAATCACCACCTTTGAGATACAATGTACCATCTACGAGTTTCGATTCAAACGCCTTGTGTAGGTCAATTGTTAATGGTTTGCATTCTTTTAGGAAAAATCTGTTTCTCGTTGAACTGAGAAAACCTGCCGTGAGTCTCTTTAACCGAGTATTGAAATCGGGGTTCTTGCACAACTGTATCGGATTGTAGCTACGATTTTTTGGTTTCTGTAACAACCAACTCGTAGATTTTACTCTGTATACATCTTCATATGACGTTTCATTATTATCTTCATCATTTTGGCCATCAGTCTCATTGTCCATGAGTAATTGTGAGCGAAACTTGTCAATATCTTCGGCTCTTATAGCTTGTTTGTCGACCGGTTTACTTTCTGTTACAGCGCATTCAATCACTCTTTTATCGTTGACATGATAAAAATCGGTGAATTGAAATACTTCCATCTGATCTAATTTCATTGTATAAACGGTTGGATCCATCAATAATTTTAAATCAATCTTAGGATTATCATCCGTCTTCTCATTGGCTTCTTCTTCATCGCTTGTGACCTCTGAAAAAATGTTATGAATTATTAAATATTTTAATTTTACAAATTACTTAAGTGTAACAAAAAATAAATAGTCTTGAGGATCGGCAATCTATAGCCGATGTCAGGTGGAGCCCATATTCTGTAAGGAGTTCGTGACAATTGTCCATGAGCGGCAGTGAAGACTTATCATAAGGAAGACCACCTGATGGATGGAGTGGATGGTGAGGTAGCAGATACAAACTTGTTTGTTACTTTAATATTAAAAAACGATCACGAACGAAGTACTCCAGTACAGATTGAAGGATATGGTGTAAGATTATGATGATGGTAAATGATATTTTCAAATCACAATCACATCACAATTCCGAAGGTGGTAGAACCCTTTGTGGTTTGACTCCGGCGGCACCACCGCCACACCTATTTCTGCCTCATAACAGCAGTGATAAGCGTTACTATGTTCTGGTTTGAAGGGTGTGGTAAGGGAGACATACTTTTCCGAGGCATTCCAGCTTAGTCCTCAGGGGTAGCGGCGCATCTGTGGCCGAGCTCAGGTAGAAATATCTAATCCTATCTGGAGTTGATTACGAATGTCCATAGGTGGCAGTAGCCACTTACCATCAGATGGACTGCATGCTCGTCTGCTACTCCTATATCATATAAAGAAAAAGAACACAAGGCATTTAATAAGGTTCAACGACATCTTTCATTAGGTACAGCATAAAATTAAAAGAGGAAAATTAAATCTGCCCTCCGAAGTACGGAAGCGAGTGAGATTACCCATCCAATCCTTCCGCACCTGATATTGCTTCTCTGCTGCTGATCTTATAAATCAGCTATAATCGACTACTCAGCCGACACAAGAAATAATGTAATTACTGCACTTACCAATTTTGATAGCTTTTTCCACATTGCTATGTTCTTCAAATTCAATACCATCATCTTCAAACTCAATTCCATTATCCTCAAACGTAACATCAAATTCTTCATATTCGTGTTCCTTCTTAACCGCATTTTCTTGTATCCTAATTATATCTTCATCTTCATTTACGTCTTTATTTTCATCTGTAGTACTCCCAGATACATTTATAATTTGAGGAACTTCTTCCGTATTTTGAGGAACTTCATTGTTTCTAAATTGAGCGGCTTTTTCTTGTAAAATTCTATCCATTTCGTCATCGGAATCACCCAGTATTTCCTCATTATTCGACGCAGTCGGTTCAGGCTCTACTTCAACGATATTTTCATTCGATTTTTCTAAATTAGATTCCTTTTCCATATGACACTCCGATTTTATTTGTGTGATTTCAATATTCATAAGATTTGCCTTGTTGGCCAATATTTCGTCCATATCATCATCTGAATCACACAGTACTGGTTCGGATTCTTTAGTTTGTTCATCCGTATTAATAGATGCTTCAAGCGTTGCTTTTTGTTCGTCGACCTTCTGTTTTAATATTTCGTTTACCTCATCTTCAGGATTACTTTCTTCTGTTTTAACGATATTGCCCATAACGCTGGTTATTTTCGGCAATGTTGTTTCATCTTCGATCTTATCGTCGTTAGATGTTTCTGTAGTAGATTTTTCACAACTTTCTTCAGCTTCTTCGTGAGGTATATGCATTGTTTCGACGTCGGACAAGCCGTCCAATTCTAAAACCTCATCATCTGGTTCAGATTTGACTATTTTCTTTAACGTTGCCGCATCATCACTATTTATAATATCTGCCGTTTCTGAAGTTTCTTTTTCACTCTCTTTGTCCTCGGTGTTATTTTGTTCGTCTTTAGATCCTTTGTCATCATCACTATCAACTTCTCCAGAGTCTGATTCGACTCCCAAATCTATAGTTTCTACTTGAGGTTCAATGAACTCGAGTTCAGTTTCATTTTCTGAAATATACAAATAGGTATTTATTTATATTTACATTGAAAAAAGAGTGTGTATGTATGAATGTATGCTTCTTTGGGGCATTTAATTACAATTACGAGACTATTACGAAACAAAAACAATACAAAATACGACATGACACGACCGTAACATAACGTGTCGTGTCGCATCGTATCATATGCCTAAAAAAATATATACTAAAAAAACTTGCAATATTTACTAGCCATTTTAACTGTTTCTCATTTTATCTGTTGTTTTTGTAAAAAAATCACTCTCATCATTTCTAAGCGCCCCATTAAAGAATAGCTTAAAAAATTCTGTTCTAAAATACTTTAATTACTTTAAACGTACCGTCACGTCCCTTCTCCGCTTTATGTCTTGCGCGATGCATCGTCTGAAACGGCAAAATACTATTTTAACTTTGGTTCTCATAAAGTAAATAAAAAATAAATTGTAAGTATCGTGATTCTTAGACATCACACAATTGTAAGAAAAAAATTTTCTTCTTCTGGCGTTGGGCAAGTTTCTTCACGATGTTTTCCTTCGCCTTTTAATGATAATTAATTTCAAATATGACATAGCTTTGAAAAATTAGGTGCAAGGAATTTGGACATCGGACCCCCAGATCAGAGGCCGATTTTTAATAACTCGGCTACATCACTTGAAGGTGGTAGAACCCTTTGTGGTTCGACTCCGGCGGCACCACCGCCACACCTATTTCTACCTAATAACAGCAGTGTTAGGCGCTGCTGTGTTCCGTTTTGAAGGGTGTAGCAAGGGAGACAGACTTTTCGGAGGCGTTCCAGCTTAGTCCTCAGGGGTAGCGGTGCATCTGTGGCAGACCTCAGATAGGAATATCTAATTCTATCTGGGGTTGATTGCTTATGTCCATGGGCGGCAGTAGCCACTTACCATCAGGTGGATTGCATGCTCGTCTGCTACTCCTATATTATAAAAGAAATCTTATTGAAAATACTTACAAACTCTTCGGATAGTATTACACGTCTCTCCTTTATCAAAGTTTCCCAATCTTGAAACTTTTGTGTTACAATATTGTTGTATCTGAAATAAGGTTTTATGAATGAGGCTTTCTTTTAAATTGATTTATATAATATCATATCGCTACTATGCTTGAATAACCACACAAATCAAAAAAGTTAATTCCACAGAAGCATGAAAGTGCTTAAAATAAAAGAATGTTTTTGTTTCTACATCATTCTAATAAATGAAGTTTACACAATGAAAAACACGTTATAAGTAGTTATAAATGTAACCACAGACTCATGTGGTAAGAGAGATATACTTTTCCGAGGCATTCCACCGTTATACTCATGGGTAGCGGCGCATCTGTGGCCGACCGACCTCTGGTAGGAACCTAACTTTAGCTGAGGTTGACTACAGATGTACATGGACGGCAGTAACCACTTACCACCAGGTGGACTGTGTGCACGTCTACTACTCCGATATTATTAAAAAATATAAACTTAAATAAATAATCATCATCATCATCAACAACCCATTACTGTCCCACTGCTGGGCAGGGGTCTCCTCTCAGAATGAGAAGGATTAGGCCACAGTCCACCGCGCTGGCCAAGTGCGTATTGGTAGACTCCACATACCTTTGCGATTTTTTTTATAAATCTCTCAGGTATGCAGGTTTCCTCACGATGTTTACTTCATCGTTTAAAGCAAGTGATAATTAATTTCTAATACGCACATAACTTTGAAAAATCAGTGGTGCGTGCCTGGGATTTGAACCTCGGACCTCTCGATCGAGAGGCTGAGATTCTTAACCACTAGGCTATCACTACTCAATTATAATAAATAAATAATAAAAGTATCGAACTTATTCGTAAGTAAATGAATGTATGTAGACTTAGATGAGTAAAATACATAGATAGATCACTCCTAACAAGGAAGTGTAAACAGTTTTGAGAATTGAAAGTGTTGCGTAAATAAAGTTTTGCCACGTCTCCGTGCTAAACGGTCCCTAAAATGTTTAAAATACTTATTTATTCTTTGCGTGACATTAGTTATTAATAAGTACATTTTTCAAAAGATATGTTTTATTTGTCAAGAATTAAAAAAATAACTGTATCAACCTTTTGTGGCTTCATCAAATTTCAAGGCGGTGAAGTATCTCTTTATTTTACTTATCAAAGACTGTATATTAGGAAGAAAGATAGAATAATTTGCCAAGTGTGAGTCGAACTCGCACATGGAGGCTTCCGTACCGCCAAATGTTCATTATATTTTACTTGTTTCTATGAAATAACCATTTTAAAATATGTTTTATTTTTCTAATTTGTATTTATTATAACAGCAGTTATAATAGTAAACGGATTGTAAAAAATTCATCTGTTTTCCTAGTACGGTTTAAAAGTTAGATCGAAAAATACCGGTTTGTTGTATGGAAATCCCCTTAAATATCCGAATCTATTTTATTTTTAGTAATTGGTGTTATAGCAGCCACCGTTATGCATCCTCTGTAAAATTTCAAGTGTCTATCTATTACGGTTCCAGAGATAGAGCCCTGTGGCAGACGGTCAGACAGCGAAGTCTTAGTAATAGGGTTCCGTTTTTACCTTACGGAACCCTAAAAAGCATGACTTACCGGTGAGCTATCGCGGTTTGAAGCTCCGTCGGTTTCAGATGCTGGATTTGGTACAGGACGCGCGCGTTGCCGCGGTACGAGAACCAGAAGTTGTAGAACCGCGTGCGGGAGACCTGCTTCAGTTGGTACCAGCGCCGCTGCAGTAGCATCGGGGAACACTGGCGCCCTCTGGGGAATATATTTAAGTTAGGATTAAAACTACTCCTATACTTTTGAAGGTGGTAGAATCCTTAGGGGTTAGACTCCGGCCGCACCACCGCCACGCCTATTTCTACTTCATAACAGCAGATTAATGTTGCTGTCTTCTGTTTGAAGGATGTGGTAAGGGAGACAAACTTTTCCGAGGCGTTCCAACTTAGTCCGCAGGAGTAGCGACGCATCTGTGGCCGACCGCAGGTAGGAATATGTAATCCTATCTGGGGTTTATTACAGATGTTCATGGGCGGCAGTAGCCACTTACAATCAGGTGGACTGCATGCTCGTCTGCTATTCCTATATTATTAATAAAAAAAAAAAACAATAATCCGCTGCAAATATGTATGATGATAAAAAAATATGTATTTTCTTCAAGCATTTTCCTTTAGTTTATCATATATCATTACTTCCGGGAATCTGATCCTTATAAGCGACACTACCTGATGATGGAATATTACAAGTGTTTTTTTTTTCAAAATGAATTCGTTCAAATTCCAGCCTGGGAAAATGATTTTTAAGAAACCTAATGATGTAGTTATTATCAAAATCGGCCTCATAACTCCTTTCAGAATTCTTCGCTAATCCTTAAAGTTTCGGAATTGGTTCCGTTTGAAAAATTCACCCCGTATAGAGAAATGTAAATTAAGTAAAAATACTAATTATTATTTTACACATAAATATACTAATATATTTATTATAATTTAATTTAAAAAGATCAGCTCGTTTCTGTGATAATTTTAATTAATTCTTCTGAATCCCTATAATCTAGAAACGCGGCAGTGTGTCAGCCAAGTTTTTAGTAAAAATAATAATTACGAAAGATACTAACCGGCTATTATACTCCAGAGTGACACGTATCCATGCTTCGACGAGGTCTTCCCCGGACAAGTACTCCACGTGATGCGTATTCACCAGCTCGAACAGGTCGTGAAGGCATTGTCCCTCCTCCTGGTAGATCTCTTCAGTGTTGTCCTGGGAACAAAGTTAAATGCTTAGAGGCGTAGCGTATAGGAAGCTAGTGTCTCCCTACCCTCCACTAATAGCACTCTTAAGGGAAATGTTCACAAAATAATTGTGAATATTTTTATATAGCGATAGAAACTTTCCTAGAACGGCGAAAGAAAGAATTTTCCTATTTTTTTTATAAAATTGAGTAGAAAACCAATATACAATCTACCTGATGATAAGTGATCACTGCCGCCCATGAACATACGTAACTAAATCCATATAGAACAGCTGTTCGAACCGAAGTCTATTACAGTTGCATTACCACTCTCGAGGACTAAGATATCATTAGGATTGCACGGATTTTTAATAATATTTTAACGCTTATAGTACTCTACTAAGTACTCTATTATAGAAAAGAATAAAAGAATATACGCATATTACCTTATAAGTTTAACTTTTAATTATTTTATTTTTATCACAAAAAGAACCATAATTTACGTGAAGTGAATGGGTCTAAGGGGCACTAAAGAACTAGACATTTATTATAACAAAAAATGTGAGCCATCACGGGACGCCTGGCAGATGTGAAACATCGACATTATTTTGTAAAAGTAATATGCAGAAAAGAACATATTGTGATAGGAACTAAATATGTCATAATGATAAAATAAAATATTACGATTTTTTTCCAGATAACGATGACTATTTATTGAATAAACATTTATTTTGTATAAATACAAAAATTTACGAATTTATTTCAAATCGTGACTACTTTATTCGTTTAATCAGTGACGCATGCGTCGCCACGCCAGAAATCGGTTTTACGTGCGGCTATAGATGTTTCACATCAAAAGCAAACCCCACTTCTTAACAGCATAGCATATGTTACATCCGCAATTTAGACGAATCTAATGTTCCAATGAGATACCCATAATACATAGTCTCAAACACGAATATCCTCTATAGACGGGTAAAGAAAGAAACATAATTACATAGCAAACGTATTACAAGTACTTACGGGATCGGAGAGACTGATGACGTTTATTTTCTCGTGCACCAGTATAAGATCGAAGAGCAGCCAGTCAGTGGCGGTGAAGCGTGCTACCTTCGTGATCTTGGCCAACAAATCGTCCGCGGGTAGAAGTCGTTTCAACTTCTTGATCGTGAGCGCTCTCATGTGCTGCCTGTTGACAATAACTTAATATGAATAACTTGAGATGGAAGTCTTCGTTGTCAAACTCTGGAGGCACCATCTGCTATAATAGTATTACTTAAGTGCTGTTGTCTTCTGGTTTGAAGGGTATGGTAAAGGACAGACAATTATACAAAACATTTTAGGCCAAACGGAACGATGACTCCAATCCTATCTGGTAAATATTAGGAATTCATTTAGGCTTTATCCAAATTTGCCTGCCATTTGTCTAATTTATAGTATTATTGCTATAAAGTATAATTAATTCGCAACCTTGTACACAGCCCCCCTATAGTCGCAACAGAGGAGCGTATTTCTATTTGAAATAATCTACAGTCGTTTTAGACAGTAAATATATCTATTTCCCTTCCTAATTCAAGATCACAAAAATAAATAACTGAATTATTTTTAAAGATACACAATTACAAAAGGTACATAACTGAAACATTACTTACCACAACATCTTGCAATCACAGCCGATCACCTTCTTCAATTCGTTCCACATTTCGTTTTCAGGTTTCTTCTCCTGGATCATCCTCGCCACAGCTCTTATCAGACGTCGTTTAAACTTATCCAATTGTACCGGACCACTGTCTTTTTTCTTCTCCGCTTGTGTCGCGTCACTGGCCGCCATGTTGCCTTGAGCATCCATTTTGTCTTTATCGGCAGCCATATTTGCTTCAACGTCGGCAACCATTTTGGTTATCGCCGCCATTTTGTTTCCGTTACCTTGTGGTAGCGATTCTGGCTTACTTGACTCAGATTGGGTTATTTCTGCGTTTTGTATGCTATTGGATGCCTGAAAGAAATAATGAACGATGTTTTTGTAACTCTGTTAGTCCACTTGAGGTTTTACTTAGAAAAAATATAAACTGTTATAGGACTTCTGTGTTATATGATGTCTAATGCCAAAGTAATTTAAAAGATTAATCATTCGACAGATTTTTAGACAGATATATGTAAAAATGTAATCTAGTTTAATTTGAAAATGTTTAAACATGATTGATGTTTTTACTTGGTACATCTACGTGAGTTAAGGAATAGAATGATTCTTCAAACAAACTTAATTGTTATAAGTACAGCGAAATGTGGACAAGGGAAAAAATGAATCAACGAAAAATCTTTATTTTCAACATTTTAGTTTTATTCACCTCACTTTCGCACAGATTGACTGGATTGGGTAAATTTGATTTATCATTTTGGTGTCGTACTGGAAATATCGTTGGAATGTAGCTAGGACTATTCTCGTTTTCAGACTTTTTCCCTCCAACGAAGTGATCGCTACATATCCTATGATGCGGTAGAGGATACCAGGGCAATCCATCGGCGCTAAAATATAATAATAAATAAATGATATTATAAATATATTATGCATAAATTATTTATGATGTATCATGTATAACCCGAATGAAATAAATAACGTTTAAAAGATATTTATTTTTATTTTGAAGTTGAACAACAAAGTGTACGATAAAGTACTGTAAATAAAGTATACGTGGTTTATCATTGGACTGTTGTTCGTGTAAATTTCCACAACGAGGCACAAACTGGCCGCGTCCTTTAGAGCGTCGATTTTAAACGTCACTAAAAAATCATCCAAGTTATTTCTGAAATGAGCCAAAAAAACGCGGTAAAAATTATAAAAGATACACTTACTTTTTCATATTAATAGCAGCTATCCATAATTTCCGCCGTTTTATATTTTTCGCTATTGGAAACTTGTAGAATTCACATTCGCTCACCATATATGTATTTTTACACCCCTCCACGCAACATATGTCGAAGTTAATTTTGACACTCATTATAAATTTCAAGTTTCTTTAATAGTTTCGTTGTTAACCACGCGTTGCAATCGTTTTATCAAAAACTTTTCTCTGGAGAGCAATTATTAAGAATTGCTCTATCACACCATCTTAAACAAGAATATCAATTCTTTTTATATATTCAACATTAAAATAAATAGTTACAAAAATACATACAATCAAATACAGAATCACCTTTTCGAAGTTGACTAAAAATAGAATTGTTTCTTCTTTATTACAATTTATCTCTCTTTTTGGTATACGTAAAACGAATTCTACTTTGCTCATTGTAATTCCAATCAAATGTTTGAGTATAAATTAGCAAAAGGCTACGCTATGTTGGCCCATACTTACAACCAAGTTTAGTCACACGGTAGTATGACAGCAAATTTTTGAATATTTCGGTCTAGGCTTTGCCCTTAATTAATCTATTCTTTACAGAATTTGAAAAAAAAATCATAAATGCTAAAAATGTCTCATAGATATTATTTATTCGATTCCTTAGTGTTATTTTCAGTTTTTCAATATCGATAGTGATTGTGACTTTGTCATTGAAGATAACAATCTACTAGTAATATAAGCATAAGTAAAGTACGAAAAGCACAAAAATATTTTTTGGAATTATTTATGTCGATAGTAAAAATTATTTGTATTGTATAAAATAATTATAATTATACGTTATATATTTACAGGTTACGTTTTATGATTTTTTCTGGGTACTTACAATGATAATGATATTTTAATTTTATTTCATATATACTGAGGGTTATAAATAAGTATCTTTTTATTATCGAAAGAATAATGAATTTACGTTTAAATATGCAGAATTATAAGTCGCTAAGAGCTTCTTCAACATCGTTATAATTTGGTACTTCAACATCGTTGTAATCAACATCATGGTTATTTTAACCATAAGGAATAGTTCGAATACTTGTTAATTCAATAACCTCCTTTCTGAAATATGTAAAGCGGAGCAAAGTTTCGTATAAGGATCAATCATAGCTGTCAATAAAATTAGTGCGAAAAATGTTGCAAAATGCTGTAAAAATGCAGTTATAACTAGATCTAAATAACGACATTTTTCATGTAAAGTGAGTGTCAACAGATTGTCATAGTTTCTATCGTAAGTTTCTTCAAACGCGCCTAGCTTTAGATAGATAAATAATATCAATAAACACGTTATTTTGACAATTCAAAACATGGTTATCACGCGCATCGTGTTTTTTAAATATTGAATGTGTGATTTCAATGAAAAATGTTTTATTATATTTTTTAAAAACACCTAGTTCATAAAATATTGTTTTTTAATTATAATGCGGCGATGGGTAACCTTGCGAGTCGGACAAAATAATAATTGATTACAAAAAAAAATAATAAATAAGTTTGTAATAATTAAACACAAATCAACCTAATTCTGAAATCCATCCAAGGTTGCAGGGTAGAAACTTGTAAAATAATTTAAAATTTTAAATCACCTACATAAAAAATAAATTAATTTCGTATAGACGAGAAAATGCTATTTGTATTACTTTTTATGTAGAATAAATGGTATATAAATAAATAAATAGTGGGTGAGTTAATATAGTAAATATAATCTGAGGTACATGGAACCTCCGTAATTTCTATATTACAAACGCATAAGCATGAAAAAATATATACATTCATATGACATATGCAGGTAGGCACAAACAAATGAAATGTTACCGAACTTGACAGTAACACTGCCGTGTTCCTTAAAACATTAAATATTTAAAACCGGTTATCATAATTGTTAAACATATTCTTGATTTAATTCCCTAAAAATATTGTATTTTATAAACATAACTTCAATTTAATTATGTAGTATAAATAATTCAATAAGTAATAGATAACAAGGAAACCACGTAATTTATGTTCATTGTTTTCTAGTAACTATCAGAGACTACACGTTTCGACAGTTGGCCGGAGATTAAAATAAATTTTATAAGGTTCTATCGTAAAAAAATATGTACAAAAAAAATACTTTGTGCTCATAAATGAATACCTGATATGTACCTGATTTTAATAATTCAGTTATATTTCACTACAAACAAAATTAAACGAAAACACGTTTATAAAAACTTACGAATATTTAATTTAACACAGAAACGCGTGAGCACAAAATGACAACACAAATTCGGTGGGCCGATCACTACGAAACCACTGATCTGTCCCGACTTTCGCATTCTACTATCAACCTCGGTCAATAACAGACGCCTCGAACACGCGGTGGAAAATTTTAGCCCACCGACGCGCCGACGCGTACCTAACTGACAATCTTCACTCGACTCGCTCGGCGAGAGGACGTGGGACGCTTAGCTCTCTCGAATCAATACACATTCACTAACAATACGTATAGCGCAATATAATTACTTTCTGAAATATAACATAGACAACAACACAACGTATATACAAGCGAACAATGAAAAATAAAAGAATTAAAAAGTATTTTGAAGTAGTTACCGATAGTGTTGTGTCGACTGATGATGTATTTCGCTGCATGGACGTCAATAATTCACTACACTTATAAAATCAGTACGTTTGTAAAGGTAAACAGCGCTTGAACGTAGCATTCATTTTTTCAATCTAGAGTTACTCTGAGGCGTGTACACGTTGACGTTTGAACACAAAATGGCGAAATTGGTCTCCGCGGGGTGGCGGGACGTAACGGCCATCGTTGGGCTGCGAGTGTGAGCGAGAGGGGCTGTGCTTTCTCTGTCTAGCTGTGGGTTGGGTGGGGGCGAGGTCGTGTGTGAACTCTACGCTTTACTACCTATAGCTATACGAGTTGACAACAACATTGATTTTAATAATTTGTTTCATTTTAGCCAGGTATGTTGAGCACGGCGGACTTAACTTTAGTTAATTGTTTATCGTTCTATTTTTGTAAAATTTTGCCTGTGTTCCTGCACAAATATTTGACAGGCGGTTTATGATGTATTATTATAAATAGATATGGGGTTATTTTGCGATTTAAATACTCATATTTAACTAAATTCAAACAAAAACTTCATGGATGAATATTTTGATTTTATGAGTGCATATGGATGTGCAAATTGTACAATTACAAATAGATCTCTTAAACATTCTTAGATTCACACCTAAACCTAAATAATGAAATGAAATAACAGCTACGACACGAAGTATATTCGAATCGTAAATATGGGGCCCCTACCTTTTGTTCTCGTAAACAAGTTTACTATAGTTCGAGCTCAAGGGTGCGAACCGCGTACAATGGGATGACATGAAAAAAAAGGTGAAGCTTTTTTTATACATTAAGTATGGCAGAAATATTTTATTAATAATATGGCTATAATAATTAATATTGTAATTAAATATAAACTTATATAAATTTTAGAAAATCTTCAATCGGAAGGTGGTAGAAACCTTTGTGGTTCGACTCCGGCGGCACCACCACCAAACCTATTTCTACCTAATAACAGCAGTGTGAGGCGCTGCTGTGTTCCGGTTTGAAGGGTGTGGTAAGGGAGATAGACTTTTCCGAGGCGTTCCAGCTTAGTCCTCAGGGATAGCGGCGCATCTGTGGCCGACCTCAGGTAGGAATATCTAATCCTATCTGGGGTTGATTACAGATGTCCATGGGCGGCAGTAGCCACTTACCATCAGGTGGACTGCATGCTCGTTTGCTACTCTTATATTATAAAAAAAATATATATCTCTTCATAACAACAAGTATATTAAAATAAATAATCTGCTATATAAAATAAATTGAGGTTAAATGGTACAAACTGTAGGTAATTAAATATGTATTATGAAGAATTATGTAGAACAGTAATCGTAACTTAATATGTACCATCTTTTGGAAAGAGTAGACATCAACTACGCATTCTCGGTTTCAGTGAGTTTTTATGTTGGATTTATAATTGTACGCATGATTCACGCTCACCACGAAACATTTAGTAGGGGACGGATGCCATTTATATCTGTAGTGACGTCATGCGTCGGTGATAGCGCAATCCACACTACTTTATAACACCACACAGACACAGTCGATCGTGCGTTGATGTAGTATAGGCGATGTAGCTGTGTTCTGAAGTTAATTGATTTTATTTGTCAAACTCACACTCGGCCTACTGTTGTGATTTATAAAACAAACTATAGAAAGTAAAGGTTTTATATCTTTAGTTGTTCTAAATCAAAGCTGAGCAGTAAGCACACCTTTTATTTTATATAAATATAGTTCAAAAAACTAAAAAAAACGCTTTTATGATAAAATCAACTAAAAAGTAGAAAAGTATTCTATTTCATTCGTTCATACATGCAGGGTAAGATAAGGATGTATATTGATCTCTTTCTACTGAAAAACAGAGTTACTCTAACCATGCTAATATAAAGCGTGTAAAAATTTAGAAATTATGAGGCGAGGAAATTAGCTAAATAGCGATTACCTACATTACAAATTTTATTTACCGCATTCTGCACAATTTAGGGCAATGGGCACTGTTATCCATTAAATTGGAATGAGTATTGTGACTTAACTGGTTGGTTTACTTGTCGTGATTTTGAATATCTTTATAAGCGGATTGTGTAAAGTATTGTGAACCCCTATCACCTCTGTTTCTAACACATTACACATGTTTTATACCCTAGGACAGCGTTTCCCAACCTTTTTCAGTCCACGGACCCTTAGGAAATCAAGCACATTTTTCACGGACCCCCTTAATAAAATGAAGAGCAAAAAAAAAAAAAACAATCCCAGCCAAAACATAATTTTAAAGTCCGATTTATGTTTTTTTTTTTTTATATAGATTAATAATAGTGTTATACATCATTGGATGCATCTTTTTTAATTTTTTTAATACTGGTTTGCTGATTTTTCGTTTTGCGGCCCTTTTGCATTTAATGAGCAATTTATGTATGGTCCGGAGATGACACCACGGACCCCCTTACATATACACGCGCGGACCACAGGTTGGGAAACGCGGCCCTAGGAGATCGCAACCCACACTTTGAATAACACTGCCATAACCCTTTCAAACCAAACCGAGAATAATCTCTTGTTGTAGTATTATTTTCTAGGATTCGATATCAGTACTTGTTAGTTTATGATTTAGGAGCTGCATTTTTATAAGATTAGAATAGCAAGCTTGTTTGCTATGCTTTACAAAGCCATATAAGGCCCTTCGCACACCATAGGTCGTCTACAGATGCTTTACTCTATTCATACGCACATGTACGCATTCATATGTATGTTTCATACGTATGGTTCGCTTCTCAGTCGTGTAGCTTATAAATATATCTGTGAGAGAGGGGCTTGGGTAGAACAGGTTTTACTTGAAGCCGATTTTAACAGACGCATTATCGCTCGAGATGGTCTTATGTAACATCGTCCGCGTTCTCTATAAACATGAAAATCAAAATTTACACATGAGACAAAATCCATTGTATATTTTTACGACAAATTGCAGAGCCTATTTATTCCAGACTTTGATAAGTAAACATACTTCGACGCCTTGAAATTGAATGAAGCCACAAACGGCTGATTTGTCGGTTATTTTATGAATTCTTGACAAAAAAAAACATTTTTAGATAAAATTTACGAATAAATAACTAATATTGTGTATTGTGACATTTTAACATTGAGACGTGGCGAAACTTTATACGCAACTATTTCTATTCTCAAAACTGGTTAAATTTTCTTGTTAGGAGTGAGTAATCTTTACTAATCTATGATTCCAGACGACGTTTATTGCCAATTGCGGTACGCTATTACCTTCAGTTAGCTACTGCGTGGCCCTTATTACCAGGAGGATGCAAATTTAATTATACCTCTTCAAATTAGAACTATCGATAATTCTTGTATCGATTGTGTGCTATCACTAACCGTAACTCGTAATTTATAAACGAATTACTTTCTTATTCTCAGTGCATGGTTGAATTCACGGATCAAGAAAAGCTATTCGATGTTTCGTGCTTGCATCGGTTTAGAGATAGATTAGACAAATTGAGTTGTAAATAAAATTGTAAGCCACCTTGAGTAAAGGCGTTTGTACCTTACATTTTTCGCGACACACTTACCTACTACCCATAAGTAACCAGAACCACAGTATCGAATATCGATACTTTACTTTCTAATAGAAAGTTTCTAATCGATAAATCAATACCGTGACTGGTTTTTTTTGTACCTAACTGTTTATATATTTATTAGACTGGCAATCACATCCTTCAAACCGAAACACAGCAGTTTGGCTGCTATTTCACGGAAGAAATAGATGTGACGGTGGTACCTACCCAGACGAACCCCCGAAGGGATTCTACCACCAACGTACAGAATACTTTTCACGGTATTTATACAGCCCAGGCGAACATCTTAACACCGTGATTCAGGGAATCGAGAGAGATTTAAGCAGCGACATCTAGTTAAGTGATGAGAAACTAAATAGTCGGTTGGCTATCATAAAGTGACGCAGGAGCAGCTCAGTGACCACAATACTGAACACAGAACATCGCAGCATAGACATATTCATTGACAATATTTTACCGCATCTTCTCAGTTTAGATTTAGGTCGTGTAGCGATCCGGTTGTATTTTTTTTATATGGTAGCAGACGAGCATGCAGTCCATCTGATGGTAAGTGGCTTTTGCCGCCCATGGACATCTATAATCGACCCCAGATAGGAAAAAGAAAATATAAGAAAAATATTGTAACCAATGACAATTTGTAAATTTTAGGCCTATACAAGATAAATATTAGGCATTTCAGTTTCTGATTTAAATAAGACTATTCACTATAGTATTTATTAGTTATCAATTTCCACACTTTATATTTGTTTGTTTTTATTGTTGACACAACAGTCAACTAGTGTTAGACCTATCCACAGTTGCTCAAACTGGGCTATCCGTACCCCTTGGGGTACGTCAGTTAATACGGGGAAGCGATGAAACTATAATGAACACTGCTTATCAATTAATTAATTTGTTCCTAGAATCGCTTTACTTTAGAGGAAATAATGAAATTAATTTTATCCTAAATAATAACCAACTCATTGACCAATATCTATTGGTGTTTATTTATTTTCTTAAAATATTTATTTTTTAAACCTAAAGCCAATTTTTGCTTCACTAATCTAATTTAATTGTATTTAATTTGTAAATGTTTTTCTTTACAATATTGTGGTTTTGTAGTAACATTAGCTTACGCATAATAAGTAGTACTTAAAGATGAGTTTTGAAATAAAATTCCTTATGCCGTAAGCTCGTCGTCGTAAGCTAATAAACTTTTACTATGCAAGTATCTTATCTATTTTATTTTTTATTAAGTTTTTATTTGACTTGCCATTTTAGTTAGAGTAAGTGCGGGTCAAATTTTCAACAGAATATTTAACAAATTTATCCCAATCGATTAAACCGAAATATTGCAGACCACTTGTTTTTTATGCACCTCCATGATATGTTATCAAATTAACCTTATTTTTTCATATAAATTTATTTTACACTATAGAGGAAGCAAACCTGACAGTAAGTGGTAATTGTCATCCATGGACATTTTCAAACCAAGATAAGATTAGAGTCCTACCTGCGATCGGATCGTAGCTCAGTATAGATGCATTAACCCTGAAGACTAAGTTGGAAGTCTTATCAGTCTTACCATGACCACGTCCTTTAAACTAATCCACACTAAATATGTAACTGTAAAAAATCGATATTATTTGAAATAGCATGGAAAATTTAAGGTATAAGAAAAACCAATATATTTGTATAAAACAGGTGTATATTTTAGTAGTCCGAAGATTTAGTATACTATGGCGGTGGAAAACAAAGTGACGTAAGCACCTTTAAAGAAAACAGATATGCGTTGGTAATTTCGATAATTCATAAATTCAATACATTCAACATACAAAAATAAATTGCACAATTGTAAAGTGGCATAGCACTCTTTTTACCACGCTTTTATTAGCTTGGGTTGTATGTATGTATGTATGTATGTACGTATGCATCGGAATCTTTGAACTCGATTTTTACCCACTTTGAACAGTCCCATTATTTTAAAATTTTGAATATTTATCAAGAACCGATAACAATACATGATTTTAATAATTTCGTCCAATTCTAATTTTGTTATCAGGATCGTCAGGATTAACGTTTTTCCTTGTAAAGGAGAATGCCCATTCTTGGTACTGATTTTTCTCATGCGTCAAAATAAAAGTAATATTAAAATTATTTTTTGATTTTTTTTACTTAGTTTGTAGATCAGAATAGTTTCTTTGAACATGGGATTCCATTTAAGATAAAATAAGACGAAATGTTGATTGTTATTCTTAAAAATTAAAATGGCGGTATTTTATACTCGGAATTCATTATTTTAGGTTATTAGGATTATTTCAGGTTTTTTTACCTACTACCTTTAAAAGTAAATGGAATATGTTAATCGAACTACATTATAGGTACCTACTATCAGTTAAAACCGACCATCAATCTATCGTCGGATATTTTCGATTTTGAGGTTATGTAACATTTCGGTAAATAACTTCAGAACCCGGGTGCTGATCAAAAAAATAATTATTGGTGGTAGTATTTGGTTAATTATACATCGTCCACAACAAGTTTCAATTTGATGCAACTCTGGACGGCGGTCCATACTTTCATGGGCATTGTCCATTTTAGCGTGGTGTTAAGTTTTTAAACTATAATTATTGCTTTGTCTTACTACACATTTATTTATTTATTTATTGGCACTAAAAGTACATCACTTTACTTTCCACCACCTAACATTTGTTTATATAGTTTGCGTTATAAATGTTTATAATTATTTAGTTGTCTTCTTCTTCATCAGACGCGCCGTTCTGTTGAGGTTGATCTTCATCCATACCAGCGTCACCCATACCTTTAAACAAAATATATTTATGAAATCAAAATCGATATACTGCTATTCGTAGGTTGACTAGTATGTATGTATGAATCTAGGTATGTACAGAATCTTTGAACTTGATTTTTACTAGGATGCGCCGAATATTCGTTTGGTATTCGGTATTCGGCATCTTTTTTGCTATTTGTATTCGGCCGAATTATTCGGTTTTATTGCCGAATATATTCGGTTCGAGTATTTCTGTTTTCTTGTATACACGACATGGTACAGGACTAAAACACAAAACTTCTTATATAAGATTTACGTTACATTATAAGTCAAACTCAAATCCTTTGAAGAATATGTTGAATGAAGCTAAAAAATAAAGCAATTAAACTTCAAATCCACAATTATTTTTAAACCTCAAGTCAACACATTTATTACTTAATCTATAGTTAGTATAGTCAACATTTATTTTAAAACTCAAATCAACATTTTAAAGTGTGAATGAACACACATAACTGGCAAATTTATTTTATTTATTTATTTATTTACTCATATCTTACATCTATTGACAATATTCGGTTCGGTAAAGGTTAAACCGAATATTATTCGGTATTTGGTTATTCGGTGAAACCATCTATTCGGCGCATCTCTAATTTTTACCTACTTTGAACAGTCAGATTAATACAAAAGTTTGAACAATTATCAAGAACAGATTAATGCGTACAGATACATGATTTTAATAATGTTGTCCTATTGTCTTCATTAGTATCACTAGGAACGATTTTTCCGATGCGATTCAGCGTCGTTTTATTAGTTTTTAAACTATATTTTGAAACATGACAGGGAAGTTTTGGGGAAAGATTACGCTGGAGTGTTACGTTACGACTTACGACAATATTTAATTACCCATTTATAGATATATGATACGAAAGAATACGGTATGTTTATTGTACCACAAATACCATTATATATTTTTCTTTTGTTTTTAATATTTTCACTTGCGAATACACATTGATAAATAAAGCTTATTTCGAAAAAAAAAAATACATTGAGAGGTGATTCTGATACACAATTATGTAAATAATAAAACAGATGATGTAATAAATTGTTGATGTTTATTTATTTATTTATTTACTCTTTATTGACCATGTTAAAAGCAATGTGGTGCTAAATACCATTTTCTCCCAGTCAACCTTAGGGATGTGCAGAAAAATTAAAGGCTGGTGTTTAAAGAGGTGTAATTAAAAAGATGTTGGTGATGATGATGATACCTTGGTCCTCATCCTCGTCCGCGGAGTCGCCGGCCACCTCCGCGTTCTCGGCCTCCGCGCGCTCCATCTGCCGCGCCAGCTCCGCTTCGTCGGTCGCCGTTACTACCTTCGGCTGGAAGACACAATGGTGGGTTATGATGGTGCAGTCCCAAGTTCGATATCCGGTCAGACAGACAGGTTATTTATGAATTTTAAGGGTTCAAACTTTGTGTTTGCTAGTTACCCTCTCTTTTTTTTCGACCCGCGTGATAGAGCGGTCACCATAGAGGTTAGGCGCGCAAAGGGTTCCGGGTTCTATCCCCGGATACACAGATATCTAATTGATAAATTTAGATTCATGTTTTGGATTCTGATCCTATTGTAGGACTCTATATTTTGAAAGCGTCTTAAAACTAAAACTTTCACGACTTAACTACCAAACCGATTGTCAAGAATACACATTGTTAGGGATCCAGAAAAGGGTATAGGGTACATTTTATACCGAAAAAAGTTGTATTCTCGTGAGCTAAGTAAAAACAGTCGTCGACCTCTGATTGCGAGCAAGTTGCGTGTACAATCTAGTTCTTAATAAATGTAATAATATATGAAAACTTACCGCCATCTGTACATTGAACACACCACCTGAGGCAGTTATGGTATCGTTGATTTTGTCGATGGCATCCTGCAACGCTTTGAGGCCGTCCGTTTTCTCTGGCGTCGATGTGGTCATGACTGGTAATTAAAATTATAAAAATTACCACAAAATTTGCCTAAAGTATAATAATTCAGTAACCTAGTGTTTTTTCATGAATACACAACGACAAGTGGTTATTGCAGATTATTGATATCTCAACTTTAAATACATAAGTTTACTTCCATTCTAAAGATCAAAATAATTTGATGTCAGCCCATTATTGTCCTACTGCTGGGCACGTGCTAGGTTGCTAATATCTAACACGCATATAACTTTGAAAAGTCAAAGGTAAGTGACAGGGATCGAACCTTAGACCCTCCTGAGTAAAAGCCCAAGCTTACACTACAGTGCTCTCATATTTCTGTATTTGATAACTTTTAATGTCACAAACAACATGAACTAAAAACTTAAGAGTATATTAACTTTATGAACTGTAAATTTAGTTATAAACTTATTATATGTGGTAGCGCACTTGGCCAACGCAGTGACCAATCCTTCTCATACTGAGTGGATCCGCGCCCCGCTGTGGGACAGTAATCGATTGATGATGCAATAGTAATTAAAACAATAGTACAATAATATTTACCATACAAAGGTGGAGCAATCAGATTGATCTTAATAGGCATCTCAACTGTGGACAACGAGAGGCCAGCCTTCAAAGCCGCCTTCACAGCATCAATGCCCTCATATCCATAGCATGCACACTCGATATCCGCTCTGATCTTCACAGCTTGGGACGTCAGCTTCCGTTTTATATTCGCTAGGAGCACCTCCTTTGTTTTCTCATCGAGACCACATTCATTCAAGACTGATGGGTCACTGCAAAGAATAAGTAAGCTTTCTTTAACAAGCTCTAAGTTGATTTACATACGCTTTTTCAAACAGGTGTATAGTGTAAAATAAACTGCATCTTTAACAAAGGCGATATATAGCAAAGGTGCTTCAAGATTCATGGTGGACTGCCACAAGTTTCTCTTTAATAAAAACCAGTGTGTCTTTAATAACAATACTATTGTGTTGTACGTTGAAGGGTGTGGAAAAGGAGATGTGTTTATCTGAGGTGTTTCAACTTAGTCCTCAGGGAGACATAAATGGTCGACCCTTTATATTATCTGCGGTTAATTACAGATATCCCTTGGGCTGCAGTAGATATACTCTATAATGAGCATACAACAATCTTTTTATTGCTTTTGCTACTTTCTTCTTTTTTCATCAAAATGTTACATATTATTAGCTGACCTGGCAAATGTGTTGCCATATAAATAAAAAAATGTTAAGGGTGAACAACCCACATCACTTAGGGGTGTGAAAAATAGATAGTAGCTGATTCTCAGACCTACTGAATATGGATATAAAATTTGGTGAAAATCGGTAAAGCCATTTCAGAGGAGTACAATAAGTAACATTGTGACACGAGAATTTTATATATAAGATTATTAAAATTATTAGATTAGCAATTCAAACAATAATTAATTCAACATTAAAACTCACACAGCAGCTTGCTTAAAGAAATCATATGCGGACGCCTTCTTTTTGTACTTCTCCTCGAAGAGCCAGGCGGTCCTCGTGTAGAGGTCCTCCAGCTGCTCCGAGCTCTCGAAGTGAAGGAGCTCTGCCACGTGCCGGAGGATGGAGTTCACTGCTTTCGCTTTAGCGTACCTCTCTGTGCATTTATCTATGTCCTCGGCTGAGACACGACGTTTTGACAAGTCGATGTAGCCTGTGGATTTAATATTATTGTTGTTTATCTTCATTTTTAGGCTTACGTACCTAAAGGGTAAAAATGGAACCCTATTACTAAGACTCTGCAGTCTGCCGTCTGTCACAATGCTCTATCTCCCTTACTGTATTAGACACTTTATACTTTTAGACACTTATTAGAATTTTTTATAAAGGATATACAAGGGTGTGTGATAACAACAAATACTAACAAAAATGGAAAGAAAGGGGGGGTCGCTATTTTTAAACGTTTTTCGCTTTATCTATTGAACCGTAATTAATACAGTTTTAAATTTTCACAATGCATTCACTTCAATGACTGCTAAAAACATAAAAATATGAAAATTTTGCTAGTATGGAACCCTCCGTGAGCAATATCGACTTACACTTGGCCAATTATTGTTTTTCATGTAACTTGTTTATAAGGCGTTTCGTTATGGAGAAGCATACACAAAACTAACATAAAGTATATATTCCTGTTACCTTTTTCTTTATCAACCCTGATAACAACGACAGGTTCAGTCTTGCCCACTCTGATAAGTTTGTTGATGGATCTAATACGTCTACGAGACAACTCGGACAACAATATCATGCCCTCGATGTTGTTGTATTCCAGCAGATGGACGTACGCGCCCATCTCGGCTATGGACCGCACATTCACCATCACTACATCCTCCACTTCGGGATACTTCTCCTGGTAGAACCTACATGATAACGGCATCTGGAAATTGGGTATATATCAAATAAAAATTTGCACCTTTGCATGGAATGTTATTTATAAGTCTTTTGTATAAGTTATCAATGTGTGCATAAATAAATAAATAATTAAGAATATGACATAATATGAAAGAATGTGAAATAATAAATATTCAACATTATCCATCAATTAATATAATGACAATTAACAATTCCATTACCTGACTACATATACAACAGTATATGTTTGTCATTTATTGTTTACAAATTGAGACTGTGCATAATTTTTATTATTATAATTTGTCATTTATTGATATGAAAGTTGTGTGAAATTGATATCTTGTGTAACCTTTCTACTCAAACCAGTCAATCAGTTCGAGTTGAAAGGTTTTCATGCTAGCTAGCTTACATGAGACAACTATGCAAGTCTTCAGGAGTGGCAACTTAGTTCTGGGACAATAATATGTTTTTGTCTATCTGATGTTAAGGAGCCACTGAGTGGTCATGGACATGTGTAACCAACTCCTGATAGGATTGGAGTCCTGTAGAGTTTGGATGTATAACACAGGCTTGGCAATCCCTGAGGACTAAGGTGGAATGCAAAAAAACAGGTGAAAGTGCTGCCTCCCGAGTCTAAAAGTGTAACAGGGCTCTGGAGACTAACCTCCAAAGTAGTTCGTAAACTAAACCAGTTCGTAAGCTTTATGCTACTGTGGCTAAGTTAACTACACAAGTTTTTGGCACGATTACGATTCTTACGGCGCCAAAATTTGAATGCGGATCCTTATAGATCTCGACGAGACAAGACGAAATGTAAGAATATTTTTTTTTGATATCTCGCTTAGTTTTCGAGATATCGATATTTAAAAATCGAAAAATAAAAAAAAAAATATTCTTTTAATGATGTATTTCGATAGATTTTTGGAAAAGAAAACGAAAACAAAGAATAATTTTTTTCGATATCTTGCTTAGTTTTCAAGATATTAATAAATACATTATTAAAAATGTTGGAATTTTATTGAAAAAATTTTTTGAAGATATATTTTATCCTTTATTATGATTATCACTATTATTATGATAATAATAATAATAATAAAAAAAAAAAAACAAAACCAAACCAAACCTAACCTAACCTAACCTAACCCAACCAATACCAACTCAAATTTCAATCACCTCTAACTTCGTTGTCCCTTGCCCGATTTCTAATTATTTTATACCATCATACTCGTCTCAACGATACCTTTTCGCACATACTACTTCCGTTTCTCTTCGTTTTCTAAATTTTTAAATATAATTTTCTCCGTTTTTCAAAAATCAATTTTTGGTTTTTCTCCGTTTCTTAACGAATTCTCTTCATTTTTCTTCTACCGTATTCTGCACGTCCTCCCCTATCCGGAGATACCAGTCGCACCCGTTTCCGCCGCGCCGTTCCTCGGCAATTTCACTTTTAAAACGCAAAAAATCGAAATTTTCGAATAATTTTTGAGTATCGATATCTCGAAAACTAAGCGAGATATCAAAAAAATTTATTCTTACTTTTCATCTTGTCTCATCGAAATCTATACGGATCCGCATTCAAATCTTGGCGCCGTAAGAACCGTAATCCCCCCAAGTTTTTTTATATACCAGTAGTCAACTTAATATTGACCTAATTTACATAATCCCTACACTATTTGTTAGGATATCTTAAGACAAGGAAATTAAGATCATCTCACTTTAATTTCACTAAATAACGCTAAGAATTTGTAACAAAATGTGATTTCAACGTTTCCACACAAAATAACCTATAACTGTTTGAAACTAAACTAGTACGCAACTAAAATGCTGTGTTAAAGTAATTCTTACCTTGTTTTATGTAATAACAACTTTATTTAGATATTTTAGAAGTTTTTAATTTTATGATGAAAGCAAATTGTTCACGTTGACCGTCGATGACCGATGACAATTGACAGCCATAGACATTTTTTATAGTTTATACAAGTTCATCTTTAGGCCTATGTTATAAATATTATACTGCCAATATATGCAAATAAAGAAGCAAAAATGAGAAAGTAAAAAGCGTGTTAAAAATAGGGTATGAATTAAAAGTATTGCTTTTATATTTTTTTATTTCTTATTTGCTATTCGTATTTCATATTCTAGGGGACGTGTTTAAAATAGATTCAGGAAGATACGTGTCGTATAGATAATACCTTTAAGCTATTTAGTATACTTCCTTAGTTAACTTGTTCAATTGATTGGAAAATGTAAAGTAATTCATTGCTGTTTAACAATTTTATATGCAATGTAGATATACAAAATAAACATGATATTAGCCATGTAATTCATAATTAATTCTTGAGTGGCAGCAAGCTGTTATTAATGCAGTCCGTCTAATTAAATTCTTCGGAATGTAGCCGCATAGTTGACCTAATGCAGATGACATACATAGCTTCCTCAGAAATAACCATCTTTCATGTTGTTTTACCCTTGACAGTGTAGTTTTAATTAAAACAAACAATGCCGCAGTCCTATCAATTAGATACTTAGTGAACTGGCTTTTCAATGATTTGATGGCTATCATAGAATGATTTGTTTCATAACTCACGTGAATAATTTTGCCGTTTTTAGTTAATTGAATAATTTTGATTTACTTTATAATGCCTCGCTAGCAACTTGTCAACCTTTTAGGTAAGCAAGTATCGATGAATAACGTATGACGATGGTCATTTTATTCTTTCTTTTAAGATTCTAATTCTATGCCTATTACATCAAGCTATATAGAAGCGCGTGGAAGATATTAAAAAGACTGACAACGGACAAATTAATTGATATATATCATTGCGTTGGAGACAAATCTCAACCATCCGAGTGTTTGATTAGCCGGCCAGTGCGCCGTACCTATGCGTTCCTTATTATTTGTAAAATTAAAAATAATAAAATATGTTCATAGACAATAAAGTGCATTTATTTTTTTTTATTAATTGAAAATATAGTTTAAGTGCTAAGATAAGTGCAAGTATGGGGCTATATAGGTAAGTTACGAAAAATAATCTATTACAATATTTTCATATATAAATATTTAATTGGACCTAACCTGTTATTTTTACCTGTTATTATACTGCACACTTTATTTGTGGGCAGGCACTTTACACGTAGCCGCTGTGGAAGGCCGCCGTGGGGGTTTTAGTGCATAAAAATCCACAAAACTCTCTGTCTCTCTGTCAATACGTCTGTGTCTCTTAAGGCATTGGTAGTAGCAAAGGTGGTAAAACCTTTTGTGGTTCGACTCCGGCGGCACCACCGCCACACCTATTTCTACCTCATAACAGCAGTGTTAGGCGCTGTTATATTGTGGAAAAAGTCTGGGGTGCTCCAATTATCAGTTTTCGAAAAGCGCCCCACACTTTTTCCACAATTATACTATTTACTGTTTCTTAACTGATTCCTAGATTGAAAACTATTTTCTACTTTTTAGTTGATTTTATCATAAAAGCGTGTTTTTTAGTTTTTTAAACTATATTTATTATAGCAATGATAGACTATTTTGAAATGCATGCTTGCTCACGCTGAGGTCTAGGGTTCGATTCCCAGGCACGCACCTCTAATTATTCGAAGGGAAGTCGTCGTTGTAGTCAACCCAAGG
The DNA here is from genome assembly GCA_014595695.2 of Epargyreus clarus clarus. NCBI lineage: Eukaryota > Metazoa > Arthropoda > Insecta > Lepidoptera > Hesperiidae > Epargyreus > Epargyreus clarus. Next base: position 1,422,228 of record JACTTY020000005.1, on the reverse strand, counting down.
CACCCTCTCAAAAGGAGAGGTGTTTAAGCTAAAGTCCATCACGCTGGCCAAGTGAGGATAGGTAGGCTTTACACACCCTTGAGAACACTTTTTAAATACTTATAGTAAGAGTCAAATATTCAAACACATCTTTGAAAAACTTCGATTGAAAAATTAAAGGCGCGTATAATCCGCGTAAAACTGCTAGTCCGCTCTGAATATAGAAATGAATCGCGTCGCCATAGCAAATTGTATAACTACACCTGCTCGCAACAACTTCAGAACGGACTAGAAGTTTGGCGATAACTATAATAATATTTTTCTGGATACATAGCATAATTTTATTGTCTATATTATGCTTGTTCTCTAGACTCCTTGTCTATACTTTTAAAAGCAGGAAGGCCTAAAACGTTATCGTATTTCCCATCTAGGAGACGATTAATTACACGTAATCTGAACTGGGATGATACAATATCTTTTTAATTTACATGAAGTCATCGTCTAAATTTCCCATTTTAATTTTTTTGTTATGCTGTTAGCTAAATAAATTAAAACAAATAAGTGGTGTGAGCAAATATTCCTACATGAGGTCGGCCACAGATGCGCCGCTACCCCTGAGGACTAAGCTGGAACGCTTCGGAAAAGTATGTTTCCATTACCACACCCTTCAAACCAGAACACAGCAGCGCTTAACATTGCTGTTATTAGTCAGAAATAGGTGTGGCGGTTGTGCCACCGGAGTCGATCCACAAAGGGTTCTACCACCTTCTAAACTTCAAACTAGTCTATCATTGCTATGAAAAGCGATTACCTAATAAGTCTAATAAGTAATAGAACTCGTTTGTTTCACTTCTCTCCACTCAGAATATTGTCACAGTTGTGTTAATTAAAAATTCAACAATAAAAATTGGTCAACTGCTAATTGAAACTGCAAATATGTATTGAAGTTCCGTACCACTGATAGATGTTTGTAAGTTATAGTAGCGCCAAACTGCTAGTCCGCTCCGAATATAGAAACGAGTCGCGTCGCAACAGCAAAGTGATATTAGCGGGACGAAGACAGCGCGGGTCCCCTGGCACCCTCCGCTGCTTTCTCTCGCCCACGGGGACATACCTGCGTTAGTGTGCCCTTACGTTACGGAGTATAAGCTAACTAAACCTGCGCGCAACAACTTCAGAGCGGACTAGAAGTTTGGCGCGGCCTATACTTACGTTACAAAATCGAGCAAAACCTGCGGAAAACGTCGAAAAAACATTTGCTTTTTGTAAGGAAAGAAGAGGATCATTCTAATATTTTAACTTCTTTATGGTAGCCATGGTAGTTAACCATTTGTGTGTTGAGGATCCATTTTCCTACTCTTTTTCAAAAGAAAAAGCGATCAAAATGCTAAAAAAAAATGTTTATATGGATTTTTTTAAACTTTTAATTTTAATTTTGTAGTTTGTTGTTAAATTAAAATACTATTTCAATTGTTTACATGCTTGGGGTATAGCATTGCCATAACCAGACGAACAGCGGAGCCTAGGGCCGCGCCAGACATAGCAAAAACATTTGAAACATATTTGAACACGGGTATTTGAGTATTTGTTCAAAGCTTGCTTCAAATATTTGCACTTTGCCATTTGGTGTCGGTTTTTCGAGCGCACATCAATGCGTTCAAACTTGAAATATGTGCGGAGCCTGCTGCACATGCGTACAGGCCAAGACGTGACATAAGTAACAGGTTAAAAAATTAAAACAAATAAGTGTTCAAATGTGTGAGCAAAGTCTTTGTTCAAATATTTGAAGGTGGTAGAACCCTTTGTGGTTCGACTCCGGCGGCACCACCGTCACACCTATTTCTACTTAATAACAGCAGTGTTAGGCGCTGCTGTGTTCCGGTTTGAAGGGTGTGGTAAGGGAGACAGACTTTTCCGAGGCATTCCAGCTACGTCCTCAGGGGTAGCTGCGCATTTGTGGCCGACCTCAGGTATGAATACTTAATCCTATCTGGGGTTGATTACAGATGTCTATGGGCGGCAGTAGCCACTTACCATCAGGTGGACTGCATGCTCGTCTGCTACTCATATATTATAAAAAAAATGTTTATGTCTGGCGTCGGGGTTAGTAACAGGGTTCCATTGATATTGTTTGAACGGAACTCTAAAAACACTACCAATCTATTTCGGTTTTATCATGATACCAAAAGTCCTTGTGTCGTGGTCGAAATTGATTTGCCAAATCGTTTTAAATTGATTTATTGGTCTCATCGTTAAGTTTATATCTATCTTCATAGACTCCAATAAAAATTCTGACAGGATATTTTATGACGGGATAGTAATAAAACTAATTAAGTTCTTTCTTTTCAATATTATGATCATCATTATCATCAACCTGTTACTGTCCCACTGCTGCACACGGGTCTCTTCTCAGAATGAGAAGGATGAGGCCATAGTGCACCGCGCTGGCCAAGTGCGAATTGGTAGACTTCACATACCTTTGAAAACTTCTTTTTTTAGGTTTCTCTGGTATGCAGGCTTCCTCACGATGTATTCCTTCACTGTTTAAGCAAGTGATAATTAATTTCTAAAACGCATATAACTTGAAAAATCTAAGGCTGTCACTTCAATATTATATCGTTGCATAATTCGCCTTATTTCAACACATCGAAAAATTCGATTATTATATATTTCGTTGAATAACGATGTAAACAGCGTGTCTAATATGAGCGCCGACTTCAGAAATATGTACTAAACCAACATTTATTTGAATTATTTTTTACTTTGTAGTGACATAGAAGTCGGTTGTATTTTTTGACATAACATTTATATTAATACAATATAAAATTGTATAAACGTGGTCATGAATTAAGGTAAGTTCTGAATTTACATTGATTGGAACCGCTCCCTCGCAGGGCGCTGCCGCGCCCTGCTCGCTTAGTTTTATATTGTCTTGTATGTTCCAACCTAACCTAACCAAATAGTCAATGATGAACTGGCTTTGCAATTTCATTAGTACCTACACCAATTATCTTCAAACACAACTCAATTATTCCCATCGGTTGAGGAGTTACATATTTTTCTCCGAGCCACATTATCTGACCCTTAAATAGTCAACGATGAAAAGGCTTTGCAATTTCATTAGAACCTACACCAAATATCTTCAAACACAACTCAATTATTCCCATCGGTTGAGGAGTTACATATTTTTCTCCGAGCCACATTATCAGACCCTTAAATAGTCAACGATGAACAGGGTTTGCAATTTCATTAGAACCTACACCAAATATCTTCAAACACAACTCAATTATTCCCATCGGTTGAGGAGTTACATATTTTGTCTCCGAGCCACATTATCAGACCCTTAAATAGTCAATGATAAACTGGCTTTGCAATTTCATTAGAACCAACACCAACTATCTTCAAACACAACTCAATTATTCCCATCGGTTGAGGAGTTACATATTTTGACTCCCAGCCACATTATCTGACCCTTAAATAGTCAATGATAAACTGGTTTTGCAATTTCATTAGAACCTACACCAAATATCTTCAAACAAAACTCAATTATACCCATTGGTTGAGGAGTTACATATTTTGCCTTCAGAATCTACTCTGATCCTCATCATATTTAAATGGGACCAACTTGTAGCAATAGTCCACACACAAAATTAAAGGCATTAAAATAGGTTCATAAACGGCGAAATTATGGCTGTTATATTTACTTGGATGGAGGAGTTCCCCTCATTTTTCTCCAGAACCCATCGATGGATCCTAACCATATTTAAATGGGACCAACTTCCAGCTCGTCTCTACACAATAAAAAAAAGAATTATTAAAATCGACCCATTAACGGCGGAGTAATTCGTGTACATACATAGAAAAAAAAAGATACCGGCCGAATTGATAACCACCTCCTTTAAGTCGGTTAAAAAGGAGCATGCAGTCCACCTGATGGAAAGTGGCAACTGCCGCCCAGGGACATGTGAATCAACTCCAGATAGCATTAGATTCGCTGAGGTCGCTCATAGCGCGCACAGACGGTGCCGCTACCTCTGGGGACTAAGCTGGAACGTCTCAGAAAGTTTGTCACCCTTAGGTATAACAAAGTACCTTCTGCCCCATTATTGGGTACGGGTCTCCTTTCAAAAGGAGACTTCACACATTTTTGAAAAATCTTTTTCATAGAGTCTCTAGAGTCAAGAGCATACCTGATCCTCGCCTAGAGGATTGGGGGGAGGAGGGGGGGGGGGCGGTTCCGGAAGAGACAGTAATCCTCGGGCCCCCGATCCTAGAGGGCCCTCAAACACAGTTGCTAAAAACAAAGGTCGTCAGAACCAAACAATACTGGTCACCGGAATCACATACATTTTTGGGCGAATAAGTCTATGATACATTTGTAACTTTGTAAAATCACATTAACTTTTTTCACTGGGGCCTCCACTCTCCGCCCCGGGCCTTCGACAACCTTAGTCCGCCATTGCAGGCATGCAGGTTTTGTCACCGTGTTTTCCTTTACTGTTTAGCAAATGATAATTAGATTCTAATATGCACATAACTTTTGAAAAATTAGAGTTCGTACTCTAAAACCTGCTTCTAACGAATGTCACTAATTTATATAAAGAGACGCAACACAGAAGAATCGAAAAATAAACATCTCTATAAATTGCCGTCATACCCATCGAAGGCCACGCAACTAGGCCATATAGTCATAGATCAATTGACTGAAACTATCGAGATTTCATGACCCGAATTGGTCGTATCAATTGTCGTCAGTCAGTGGCGCTGTCGATACGCAAAATACTAGATTTATGATTATTTTAAATGGGTCAGTGTATTACGATTTATGTTATATTAAATTGAAAAAACGGTCCTTTATAATTGTGATATATTTTACTTATTAACTGTTGTGTTATTTACTAAAATATTATATTATGTATTTAATATAATGGTATAAAGTTCTAGTATCAGAGAGAACGATATTTGAAAACAAAGAATACGCAAAGTACGCAAAGAGTACACAAATAAGTTAAAAGTATACAAATGAACAATAATATTAATATGCAAAATATATATTTTAATTTTATCATGTAAAATTTAAATTTAATTAACCCAACAAAGTAACATTTTTTTTATTATAATTTAAAATGAAAAGGTTTTGAAATTCATTTTATTACATTTTATTTAGTACAAAGAAGGATTACTTTTTTTTAAAGTTTGTGAGATTGTCAAAAATGTCGCGATTATATTGAATGCTCAGAAAGTCTAAACTTGCGAGTATCAAATTAGTTTATTTTTCTAACGACCACTTGGAGGTCGTTGGCGTAAGCTCTTGTCTTAAGGTCGTGTTAATTTAAACCACTGATGTGTTTGATGCTCCTAATGTCTCATTCCATAAGGTTTTCTAGGAATATCGGGTCTTTCATTTGCATTCATAGAAATAATCATCAAATGTAGGACAAATGATTTTAGAATGAAGAAATTAATCATTCGTAGAGGATATTTATGATGTTTATTGCCACAGGAGGAAGTCCTGTGGTAGATATTCTCGGAGCGCAAAGTACTCTTCAAAAAAGGTGTAAACGTGTCTCTTCTTCAAAGTCGGCGATGATTTGGCGATTCCTCACGAATTGCAACCGTCCATAGGCGACTGCTTTCTATCAGTACCCTTACCACGAGTTTTTACGTTTTGCCAAATATGACTGTTTTGGTATTTGTTTACGTATTGCCCATATAACTTCCGATCAGCGCCCCTAGCGGATTGTATCAGAACTATAGTGTCAATAACGTAACATTAAATGCCTAAATTGCCACTTTATGTTTTGTCTCTCTTTTTTGCGAACATGTGAGGCAGACAAAACATGAGCACTTTCTTATTGTTACGTTTACTCAGTCTACTAAAGCAAACGGAAGAGAATAATGGATTGAGTGAACGTAACGTAAAATTGTGGAATGTTTTGAAAACTCATGGTAAGGGTACAAGTGGCCGATCTGCCTCAACGCTAGTTACGCTTTTACACAAGACTTTATTATGTGTTAGTAAATAAATTGCTAAGTGCGAGACGAACGCACACGGAGGGTTCCGTACCACCGATTACCACCGACCAGCAGCTACAGAAATATCCATTGTGAAAATTTGAACTGTCTACATATAACGGTTCAATTGGTAAAGCGAAAAATGTCGAAAAATACCGGTTTCCTATTTTCAAGTTATGTTTTGTTATTTTTAGTATTTCTTGTTATAGCCTTCACTGTTATACTCTGTAAAAAATCAAGTATCTATTACGGTTCATGAGATAGTGCCCTGTGATAGACGGACAGAAAGCGGCGTATTAGCGGATTATTAGTATTGGCAAGGGCAGTGATAGCCTAGTGGTTAAGAAGCTCGGCGTCTCGATCGAGGGGTCCGAGGTTCAATGTTCGAGGTCCCAGGCACGGTCCTCTGACTTTTTAAAGTTATGTGCGTATTAGAAATTAATTATTACTTGCTAAACGGTGAAGGAAAACATCGTGAGGAAACCTGCATACCTGAGAGATTTATAAAAAAATCTCAAAGGTATGTGAAGTCTACCAATACGCACTTGGCCAGCGCGGTGGACTATGGCCTAATCCTTCTCATTCTGAGAGGAGACAGGTGCCCAGCAGTGGGACAGTAATGGGTTGATGATAGTTATAGGTTTCCGTTATTACCCTTTGCTTACGGATCTCTAAAAATAAACTGTTTGTATGTTTCAGGTTATATTTTAACGTCATCTTAATTGCAGTATTGCATCTAAGTAACGGACTCAAAGAAGGTAAGTCTTTTTTAATACTACTAGTCGGTTAGTAACCTTCTGTCCCTTTTTTTATAATATAGGAGTAGCAGACGAGCATGCAGTCCACCTGATGGTAAGTGGCTACTGCCGCCCATGGACATCTGTGATCAACCAGATAGGATTAGATATTCCTACGTGAGGTCGGCCACGGATGCGCCGCTACCTCTGAGGACTAAGCTGGAACGCCTCGGAAAAGTCTGTCCCCCTTACCACACCCTTCAAACCGGCAGCGCCTAACATTGCTGTTATTAGGCAGAAATAGGTGTGGCGGTGGTGCCGCCGGAGTCGACCACAAAGGGATTTACCACCTTCCAGTACCGGGACGAGAATAGGGCTACGGTATCCCCTGCCTGTCGTAAAGGCAGAGTAAAACTTAATAGTACTTGCGTTCGAAAATAATTGTAAATAAGCAAGAATTTTAAGCATAATTTTTTAACACAATAAGTAATATATACAATTTATTTATAATTTACGTTTATTTATATATCTGATGTAAAAAACCCAAAGAAAGTTATAAATAAATAACTTAGAAAAATAGATCACAATAATAATGCACCTTGTATTTCTTAGCAGTATATATATATATATATATTGTATGATCCCGCAATAATTCTTCTAGATATCTTCACCACCATATCTCCACTGAACATTTCGTCCCCATGTTCTCCCCTACGCCCTGGGGATGCGGACTTCCAGTCCGTGGACCTGATCTCGGTGTACAAGCTGGACAGGAACACCACCACCGGGGTGACGCTGGTGGGAGGCTCCATCAAAATGCAGCATGCTTACAGGATTGGAGATGGTGCTAATCTGACGCTGCCAATTCGGTAAGTACTTTGAACTCTGTCCCTGTAGTTCCGGGACCAGAATAGGGCTACGGTATCCCCTGCTTGTCGTAAGAGGCGACTAAAAGGGGCTTTTAAGGTTTCGGGAGGCAAGAGTGGGAGTTTTAACTGCCCGGCTAGCGACCCCGGGATGAACGATGTTATGTGTGACCGCATACCGTCGTACGCTTCACAAGGAGAGGCTTCAAAGTCATCTGGGTGGAGACCGACGGGGCAGTGCGCTGAGAGGACTCCGGTTGCGTTCCTTTGGAGATTCCGGAGTCCTCTACGCAGCGCCGAGGTGGCCACCTTGTGTTTTAGTGAGGATCCATATCAATCTCAAACTATATCTATGGATGCAATACAAAGTTCCAAATTTATAGCGGATTACCTATAGTTCTTCTCCAGACATTGTAACCTAGATCGAGGTCATATTGAGTCATTTTTAAATCAAATCAAAATATTTAAATTAATAACATACGAGTACAAAGAGTTTAAATTGGACAACTGTAGATTATACGATTTACTACAAATGACTTTTTAACTAGTTGTCTGACACCATTAAGGGCTGTTCAAGTATTACGTAAGCCGATTTATTACAATTATTTACCCCCCATCCCCCTTGTCAGCAAAAGTCAGAAAAGCTCTTCCCCCTCCCCATGCTTACGTAAACATTTTTCAATTAATGTATTGTTTTTTATATTATAATTATAATTTTAAAAATGCCTAAACGTATGCATGATTTGCGGGAATCCCCGAAAATGCGTTTTGATTTCAAGTAAAGACAATATGAGGGTTGCCATTCGTATAAACAAGTAACAAACTACCGATGACGTAATCATCATCTAGCCTCCCCTACCTCCCATGTCATCAAAAATAAGCAAAGCAGACCCCCGGCCCCCCTAAAAGCGCTTACGTAATACTTGAACGACCCCTTTCAGCCAAGTTACAAATAGTCATTTGTCATAGGTGTAGTGTAAAACTGCTAGTCCGCTCTGAATATAGAAATGAATCGCGTCGAAATAGCAACGTATGACTACACTTGCTCGTAACAACTTCGGAGCGGACTAGCAGTTTGGCGCAGACTAAACTTACTATTCCCCTGTGTATTTCAGGAAAGTGTTCCCCAGCGGGGTACCAGAGTACTTCTCGATAGTCGGCACCTTCCACAGCCACGACTACCAGCGGTCCTGGAACCTCATCAGACTACGTTCAAAGAACCTGTTGTTCGCTTTGAGGTTGATACCGAAAACTAAGAAGTTGGCTGTGGTGATCTCGCCGAAATCAATTCTCTTTGACTGCCCGGAGGTAAGATTTTGATTCAAGTTTTAGGTCGTCATCATCATAACTTGTCCCTGTAGTATCGGGACCAGAATAGGGCTACGGTATCCCCTGCCTGTCGTAAGAGGCGACTAAAAGGGGCTTTCGGGGTTACGGGCGGCAAGAGTGGGAGCTCGAACCGTCCAGCAAGCGACCCCGGGAAGGACAGCGGTTTGTGTGGTCGCATATCGCTGTAATCACCAGGGGATGTGAGAGGAGCGTAAATTGCTCCCCCAGGGCAGAGCCCGATAGAAGGGCATCGCGTTAGGAGGACTCCGGTTGTGTTCCGTTGGAGATCCCGGAGTTCTCCACCAAACGCTGAGGACGGCCACCGGGGGGGTTTTAGTGCGGTAAAAATCCCACATAACCCGGCGTTACTCCCATGGCGTCGGGTACCTTTTGAAGGTTTCCTCCTCGTCAACAAAAAAAAAAGGTCGTCATCATTATCATCAACCCATTAGTGTCCCACTGCTGGGCACGGGTCTTCTCTCAGAATGAGAAGGATTAGGCCATAGTCCACCGCGCTGGCCAAGTGCGTATTGGTAGACTTCACATACCTTTGAGATTTTTTTTTATAGATCTCTCAGGTATGCAGGTTTTCTCACGATGTTTTCCTTCACCGTTTTAGTAAGTGATAATTAATTTGTAATACGCACATAATTTCGAAAAATCTGTATTGAACCTCGAAGCCCTCAAGAGGCCGAGTTTCTTAACCACTAGGCTATCACTGCCTATTTTAGGTATCTTCAATAAATTGCGCACGTTAGAAATAATCTAGAATACGATATACCTTCATGATAGATTCATAACAATTTCATTTATTATTTAATTTAAAGCTCACAATTTTAGTCCATTTTTTACCATTTTGGTCATCACCAATATGACGTCAGTTCGTTAGTAATGCAACAGATTTTTAAGGTATTGTCTGTGGGTATGCTTACTAAATCAATGACATCATGATTCAAATATAATGGCGGTTGGCGCATCTTCAAAAACTTTCAACATAATAAATTGCAAGACGTGTTTTAGTTTAAAATAATAAAATAGAAATTTTACTTAGTAATCTAGTCACAGACACAAAACAAATACAGGTCTTTGTTTCTAGTACTTAACACTTTAAGATTAATTTGAAATACTTTTTACAAAAGGCTGAAATACCCAATTAAACGTAAATTATTTTATAAGCTTTTGTTTAGTTTCACCAGTACCCTTACCATGAGTTTTTACGTTTCGACAAATATGACTGTTTTGATATTTGTTTACGTATTTCTATACAATTTCCAAGTACTGACTCAATCCGCTAGGGGCGCTGATTGAAAATTGTATGGGATTTGCCCGTAAACAAATCCAGTGTTTGTAATGAAATCTTGCAAGCTAAATTTCAACCACTTCCCAGCATCCGATTGAGCTGAAATTTGGCATGCATATTAATTACGCGTGACAATGCGACAATGAAAATAATATAGGAAAAAAAACAATCACTTTGGCCTAAATGGTTCTATTTTGTTTAAATTATTTTATTTTCAGTTATTTTCCGTTGGATGGCACAAAGTTCACATGGCGTTGACCAACGACACTGTTTATGTCGCAGTGGACTGCAATCAGGTATGTTACTTTAGGATTACACGAAATCATTACATTTGCTTCGCTAAACCGTTTGAATTGAAGAGCAGAGTTATAATAGTCGTGATTGCAGAGTTTTCATCGTGATAAAGCTTTTACGATAGAGCGAAGTTAAGTGTAAATATTTATAGTCTAATTCATAATTAGGTGTCCAAAATGTAAACAAAAGTGTTGACATATCAAGAAAAAAACGTTTTTGAGCATATTAAAGTAATGCAACGTTAATAAAATAAAAATCTACATAAATTAAAATAAATTTACATTTTTTAATAATTATACAACATGTACATATATAGTATAGTAGTACATAGTATAGTATTAGATAGTCTAATGTTCAGATGCAGGGTCGGGTTTACCAATAGCCTAGGGAGACAGATTTACGGGACAGTAAATTTATCTTGGAAAACCCTTTTTCGCCAACTTAAAAAAAAAATAACGTAGGTTCTTGTTTTTACGGCCTTCCAATCTATATAGTGATATGTTTTGGCCCACACCTCTGGTCTGAAGAGTCCTGAATTAGGGTATCGAGTTGTAGAGACCAGCAAAGGAGAAGAGTCGGCAAAGTTAGACAAGGATGCTGGCGGCAAATATGTCAACCCAACCCTCTGATTATGACCTATATTTGCCGTGTGACATTATCACATTATTACGATTATCCTTAACATATGCCCATTCCTCGTCTCATGGATGATTGAGTTTATAGTATAAGATCTAGGAGATGGATAATATCCTATTATAATGATTGCTAAGAAGATATGTCAAAAGTTGCAGACTCTTATCCGAAAGTTCAAAATGTTGACATTGAGAGTAAGCAAATTGTGAAAATTCCTTTTTCTAATTCACTTTTCTTTTGTTAACAGTTGAGACCAGAGTACGTCGGTAGTCACGACTTCAGCAACACTACTTCCATCAGCATAATCTCCAATGATGACCTTACTCCAGCTCCAGTAAGTAAAAAAGCAGATATTAAACCTCGAATCATTAGGTATTGTCCGCGTCGAACTTCTAGTCCGTTCTGAATATAGAAACGAGCCGCGTTGCAACATCAAATTGTAGATATTAGCGGGACGGGGACAGCGCGGGACCCCCGGCACCCTCCGCTGCCCGCTCTCGCCCTCGGGTACATAACTGCGTTAGTGTGCCCTTACGTTGCTACGGAGTATATGCTTGTAGTTGGGTTCGACTCTTTGACTTTTTTTACTAAACCTGCGCGCAACAACTCCAGAGCGGACTAGAAGTTGGGCGCGGACCATACTTAATATTTATGTTGAATGAAGACTTCAATGCTGCTTTTCAGAAATTACTAAAATCAAACGCTCCACATCAATCGATGTTTAACAATTTCTGTCATATAGAAATATTTCTTCAGTAGCAGTACCCGCGGCTTCGCCCGCTTTTTGTTCAATTATAATAAAATATAGGCTATAGCAGTCCTGAATAGTGTAGCTTTCTGATTGTGAAAGAATTTTCATGATCGGTTCAGAATTTCAGAAGATTAGCCCTTACAGACAAACAAACAGAGTTTTAAGCTTTACCTCTTTATAATATTAGTGTAGTTGTAGATTATAATTAATTTTAAAAATATTTAATAATTTAATTAGCTAAGACCATGCTAATGAATAACTTATATTAATAGATAAACAAATAAATGTATGTGTTTTAAATTCTAGGTGGATCTCCAGTGGCTGTTTTTAAGCTGCAGCCGATACAAACTCAGAAAAGATAGCTGTGAAGAGATTGTAAGTTTATTTTTGTATATTATTGTAATTTAATCTTATTTTATTACCATTAAGGTTTCCTCTCGATCGATGTTTTCCTTTACCGTTCAAGCAAGTGATAATTAATTTCTAATACGGATTGGAACCTCGGAGCCCTCGATCAAGAGGCCGAGTTTCTTAACTACTAGGCTATCACTGCTTTTTTTGACAATTGTGTATTATTCTGGCATGAGGTACGACTTTGTGAGACAGCAATAGGTTGATGATGATAAATCTTAAATAATTACCTGAGGACACAATAAACATGGTTTGCTGGACGTGGGCTCAAAGATGATCATTATCATTTTTTTTTTTCTGTTCCAGGTTAGAGCAGAGGACTTGGTCGTTACTCCGCCACCTCCAGTATGTATAACATGTTACTTTATATACATTATCAGCTAAGCTTTTTGAAGGTGGTAGAACCTTTTGTGGTTCGACTCCGGCGACACCACCGCCACACCTATTTCTGCCTCATAACGGCAGTGTTAGGCGCTGCTGTGTTCCGTTTTGAAGGGTGTGGTAAGAGAGACATACTTGTCCGAGGCGTTCCAGCTTAGTCGTCAGGGGTAGCGGCGCATCTGTGGCCGACCTCAGGTAGGAATATCTATTCCTATCTGGGGTTGATTACAGATGTCCATGGGCGGCAGCAGCCACTTACCATCAGGTGGACTGCATGCTCGTCTGCTACTCCTATATTATAAAAAAAAACTATATTTAGTATCTATTGAAATGTTACACAGCCTTATGTTCTTCATTGTTGATGGATTCAGTGACAGCCTATTATATTATTTTTCAGTTGATATCTGCGCCACAGCTACCCTTTCCATTGTTGCCGACTTGCAACGCAACATGTCCGCCGGTAAGTCACAACTTTGCTTTCGCACTTCCGTGTTCCCATATTTTTGTTTTTTGAAGAGTTGCCGTTTTTCGAAAATAAAAAAAAAAGTTTTATTAAAATATACATATTCTTATAAATTGCGAGTATCTCATAATCACATTTTATTATTTAGGTATTATTATCATTTTAATTTATTATATTCTTGGTAAGAAAGTCTCATTCTTTAAGTATTTAGTATTTTTTTTATTTATACTGATACACGAATATGGCGATGTTAAAATTGTATGTTTTTCAGGGTCCTGAAGGTCCAAAAGGAGAGAAAGGGGAGCAAGGCTATGCTGGGTTAACGGTACGTTTCTTTGTAATTTATAATCAACGAGCTTTTGCCCGCGGCTTCACTCGCGTTACGAAGTAATAATTTCATCCCCTATTTTATCCCCTTGGGGGTAGAATTGATCAAAATCCTTTCTCAGCGGATGCTTACGTCATAACATCTACCTGCATGCCGAATTTCAGCCCGATCCGTCCAGTGGTTTGGGCTGTGCGTTGATAGATCACTATGTCAGTCAGTCAGTCACCTTTGAGATTTAGATAATGTTATTGTTAATATCAAATGCGTTTAGTAAAATGAACCACGCGAAATATGTGTGTTATATATCTTGAAAAGTAAAATAAAAAGATACTTCCGATTCGCAATTGAATTAAGCCACAAAAGGATGATTTTATCATTTATTGTTTGAATTCTTGACGAATAAAGAACATTTTTAGATAGAATTTACATATAATTAATAAATAACGAATACTACTTAATGTACGTAATAAATAAATAAGTATTTCCAACATTACAGGGACATTTTAGAAAGGAGGACTTTATTTACGCACACAATTTTAATTCTCAAAACTGGTAACAGTTTCTTGTTAGGAGTGATCAATCTATGTATTTTATTAATCTAAGATGATATTATCTATAAGAATCACAATAAAAAGATTTATTTATATTATATTTATATAAATGATTTATCTGAATACATTTTATTGAATGTTTTAGGGAAGGCGAGGAGCTGATGGTCCAGCGGGTCCTATAGGGCCTCCAGGACTCAAAGGAGAGAAGGGTGACCCAGGCTCATCAGTAGGTTTTGGAAATGTAAGATAAAATTTAATTTACATTGCATTAATTAGCTTAATTAACGTTTTCAGCACAGTAAGATATTTCAAAACAGATTATTATAAGTAATATGTAATTGTGGTGGCAACATTTTGAGAAGCTTTCCCAAAGTTATGATTATATTTTATTTATGATAGGGCTTTGTTGTTTTTTATATTTGTATTTTTTTATATTTTGTATTAAAAATGACTGTGTAATTAAAATATAAATAATCACTAAAATATTATTATTTAGATGCATGTTTGTTAAAGGTTACGTTACAACCGGGACCACCAGGGGAACCAGGCAGGAGAGGTCCCAAGGGAAGTCAAGGAGAACCTGGACAGAAAGGTAGAGTCCGCACCAAACTGCTAGTCCGCTCCGAATATAGAAACGGGTCGCGTCGCAACAGCAAATTGTAGATATTAGCGGGACGAACACAGTGCAGGGCCCCCCGGCACTCTCCGCTGCCCACTCTCGCCCGCGGTGATATAGTGCACTTATAGTCGGGCCATTACGAACGTGCGGCCCGAGTCATAAATCATTTTTATCAGATCTCTCGTTCACACTTATGGCCGTATCCGACCTCTCACTCGCACTTCTAGTGTGCGTAACAACAAATAGATTTGTCGATAGTCAATAGCAGTCACGGAAAGGTTAAGGAAATAATGCAAAATATTTTTAGGATGTATTTTAAAACGTGTTTTCATAACATCCATATTTATATTTTTGCATTACTACATTAGCCATAAAATACCGCGTCCTTTAATAACACCCATATTTATATTTTTGCATAATTACATCAGTCATCAAAGCAAGCGTCCTTTAATTATAGCTACCTGCGTCCGAGTAGCATCCCTTAATCGATATCGAGTTGTGCAGCATTGTCACATTCCTTTGACGTCCTCTTTTATGTCTAGGGCTACACATTCGTAATAGCCCGACTATAGTGTGCCCTTACGTTACGGAGTATATGCTAACTAAACCTACGCGCAACAACTTCAGAGCGGACTAGCAGTTTGGCGCGGACTATAAGCAAATAATAATAAGTTTTTACCAGTTCTTGTCTTCTAAATCTCGAGGTTTCTGGCCTATTTTTATTGTCAAATTGATTGAGATTGATTGATTGGCGGGCATTAATAGAAGTGACGCCACAAATTTGGGTTTATTAATAGTGCAAATAGAAAGGTTAATTAAAATATTATGTACTAGTACTGCCCGTGGCTTCGCCTGCGTTAAAAAAACAACATAACATACATATAACTGAAAAATTGTACCTTCATTGGAATGACAGTGGCGCGATCTGTCGAAAATTGGTCATACCAACTCAGAAACCTTCGTGGGCTCATGCACAACAACTTTGTCAAAGAACATTATATTATCAAATGCATAGCTTACGATTCTATAAAGGACATACAGACAAACATTTAATTTTTATATATGTCAACGGATATGTATGTAATCTGCCATTGTATACAATTTATGTAATTCCTAAAATCTCTCAGAAATGTCTGAAATAAATTATATTAGACACATTTTCTAGGAAATATATACATTTCCTATCTTGCAATCGGAAGTGTAAAACATTTAAGATATAAATGGGTCAATCTTATAAAATTTCATACAGGATTGGTTAGGTTAGGTTGGAACATAAAATAAAATATAAAACTAAGCGAGCAGGGCGCGGCAACGCCCTGCGAGCGGATGGGTTCGATTCATGTTAATTCGAACCTAAACTATATATGTATATGATTCATAGTTACTCTAATACTATAACCAAATGATGTCTCAACGAGTGCCTTAAGTAATAAAAAAACATTATTCTCATTTTAACAACGACTTTTATTAGAGAAAGCATTATTTTTATACTTAGAATTGTACAGTTGAAATTGGTGAATTTGAATATGTAAGGTAAAGTCACCTAATGCCGAGGGGTTCTGAAATTGGCACTATATTCCGTGGTATTTACAAAAACGGCTTTTATAAACTATTTACCAACTCATTTTTAATAAAACGTATGTTATTTAATAGATAATTTATCACTCTTTTGTCATATGGCTATCGTAATAGTATTATGTGTATGGTTTTTTTAAATAATCGCATAGTTTTGCATTAGTGCCTCCATCAAACGTATGCTCCATACATTTTGGGCCTTTAGCACGTGAATGTCACGATTTCTCAAATAGTGATTTTTTCAATAAATTTGCATGTGTGTGATAGTGTTTCGATGAAAACATTATATTGATTATATATAGAATCGATAACATTCAAATATTGTGCTTATTTCTTAACAGATAAGAGTAGAAATAAGTTTAAAAATACAGCGGCATTAGGTGCCAAATATTTTGGGCTGTCCCTAAAACCGAGGTATACCACGGAATAGCAATTTCATAGACTTGTTTTTTATTTAAATTTTTGTAGTTGTTTTTATGAATAAGCACGTCTTGCTTCGATTTTGACAAGTTTAATACTCAATTAATATTGAAATCATTTTCCGTGGTACTGCATTGTACTGCATTACCTAATTATATAGTATCAAAGATGACCTATCTATGTACTTTCCTAATTTCTTCTATGGGACAACTAAGGAGAGAAAATGAAGTTCATCCAGATATGGATGTAATATTGAACAAGTATTGTATATTACTATGTACATATTTTCATAAAGCATCTTTCTGCCTCTAAATTGTGTAAAAGTCTTTTATTATTTAATAATCGGAATTTGGAAACGTGATTTTTAGTTATGAAACGCTATTCCGATGTATATAATTCAGAATTAGGTTATATGGGCACATTAATCCGCGGCATAACCGCAAAATACTATACAGGGTGTTTAAAGTTTTCATCGGTTTTTAAGAACATTTCTATTGTTTGTATCAGTAATTCGCTAAACCTAATTAACGAAGAACTAACATTGTTATACGATTTTTATGGATATTTAAATAAGAACTAGAACATTTTACGACGTTTTCATTTGATTAAATTATTCAAAATGAAATAATTCTATAAACCTCATGACGGCATTCAATAATATTTATGGTGTACGATAATAAACCTTGGTAAAGTACACGAAGAAGAATATCCAAAATTGTATTGCAGATACACGAATTGACTGCAGTTTAAAAAAAAACATGATATACATTAGTAAAATTAACCAATCAATAAACTATACCATAAAAAAGTTTTATTTCGGCAGCTTCCCTTTAATTATAGCTAAGAACACTTTGGATAAAGCTACTCTTTAAGTAATAAACAAAAATTAAATCGAAATTGAAACTAAATTCAATAAATAACATTTATTTTTATACACCATGTAGCAGTCGTTCTATCTCTTTCACTCCCTTATTTTGTATACTCGGAATTAGGAACCAAATACATCGGAATAAGGATTTTTACATCGGAATTAGGGTTTTCTGACTTGGTTCATATTTATTTAAAATACACATTTAAATCAATATTTAATCGTAAAATGTCGAGTCTATTTCAGGAGTACAGATAACAAAGCTTCTGATAAAATTATCTAATTCCTTATTAAGCCGTAGCAAATGCTTAATATCTGACGCTCTTTCTAGTTTTGGTGAAAATACCGCGGAAATAGGTGACTTTACCTTATGTATTAAACAATTTTTAGACAGTAAAAATATTTTATACATTCCCTAAATAGCTTCGGAATTGTATATAACGAAGTAAAAGAGTTTAAAAGGCGTGACGTCAGCACCGCTAACGTCACAATCACAGTATAAGGATATATTATACTGTGTCACAATTATTGTTGTGTTGCTCCGACATATACATTTCCAAGGAATTCTATACAATTCCTAGATTTCATACATTTCCGGTAACATATTTATATATATGTCGGAGCAAATACGGCAGTTCTCCTATAATAAAATTAAATAATTATTATTTTTATGAGAACCTGGGGAATTAATTAATTTAAATTATTTTTAGGAGAACCTGGGGAAACTGGTTTGGTTGGATTATCTGGTTTACCTGGAGCCGATGGAAAGGATGTAAGTACTTGTATGTCATCTTATTTAAGTGGTAGAATAGCATTACCTTCATGTGGATGTTGTAGATTTTTTAAATATATTATAATATTAGCAGGCGAGCATGCAGTCCACCTAATGGTAAGTGACTACTGCCGCCCATGGACATCTGTGATCAACCCCAGATAGGATTAGATATTCCTACCCGAGGTCGGCCACAGATGCGCTGCTACCCCTCAGGACTAATCTGGAACGCCTCGGAAAGTGTGACTCCTATACTTATATTATAAAAAAATATATATGAAGTACTAGACAATAACTGTGTGTTCAACAAACTGCTAAGTACGAAGTTCTGCTTACTTTAGTGATCGATGGACCAGCTGTTGAAGTTCGCAGTAGTTTCAGTTAATTCAGTAGTTCCAACTTCGATGTGGATATATACAGACAAGAGGATAAAGAAAGGAAGGGTGGAGGAATTATCTGGGTCGACGTATTTGAGCGATTATTCAGTACGTATTAATTACATTAGGAAAATAAAATAACAGAATTGGAAATCTTTTAACAGATTAGGTCATACTTTTACGAGGCGTTTCAGCTTAGTCCTCAGGGGTAGCGGCGTATCTGTGGCCGACCTCAGGTAGGAATATCTTACCCTATCTGGGGTTGATTACAGATGTCCATGGGCGGCAGTAGCCACTTACCATCAGGTGTACTGCATGACACAAATAGGTTGATGAAGAAATTCGCTTACGGATATTCTTAGGCGGGAGTATGGACCTTAAATATAAATTTAATGTTTTTTGACGTCCCGTCACCAAACCGGTCACCAAACCGGTCTGACGCGCAAAGGGTCCCGGGTTCGATCCCCGGCCAGACAGATATCTAAATGATGAATTTAGATTTCTGTTTCTGAGTCTGAGTGTTTGTGTATTTGTCTATGTGTGTGTCTATGGCGACCACGACACAGGGAATCCTAGTGTGGGGCTGTGAGTGTAGAAAGCGCTTATTGTAGAAAGCGTTTATTTGTTACAAAAATAGTGATGAAAGTAATTGTTTATACAGGGTTTACCAGGTCCAGCAGGCTTGCCAGGTCCTCGCGGGGAGAGAGGTCCAATCGGGCCCCCCGGACCTGCTGCCAATGTAAACGCATCCTTAATTCGTGGTATGTCAGAATTATTTTGTATTTTTTTTATAACGCCACTGTAGGAAACGAGCTTACATACTTCTCTGAGGCGTTCCAACTTAGTCCTGAGGGGTGGCAACGCATCTGTGGCTGACCTCAAGTAGGATTTCAATTTTATCCGGGGTTGATAACAGATGGTCATAGGCGGTAGGTGCGACTGTCCATAAAGTCCTTCCTTGTTTACAAAACATGCTTAGTAGTAGACAAGCAAGCAGTTCACCTGATGGTAAGTGGCTCCTGCCCCCCATGGACATCTGTAATCAATCCCAGATAGGACTATATATTCCTACCTGAAGTCCGCCACAGATGCGCCGCTACCCCTGAGGACTAAGCTGGAACGCCTCGGAAAAGTGTGTCTCGCTTACCACACCCTTCAAACCAGACTACGACATAAGGTAGAATTGTTTTATTTCACTGAGTTTTGCAATTTTTATAGGGGCAAAAGGGGACAAGGGTAACCCAGGAAGACCAGGCCGGGATGGTGAGCCGGGGATCAGAGGACCACCCGGCGTTGACGGAAAATTTGTAAGTAACTAAAATTAATAAAATAAGCATACTTAGGAATAAACTCCAATTGTACGTCACAGATTACGTATACACATGTGGCGACCTCCCGCTACTCGACAAGAGATGGCGCCACGAGTATTCTGAATCACGGTATCGAAGTTTTCTAAATATCCTGCAAGCTCCGAACTGAGACTGTCGGAGCACGGCCGCTCCCCGGGCATGATCATCTAGCCCGGCGGGAGATCTCCCTTTGCCAAACACACATTTTTTTGACCATTTTTTTTCATGTTAAATTGGCAATTTATTTTTATTTTGACGTTTCCATATGTTGAGAAGATATAAAGTTTTTAAATTATTACAGGGACCACCAGGTCCGCAAGGTTCTCCAGGACTTCCAGGTATACCGGGAGAAAGGGGCTTACCAGGCCTTCAGGGGTTGGTGGGAGAGAGGGGACCGGAAGGACCACAAGTAAGTTGTTAAAAATAACCTACACTGTAAAATTTGTGCTTAGATATCTGATTTCATTGTAAGATTTTTCTAGCATAATCTTATATATTTGTAAATAATTATCATATCTTGTATATATTTTGTAAATAAGTCCATTTTTAGTTTATAGTTAACATTTAATGTATGTATCTTATATATAAAATTCTCATGTCACAATGTTCGTTACCGTACTCTACCGAAACGGCTTTACCGATGTTCACCAAATTTTATATGCATATCCAGTAGGTCTGAGAATCGGCTATTATCTATTTTTCATACCCCTAAGTGATAAGGGTGAACACCCTTAACATTTTTTTATTTATCTGCATTTGCCGGGTCAGCTAGTGACATGTAAAAATATTTGAAATCTATCAGATATCGTGTAAAGTTCATTTTTACCTCTTATTTTTCATGTAGGTATATCAGACAAATTATTTGTTAAACCTGCGAATGTATTTTCAGGGTCCCGAAGGCGCACAAGGAGTGGCAGGCCCGCCAGGACCTCCCGGGATTTCAGTTCCCGCGGCGTCGATAGGAACCGCGGTACCGGGACCACCCGGGCCCCCAGGGGATAGAGGCCAGGTTGGAAACTTAAGTATTTTTAAGCTATTGCATAGCTTCTATCGCGGGCCTTGAGCGTGGAGACCGAATCCAGAAATTCCGTAACGAAAAAACCTAACACCCCCCACTCCGACCGGCACAGCGGTGATACTTTTTAGTAGCGATCTGTGCGCCCCGGGGCGCACACGCCAGTTGACGGGTTAATGACTTTTTGCATACTGCATAAATAAAATAAATATATAATTGTAATTGCATAAGTTGATAAAATGCTATGCAATAGCTTTACCGCGGCAGTCTCCGAGTGCCACACGTATTTTTTTTTTATTAGTGTAGAGTACTCAAGACAAAGTTGTCAACTCAACTGTAGGGTTGGAGTAGCAAACGCCCATGTACATCTGTTATAGTCCGCACCATACTGCTAGTCCGCTCTGAAGTTGTTGCGAGCAGGTGTAGTCGTACAATTTGCTACGGCGACGCGACTCATTTCTATATTCACAGCGGACTAGCAGTTTCGCGCGGACTATACCAACTCTTTATAGAACAAGTTTAATCGTAATCTGTATTCGTTGCTAGAATATAAAACGGAGGTTCTGCCAGAAGTAATAAATTTTTAATTGGTTGACCTAACGATTAAGCAGACGTGCTACCTGAGGGAAAGTAGTCAACGCCGCCTATGGACATTTGCAACACCAGAGGAGTTGCTAATGCATCGCCGGCTTTGAAGGAGAGCTCTTTTTGCACCTTTTTTGAAGAGCCCCACGTCATAGCGCTCTGGAAATACCTCAGGAGGAAGCTATACAGATGATGTGCCACGATCGGGCTTTTCCGTGGGGGGAGCTGTTTAGCAGTTTACGCTCCTCCCGCATACCTGGTGTTTACGACGGTATGCGGCCACACACACTGACGTCTTTCCCGGGGTTGCTTGCTGGACGGTTCGAGCTCCCACTCTTGTCACCCGCAACCCCGAAAGCCCCCTTTTAGTCGCCTCTTACGACACGCAGGGGATACCGTAGCCCTATTCTGGTCCCGGAACTACAGTGACAACTGGATCTACCACCTACGACTGCATTTGTATTTGCAACTTCACTCATAAAAACACCTGAGAACTAATTTCCAGTCACGTTTATTTTAGAAAGGAGATGCAGGTTTCCCTGGACTCCCAGGGCGTGATGGTCTAGACGGTATACCGGGCAGCCCTGGACCAGCTGGCGCGCCAGGTGTACCAGGCTCTAGTAACTTAGTTTATCACGTAAGTATCTTATGTACTCGTATATTTCCTTGAATAGTTTGAACAATAGAAATCAACTGCATATAATGACGACCCGCGTGGCGGAGCGGTCACCATACTGGTCTGACGCGCAGAGGGTCCCGGGTTCGATCCCCGGCCAGCCAGAAATCCAAATGATGAACTTAGGTTTCTGTTTCTGGGTCTAAGTGTTTGTGTATTTGTCTGTGTGTGTCCATGGCACCCACGACACAGGGAATCCTAGTGTGGGGCTGTGAGTTTACAAAGCCTTATTATTATTATTATTTATGGTTAACGAAAATCTGTTGAATAGGGTATTTGACAGGTTTTGGGAGAGTATTTTATTATTTTCATGTTTATCAGAACACCTTTTATTGATCTTTTTTTCGAAATAAGGGATATTTATTAGCAAAAAACATATTCTATTACGTTAAACGGAACGTGTGAAAACAGTCAGTCATATGACATGCCTTGTATGTCAGCAAGTGACGTCACGATATTTTTAACGAAGTTAATTACGAAAGTACGATAGCGATACGCATTCTTCAGAGGATAAACTTTGAAAGTTATTTAGCTTTTATAACGTTTTGAGAAATATAAACTTGATAAAATCGAAAACTTTTAATGTGGCCTGACATTTAGTGTTTATAAGTCGGTGACGTCACTTAGCTTCAGCCAATCCCGTGCGTTATCAATCATGTGAAAGAACATGAAAATTTAATAAATTTATTTTTTATTTATTAAAAAGATCATACGTTTTTTTTAATTATTTGTGCTTAGTTGCCTTAATAGCCTTTTAAGCTAACAACAGTTTGATTCATATTTTCACTATAGTCAAATACATAGGGTATTTGACTAGTGTTCGAAAACTTTAGCTCTACTAGATGAAATATTCTTATACCAAATAGATTCAATTTCAATGCTAATATAGTGCATTTAAATTAAACTCGCTCGAACTTTCGTTCAATCTTTGCGCAATTTTCAATATTAACCCTAAACGGTAAATTATATTGCACAATTTCTCAGATTTCTCCGACTGAACACGAAAACATTGCGCAGGCGCGCCAAAGTGAAACGAATAATTATATTGTACAATAATACGAACTGCAAAATGTTTTCGTGTTCAGTCGGAGAATCATATTGATTGAGATCAGTAAAAATATTGACCCTGCACGACGCAATAAGAATGTGGTGCAATAAAAATTAAACTCGCTTAAACTTTTGGTCAATCATTGCGCAATTTTCAATACTAACCATAACGGTCAATAATATTGCACAATTCGCAATATTGCACATTAATATTTTTCTCTGTTTAGACGCCATCGATAACGGAAGCGGATGTGAGGAACTTATGTCAAAGTTTAATAGCAGGTAAGAAATACTTAAAACTATTTAATTCTTTATAAAACCGAATGAACTCCATATATTTTTGTAGTATAGATATTTGAGATTAGGTATGCCCTTTTCATACTTATGAGAGTATAAAACGCTTCTTTTAATTTTAGCAAAAATAGTAATACTAAAATTAAGTTTCTTATTATAATATAAGAGTAGCAGACGAGCATGCACAACCAGCTGATGATAAGTGGCTAATGCCACTCATACATCTGTAATCAACCCCAGATAGGATTTGATATTCCTACCTGATGTCGGTCACAGACGCGCCGCTACCGAGGACTAAGCTGGAATGCCTCGGAAAAGTATGTCTACCTTACCACACCCCTCCAACCAGAACACAGCAGCGCTTAACACTGCTCTTATGGCAGAAATCGGTGTTGCGGTGGTGCCGCCGGAGTCGAAGGGTTCAACCTTCAAAGTTAATGCTTCAATCATATTTTTTCAATCTTTTTTCCAGAGCGGTTAAGAGAGTTCTCAGCTTCGTTTTTGGTAAGCACGGCGTCTCCTCTCGCAGGAAGACGAGGTCCTCCGGGAAGACCAGGAGACGTTGGACTTCCAGGTATCCTATTTATGTTTAATAGATAATAGATTCTGATATTTTCTTTAAATACCTCGCCCGCTAGGTTATTTTTGAAAAAACGTCATCAGTCCTGGTTATTGTGTCGGTCATTGCTATGGTCATAGACACCGTTCTGGTTGTTTTCCCGGACATGGTCATCATTCTAGTTACGGTCGTGTTCATCAGGTCTGTGGTCATGTTTATGGTTAGGCCATAGTCATCCACGGTGGCGGGTAGACCTCACACATCCTCGAAAACTTTTCCTTACGAACTTTCATAATATATATGTGGGAGAATGCTTCATTTCATATATATAAATATTCCGTTTTTAAAATCACATGATATTAATTTCGAACTACCGCTCCGTATTAACAATTGGCTACCCGTATCATGGTATAAAAAAGGGGCGCGCAACTGTCAACAGATCAGAAGTTGTCCAATAGTGGGCACGGCACGGTGGTGCTCTGAACTGTTTGGTGTTTTGCTTGGGTGTTATTGTTACTATGGTGGCATTAACGCTTATTCATTTAATTATTTTAACTATATTTTTATAAATATTGGTTAAATTAGTTGAATCGAAATACCATTGTAGATCTACCTACCGGCGCGCCCACATCAGAATCGGGATAGGATACGCCCTTTTATTACGTAATAGTTTTAAAGTAACGGTAACAGAAGATAATCAATCGCGTGTATAGGAAGTGTTCTACTGAAGAATTTATCGTGGCTGTACTCCTGACGACAGTTTGGGACGCGCAATGGAGGCGATATTGACAAGGCCTTCGACATTGGAGGAGCTGTGTGTGAAACATATGATGAAACTGGTTGCGTGAGTAACGTGTACGGTTTGTCCAAACATTGTAATAATTTTATGTGCATTATTTTAGCAAGCGTGTGAAAGCAACCGCAAGCTTGGGTACCGCAAGCTTGGGTATGAAAATTGAGGAGGTGGAAGGTGGTTAGCATCGTCCATGTTAACCGTCTTCGTAATTAAGACTCATTGGCGCCGAGACTCATTGGCGAACGATTGGCGCTCCGGTATGATCAAACCAATGGTTTTTATATTTTCAATTTTGCTATTTGAAAGTTGTTAAAGATTATAAGAATCACTAATATGAAAATATTTGGTTATGCGCTAAAAAATTAACAGTCACACTCGTAGGTACCGACATTTTTTTAGAAATGTTTTGGGTTTTTTAAAATCTTCGAGTAATTTCAACTATGCTTTTCACAGTTTCGTTGCTTATATCAACTCTTTAAGAGTCGATGCTTGCTTATGCTAAATAAGTAAATGATTAACGATCATATTGTTTTAAATTATTGCGCTGCAAAAAATATTTCACGATTGTGAATACAAGTTCTGATATCTACCCTTTTGTATGTACCTATTCGTTATAATGCATTTAACATTCTTAAATAAACTCAGTCTTAAAATAAAACTAGTCACAATGAAGATTATTATTGAAGTAAAAGGTTTGATAAATCAGGTAGCATACTTTTTGCCATCGCAATTCCATGGCCCGTGAATTTCGTAAGTTTTATTTCTAGTTTCACCTGGAACACTGTGATAGTGAGATATGTATTGTGGTCATTAAAAGGTGTACTCTCAACCAGCGCTTGTCATTTTTAGTAGGATGTTATCTAATAATATTTACCTAGCGCTTGTTCCCAGAATCTGTAACTAAAATGAAAGCTGCTTATTGGGGGTTTTGTAACAACACTTGACTTGTGATGGCCGTAGACGTGGACCAAAATTGAATGAAAATGTAACAATTAGATTCTGGTGGTGAGTCAGTAAGTTGTTTATCGGTAAGCGACTTTGTGCTCTTACAAATTTGTGTATTTAAAGTTATTGATAAAGGTTACAATTTGCGAAGCATACATTAAGGTAAAGCTGAAGAAAAGGAGTTTGGTAACGTTCGCATCACTCCAAATGGTGTATTGGACTAGGCAAAAAAGGTGAATTAACGTAAGTTATAACTTATTAATAAACATTTAGTCTTCTGTGTTTTTCACATTATTTTGTGACATAACGTGTAACTATTACTTGCATTCACTTTAAAAATTGCAAAAGTAAAGAGAATCGAAGCTTAGCTGACTGTAAAAAAAAAAAAGAAAAAAAACAGTTACTATAATGGTGCAAAGCTGTAAGCATTTTGATCGGTCAAATGTGTTTAAAGGTTTAATTTAATAAAGACAATTCATCAGCCTCGCTCGGAGTCGATCAAGTATTTTTAATAATAACTTAAAGTTTGAACTTGTTTTACAGTAGTTTAAATTGTTATTGGATCTTATTTCTTATTTTGTGTCATAGTAAATAATAACTTTCGAGATGACGTACATCACGATCCTAGACTTTACGTGTGAAATTATATTATGTTGGTACCTTTAGTGAATACTTTAACAGTGGTAAGTCAACTATACCATCATGTAATCTAGCTAACAATTTAAATGTTTTAATTATTCATTGACATAAGGAGTTTATTGTTATTTTATTTAGTTTTGTAACTGTGTAGATGACGACATTACGTCTAGATATACGGCTGTGGATATAACAAATTCAGAATATTCACGCACGCAATGTTTATATTATACGAAACAATTCGGCGTGTTTTTCTCCTATTCATAATTTTGTCGTCGTTACACTCAAGCAGATAAAGGTTATAAAGGTGGTAGAAACTTTTATGGTCCGGCAATACCAATACCATACAGCAGTGTTAGGCTCTGCTGTGTTGAAGATATTGATGGGCCTCAGTAGCCACTTACCATCAGGTGGACTGCATGCTTGTCTGCTACTTCTAAAATTTGGTTTAAAGTTTTTGTGTGTGAGCGAATATTATGTATAAATCAATCCGGGACGAAATAACGGTATTCGTAGGTATACTTATTATTCTTGCAAATGGTTAATTACAATAACTTTTGGAAGTTATTCACAATTTCTGGTGATAACAGATACTGTAACGTATGTGTTATATTAAATTGAAATAGGTAATTCTATTATTATCAGATATTGTATTGGAACTCGCGGTTCATACCAGAAAATATTCGTTATTATTTTGCGTTCATACTGTTTCGACCGCTGTTTGTTATTCTACGAATTAAAATGTATATCTTTGCAGATTTATAAGTCAAAGTCAGGTTCGGACGAGCAATTATATACCTACTGCAAGTTCTGATAAAATTCGAAAAAATCGAATACTGCAAAAAGAAAAAGAGACAAGAGTACATACACTACTGTCAAATTGGACTCTGCAATGTGTGATCATTATTGTGTGGTAAAGACTTTGTTTGCAGCAATGCCTATCGCACAAACGAAGGTAATTGTAATAATCAAGGTAAAAGTAAAATGATATAAGGTAAATAATATAATGAAGGTAGGATGACTCCAATAACTTTTTACGTTTAATGACCTGGTTTTCGTTGTAATGTAACTGTGGACTTCAGAGTGTTATTTCGTTGGCATTTGACGTCATCACATGAACGGTACGAACTATAAGTCATGTTATGGTAAGGCAATAGTATTTTAATTATTTTATTAAGAATAACGACCACGGAGTACTTGCTGCTCTGATATTTTCTTTACTGTATGTAAAGTTGACATTAAAACTGTTTTGAACGTGACAATTCACTTTATTATTATTTTCACACATTTGTGTTGTAGACATCAGGTTTTTCGGTTTGAAATTAACTTTTACTTTTTTATTTTTATGCTTGTTACAGCTTATTTGTTTACAGTTCTAAATAAGAAAAGCACTCGTGCATGGTTTTGAGCAGGTCTCGAATAGTTTCTTATAAAATTCTGTCATAGTCAAATGAGCTGACTTAAAAGGTATTAATGATTTTCAAGAAATCCTGTCTGAGATAGTCAGACACATTATAACGAATTCGGTAAAGGAAGACATCGTGAAGAACTACACATCGGGAAATATATTCTCAAGGGTATCTGGAGTCTACCCAGTACTACGAGAACATGTGCTATGGAAAGGAAACTATTTGAACATGTCAGATGACTGTGAACCCTGTGAAGCAATGACAGTATCGACAGTCAAAAATCTGGTAAAAACTTTGTGTTTCTCTTGAGTACCTGCGAACTTTGGAACGGTATGTGGATTGTAAGTTCTGTGTTATCGGGATTGTCTTGCATATCGATGATTGTCTGGCCAACAGTCATGTTTATGTTTGATAATAACCCGAGTGCCATGTGACTTGGCAATTCTTTTCAGGAAATAATCAATTATGTACGTACGTTATGTGACTTAATGAATGTTTTTGATGTCATGTGACTTGACATCAGCCATGTGACTTGGCAATTCTTTTCAGAAAATAATCAATTATGTACGTACGCTATGTGACTTAGCGAATTTATGATGTCATGTGACTTGACATCAGCCATGTGATTTGGCAATTCTTTTCAGATAATAATCAATTACGTACGTAAGCTATGTGACTTAGCGAATTTATGATGTCATGTGACTTGACATTAGCCATGTGATTTGGCAATTCTTTTCAGGAAATAATCAATTATGTACGTACGCTATGTGACTTAGCGAATTTATGATGTCATGTGACTTGACATCAGCCATGTGATTTGGCAATTCTTTTCAGATAATAATCAATTACGTACGTAAGCTATGTGACTTAGCGAATTTATGATGTCATGTGACTTGACATTAGCCATGTGATTTGGCAATTCTTTTCAGGAAATAATCAATTATGTACGTACGCTATGTGACTTAGCGAATTTATGATGTCATGTGACTTGACATCAGCCATGTGATTTGGCAATTCTTTTCAGATAATAATCAATTACGTACGTAAGCTATGTGACTTAGCGAATTTATGATGTCATGTGACTTGACATTAGCCTTGTGATTTGGCAATTCTTTTCAGGAAATAATCAATTATGTACGTACGCTATGTGACTTAGCGAATTTATGATGTCATGTGACTTGACATCAGCCATGTGATTTGGCAATTCTTTTCAGATAATAATCAATGACGTACGTAAGCTATGTGACTTAGCGAATTTATTATGTCATGTGACTTGACATTAGCCATGTGATTTGGCAATTCTTTTCAGATAATAATCAATTATGTACGTAAGCTATGTGACTTAGCGAATTTATGATGTCATGTGACTTGACATCAGCCATGTGATTTGGCAGTTCTTTTCATGTGACACGACCATTTATTTACACTATTAGACACCGGTTATGGGGTTAACCAATTAAAGTTACGTGTTTTGTGTACCATGAGATTTGGCTTCTGTGGTTAAAATTGAGACTATATTATCCGCGAATCTAAAGTAGTTTATCCACTTCTTTAATATTATTGAATTTGATTTTTTTAAACTTTTGTTCGCGAGCCGTAACGGCTGCTCGTCAGAATGGCCGTGTGGGAGAATGCTTCATTTCATATATATAAATATTCCGTTTTTAAAATCACATGATATTAATTTCGAACTACCGCTCCGTATTAACAATTGGCTACCCGTATCATGGTATAAAAAAGGGGCGCGCAACTGTCAACAGATCAGAAGTTGTCCAATAGTGGGCACGGCACGGTGGTGCTCTGAACTGTTTGGTGTTTTGCTTGGGTGTTATTGTTACTATGGTGGCATTAACGCTTATTCATTTAATTATTTTAACTATATTTTTATAAATATTGGTTAAATTAGTTGAATCGAAATACCATTGTAGATCTACCTACCGGCGCGCCCACATATAACTTCACTTTTTTATAATTAAAAAGAGACTCTGCCTCTTGATCGACGGGTCTGAGGTTCAAATCCCAGGCATGCACCTCTCATCTTTCAGTTATGCGAGTATTAGAAATTAATTATCACTAGCTTAAATGGTGAAGGAAAACATCTTTAGTCAACTTAAAAAAAACAACAAGTTTTCTAAGGTATGTGAAGTCTACCAATACGCACTTGGCCAGCGCGGTGGACTATGGCCTAATCCTTCTCATTCTGAGAGGAGACCCGTGCCCAGCAGTGGGACAGTAATGGGTCAATGATGATGATAATTAAATTGTGATATTTGAGCATTCCTACTAAAAAATATGAATCATATTTTCAGGAGTACCAGGGGAAGCTGGCCCACCGGGTCCTAGAGGCTATCGAGGAGAGTCAGGCGAGGCTGGTAGACCTGGCAGTCCTGGGCCAGCTGGTGAGAAAGGGGATAAAGGAGATCGGGGACCTGAGGGGATTGGAACACAGGGTCCTGAAGGACCAGCAGGACCGGCAGGTATGTTGGTAGTTTTGATAAGAGTGGTGTCATGGTCTAAAGTTTATGCCAACTCAATACTCCTATGTTGTTGAAAGTAAAGTCTATGAATACTAGGCGGCCTAGATCTACAATAACATTGTACAATACTTTTTATTGTACAATAAGATTGAAAGGCGCTCTGAATTCCAACGAGCAGTTATATTGCACAATAACACGAACTGCACAATGTTTTCGTGTTCAGTAGAAGAATAGTATTGATCCCATGTGCACCGTGGGACTGAAAAATATTACACGATAAAATGGAACAATATGGTGCAATAAAAATGAAACTCGCTCAAACTTTCGCTAAATCATTGCGCAATTTTCAATATTGTCCCTAAACGGTCGATAATATTGCACAATATAATTAAGCATTAGACAGCCTCTTAGCTTTTATGAATAAAACGCTAAAACAGCTGCAAACTCTCGTCAGATCCTTTTTTGTTTTGGATTTAAAAATAGTGGGTGGTAATACTTCAAAGTAGTGTTACGAGTAGTTTTATTTTACACATGTTTTCTTAAGGTCCCGATGATCTTTTATTACTCGTATATGTCGTTATAAATTTATTGGCATTACTAATGTTGGCTTTAAATGATGTGAGATAATATTTATATGGCGTTGTATTTAAGTCATTTATGTGTTCTTTCAGGACCAATAGGACCACCTGGTTACGAAGGCAGGTCTGGAGACAGGGGAGAGCCCGGTCGAGAAGGTATGTTTGATTTTATAATATAGGAGTAGCTGATGAGCATGCAGTCCGCCTAATGGTAAGTGGCTACTACCGCCCATGGACATATGTAAAAATTATTAGATATTCCTACCTGAGGTCGGCCACAGATCCGCCGCTACCCCTGAGGACTAAGCTGTACGCCTCGGAAAAGCATGTCTCTCTTACCACACCATTTAAACCAGAACAAAGTAGCGCTTAACATTGCTGTTATGAGGTAGAAATAGGTGTGGCGGTGGTGCCACCGGTGTTGAACCACAAAGGGTTTACCACCTTCAAATTATGTTATTAATGTTATAAAATTATGTTATTATTAATTTTAGTCCAAGTTAACAATTTCCAAAATTCAACACTCCACAATTCCATTTCCACAATTCTGTTTGTCAACAGATGGCGTTAGATGTATCTTAAACTCATTGGGCAATTTTTATGGTCTTTATAAATTGTTTTTACACAGGTCCCATGGGTCCCCGAGGAATGTCAGGGCCGACAACTACATGTGATTGTCCGTATATAGGCTACTATGCTTATGCACCCCAAGGAAATAATAAAGGGTAAATATGGGTCCCTTATTTACCCCAAATATTATATATTGTATGACACTATCAAAATTAAAAAATAAATATTAT
The DNA here is from genome assembly GCA_014595695.2 of Epargyreus clarus clarus. NCBI lineage: Eukaryota > Metazoa > Arthropoda > Insecta > Lepidoptera > Hesperiidae > Epargyreus > Epargyreus clarus. The sequence goes on along the minus strand of JACTTY020000005.1, from coordinate 1,390,393 downwards.
GAAAATAATGTGAAAAAAAGAATTTATTGATTTAAAATTTTTCATACGGTATAATTATGTAACTATTATATTCGGGTTGAGAAAAAAAATTGAAAGATTATGTAATAATAAATAAAAAATATATTTTTTTTATTTTATTAATGTGCATAAAGTAACCAAAGAATGTACTTAATACCTAAAATGTGACAAATAAATTCATTTATTATATCTAAATTAAATGTTTTATTTTGATATTTATATTCCGCCCGCGGAAGGGGCGGTTCACCGCGGGCCTCCGATCCTGGAGGGCTTCCAAACACAGTTGCTAAGAAAAAGATCGTCAAAACCATGTGTATCAGTTAGGGAAAAAAATGGTCACCGAATCACAGTCAAATAATTCTATGACACATTTGTCATTACACGCTTTATACTAGCTGCACTTCTTGTATGTTTGTCAGTGAGTAACTCCGTTTTTCAGTAGAAAGAGATCAACATACATCCTTATCTTACGCTGCATGTATGAAAGAATGAAATATAATACTTTTCTACTTTTTCATAAAAGCGTGTTTTTTAGGTTTTTGAACTATATTCAACTTTTTACACTGGCGGCCTCCATTCAACTTTACGCTCCGGCCTTTCAACGTCCTTAGACCGCCACTGAACATATGAATTGTCATATAGAATTAGTTTTGAGTCAAATGTCCCCCTAATCACAATATAATAGTTAATGTCAAGTGTCTGTCTTACTGTTTCCCTACTTCCATCAATCAAGAAGGTGGTAGAACCCTTTGTGGTTCGACTCCGGCGGCACCACCGCCACACTTATTTCTACCTAATAACAGCAGTGTTAAGCGCTGCTGTGTTCCGGTTTGAAGGGTGTGGTAAGGGAGACAGACTTTTCCGAGGCGTTCCAGCTTAGTCCTCAGGGGTAGCGGCGCATCTGTGGCCGACCTCAGGTAGGAATATCTAATCCTATCTGGGGTTGATTCCAGATGTCCATGGGCGGCAGTAGCCACTTACCATCAGGTGGACTGCATGCTCGTCTGCTACTCTTATAATTTAAAAAAAAAAAACAATCAAGTTCCGGACTTATGCACAAAAACAAAAGCCTAGATATAGTCCGCGTAAAACTGCTAGTTCACTCTGAACATAGAAATGAATTACGTCGCCATAACAAATTGTATGACACCTGCTCACAACGACTACAGAGCGGACTAGCAGTTTGGCGCGAACTATACCAATAATGCAATCGAGTTCGTCCTTAAATAATACACAATATTAAAGTAGTTCGATTTTATTAACCTTTCGAAAGAGCCTTACACTCAGGTCTACCATATCCTAGTTTCAAAAAACATTGAGCACGTTTTAAAATATCTTCATTTCCAAAAGTGGACGGAGAAACTTTCACTTGAATTTCAATCAGTTGTTGGCTGGCTCTATCTCTCGAACTGAGTCTATTTCCGCCTTGCAGAAGAAGCACTGTTTGCTGTTTAGCAAATGCTGCATTATGCATGGTCTGAAACAAACGGCTGAATTGAAATAATTTTACGTACTACCGGATAGAAAGTAAACAACGTCATTTGAACACTAAAGATGGTGGCTATAGGCTGTAGGCTTAAGGGCGGTAGCAGCCTTTGTGGTTCGACTCCGGCGTTACCACTGCAACACCTATTTCTGCCTCATAACAGCAGCGTTAAGCGCTGAGCGCACCCTTTAAACCAGAACAGAGCAGCGCTTATCACTGCTGTTAATAGGCAGAAACAGGTGTGGCGGTGGTGCCGCCGGAGTCGAACCACAAAGGGTTTTACCACCTTCAAAACATATGTTATAATCCACGTAAAACTGCTAGTCTGCTCTGAATATAGAAATGAGTCGCGTCTCCATAGCAATTTGTATGACTACACCTGCTAGCAACAACTTCAGACCGGACTAGCAGTTTGGCGCGTACTATACCACACAATAACTTGGTCGAATTATTCTAGTCCTAGTACCTTTCATGTTTACCGACTAGAAGTTTGGCGCGCACTCTACCTTTCGTAATGTTTACCGTTTTAGCTTTTAGTTCTTGTACTGTGACGTCATCTGGGTCTGGTGGTACGTTTGGTTTTGCCCTAATATCTACAATTTGCTGTTGCGACGCGACTAGTTTCTATTTTCAGAGCGGACTAGAAGTTTGGCGCGCACATAATGTTTACCGTTACCTGCAAGAGTGGTGACCACAGGGCGTGAACGCAGTGTCAGCTGGCCTGGCGTAACAGATGGTGCAGAGCAGGTCGGACTGCCCGCCGCTGGAGCCCGGCGACCGGTTCCTGATGATGTCGTCACGCGCTGCCTTCAACCGATCCACCACCACTACTAGAGCCTTCAGTTCTTCTAGTGTGACGTCATCTGGGTCTGGTGGTGGAACATTTAATTTTGCATTGAAATTAAATCAAGGCCTCTATTCAAAGTACTTAAAATTCCAAGAGTTGCTATTTTGTGTGTTACTGCTAGGTATATGTGCCTCTGCACAATTGTGGAACACTTTCAGCATACTACAACAAGAGCAGAAATAACCCCGGATAAGATGAGTCTTACCGGAGATCGACTATATATGTCATGAGGTCCTGAGGACTAATTTGGAATCTAATAAAGTATTCCTTACCGGAACACAGTATCGCTGTTGTACTGCTGTTAATATAGGAATCCGGAATATCGGAATCCGGAATCGAACCTCAAAGGGTGAAGGCTGTGTCCACGACACTGACACAAATTTGGATCATTGCTAGATTTCACATATTTTAAAAGATTAATTAAAACATTAAGACTCAAGTATGCAGACAAACATTAATATCACTAGGTAATAATTCTTTATTTGCTAACATTTATAAAAGGAGAATTGTGCATCTTTCTCCTTGCCGATCATGAACTCGAGACCGTCCGCACGAAACAGCGGCTCGGTCACCAGGGAAGTAGTTACTTTCGTCAGATGCTGTAATAACAAACTTTCAGTTACAACGTGCCCTTTTTATATTTATAGTCTCTTCACAAGGATATTTTTTGTACCAAATTTTTCAAAAATATTTGAAGACAATAAAGTATTTTTTTTTTAGGAAAAATACTCAATGAGGAACTAATATGTTACATAATAAATAACATTGCATTTTATCACAGAGTATAGGTACATTAATATTGATCACAGTACATGATAAATTTGCAATAACACAAAGGTGAGATGAGATGTTTTCAGGAAAATACCCTTTGTAGTTTTTTGCCATCATTTTCAAAAAAACATTACAATCACTTACAATTACAGTTAAAACACATCCAAACTCACGTCACCAGACAGCTTGGGGTCCAACATGCCGATCAGGCAGCCAGCCACTGGCGCCAGTGCCACGTAATAGTGCACCCTGTCCGTGTCCGGCAACCCCCTGGTCACCAGCCGCCTGAAGCCGGCACCACCACCACCCCGCACGCACACACGAGATATCACTGCCATTAGGATCTGTTCAGATCAAGTATCAAGTTTAAGTTTAAAAATATTTCAGATTTGGAGGCCGAAGAACCATTTGTGTTTCCATTCCAAAAGAACCACTACCACACATATTTCTGCATATTTTATTTATAATATAAGAGGAGCAGACGAGCATGCAGTCCACCTGATGGTAAGTGGCTACTACCGCCCATGGACATCTGTAATCAACCTCAGATAGGATTAGATATTCCTACCCGAGGTCGGCCACAGATGCGCCGCTACCCCTGAGGACTAAGCTGGAACGCCTCGGAAAAGTCTGTCTCCCTTACCACACCCTTCAAACCGGAACACAGCAGCGCCTAACACTGCTGTTATTAGGTAGAAATAGGTGTGGCGGTGTTGCTGCCGGAGTTGAACCACAAAGGGTTCTACCACCTTCAAGCATAATAACTACAGTGTTAAAAAATGCTAGGTTCCGCCCTGAAGGTTGTGGTAAGATAGACATACTTGTCCTTTTTGTTGACGAGGGGGCAACCTTCAAAAAGTACCCGGTGCCGTGGGAGCGACACGGGGTTATGTGGGACTTTTACCGCACTAAAACCCCCCCGGTGGCGGTCCTCGGCGTTTGGTGGAGAACTCCGGGATCTCCAACGGAACACAACCGGAGTCCTCCTAATGCAATGCCCCTGTAGGGCTTTGCCCTGGGGGTGCAAAGTAATTTACTCTCTCACGTCCCCTGGTGATTACAGCGATATGCGACCATACAAACCGCTGTCCTTCCCGGGGTCGCTTGTTGGTTTGAGCTCCCACTGTCGCCGCCCGCAACCCCGGAAGCCCCTTTTAGTCGCCTCAAATGACAAGCAGGGGATACTGTAGTCCTATTCTGGTCCCGGGACTACAGGGGCAACACATACTTATGCTTCGATCCTGCGATCCAATTAGCGTAAGCCATCAGGAGGAACAACGCAACTGTGGTCAACCTCAAGTGGGAAACTAGTATATTTTGGGGTTGATTTCAGATGTACATGGGCGGCAGTTGTCACTTACCATGGCGTCTTTGTATAGCGGTCTTTGTGAGTGTTCATGGCTTCCATGGCACAGGGAATCCTAGTGTTTGGCAGTGAATGTAGAGGGAAAGAAGAAAAATATATAAAACACCATAGCATGTCCACCTTAAACTTATAAATATGTAGAACAACACTTATATCAACTTATTTTTTTTTTATAATATAGGAGTAGCAGACGAGCATGCAGTCCATCTGATGGTAAGTGGCTACTGCCGCCCAAGGACATTTGTAATCAACCCCAGATAGGATTATATATTCCTAGCTGAGGTCGGCCACAGATGCGCCGCTTCCCCTGAGGACTAAGCTGGAACGCCTCCGAAAAGTCTGTCTCCCTTACCACACCCTTCAAACCGGAACACAGCAGCGCCTAACACTGCTGTTATTAGGCAAAAATAGGTGGTTGTACCACCTTTAAATATTTCACAGAACCTGACAAGTCCTTCCCAGCAGCAGGTCGTTCTGGTTATCACTGGCTTCAGATTTCGTAAGGATCTCCGGAGCCAGGCATAGCGCCATTTCCAGAGCTCTCGCCAAGCCGTGGTACAGGTCGAAGCAAGTCGCACACAGCTTGATTTGACGAGGCTCCAGATGAGCATCTACTTGGATTCTGTCCATCTGTTGGTAAAATAAAGTTAAGTAGGACATTGGAGGATTCTTTTTATGATATAGGAGTAACAGACGAGCATGTCTACCACCCATGGACATCTGTAATCAACCTCAGATTGGATTAGTTTCCTTACTGAGGTCGGCCACAGATGCGCCGCTACGACTGAGGCCTAAACTGGAATGACTCAGAAAAGTATATCTCCTTTAACATACCCTTCAAATAAAAGCAGCGCTAACAGTGCTGTTATGAGGCAGAAATAGGTGTGGCGGTGTTGCCATCGAAGTCAAACCACAAAGAGTTCTACCACCTTCAAAAGTTCCTGTACTTTGACTAGAGCAGTAAACTGTATGGTAGGTATGATAACCCCCTTGTCCCTGTAGTTCCGGGACTAGAATAGGGCTACGGTATCCCCTGCCTGTCGTAGGAGGCGACTAAAAGGGGGCTTCCGGGGTTGCGGACGGCAAGAGTGGGAGCTCGAACCGTCCAGCAAGCGACCCCGGGAAGGACGGCGGTATGTGTGGTCGCATACCGTCGTAACCATACATGGTGTGGGAGGAGCGAAAACTGCTCCCCCAGGGTACAGCCCGTTGGGCATCGCGCTTGGAGGGCTCCGGTTGTGTTCCGTTGGAGATCCCGGAGTTCTCCAACAAGCGTTGAGGACGGCCACCGGGGGGGTTTTAGTGCGGTAAAAGTCCCACATAACCCGGCGTCGCTCCCACGTCGTCGGGTACCTTTTGAAGGTTTCCCCCTCGAGAAAAAAAAAAATGGTATGATAACCCTTGTAGAAAGAATGATTGTCCCTTAGACTGAAGATCCGAATCTTACTACAATTATGATTTTTCGAAGCTATGTTTATTGTAGGAATAGATTTCCACCTGCTTTGAAGGCGAGAGAAAAGCAAAGAAACCTACATTTATGAAATTTGTTTTAAAGAAAATATACCTTTCAAAAGTTTGTGAAGTTTACCAATTCGTATTTGTCCATGGTGATAGACTAAACTAGTGCATGCATTTTAAAGTATTACTAGCTGACCCTGCAAACGTTATGTTGCCATATAAATAAAAAATGTTAAGGGTGATAGCCTAGTGGTTAAGAAACTCGGCCTCTCGATCGAGGGGTCCGAGTTTCAAATCCCAGGCACGCACCTCTGATTTTTCAAAATTATGTGCGTATTAGAAATTAATTATCACTTGCTTAAACGGTGAACGAAAACATCGTGAGGAAACCTGCATACCTGAGAGATTTATAAAAAGAATTCTCAAAGGTATGTGAAGTCTACCAATACGCACTTGGCCAGCGCGGTGGACTATGGCCTAATCCTTCTCATTCTGAGAGGAGACCCGTGCCCAGCAGTGGGACAGTAATGGGTTGATGATGAAGGGTGAACAACCCCTATCACTAAGGGTATGAAAGATAGATAGTAGCCGATAGTAGCAGACCTACTGAATATGCATATAAAATTTGGTGAAAATTGGTAAGGCCGTTTCGGAGGAGTTTGTACGGTTACTAACTAACGTGACATGAGAATTTTATATATAAGATAATATTTGCGATGTTTCTAGTTCTTCCAAATAATATTTATCTAAACTTGGCTAAAATGTCAGCAAGAAACTCGAAAAGACAAATGTTTGCCCAAAAATGCCGCACGTCAAACTTCCAAAGTATTTGGTTATCAAAACATTCGTTACTCGGAAGCAGAGTTTGGAAAAACTTGGTCAAGTTTCTCTTGACAACAGATAGACACACAACAACAGACAAGACAAATGTTTGTCGAGTGCCAATTAAACTTGACTCTCCGGTGAACGGTTGCCAAATTGCCAATGTTTACAGACAATTAGGTAGTGTATAGTTAGTTGATTTTTAATATAGTTGTAGATCGTAAAGCCGAACGTCCACCGCCAGCTAAAATAATAAGGAACTAAGCTCACTGAAATAAGCTAAGCTAAACTGACAAATTGTTGTTCGTCCACCGAAAAATAAGATAAAACTACGTTAGAGATGATCAGTTTGTACTGGAGCGTCAAGTTTACCATTATTACCATTTCAAAATTTTATTAATACTTAGATGAATCGGAGGATCTATTCAATTTACGCACGGAAATTTTTGATTAAAAGGAAAATATCGATTTTGTGGCTTAAAAGGTTGTTGTAGTATTTGCATTGTACACAAATAGATATTTAAGTTTTTTTTTTTTAATTCATGTTAACAGGAGAATGATGGAATTGTTATACCTTAAAGTTTATGTCTTTTTTTAAATTAAGAACAGTTTGAAATAGATCACTTATTATCTATACTAATATTATAAAGAGGAAAACTTTGTTTGTTTGTTTAATTGTAATGAATAGGCTCAAAAACTACTGGACCGATTTTAAAAATTCTTTCACCATTCGAAAGCTACATTATCCACGAGTAACATATGCTATATTTTATATGAAATATATTTGATAAATAGATTTTGAGGCGGTACAAGGTTTGCCGGGTCAGCTAGTATTACATAATAATAGCAGCAGCTACAAATGATGCATGAATGCTAACCAGATTACAAAATCGACCATTTTTTAAAGAGTTGTATTTTTAATTCAGTTCTTATTTTTTGTCACTGTCTACTGTTTTTTTTAATATTTATTTATTTACTTCAACTTTATTGTAAACCTAGTGGTTACAAAAGGCGAACTTAATGCCTAGTTGCATTCTCCACCAGTTAACGCTAGTTGATGAAGAAATGTTGTGGTGGGTGTTACGTTAAAATAAATGAGAAAACACTCATTGAAACTGACTCATTTAATGCATTCAAAGTATATATTAACATTAACTAAAGGAATATATTACAAATAATTACCTAAGCATAACAAGTTAGTAATATAATGCATTAAATGAGGGTAGCAGCAGCCGATTCATTAAACGAACCACTAATATATTTAGCTATGAATTAAATGTCTGTGATTAGCTATGAATTAAGTGACTGTAAGTCTTTATGAGAAATAAATTCTTTAAACCCAAAACAAATGCATAAGAAAAGAGAAATTGGAATTAAAATTGTGCTTGGTTATTTGCATTAAGCGTGAACAAACAAAAAATATATCGATAAACATACATACCTCCTGCATCATCGTAAAGAATTCTGAAAAGGACCAATTCAGCTGGCTGAGTAGAGAGTTGAGGAACGCTGCAGCTTCCTTTGGATGACCCTTAAGGTATTCCTTCACACGTGATTGGATCACTTCTGATGGACATGGACCTGGTAATAGACAAGTGGCGGTCAAAAACACTCTTTTTAGACCGAAATGGATTAAATTAAAATGTATACTTATATATATATTTTTTTTTATAATATAAGAGTAGCAGACGAGCATGCAGTCCACCTGATGGTAAGTGGCTATTGCCGCCCATGGACATCTGTAATCAACCCCAGATTGATTGGATTAGGTATTCCTACCTGAGGCTGGCCACAGACGCGCCGCTACCCCTGAGGACTAAGCTGGAACGCCTCGGAAAAGTCTGTCTCCCTTACCACACCCTTCAAACCAGAACACGGCAGCGCCTAACACTGCTGTTATTAGGTAGAAATAGGTGTGGCGGTGGTGCCGCCGGAGTCGAACCACAAAGGGTTCTACCACCTTCAATATTATCATATTTTATATATTATATATTTTGTTAGCTTAGAAAATATTTAAGAATATTCGTATTCCAGGCATCTTTGATTTTCCAAAATTGTGTGCGTATTACAAATTAATGATCACTTACTATAATAGTAAAGGAAAACAAGGTAAGGAAACTGACAGGCTTAAGTGTTCATAAGGGCCCTACGAAACTGCACTTTGAGAAGGGTGTAGTAAAAACAAACATTCATAGAAAATAATATTTTGAGAAAAGTACCCTTTGAAATTACAATACTTAAACGCTTTCTACACTCACAGCCCACACTAGGATTCCCTGTGTCGTGGGTGCTATGGACACACACATAGACAAATACACAAACACCCAGACCCAGAAACAGAAATCTAAATTCATCATTTAGATATCTGTCTGGCCGGGGATCGAACCCGGGACCCTCTGCGTGTCAGACCGGTATGGTGACCGCTCCGCCACGCGGGACGTCAGTTAAAGAATATGACAAATTCAGAAAATTTAATTATACGTTTAAATGATAAGTATAAAATGGCGAAATAAAAAGAGATGAAATTACTTAGCAGCTGTCTACCAAACTGCACTTGGCCAGCGCGGTGGACTATGACTGAACGTCTTTCACTCTGAGAGGAGACCCGTGTCCATCAGTTGGATCGTAATACATCGAAGGTATACAGGGTATTTATTTATTTATTTACTTTATTATACCTTAACTAACACTGGTATAAAAGGCGGACTTAATGCTAGAAGCATTCTCTGCCAGTCTAGCTTTAGGCTAAGCAGAAAACGTGTAAGGCGGTATTCAAATGTCTAGGAAGAGTATACGTATATAATCATACATGTAAGTATATACAATAACTATACAAACAATAGGTTACATAACAAACACACACATAATATAATATATATAATAATACATACAATAGGTAGGTACACAATAAGAAAAATGATGATGATGACGATGAGGGTAGGGATTTGAATTGAATTTAATGAAGTAAGGGACTCACCGAAACATTGGCTCATGAGGCCCGCATCAACTTTGGCACCCAAATTGTTCACAGTCGGTTCTCTGTCACCGTACCTATTTTTATTACGAGCTTTATTTAATTAGATACAGTTAAAAAAAACTATGTTCAGTTTGTATAGAGATTTTACAGGCAGAAAAAATATTGTAAATAAAATAATAATATTACGAAGTACTTATGTAAAAAAACAATATAAAAAGGGACATTTTTAGAAATCACATTTGAATAAAAGGACATATTTTTAATTTAAATTATTATTATTAATTTTGAATGTAGAGAAAACAATATGCAAAAGGTAATTTAGAGAAAGTTATAGTAAAAAATATATATCGAGAAAAGTACAGTTTAAGAATAGGAAATTTCAAGAATATGACAAATTGAGAAAATGTTAAATAAAAAAGAAAAAAAAAATAGATAAAAAAGATAAATTTACTTAGCAGCTAAATGTGGCCATTGTCGATGTCGGAATCCAAATCCAGATCCATGCCAGAATCGAACCAGGACCCAGTTGGACTGCGCCCAAGCGCGGTTTTGATATGGACGGATCAGTTCTTCCACCATGGACATTTGCCTGTTGAGCGAAGACAAACTTGTTATTGTACAGACTTTTTCCGATTATTAGTAATCTATCTATTTAAATTTTGACTATACAAGGTCGAAATTTGACATTTACAAAAATTGTAAAATTGTAGGCAAACGTTGTTAGATTCAAACTAAATATCTTCTACTACTAAGTACTACGATTTAAAATGGGAAATATTGTCGCATGAAAGAAATAAAAGAGTATGAAGGATATGTTATAAAAATTTCGTAGAAAAAGTTGTGTAAGTTGAGTACCTTTTATTTGCAAACAACTTATTGCCAATTTCAAACTAAACTAGGCAAACAATTTGCAAAACATCTCTATGCAACGATTTACATCAAATTGTAAATAAATACAAAAACACATTCGGTAGGTTTCAATGAAACCAATATTGTTTTTGGCAAATACCCATTGCCAAGAACTTTGATGTTCTCCAAGCTACCTACTGTTTCAAGGGCACTCGTTCTATAGCTCTCGTGGTGGTTGATTGGGTGGCAAATGAAGCCAATGTTTGCCAAAGATTTTGCAGATACCAAAGTTATATTTCCAAAAAAAAAATTACCCTACAATCAACACACTGTTGTTGGACCAATGATTTTGCATACATTACTGTTCTATTTCTAAGAAATTTGATACTTTACAATCAACTCACTGTTTTAAGGGCACTCGTTCTATAGCTCTCATGGTGGCTGGTTGAGTGGCCAACGAGGCCTATGTTTGGACCAACCATTTTTCAAATACCAATGTTTTATTCCCAAAAAAATGATACGCTACAAGCAACTCACTGCTTTAATGGCACACGTTCTATAGCTCTCATGGCGGCTGGTTGAGTGGCCAACGAGGCCAATGTTTGGACCAACCATTTTTCAAATACCAATGTTTTATTCCCAAAAAAATGATACGCTACAAGCAACTCACTGCTTTAATGGCACACGTTCTATAGCTCTCATGGCGGCTGGTTGAGTGGCCAACGAGGCCAATGTTTGGACCAACCATTTTTCAAATACCAATGTTTTATTCCCAAAAAAATGATACGCTACAAGCAACTCACTGCTTTAATGGCACTCGTTCTATAGCTCTCATAGTGGCTGGTTGAGTGGCAAACGAGGCCAATGTTTGGACCAATGACTCCCTCGTGCTGGCTAACACTATTCGCTGGTCAGCAAACTCCGCACAGAGGAACGCTGCGCAGGAGACCACCAGTTCTTCCCATTCTGTAACATATTTATATTAGAGAAATTAAGGGAAATTGTTCTGGTTTGAAGATTTTGGTAAGGGTAAGAGTATTCTCTATAAAATTATTATTTATTAGAATATTAACTATTAATTTATTAGATATTAACTGAGAATACGCCGTAAACACATAAGAATGAATTATTTATTAATTGACAAATTGACAACCAAATGGAACATATTATGTAATCTTTATGAATCGCAACATTAGCAGGTAAAATGAATTCAAATTCAAATATATTTATTTGCAAGAACATGGGTAAGACATAAAATAACAGTAAAAGTATATAAGTTCGCCAAGTTCCACCTGTCAAGGCATGCAAATTTAGAAATTGTAATTACAAATAAATTCGAATAAATTATTTTTATAATTATGTCATTGAATAAAGTATCATTAAGAAGTGTCATTAAGAAGAAAGTATAATTATGTCATGAAAGCTCGTATAAGTCGATTTCGATGTCATAAAAAAATCAAAGGAAACCCATTAATTGCACTTACTCTTTAACACTTAACAATACCTTTCAAACAAAAATACAGTAATTGTACGCTACTGCTACAAAAGTGTGACAGTGGTGCCATCAAAGTTATAACTGGGGCGTTTTACCATCTTTGTATAATGATAGTATCATATAGTCCTTCTTCTTTCTCTCTTTTTCTTTCTTTCCTTTCTTTCATATAGTAAATTCCAATGTCTTTCTCTACATACCATGAACTTGCTGCACGGGGACTGTAGGATGCATATAGAGCCTCAACGTGTTGCACAACTCCAACATAGCGTCAACATGGTATTCCGGCACGAACGCGAATAGAGATTCCGCGAACTCTACGTTATTGGCTTCTGCGAATGAAACATAGATGGTGTTAATAAAGGTAGTAATAGGATGGGTACATTCAAAATGTTTTTATCTATAACACGTGATAGGCAATTAACACATTTTTTTAAATTTAAATTTAAAAAAATAAGTAGATCGTAATAAAGATGCTTTATTTGTTTAAAATATCATTCAGTAATGAGAACCTATAAAAATATTCGTGAAGACTTTTCACAACTCGCGGAGAGATGGCGCCACTAGTATTTCTGAATCACGCTATCGATGTTTTCTCAATATCGTGCATATACACGAGCTATGAACTGAGACTGTTGGAGCATGGCCGCTTCAGACCTAATCACCTAGCCCGACCGTAGATCTCGCTTTGCTAAAAGTTTTTACGGGAAAAGTTAATCAGTTTTAAAACGTGACTAAGTATAATAATAAACATAATAGAACTATTTTTTAAACAAAATTACTTATTTTAAAATATTTTCTCCGATTATTTATTCTACTCAAACGTGGTACTTTTCGAAAATCATAATTAAACACAAAATTGTTATTATTCATTGTCTGCTTTACTTTAAAATAAATTATATGTCCAATTTGCATTAATTCATATGCCACAATTGACCATAAACCGCTTATAAAATACATCGAATCTGTTTTATTTGATTGTACAGCATTATTTAACTAGCGTACTTGTTTGTAATGGCAGCATTAAAAACCACTACATTGTGTTTGTGGTAGCACAGAATTGAGATGTTATAGAAGGTCAATTTAATACATAACTAATAGTGCCTACAAAAAAAAATTAGGGTAGCAACCTTTATGAGTAAAAAAAAATAGTGTCTAAATCAATTCACTTTATTGTTGAAATCAACTGTTATAAAAATAGTGAATTGCACTCTTCTTTGTAAACATGATGGTAAGTAGCTACTGCCGCCCATGGACATATGTTATTAACCCCAGATAGGATTACAGGAATATGTACCTGTAACCAGAGGTTGGCCACAGTTGCCCCGCTACCCATGAGGACTAAGTTGGAACGCCTCGGAAAAGTATGTCTCCTTTACCACACCCTTCAAACTAGAAGGAACAGGTGTGGCGTTGGTGCCGTCGGAGTCGAACCATAGAAGGTTCTACCATCTTCAATTTGTGTAATCGACTTTCTATAACCTATCTACTATTTGACACTACCATTGCATAACCACATAAAGCTGATAACTTGGTTTAACTCACCACGGATCGTCGGGCCAATCTGTGGATTGGAACCCACACCGGGAGTAGTTACTCTTGATGTTGGGCTCTGTGGACTGTAGAGGATTATTATTATTTTATAAGGTTTATAGTACACTACTGCTAGGCACGGCTCTCGTGAATAGTACTTATATTCAAGGTTATAGGTTATAATGGTGATAGCGTAGTGGTTAAGAAACTCTGCTTCTTGATCGAGGGGTCGAGGGTCAAATCCCAGCCAACCTGTAATTTTTCAGTCATGTATGTATTAGAAATTAATTATCACTTGTTTAAACGGCGAAGGAAAACATCGTGAAGAAACCTGCATACCTAAGAAATCTAAAAAAAAAAAAGTTTTCGAAGCTATAAGCCTACCAATTCGCACTAGGTCAACGTGGTGCACTACGGCCTAATCCTTCTCATTCTGAGAGGAGACCCGTGCCCAGCAGTGGGACAGTAATGGGTTGGTGAACTTGGCGATGATAATTCAAGGTTCCTCTTTCATTGCAACTTAACTAATCTGTGTGTTGGAATTATATAAGTGATATTTGTTAACTAACGCCCATTATTAATAATCTATCTATTTAATGTTGTGCCTACCAAAAATCGAAATCTGACAATTTCTAGTTGACGGAATTTGTAAAATTTGACAATTTCATCTAGGAATTGCCAAAACTAATTGCAGGCAAAAATTGACAGGTGTTGATTTCTTGTGCGCTTTTTTCTATATATGATATCCCAAAGGTGCATTAGGATTAGAATAATTTGTCCCTGTAGTTCCGGGACTAGAATAGGGCTACGGTATCCCCTGCCTGTCGTAAGAGGCGACTAAAAGGGGGCTTCCGGGATTGCCGACGGCAAGAGTGGGAGCTCTAACCGTCCAGCAAGCGACCCGGGAAGGACGGCGGCATGTGTGGTCGCATACCGTCGTAAACACCAGGTGTGCGGGAGGAACATAAACTGCTCCCCCCAGGGTTTTAGTGCGGTAAAAACCCCACAAACCCGACTTCGCTTCCATGTCGTCGGGTACCTTTTGAAGGTTTCCCCCTCGAAAACAAAAAAGGATTAGAATAATTGAGCGTAAACCAAATTTACCCTTTCATTGTCAGTCTTCTCAGCTCTTCTTGTCGTGCGATAAAAAATCCGAAAACCCCTCAAATGAATATTAATGTATACAGTAGATGTTCCTAAGAAGTAACTTATGTTAAGTAAATTATTATTGGAAACTTATCTTCAACTCCGTAATGGATCACCGAGTGTAGCTTTGAGAGCTTTTCTCTCAAAAGCTTGTACAACTTCCAACGCGTAAATGAGAAGTTTATTTGACAGGTTATATGTGAACTTACTTAACGTATGGGTTTGGATGAAAGCTTCTTAAAACATTAATTTAACTGTTAGTAACTTTATTTTAATGGCATTCAATTGAAAGTAAGCGGATGTAAACAGAGCCCTGCGAAGTATTTTTGATGTGAAACATCTATAGCCGCACGTAAAACCGATTTCTGGCGTGGCGACGCCTGCCGTGGCGACGTCGCCACGCTTTACGATGGTATATATATACAGTCTATATGCAGTAGTGTGTACGGTGTGGCGACGCGTCGCCATGCGCAAAAATCGTAATATTTTATTTCATCATTATGACATATTTAGTTCCTATCACAATATGTTCTTTTCTGCATATTACTTTTACAAAATAATGTCGATGTTTCACATCTGCCAGGCGTCCCGTGACGGCTCACATTTTTTTATTAATAATACACGAATAGGAGACAAGCATCAGTCCATCTGATGGTAAGTGGCTGCTGCCGCCCATGCACATCTGTAACCCTAGAGATCGGGAGTTGCGCTGCTACTCCTTATGACTAAGCCGGAACGCCTCAGAAAAGTATGTCTCCCTTACCACACCCTTCAAATCAGAACACAGCAGCGCTTAACACTGCTGTTACTGGGCAGAAATAGGTATGCTGGTGGTGGCACCGGAGTCATTCCAAATTAGTTCTCAGGAGTATCAGGTTCATCTGTGGCCAACCTCAGATAATAATGGAATCTTATCTGGGGTTGATTACAGATGTCCATGGGTCAGTGGTCACTTACTATTAGGTGAACTGCATACTCGTCTACTACTCCTGTATTATATAAAATCTTAAAACGAATATAACAGTGTTAACAATGTTTCTATCAAGTAGACATACGAGTGGAAGCGGGGGAAGCGGGGGGGGCAACACTCTAATCAGTACCCCTACCATGAGTTTTTACGTGTCGACAAACATGACTGTTTTGGTATTTGTTTACGTATTGGCCCATACTATCTCCAAGTTCAAGTTCCGACACCATCCGCTAGGGGCGCTGATTGGAAATAGTATGGGCCAATACGTAAACAAATACCAAAACAGTCATATTCGTCGACACGTAAAAACTCATGGTAAGGGTACAGGGACGGTTTTAAGAGAGGGCAACCGGGGCGGCAGCCCGGGCCTCCACAAAAGAGGGGCCCCCACAATAGAGACGTCGGATTTTTTTTTAAATTCCGACTAGTAAACACTAGTAAAAAAAAATATCTTTTCCTTTGATATTTTTTTCGCTGTTTTACCTTTATCTACAGTACTTTGTACAAACATGAATACTAGAAGAATTTACCTGCGTTTCACAATAAAATATTTATTGAAACTCAACTGAAAAAATTGTTTATTTTATTCGGAAAATAATTTGGGGCCAGGTGGCCTCCACTCCTTTGTTGCCCCAAGGACTCGAGACCTCTAAATCCGGCCCTGAATCTAATTCAGACAATTTCCATGAAACTTCTATTAATCTAAAACCTACCTCTGGTCTGAACTAGATGTGTATTCCAACTGCAAGGATGCGTAGCTCACTCCACCCAGGATAGAGCTCTTGCCCGGTAGTATTTCTTTACTTGTAGTCTGAAAGATATAATAACATATATTTGTTTGTAATAATTAAATGATAGTTTTATAAAGGGATAAAGATGAAGGACTCCGGCGGTACCACCGCCACACCTATTTCTATCTCATAACAGCAGTGTTAAACGCTGTGTTCTGGTTTGAAGGGTGTGGTAAGGGAGACATACTCTTCCGAGGCGTTCCAGCTTAGTCCTCAGGGGTAGGGGCGCATCTGTGGCCGACCTCAGGTAGGAATATCTAATCCTATCTGGGGTTGATTACAGATGTCCACGGGTGGCAGTAGCCACTTACCGTCAGGTGGACTGCATGCTTGTCTGCTACCCCTATAATATCATCATGGTACAGTTTTTATTTCTACTAATTGAATAAACAAATGTTCCAAAAAAATACTTGGATGTGGTTGGCTCTACCTTTCCTGCTACAAATTTAATAAACCAGTATCCCATAATGCGTATTAGAAATTAATTATCACTTGCTAAACGGTGAAGGAAAACATCGTGAGGAAACCTGCACACCTGAGAGATTTATTAAAAAAAATCTCAAAGGTATGTGAAGTCTACCAATACGCACTTGGCCAGCGCGGTGGACTATGGCCTGATCCTTCTTATTATGAGAGGAGACCCGTGCCCAGCAGTGGGACAGTAATGGGTTGATGATGAGTATCCCAAAAGTACGTTACTTGGGCATGATTAGCGTAATCAGGGTCGGAGGCGATGCGGAGGGAGTGTAGGGTCCCAGCGAAATGCTTCGCCAGCTCCACTTGCCGCTTCTTCGTCCAGACTGCTCCGATCACCCACGCCATTTGTAAGGCACCAGCTTGTAACTTCTCCTGAACAATTACAATTTGGTTTTCACCCGACTGCCAATAAAAGGTTATGTATAGGGTGGTGCAAAATTAATCACCCTATTTTGTTTTTGAATAACTTTTGTACTAAGTAAATAAAAAAAGTGATTTAATAAAAAAATCTTTACCAGGACCATAGATTAGTAAAGATTACTCACTCCTAAAAAGAAAATGTAACCAGTTTTGACAATTGAAATAGTTGCGTAAAATGTTTTGCCACGTCTCCGTGCTAAAATGTCCCTAAAATATTTGAAATAATTATTTATTTATTATGTAAATTACGCATTTATTCGTAAATTTTCTTTAAAAATGTTTTTATTTGTCAAGAATTAAAAAAAGAACTTACAAATAAGCCGTTTGTGGCTTCATTCAATTTCAAGGCGGCGAAGTATCTTTACTAATCTATGACCAGAACCTGTATTTTATTTTTAAATTAGAAAATATGATATCTGTCAAATATCTTCCACCAGCTTTGATACAAATTTGCGCCCTATATTTCGTTCTTATCTTGTTTATTTGTAAATTTCTTTATTATTTATGTCTGATTCAGATGAATGCTTGTGCTAATAACATTTTATTGAAGACGAGCTTTTGCCCGCGGCTTCGCTCGCGTTACGAAGTAATATTTTTATCCCCTTGAGGGTAGAATTGATCAAAATCGTTTCTTAGCGGATGCCTATGTCATAGCATCTACCTGCATGCTAAATTTCAGCCCGATCCGTCCAGTGGTTTGGGCTGTGCGTTGATAGATCACTATATCAGTCAGTCACCTTTGAGTTATATATATTTAGATTAGATATAAGATATTATTTATTTCTGAAGTTAAAGTGTAATCCTGTTGTAATCTGGTTTGAAGAGTGTGGTATTGAAGGTGGTACAACCCTCTGTGATTCGACTCCGGCGACACCAGCGCCAAGCCTATTTCTGCCTAATAATAATAGTGTTAAGCGCTGCCAGCTGTGTTCTGATGTGATGTGGTAAGGGAGACATACTTTTCCGAGGCATTCCAGTGTAGAACTCAGGGGTAGCGGCGCATCTATAGTCGACCTCAAGTAGGAATATCATCTTATCTGGGATTGATTACAGATGTCCATGGGCGGCAGGAGCCACTTACCATCAGGTGGACAGCATGCTCGTCTGCTACTCCCATATTATAAAAAAACCAACGCTTACCTCATATACAGCCTTCGATCTCTCCAGTTCTGATAACATCTTCTCCATCAATTGTTTCTTAATTTTATCAATTTCAGTCAGCTCGCCTTTTTCTCCTAAATTTTACATTTATATGTTAAAGTTTAGCTAATTGTATTTTTTTATACATTAAAGCAATTAATAACATAGGGTTTTTTAATAATATTTAAGTAGTAAACGATTATTCAACCGACCCGATGGTAAGTGGCTACTGCCGTCCATGGACATCTGTAACTAGACATCCCAGATAGGATTAGATATTCCTACCTGAGGGCGGCCACAAATGCGCCGCTACCCCTGACAACTAAGTTGAAAAGCCTTGGATAAATATATCTCCATTACTACACCCTCCAAACCAGAACACAGCACTGCTTTATACTGTTGCTGTTATGAGGTAGAATTAGGTGCGGCGGTGGTGCCGCCGAAGTCGAACCAGAAAGGGTTCTACCACCTTTAAACCCCTAAACATGGATTCAAATGGTAAAATAAACCATTTTTGGGCGTCCGGGGTTGCGGTTGGCAAGAGTGGGAGCTCAAACCGTCCAGCAAGCGACCCCGGGAAGGACAGCGGTTTGTTGGTCGCATATCACTGTAATCACCAGGGGACGTGAGAGGAGCGTAACTTGCTCCCCTCAGGGCAGAGCCCGATAGAAGGACATCGCGTTAGGACTCCGGTTGTGTTCCGTTGGAGATCCCGGTGTTCTCCACCAAACGCCGAGGACGGCCACCGGGGGGGTTTTAGTGCGGTAAAAGTACCACATAACCCGGCGTCGCTTCCACGGCGTCGGAAGATTTCCCCTCGTCAACAACAAAAAAAAAAACCAATCACTCACCACCCACAACTTGCATTTCTGTCAACACTGAGCACATGCGCTGTTCGATGTCGTGGAGACAATCCGCCATGTCCAGTTGGTTGTCTCGGAGTTCACAAAGCTGGTAAATTATAATGACCAAAGATATAATACATTTGATAGTAATAGCCTAGTTGTTAAGGAACACGGCCTCTCGATCGAGGGGTCCGAGGTTCAAATCCCAGGCACGCACCTCTGATTTTCAAATTTATGTGCGTATTAGAAAATAATTATCACTTGCTTAAACGGTGAAGGAAAACATCGTGAGGAAACCTTGCATACCAGAGAGATTTATAAAAAAAATCTTAAAGGTATGTGAAGTCTACCAATACGCACTTGGCCAGCACGGTGGACTATGGCCTAATCCTTCTCATTCTGAGAGGAGACCCGTGCCCAGCAGTGGGACAGTAATGGGTTGTTGATGATGATAATACATTAGGTATAAGGTATACTAGGACGACCCGCGTGGCGGAGCGGTCACTATACCGGTCTGACGCAAAGGATCCGGGTTCGATCCCCGGCCAGACAGATATCTGAATGATGAATTTAGATATCTGTTCTGGGTCTGGGTGTTTGTGTATTCGTCTTTGTGTGTGTCGATATTATAAAAAAATACAACAATGAGGTGGACTGCATTTCCGTTTGCTACTTCAATAATCTGTTATTGTTTTATGTATGTATTTCTATATATTGAATTCACCTTGAAGGTGGTAGAACCCTTTGCGGTTCGACTCCGACGGCACCACTGCCACACCTATTTCTACCTAATAACAGCAGTGGTAGCGGCGCATCTGTGGCCGACCTCAGGTAGGAATATCTAATCCTATCTGGGATTGATTACAGATGTCCATGGGCGGCAGTAGCCACTTACCATCAGGTTGACTGCAGGCTCGTCTGCTACTCCTATATTATAAAAAAAAGAAACCTTTTCAGCATGTTTGATGGCAGAGCCGTGGTACAACGCAAGCAATCCGTCCAGCAACCTCAGATAGGCGCTGCGGGTATCGATCGCACCTGCACCGGGCATCATCGACCGCGTTCCTTTCAATGCGAGCGCCGTTTCACCAGCCATTCTACAAATTGAAATGCTTGTTAGATCATGTAAGAGCCATGTGTGAGTATGAAAGCAGATTGAGTGGTTTCTGTCTAAATTTTGTGTTTTTAACCGCTCATGGCATAACTCTGAGTTTGTTCCCTTTCGCCATTGTTGCAGCGCATAGTATTTTAACAGCACTAGGTAATTATAAACTTTGTTTTGTTTATAGCCTTTGGTTTGTTTTGTTAACGTTTGTTTTTTATTTTTTTGTTTTTATTTTTGTTTTTTTTTTGTGATATTTGTTTTTTTTTTCTTAAATTTATTTTGTGATTTTTATTTTAGTGTAATATAGTTTTAAAAAATTGTACTGTGTGCTGCAATTTTGTTGAATAAATGATATTATTATTATATTTTTTAGGGTTTTATACTCAAAGGGTAAAAACGGAACTAGGGCTTCACTGTCTGTCCGTCTGCGCGTCTGTCACAGGACTCTATCTCTGGAACCGTAATAGATAGACACTTGAAATTTTTACAGAGGCTGCATAATGGTGGTCGCTATAACAACAAATACTAAAAATAAAATAAAGTTGAATATTAAAGGGGTCTCCATACAACAAACCGGTAATTTTCGGCATTTGTGATTGTCATGGTGGTGATGCTTGTGTTTGGCCTGGCATTTGAATTGTTGTTGCTTGTACTTGTGTTTGTTTGCACACGTGCTCATGTTTGTGTTGTGCCAGTGCTTGTGCCATTGCTTGTTGTGTTGCATATGCTTGTGTTGGTCTTGTAGTGTTGTTATCACCTGTTACCAGCTGGCGGCAATGGAGGATGCATGAACCTAGCCATCGACGATATCACTTGGGGCAACGTTGCCAATCCGGGGGAACCAGCGGCCATATCACTGACACCTACAAAAAATAGATGATTGAGGTTGCATTTAATTGAGACATCTGTTGAAAAATGTCCGTTGTCAATCCATCCATCTTCAATCAATCTCAATCCATCTAATCTCAAGTTCAATCCATCTAATTTTTAACTACCAAAGTTCGAAAATGGACAATGGCTTGTATGAAGCAATTTTAAAACATGAATCTTTGATAAAAAAAACTTTGGATAGATTATTAATAACGACAGCGAATTTCAAATGATCTCGCGAATTAAACGACACGAGGCAAAATACAAGAAACTCACAATCTGAATATGAGCACGAATTTTAAATCAGAATTGTGTGCCATGTTTGTACAGAATGATTTTTAAAAGAGCAAAAAGAATGGAATGGAAACCAAAAGAAAAGAAAGATAGAGTGTTTCAACGCAAGCGGTAAAAATACGAAAGCAAATTACTACAAATTTGGTTGGTATTTTTATAATATACAATATCATATAGCTTTCGACAACTTCTAGCCACAAATGTATAAATAAGTCAAAAACTTTAGAAGTAAATGATGAGCGTGAAAGTTTAACATGTAATTGTGTACCGTCACACAAAAACGACAGGATCTAAGTCAGTTCCGATCATTGAGCAAGTGGTTTTCAGGGATCCGTACGTCAAAACAAAAATCACGAAAGCCTTATAAGATCACTCGTGTGTTTGCCTGTCTGTATGTCTGGTATAGCTAATTTTCTCCGAATCTATTGGACCGAATAAGTTGAAATTTGGTACACACATGCATTTCTTTGACCCACAGACTGTACCGTGTAACATATCAAATGATGTTTTGTTATGATGGTATTAAATATGTTTTTTCATGATATTTAAATTAATATATTTTTATTGTACGGAACTCTTCGTGTGCGAGTCCAATCCGCACTTGGACGGTTTTTAAATATACATTTTACCAGTCCACAAGATTGTCACTGCTAAAATTATCGACAGTAAAGATTTATAAAAATAATACCTGTGTCAATCCCTCCGGCCCTATTGTAGTTTGGTTCAAAGCTCTGGATGAAAGGGTTATCCTCTCCAAGGGCGTCGATGAGGTCCTGTCTAAAAATAATGGAGTAAATAACTCATTACAGGAAACCTGGGCTTAAATTTTATCATACAATCATAGGTACGAGGTATATTGATAGATCCTGTGGTAGAACGTGGTGGAGTTATATACTTTACAAGTTCATTATTTGAAAATTGTAAATCTGTAATTGGCTGTCCATTTTGGTTGATAACTAATAAATACGTAACTGTGCCGTAATTATCAATACAAGATTTAATTATTTTATAGTAAGTAAATAAAAATATTATTGCAATCATACCGTAAGGTCCGGACTAAGAACGGCAGGACCCCACCAAGCCGATCAACATTGTAGAAGTCCAGCTCGCCATCGATAAAGGTCTTTGGTGGTATGTGCAAATGCATATGTCTGAAATATAAAACAGATTCGTGAAGTTAAAAAGTTAGTTTTATTCTCTTTATAATTTTATGGAGTAGTAAAAAGGATGGAGTTTTCTTGATGATAAAAGCTTACTGCCGCCCATAGTCATAAGGTCGGCCATAAAAGCTAAACCTGATGTGTTGAAATGCCTTGTATAAATCGTCTCTCTCTTACCACACTTTCATTCTTTTGTACGTGGGTACGACCATAAAGTGGACAGCATGCTACTTCAATAAAATAAAATAAAGAAGATGTAGTAGAAATTATTTTCAAGAAATCAAGACTTACTGATGTCCAAGAGGATTCTCGTTCCACAAGTGGAGAGCAGCACTGAGAAGCCGCGCATGGCAACACCAGGATATCGCCGGGGAATTACGAGACACGTTAAACAATCTCTGGAAGAGAAATTAAAGGTTCTTCAAGGAGGCATTCTTATTGGTACTCTGTGTCAATAGTACCACATCTATATCTACATGACATGAAACATGGACACTAAAAGAGCCGTCCAATGTAACTAATAATGTAAGGGCTAAGATTTAAGATTTCTAAGAATGCTGACTATTTGGAATCCTTAGGTGAGATTTTGCCCGATCACAGCGTATGAGCGATAGGTAACAAGCAACTAAATTCATGGTGGCTAAGTACCTAATACCAACGTATATTTTATCCATAAATATGATGTCGGTGGTATACATTGTTAAACAACGAAACAATAAGGCAAAACAAAAATATAAGGCTGCCAAAATTTTTATGTCCATGATTTGCACTACATTGGCTTTGCATGGGTCTACATTTTACTCTATAAGAAGAAGAGGTAAGCCACATAATTAAATTAAAAATTGAAAACATTACGACTCTGAAAGCATGAAACCTATTTAATAGAAGTAAGTATATCAAATAATCTTTGTATAGATTTACGAAATCTTTCAAATATCAAAAAGATTTTAGAGATATCGGAACCGTAATATATCTGGCATTGGAATGTAATACGAAACATGTCCTGAATACTCAAATGGTAACATAAATGGAATTTCGTTTGATTTACAGTCAGAGTCTTCAAAATCTTTATAATCATGAATGGAACCATGAATTCAAATCCCAGGTGTGTACCTCAGATTTTTGAAAAGTGATGTGTGTATTATAATTTTATTATCAATTAAAGGAAACTTGCATATCTGATAGATCATTAAAACAAAAGTTTCGAACATAAATGAAGTCTGCCAATGCGCCATTGGTCAGCGCGGTGGATAATGCCCTAATTCTTCTTATTTTGAGAGGAGACCCGTGCCCAGCAGTGGGAAAGTAATTGATAATGGTGTTGATGGAGTAAGATATTCATTCGTGGTCGCCGAGTTTTAATATTTTACTCGAGAATTTATTTCCAAATAACATATGAAAATTGGTATGAAAAATTATCATATTTGGTCATAGTTTATTGATTGTATCCAGTGCAGTATCAAATACTGTACAAAATTAAGTAAATGGTATTATTTTTTTTTGTTTTTTTTTTTTTTTTTATAATATAAGAGTAGCAGATGAGCATGCAGTCCACCTGATGGTAAGTGGCTACTGCCGCCCATGGACATCTGTAATCAACCCCAGATAGGATTAGATATTCCTACCTGTGGTCGGCCACAGATGCGCCGCTACCCCTGAGGACTAAGCTGGTACGCCTCGGAAAAGCCTGTCTCCCGTCTGTCCCGTTTGTGTGTGTAAGATAAGTTACCATGTCTAAGATGCAGTTGTCCATGATATATCTTCGGAACTTTTCCAAAAATATCTTCCTCGTGGACGGGACCATGTTCGTGCCATCAGTGTTATCCAAAAGCATCAACAGGAATTCTAACTGGAATTTTATATATTTTTTAAAGAAGTAAACAAAAATTTTTGAAAACACACAATCCTTACTAATACCTATTATAAAAGCGAATGTTTGTTTGTTTGTTTGTTTCTTACAGTTTTACGCCTTAACTACATAAATAATTGTCATGTATTTTTGTGAACACGTTGTTAGGGTTTCAGAAAAGGACATAGGGATTAGTAAAGATTACTCACTCCTAGCAAGAAAATGTAACCAGTTTTGACAATTGAAATTGTCACTGTCATCTATTTTCATGTTTGAAAAAGAAAAAAATGTAGTTTTTAGATAATTTACGAATGAAACGGTATTTCTCCGCACTTTTTCTTCGATTTCGTGTTTTTGCACCACTTGATTGCGCATGTCGGTATTGATCCGCGTAAATTACACCATGACAGTCATTAAATGGCTAACAGAATTGTCAGCCGTTTAAGCCATTTAATGGCTTCCTTCAATTACAAGGCGCTGAGATATCTAAACTTATCTATGAGGGTATCTTTTATCCCAAAAGTACTGTTCCCGAGGAATAGGTAATTATTTCCGATCACAAGCGAAGCTGCGGGTATATAGCTAGTGATAAATACTCTATTGTAGAATAAGTGGGGCGAATACTACCAGATGTTTTAAAAGAAGTTCGCATTACTTACCTGTATTTTTTCTAAAGGTTCAACAGCTTTGGATATCTTGTCACAGTCTTCTCTGAACTGGGCTTCAAGACAGGCGTCGTCTTGGGCAGTTGGTAGTAGTTTTGATAGTTTATCTACCCCCAAAATAATATTAATGGTATATAAAAAGAGAAGGAAGAAAGAAAGAAAATAAACTGGTTTATTTTATAACAAATTCCCACTACTTAAAATATGTCACTCTCACATTTTGACGAATCCAACGACACCTGTTATGTTAAAATCGGTGAAGCCGTTTCGCCTATAGGGCTTGTTTGTTCGTCCCTGTAGTTTCGGGACCAGAATAGGGCTACGGTATCCCCTGCCTGTCATAAGAGGCGACTAAAAGGGGGCTTCAGGGGTTGTGGGCGGCAAGAGTGGGAGCTCAAACCGTCCAGCAAGCGACCCCGGGAAGGACAGCGGTTTGTGTGGTCGCATATCGCTGTAATCACCAGGGGATGTGAAAGGACCGTAAATTGCTCCCCTCAGGGCAGAGCCCGATAGAAGAGCATCGCGTTTGGAGAACTCCGGTTGTGTTCTGTTGGAGATCCCGGAGTACTGCACTAAACGCCGAGAACGGCCACCGGGGGGGTTTTAGTGCGTTAAGAATCCCACATAACCCGGCGTCGCTCCCACGGCACCGGGTACCTTTTGAAGGTTTCCCCCTCGTAAACAAAACAAAGGCCTTGTTTGTTACATTATACAAACAATGCCAAAAGCAATAACTAATACCTATATAGTGTAATTAGTAAAAACTTGCCTGCAGCGTTATGTATCGACCGCCTTATGGTGCCTTTTTCAGCCATTTCTGCGATTTAAAAACAACTTTAGTTAGCTTGCCAACTCCTCAGAAAAATACATCTTTATGAATTCACAGATTTGTGTGCGATATTGGTCATTCATTTAATGTGGATTCATTAAGTAGAGAATATTCGTATACAATAATATACATGTACATACTATAGAATAATACATAGCCGAAATAACGTATATGAAAATAACTTTACCAGCAATCCTAGGATCGGTTTCCCCTTGAACAGACGTTGGTCTTTGCCACCAGGGCTTCCGAATGACGGTACGGAGAACACTTTCATCAGGACACTTGATGTGAAGAAAATTGTCGAATCTAAAGAAAAAAGTTACTATGTGCAATATCTTATACATAAAAGTCACAATGTTACTTACAGTACTCCTCTGAAACGGCTTCACCGATTTTCACCAAATTTTATATGCATATTCAGTAGGTCTGAGAATCGGCTACTATTTATTTTTCATACCCCTAAGTGATAAGGGTTTTTCACCATTAACATTCTTTTATTTATATGGCAACACAAAGTTTACCGGGTCAGCCAGTATTATGTAAAAATCATTATTAAAGTACTTATTAAATATGTTATAGTGTTCAAATACTGAGGCTAGAACCCTTTGTGGTTCAACTCCGGCGGCACCGCCGCCACACCTATTTCTGCCAAAAGCAGTGATATATCCTGCTGTGTTCCGTTTTGATGGGTGTGGTAAGGGAGATATACTATTCCGAGGCGTTCCAGCTTAGTCCTCAGGGGTAGCGGCGCATCTGTGGCCGATCTCAGGTAGGAGTATCTACTTCTATCTGGGGTTGATGACAGATGTCCATGGGCGACAGTAGCCACTTACTATAAGGGAAAATCATCTAAATTTGTTTAGTTTTGCGATCTTCATTCTTTAATTGCTAAAGCAAGTAAGTAATACATGTTTCTGTATTATGTATGAAGTATGTATGAAGAAGTATGAAGCAGATATGTATGAAGCAGACTTATCGTAATAATTGTATATATTGCAAATATCTCACGTGATTTTGTTGAAAAACACGTATTTGACTAAATGGTGCCTCGTTTCCCGATGTTGCATCAGACCACAGAGCACGTAGACACCCTCAATTTGTTGAGTGAAGTATATGTCCTGGAGTAAATAATCCCGACTTCAGAAAGGCTATTATAGTTTACTGAAGATTATTGATAAAACCTTTGGTGTGTATATTTCTTGAACCATTTACAGTTTTTATTATTCCCGCGCAAAATGGTAAAACGTCAAGAACGTTCTTTTTCTTTTTTATGCTAACTCCATAGATTAGTAAAGATTACTCACTCCTAACAAGAAAATGTACCCAGTTTTGAGAATTGAAACAGTTGCGTAAAAAAATTTTACCACGTCTCCGTGCTAAAATGTCCCTAAAATATTTGAAATTATTATTATAAATTATTTAATTATCATGAAAATTACGCAGTATTAGTTATTTATTCGTAAATTTTCTCTAAAAATGTTTTTATTTGTCATGAATTCAAAAAAAGAACTTACTATAATAAGCCATTTGCGGCTTCATTCAATTTCAAGGCGGCGAAGTATCTTTACTAATCTATGGCTAACTCATACGATGGTACCAGCCAGTGACTATATAAGTATACATGAGAACTTTTTTTTATTATTATAAAAATAATACAGCATGAAAATAACACAAAATAATTAATTAAAATAATAAAATAATCTCAACAGATTTTTAATAGTTGAAAACAGAGGAATAAGGAAATAATCAGACTGTCGTATTTATGCAGAGGTTGAAGTTATTGATACTCGCCTACTGTGACACTACCGCAACACCTATTTCTGCCTTATATCACTATTTATTTAAGTGTGATAGTGTGAGTAAAGCAGATTCACTTTTTCACCCGTTTTCTGGAGTATGAACAATTGCGCATTTGTGATCGTTTTAAAGTACTACTGTGGGGAAGTAGTAAGAAAATAGTAAAATAACTTATAACTGACATTTTCATACGATTAAGAGTATTTAGTAACTTTTTTTATCATATGATCAAATCACGAAATAAACCTTGACTGAATTACAATTTTCAGATACAACTGCCGGGGAATTAGTGACAAAGAAAACACTAAAATATTCCTATCTGAGGTTTTCATAAAAAAGTGTAACTTAATCTCCTTTGATCAAGTTAAATAAAAAAGTTATAATATACTTTACCGGCGAGACTAGATCAAATAGAAGACACTCTCTAACGACACAGTGTTCCAATATATCACACAGTGCCGCTTCATCCAGGAATGTCCAGAGGGAGTCTAACAGCGTGCACAGACGAGGCTGGGGTTGCGCTAGCAGCTTTGCTGCTAGATCGTTCTGAAACAAATGTACTATATTAGAAGTGTAAACAATTAATATTGGCAAAACAAATGTACTATATTGGATATATATATGAATACTAGTGGTGCCCGCGGCTTCGCCCGCATTTTAAAGAAATAATGACATACATAAAATGGAAAATTTGTACCTGCATTGGAATGACAGTGGTGCCATCTGTCGAAAATTGGTCTTACCAACTCCCAAACCCTCGTGGGCTCTTGGACAACAACTTTGCTAAAGATCATCACTTGATCAAATGCATAGTTTCCGATTCTATGACTACTTACGAATTAAAAATTAATTAAAAAAACCTTTTCCCACGGAATAAATTGTGAATCTAAACCATTCTTAAGTCACAAGTCACAAGTCACCCTTGAACACACACAACAAATTTCATCAAAATCAGTTCAGTCATTTAGGAGGAGTTCAGTGTATATCACACGCACATAAGAAATATATATATATATATATGAGTATATTATATATATATATATATATATATTATTATATATATGAGTATATTTCGAAAATACAGTCCAAATGAAGAAGGTCAAAATATCAAAAGATAATTTAGAAAGACAAAAGGCTGATAATTTTATTGCTATCGAAACCTATTCTTATTTTAGAACAAAATATAAATATTATAATAAGAATTTGTAAGTAATTTATTGCAAGTCTGTCGATTTGTATCAATTTTAGTATTTTTAAAGAGAAACGAATCCTTTCATATTTTACCTGTATGTATTTCAGCTTTTAACATTTCTTGATGCACTCTTTAAAATATAATCTATAAAGGCTTCCCTCATATCACGTCCATACAGATATATACACATACACAACATTCCATCGTACGACATATGTAATTTAAAATATATATATATGTCATGACACAGTTCATAAAAATTTAAAATAGAATATTCTATGCTAGGTAACAATTTATAACAATAGATCTAGCTGCAAACATACGTGATGTTTAAAATCCCATAAAAGTATAAACTAAAAATAAATCGTTAATCCTGATTCCTGACAATCCTGATGAAGAGAATAGGATACAATTATTAATATCGTGTATTGTCATCGGTTCTTGATAATTGGTCAAAATTTTAAATTAATCGGATCGTTCAAAGAGGGTAAAAATCGAGTTCAAAGATTCCTTTACATACATACAGGTCAAGCTAATAAAAGCGTGGTAAAAAAGAAATGTATTTTATACTAACAAACCCCTCACTCCTGGCCTTCACATAGAACTCCACAGCGTGAGGATCCGGCTGCAAGCACCTGGTCTTCACGCCAAGAGCCCCTCGCAACCTCGGCAGCAGCTCACCCACCACAACGTAGGAGAGACGGAGAACATTCCCCAACTCTGCTACTACGAGCCGTGCTAGGGAGATCAGGAACGCCTGTTGGGTTGGTTTGAGTGTCTTTTTATTAGAATAACACTATTATAATTAGAGATGCGCCGAATAGTAGTTTCACCGAATAACCGAATACCGAATAATATTCGGTTTAACCTCTACCGAACCGAATATTCGGCCGAATTATTCGGTTTACCATTTCTTTATTGTCAACTTGCCAGTTATGTCTCTTCATTAACACTTTAAAATGTTGATTTGAGTTTTAAAAATAAATACAGATTTAAGGTTTAAAATAAATTTTGACTATACTATCTATAGATTAGGTAATAAATGTGTTGACTTGTGGTTTCAAAATAAATGTTGATTTGAAGTTTAATTGCTTTATTTTATTAGCTTTGTTTAACACATTCTTCATAGGATTTGAGTTTGACTTATAATATAACAAAAATCTTACATTAGAAGTTTTGTGTTTTAGTCCTGTGCCATGTCGTGTACAGTGTACACAAGAAAATTGAAACACTCGAACCGAAATTACTCGGCAACAAAACCGAATAATTCGGCCGAATACAAATATTAAAAAAGATGCCGAATACACCGAATACCGAATACCAACCGAATATTCGGCGCATCTCTAATTATAATGTAAATCTAATGTCCCGCTGTTCGGTTTGGGTGTCTCTTCAAAAGAAAGGGGACTCAATTTATTTTAATGCAAATTGGAAGGGGGTAAATCCATGTTTTTTTTTTAGTTTTTTGGGTAATATTGAAAACCGCCACGTGTCAAAAATGGAAAATTGAAACGTAAGATTGTTGATATTGTTCAATGAAATTTGCATCTAATTCGCAAATAATTTCGAATATCAAAAATCAGTTCCTTAGTTCCGGACGCCCAGGACTTATACTACGAGGCTTATAGCAATTATACATAACTAGTGTTAACGTAACCTTTCTAGATATCTTCTTCATTTCAGCACTTTGAGTGTCGATCATGTTATGCGGGGATGCACGTGGACTGTATATTGAGTCGGAGCTGTGTATACGAAGAGCCACCTCCTCTTCAGCTGTCTTCGAGGACTCCGATTTAGCCTAAAATCGATTCACAAATAATTATGGGTATAATTTGATCCAATAGAAACTGCAATCTAAAATCGGGCTATATATCTTATCTATCGGTCCCTTTTTTTAACGGACTTCAAAAAAAGAAGGTTCTGCATTCGACGGTTTCGTAAGTTTGTATGTCCGCGAATTTCTCAAAACTGCTGATCCGATATGGATGGAATTTTGGTTATTTATGAATCAGAAGTAGTAAACAAACTTGCAATTAACCGGATAGGAGTCAATAGTGCACATGGACATTTTTGATCAGTCCTCGATAGAATTAGAATCATAGCTGAGGTTGGCCACAGGTATTCTTATGTACTAAATACATAGATTAGTAAAGATTACTCACTCCTAACAAGAAAATGTACCCAGTTTTGAGGATTGAAATAGTTGCGTAAAAAAAGTTTTGCCACGTCTCCGTGCTAAAATGTCTCTAAAATATTTGAAATAATTATTTATTTATTATGTAAATTACGCAGTATTAGTTATTTTATTCGTAAATTTTCTCTTAAAATGTTTTTATTTACCGAAGTATCTTTACTAATCTATGACTAAATAGGAACGTTTCTTATAGGCGTTATGACTAAATAGGAACGTTTCTTATAGGCGTCTCGCACACAACATATAGTCCTAATACTGGGCTAACGAGTCTTCTCTCAGAATGAGCGTGGTTCGACTATTATCCACAGTATAGGCCAAGTCAGATTTGAACACTTAGACTTCGCACACTTTTGCGAGTATTGTTTAACAGAACACAGCATAGTTTATCTCTGCTATTATAATGAAAGTACAGAAACCAGCACTACTCCTGATACTAACACTTATCTTTTATGCACACTAACCTTACTACTTTTAGCAGTGACAGGCGGCTTCAAATCAGATGTGGATAGTTCATCGACCAATACGTCTAACATTTTGAACAGTATAGTTGCGCGCGCGCACTCCTTCACCGGCGCTGCTTGTAGAGGCGCGTATCCATCTACCGGAAACCTATATAAAAAGTAATTAGTTGTAAAAAGTTAATAACAAAGAATATATAATATCCGGCGAATAATATAACGTTTTCGGGAACTCGGTAGAAAATATTTTTTTTATGTCCCGACTGTGGGGGGCAATATTTTTCGAGCGAATATATGTTAATTCTAATAGGTTAATAGCAAAGAATATATTATATGCGATAAATAAATAATTATATAACTTGGGAAATACACATTTTTATATTAGGTACCCCACTGCGGAGTATAATGTTATTCGAGCGAATGTATGTATATGTTTTTTTTTTATACAATATAGGTGTAGCAGACGAGTATGCAGTCCGCATCATGGTATACAGACATCTGTAATCAACCCTAGATAGGATAAGATATTCCGACCTGGAGTTGGTTACAGATGCGCCGTTACACCTGAGGAATAAGCTGGAACGTCTCGGAAAAGTATGTCTCTCTTATCACACCCTTCAAACCGGAACACAGTAGCGCCTAACACTGCTGTTATTAGGCAGAAATAAGTGTGGCGGTGGTGCCGCCGGAGGAGTCGAACCACAAAGGGTTCTACCGCCTTCAAAATTCTAAATTGTGGTAGTGATACGGACCACATTACTTCTCTTCTATCTTTAGTAGTTACATTTAACTGATATACATTGCGTACTGACTAAAATAATTATTTATAAATATTGTTTTTTATTAATTAATCAATGCGACACAAACTTACACGAAAGGCACGTGCCCAAAATTTGCGTACAGATGCTCCTGCATGGCGAGCGACACCGCCGGAAAGTACGCCACTCCGGTGCCGTGTGCCACCTTGTCGAATGCCACTCCTAACGACACGCCGTTTCTGATATAACAATAATATTTTATATTAGTATTATATAATACTAGCTGACCCGGCAAACGTTGCGTTGCCATATAAATAAAAAATATTAAGGGTGAACAACCCTTATCACTTAGGGGTATGAAAAATAGATAGTAGCCGATTCACAGACCTATTGGATATGCATATAAAATTTGGTGAAAATCGGTAAAGCCGGTTCGGAGAAGTACGGTAACTAACATTGTGACACGAGAATTTTATATATAAGATTGTTTTTAAAACTTAATTTATCCTAATTATCCATTTCTTTTAAGATATTGATAATCATGCAACTGTTCTGGCTAAATCTGGAAAATATCATTAAAATTATGTTAATAGACAGTTGACATTTTTTACTGATGAGTGGCTACTGCCGTCCGTGACGTCCAAGACGTCTGTAATCAACCCCAGATACGATTATATATTCCTATCTGAGGTTGACCACAGATGCGCCGCTACCCCTGAGGACTAAGCTGGAATGCCTGTGAAAATTATGTCTCCCTTACCACAACCTTCAAACCAGAACACAACAGCGCTTAATACACAGCGCTGTTATTAGGCAGAAATGTGTGAACCATAAAGGGTTCTACCACCTTCACAATCCCCTCTAAATTAAGCAAAATGCGACAATTTATTCATAAAATCACCTGTAAAACTCCATCACCCCCTTGTCCAGATCCACACAGGACCCAATCACGTCTCCAGGCAGCCAAGGGTTCCCGTACGGCGAGGTGGCCACGTTCCACCTCCTCACCCTGCCACCGTCATAGGCGTAGGAGTTCGCGGTGTCACCAACCCCGGTGTCCATGGAAAAGGTGCAGGATGCCGTGCACCAACCGATCTGAGGTCATCAATAGATTTATTTTCTAGAGATAGCAAACGAGCCTGATGCCCATGTGATGATCAATCCCAGACAAGATCAGATTCCCATCCGAGGCCGGCAGATGTAAGGCTGTAAGGCCTTGAGGGCTAAGCTGGAACACCTAAGAAAATTATGTCTCCCTTACCACACTGCAGTGCTCAACGCTGCTGTTATTAGAGAGAAATAGGAGAGGCGATGGTGCCCCCTGAGTCGAACCACATAGGGTTCTACCACCTTCGAAGCTGTCCATGGATATTTGTAACTAACTTTTTATAAGACATGGGTTCCATCTGACAATGATCACAGATAAGTCAGCACTTTGCCATATATGCAAATATGCCATATATGCAAATATGCAAATCAGACGTCATCCATAGCCTTTCAACAAAACACTGCTTCTGCTTCTTCAAAAAACTGCTTCACGTTAAGAAATAGGTGGGGCGGGGGTACCCTTTGAACTACACAGGTTCTATAATCTTGTATGTATGTACTTATATTGTTATTTGAATGTGGCAGAACCCTTTGTGGTTCCACTCCGGCGGCAGCACCCATTTCTGTCTGTTGTTGATGTATAGTCCGCGTAAAACTGCTACTCCGCTCTGAATATAGAAATGAATCGCGTCGCCATAGCAAATTGTATGACTACACCTGCTCGCAACAACTTCAGACCGGACTAGCATTTTGGCGCGAACTATACTCTGGTTTGAAGGGTGAGGTAAGACATACTTATCCCAGGCATTCCAACTGGTCCTCAGCGATAGCAATGCATCTGTGACTGTTGGGGGTTTGATGTGGACTGTATTAAAAGCTTTGTTGATTTTGGAGGCAGATTCTTTTATTATTCACTAGGACACGTACAGGCTTCGTTATGGTGGCGAGCGGAAGAGAGAATCGGTGTTGCCACATTACATCTACATTTACATTTTTGTTGGTGTTGCCAACAGTGACCAACATCACTTAGAAATTTAGTCTTATCTGGGGATTTGTAACTATTTTGGGTTGTATTTTAAAATAAATATTTTTTTAAATAAAATCTTATAAAAATAAGAGATGCATACATTATGTGACATGAAGTTAGAACCTACATCGTAAATTACGAAAGTTCAACCGAGGAAAGTTAGCTCTGTGTCTTAGTAAAGGAACTTTAAAATTAACAAGAGTTAACTGCAAAGTTATGATATTAAAACCTCAAAGTATGTACAAAACTTAACTAACTAACATAGCTGCTGTTTTATAAAATTTACATATTCCTGTCAAGAACGTGTTTTGAAAGTGGTAGAGCTAGTACGGTCTCGAACCGCCGCGCTAGTGACCCCGGGAAGGACGGCGGTATGTGTGGTCGCATACCGTCGTGCCCACCAGACGGTGTGGCGAGCATCAAGCTCACCTGGGCAGAGCCCGATGGGGCAACGCGCTAAGAGGACTCCGGTTGCATTCCTTTGGAGATCCCGGAGTCCTCTACGCAGCGCCGAGGACGGCCACCGGGGGGGTTTTAGTGCGGTAAGAATCCCACATAACTCCGTGCCGCTCCCACGGCATAGGGTACCTTTTGAAGGTTTCCCCCTCGTAAACAAAAAAAAAAAAAAAAAAAACTAGTACGGTTCTACCGGGTAGGTACCGTAACTCATACACACGCAAGTATATATTCAGCGTGATGAATTATAGCAGTGATAGCTTAATGGTTGGAACTCGACCTGTCGATGGAGGGGTCCGAGGTTCAAAGGTCAAACCTCTGAATTTTCAGTTTTTTCTAATATGGGAGTAGCAGACGAGCATGCAGTACTGATGGTAAATGGCTACTGCCGCACATGGACATCTGTAATCAATCCCAGATAAGATTAGTTTCCTATCTGAGGTCTGCCACAAATGCGCCGCTACCCCTGAGGACTAAGCCAGATTGCCTCGGAAAAGTATGTCTCCCTTACCACACCTTTCAAACCAGAACACAGCACTGCTGTTATAAAGCAGAAATGGTTGTGGCGGTGATGCTGCCGGAGTGGAACCACAAAGGGTTCTACCACCTTCAAAAGGCTAGTACGTTATAAAGTGACCACGCATCTGTCGGATCGGATTAAAATTATGACTCCCTAAACACACCCTTCAAATTAGATCACAGCAGCGCCTAGTACTGCTATTATTAGGCAGAAATAATAGTCATTTCTGGTATGTCTATGGGTTGTAGCCACTTACTATCAGGTGAACTGCAGTTGAAACTTATACAAGCTGATGGTAAAACACTTACTTGCATGATCCCCTTAGTACCAAGCTGGACCTCATACATCCACTTCCCGCTGTACGCGCACGCCGTAGCCCTGATGGTTGAGAAGCTGGACAAGCCCTGGACACTCACTCGCTCATCCCCCACCAGGACTAGTCTTCCTGTGCCTGTTGGTGAGGCTTTTGAGTAATAGCATCCATGGATTGTAGCAAACCAGAAAACAGTTCACCTGGTCTTGGTGATGGTAAGTGGATACTGTCACCCATTAATATCTGTAATCAACCCTAGATATGATAAGATTCTTACCTGGCTTGGTCACACATAAGGTAGTACCCTTGAGGACTAAGTTAGAATACCTCTGATAAGTATGTCTTCTTTACCATACCCTTCAAACCGAAATAAAGCAGCGCTTAACACTGCTGTTATTAGGCAGAAATAGGTGCGGCGGTGGTGCTGCCGGAGTCGAAGCACAAAGGGTTATACCACCTTCGAAATTACCATATACTACCAGATTTTGATAGGACATTTTAGATTTATATAGAGCAGAAACTATTACATTCGTATTAGAAATGCCTTTTCTGGTAGAATGCATACTCATTCACTAGTTTTGTCATAAAAGTGTTTAAAATGCATTCCAGCAGTAATTTTAAACTACAGCAGTTTAAGATGCAATTATCCGAGTAATTTGTTACATTAATTTTCTACAATAGCCACCAAGGGGCTTGGCAGGGTGCCAGCTCTGTGGTTACCGATCGCACTGCAGTGATATTTAGACCCTGGGATATATTTTTTGAAAAAAATAGAGCTATTAAAAGTTCCTCAACCAGTGAAAGTCTAGTGATAGAACTTGGGCTGGCAATCGAAGGGTCCGAGGCTCGAAACCTAGGCAATTTATAGTTGATCTGCAATAATAGTTATCTGAAGGTGGTAGAACCCTTTGTGGTTCGACTCCGGCGGCACCACCGCCACACCTATTTCTACCTAATAACAGCAGTGTTAGGCGCTGCTGTGTTCCGGTTTGAAGGGTGTGGTAAGGGAGATAGACTTTTCCGAGGTGTACCAGCTTGGTCCTCAGGGGTAGCGTAGTAGCATCCTATCTGGGGTTGATTACAGATGTCCATGGGCGGCAGTAGCCACTTACCATCAGGTAGACTGCATGCTCGTCTGCTACTCTTATATTATAAAAAAAAAGTAAAGTGTGAATTAATTAATTTAATTAATTAATAGACTTAACATAACTTTGAGAAAATTACGGTTAATGTTAGGTAGTTCCAAAAGTAGGTTGATTAAAAATGTCGATAGGGTCAGTGGTTATTTCGCACGATGGTGTACGCTCGTTTGATACTCCTATATTAACTAACACATATAATAATACACAATAATATGTGTATTATTATATGTCCTTGTTATTGTTGTTTATTTTATTTTGTCTTTGGTGTGAATTAAGAATTTTTGTATTGTATTGTAATATAATAATTACAATAAAAACACAAACCCGTCTGCTTAAAACTATATGTAAAATAATTAGTTCCACAACTTAGACGAATCTAACGACACCTCATATGTCATCCGTCAAGCCATTTGGGCTCTAGAGCGTGCTAAAAAATAAGAGATACATCATCATCAACAACCCATTACTGTCCCACTGCTGGGCACGGGTCTCCTCTCTGAATGAGAAGGATTAGGCTATAGCCCACCGCGCTGGCCAAGTGCGAATTAGTAGACTTCACATAGATTTGAGATTTTTTTTTATAAATCTCTCATGTATGTAGGTTTCCTCACGATGTTTTCCTTCATCGTTTAGCAAGTGATAATTTATTTCTAATACTTACGTACATAACTTTGAAAATCACAGGCCTGGGATTTGAACCTCGGATCCCTCGATCGAGAGGCCGAGTATCTTACCCACTAGGCTATCACTGCTTTTTAGATCTATATATCTATTCCTTATATCTTATAGTAATAGTCCCAAATACTACATTCTTCTCCCAACTTAGATCATAACAATATCCCAGCGTGTGGCTTCATGCGACATTTGGCTGTACGCCAGAGCGCAGCGGTTACAGATTGCACTGCAGTGTCATTCATTATTGAGATTATACCGGTGCAGTGACACTGATTCGGATAACCGGATAACCGAATTATGATAACATAATACTTATAATTATGTTCCCGAGCGCCTAATTGTGGGGACCGTAGAAAATTAATGGAATAAATTGGTATTTTATAAACAGTTTACCAAATTAAAGGTTTCTTGCACGCTTCCTCCTATACATTATTATAAAAACAAAAATACCATTGTGCATAAAAAATAACTGAAAATGTAACTCCCAAAAATTAGACGAAGCCAATGACACCACATTTTTTAAAATCCGTCAAGCCATTTGGACTATAGGCATGCCAAAAATTAGACTTACATACATACGCACGAAAAAATTACCCTCTGACATCGGGTATAAACATTTCATGATAATTCTTATTTCTGTAGGATCACCTACATAATTTCTACATATGGATAGATCATAGTAACAATATCCCAACGTGTGGCTTTTAGCGACATTTGGCTGTACGCCAGAGCGCAGCGGTTACAGATTGCACTGCAGTGTCATTCATTATTGAGATTATACCGGTGCAGTGACACTGATTCGGCTATAATAATACTTATAATTATATTCCCGAGCGCCTAATTGTGGGAACCGTAGAAAATTAATGGAATAAATTAGTATTTTATGAACAGTGTACAGAATATTGAATTAAAAGTTTCTTGCACGCTTCAATGTATAGGACATTATTATTAAAAACAAAAAAAAAAACAGTGTGCATAAAAAATAACTGAAAATGTAACTTCCAAAAATTAGACGAAGCCAATGACACCACATTTTTTAAAATCCGTCAAGCCATTTGGGCTATAGGCATGCCAAAAATGAGACATACATACATAAGCACGAAAAACATTACCCTCCGCAATCGGGTATAAGCTTTTCATAATAATTCTTATTTCTGTAGAATCACCTAAAAATTCCTACATACGGTTAGATCATAGTAACAATATCCCAGTGTGTGGCTTCTAGCGACATTTGGCTGTACGCCAGAGCGCAGCGGTTACAGATTGCACTGCAGTGTCATTATTGAGATTATACCGGTGCAGTGACACTGATACGGTTATGATAACACCTTATTAACAGACTTCGAAAAGGAGGAGGTTTCTCAATTTGACCGTATATATGTTTTAATGTTCCAGATCGTTGAAAAATTAAAAGAATAACTTGATTCAAACTGGTGCTCTATATACAAAATATTCAATTACAAGAAGTTTCTGGTACGATTCCTTCCATTAATTATAATAAGAAAAAGCCAGATTGCATAAAAAATAACTGAAAATGTCACTCCCACAATTTAGAAGTATGCACCGACACCTAAAATATTAAAATCAGTCAAGTAGTTTGAGCTTTAGGGCATACCAAAGAATAGGAGAGACACATGCATACGCTCGAAAAACATCACCCTCCGCAATCAGGTAAAAAAACTTAATAATACTTCCTAATTCTGTACAATCACTAATATTCCTAGATTGTCCTCACAATTTGATCATAGTAACAATATCCCAACGTGTGGCTTCTAGCGACATTTGGCTGTACGCCAGAGCGCAGCGGTTACAGATTGCACTGCAGTGTCATTTTGAGATTATACCGGTGCAGTGACACTGATACGGTTATGATAACACCCTTTTACCTTTTTTGTGGGGACCGTAGAAAATTAATGGGAAAGTTGCTGCAATGAAAGAGGCTTTTATACATTTAAGAATGTCTTTTAATCCATTATCTCACTGCTGGGCACGGATGATAACCAGTAATTGGGCGTCGAAAATGGAGAAAATCGAGAAATGGTAGAACCTATATGATTCTACTGGGGGTACGGGGGATATGATCGCCATATTTTGTGGTTCGACTCCGGCGCCACACCTATTTCTGCCTCATAGCAGCAGCGTTAAGCGCTGCTGTGTTCTGGTTTGAAGGGTGTGGTAAGGGAGACATACATTTTCGATCCAGCTTAGTCCTCAGGGGTAGCGGCGAATCTGCCGCCGACTTCAAGTAAAAAAAAAAACTGTTTCCAGCATAAAGCAGTTCTTGCATTTCAGTGGAGGGTCTGGATGCAGCCTGATTTAGATATGATGCGACCATCCTAAAAAGCCACCATACCACTTGGAGCTGATCATAGGATATGCTCCAAGTAGAACCTTACATGGAAATAATACAATATGTACACAGGCGGCAATAACCTCCTGCCATCAGGTGGACAGCATTATTGCTACTTCAAAGATAAATAATTCGCCAAGTACGAGTCGAACTCGCACATGGAGGCTTCCGTACTACCAAATGTTCATTATTTTAATTCATTTTATGATTTTCAACAATACTTAGTTATATAACACACAAATAGATGGCGTTGGGGTGACAATGGGACGACGATTATACGTAATCAAAGTATAATAAAATTAAAATAAGTATATTAAACTATGTTCTATGGTTCTTATTTGTATTTATTATAATACCAGTTATAGTAGTAAACGTATTATAAAAATTTCAAACGTCTTCCTAGTACAGTTTAACAGTTAGATCGAAAAATGCCGAAAAAATCCGGTTTGTTGTATGGAGACCCCCTTTAATATTCAACTTTATTTTATTTTTATTATTTGTTGTTATAGCTGCCACCGTTATATCTATTACGGTTTAAGCGGTAGAGCCCTGTGACAGACGGACAGACGGACAGACGGACAGACAGCGAAGTCTTAGTAATAGGGTTCCGTTTTTACCCCTTGTGTACGGAACCCTAAAAAGATATTCAATGTTGTTACAATATACTTTACAGTAACAGTACAGTTGCTACAGAAGCCTATTTCGTTTAACACAGTTTTATTACTTAATCAATTTGTTTTAGCAAGTTATTGGCATAAAACAAGTAGTTACTTGCACTTAATTTTATGCTGTAGCCGATATAAAGAAAGTTTTTATGGGGTAAGGTTTTACTAAGATTGCCTGTCGGTCGTAATCCGCTTGTACATACTTTGTAACAATTGTAAGTGCTAACCTAGTTTGGGATTAGTTGTTTCTTATTTACAGAAAGAAATGGAAGCAAGTTGTTTTTATTTAACTTAATGAGGCTAGTGGATGGAAAGTGGGCACCGTTGAATATAGACATTTGCAATACAAGACTTGTCATTGCATTGTGCCAAAGGCGTAGTATGCCGGGAGCAGAGGCGGCGGCACTTTTTGGGGGACGGCAAACTAAGGTTTCTCGTATTATATAATGTGTATTTCATGTAGTATAAGCAGTGATAGCCTAGTGATTAAGAAATACGGCCTCTCGATCGAGGGGTCCGAGGTTGAAATCCCAGGCACGCACCTCTGATTTATAAAATTATGTGCGTATTAGAAATTAATTATCACTTGCTAAACGGTGAAGGAAAACATCGTGAGGAAACCTGCAAACCTGAGAGATTTATAAAAAAAAAATCTCAAAGGTATGTGAAGTCGACCAATACGCACTTGACCAGCGCGGTGGACTGTGGCCTAATCCTTCTCATTATGAGAGATGACCTGTGATCAGCAGTGGGACAGTAATGGGTTGATGATGATTTCATGTAGGAAAAGCTTTGAACCCTATTTTTTTGCTTGCTAGTGGCACTTAACAGGCGGCAATATTTTACATAGGATTTATAAGGCACGGTGAATTCAATTCACGCCAATCCTGCGAATGGCTTCAAGGTTATTATAACGGCCCGGATATACTTCAAGAGAAAAATTTATTCCATGTCTTACCCGTAAGTAGCAAAAAAGAAGGGTTAACTCACAGCTTTTTATTTTACAAGTTTAGCAGCTAATAAGCTTGCAGTACACTTGATGGCAAGTGGTTACTAGCATGGTCGTTTGTGATCAATTTCATATCGAAAAAGTGCCATCTAAAGCGGATCACAGATAATTTGCATCCACACCATTCCATCGAAACGCGGAACTGATTTACGCTAGTAATGAGTGTGGCGGTAATCTCCAGGCGAATCATTTGACGCCATGTAAACTCACCTTTATGTACACAATGTGGTATTGTTGAAGATGTTTATCACATTCTCATGGAATGTGCACGAAATGAAACATATAGAGTAGACATTTTTAATACACAGACAGTGTCAGATATTGCTTTCTGTAACAGTGCTCTATCAGTGCTCATCCCCAGGGAGACTTTGCGAGATACCTATATAAGTTAGTTAATATAGGTTTAAGAAATACTTAACATATACCATATTATATTATTATACATTAATTATATTGTATGCTACTGCGACATTGCCTGAAGGCAAAGCTCTTTAAATAAAAATAAAAAACACATTATATTTTATATTTTTTGCTCTTGAAATCCAACACCAACTGTCTACATAAACTTAAAATTAACACAAAGACAAGTAAGACAATGTTTACCTGTGGAAGCATCAAACACGACGAGTTTCGGGCCGACGCGGCCCGGCCTGTCATCTGTTG
This sequence comes from Epargyreus clarus clarus, assembly GCA_014595695.2. Taxonomy (NCBI): domain Eukaryota; kingdom Metazoa; phylum Arthropoda; class Insecta; order Lepidoptera; family Hesperiidae; genus Epargyreus; species Epargyreus clarus. The sequence continues at coordinate 1,347,947 of JACTTY020000005.1, read as the reverse complement.
CTTCCGTAGTCTGAAACGAGATCAGATCTCTTTATAGCGCTACTTGATCTGCAGTGTAGACATAATACTTTATTATATTTTTCGTAGAGTATTAGACAACTAACTGTGTAACTAGCGATGATAACGATGTCAATGACTATGATAATGAGAATAAAGATGATGAAATTCATGATGGTGACTGTGATGATGATAATGGGAATACCGAAGATCGAAGATGATGAAGATGGCAATGACAATGATCATGGTGATCATGATCATAGAAGCATCGAACACAACGAGTTTCGGGGCGACGCGGCCCGGCCTGTCATCTGTTGCTTCCGTAGTCTGAAACGAGATCAGATCTCCTTTATAGCGCTACTTGAGATCATCTGCAATGTTTTATTACATTGATATAATATTTTACTGTCTGTGAACCTTAGGCTAATATGGAAATATTTATATGCAAGTGTTTGTTTGGACAAATTAAAAAGGTGATGATGACGATGTTGATAACCATGATGATGATTATAAAGATAATGATACCGATAATGGTGGCCATGATGGCGACTATGGCAATGCCAATATTCATGATGGTAACTATGACGATGAAACAATACCAATAATTGATGATGATTATGATCAAGATGATAGTTACCATGGGTGTACCTACTTCCGTTTAGCCCATACCTCTGATCGATCTTAATTTTGGTACACGTATGGATTTTGGCTCGCTGACCAAGAATATCATACTTAAAATACCCGCAAATTATATTTTCTTGATGTGACGATTCAGTTATCTTGATATGACGATAGGAATGAACATAGAAATTGGAAAAAATGAAAAATTGGAACTTTCCACGACTATATCAGTTTCATTTTGAACACCCTAAAACTACTGCAAACTGGATAGAAAATATAATATCATTGGTCAAAATTCTCAAATAATACCTCAGTGACGATAGGTGCGTGTTTTTTTGCACTCTTCGACTTTTGATTAGCGACTCTAGCGTCCAGCACCTTCGGTAAGTTCTCACGTATGTGACTGACATATTTACTGCGTCTGTTAAAAAAATACTTTACTTTTAATAAAACTTTTACTTTACTTTTTAGGTTTCCGCACCCAAAGTATAAAACAGAACCCTATTAAGCCTCCGTTGTCTGTACGTCTGTCATGGGGCTTTATTTTAATTTGCTCATGAATTATCATTATTATAACTTTAGCCAAATACGTCAAAACCTATAAACCTTTAAAGCCAGTTAGGCCATCTCTGGGTGTTTATGGTTTTGCAGCGACCACCACAACCTCACCACAAGCAATCTTAAACTTGGGTGATTAATATAGAAAGCATCAAACAAGAAGCATGGAGCATCAGCTTAAGCTTCAAAGCGTCAAGTACCAGAACATGCAGACGTGATGATGCAGTGGAAACTTGATAAAAGCAGTGATAGCCTAGTGGTTAAGAAACTCGGCCTCTTGATCGAGGGGTCCGAGATTCAAATCCCAGGCACGCACTTCTGATTTTTCAAGGTTATGTGCGTATTAGCAACTAGTTTTTGGCCGCGGCTTTGCCCGCGTTTAAAAGAAAATAATATAACATACTAACATACATAAAACTGATAATTCGTACCTTTAACTTTGCTAAAGATCATCACTTGATCAAATGCATAGTTAACGATTAAATCCTTACTAATATCGATTAAAATAATCGATGTTTTGGGTTCAAAGGATCGATTCTCCGATTAATCGATCTTAGATCGCCATCCCTAGTTCCCGTGGGATTTCCGGGATAAAAACTATCCTATGTCCTTTCTCGGGTCTCAGACTATCTCTGTACAAAATTTCATTAAAATCGGTTCAGTGGTTTAGGCGTGAAGAAGAGACAACCAGACAGACAGACAGACATACACACAGAGTTACTTTCGGATTAATAATATTAGTAAGGATTAAATACCAATTGCTTAAACGGTGAAGGAAACCATGGTGAGGATGCTTGCATATCAGAGAAATCGTTAAAAAAAATTCAAAGGTATGTGAAGTCTACCTATATGCATTTCGCCCGCACGGTGGATTACGGTCTTATCCTTCTCATTCTGAGCGGAGACCCGTGCCCAGTGGCAGGACAGTAATGGGTTGATGATGAGTGGAATCTTACTGAGTGTTCCGATCAGTGTTGTCCTTCATGACCAGATCGCTGCCGAAGATCCGCCTGACCGTGTCATGGACTTCGCCCTTCTCAGCTGAGCTGCTGCACACCCCGAACATGGATCGGAGGACGTTCATCATCACCGCTGTTTTGTCTGAAAAATCGGTTTGTCCAAAGTGGTAACGTAAACTCCTTTTATGTCATATTTTTTTTTGGATTAAAATTGAAGAGAGTATAATCTTGCAGTTTGTGATGTATGTAGACAAACTATAGTGTAATCGTAATAAGAAAAACCCGAATATTAAAGGTGTTATTAAGCAGAAAACTAGGTGACATTAGCAATAATATATGAGTGATGTAATTAGACATACTAGTGGGTAGTTGAAAGCCAGATGGGTGACCGCTAGTAGATAAACTTCACGCGCTTTTGTGTTTTCCCCATGGTCGTTAAGTCGGTCAGTCACAATAGATACCACTTGTGAGTATATATTTGAAAGTAGTAGACCCTCTGTGGTTGTGTGTGTAAAAACATGTGTATGTGTGAACCCTGTGTGGTGAACTCCGGTGGAGCCCACACCACACACACGACCACACCTATTTCAGCCCAATAACTGTTTAGCGCTGCTGTGTTCAGGTTTGTAGGGCGTGGTAAGGGACACATACTTTACCGAGGCATTCTATCTTAGTACTCAAGATCGACCGACCTGAGATAGGAATCTAATCAAAGAATAATTACCTTTCAAACTTTAGTGTAGACGATAAAAAATAAACTAGAAATATTTACAAAATACACCTCCTCAAAATACACGCAAAAACGGCTCGTACGTCAGCTTTAGTTGACAAATTGATCCTTCATTGTCACGTTGTCAAATTAGTATGACATAACAGATTTATTTATAAGTTTGGGCTCGCTGGTATAATAGAAAAGTACATAACCGTTTGTGTGAAATCGATTATAATAATTGTTTGTGTGAAAGATACTCAAATTGTTTTCTATAATATTATTATAGAAAACTATATATTGTTATTTGAATGATGTTATTTTTATTATAATTAATTAAAATTTACATGATTACTGGCTGGTAAGATTTAAAAAATAAGCTTGAAAAAATTTTTTTTTATGTATTCAGAGCGGTAAAAAACAAAAAAAAATAGATGTTTAACTTAGATGATTATAACTTATATATATTTAATTATTTAATAAGTCTTTTAAATTTTCTTTCTTTTAATATCCAAGACAGAATTGGTTTATGGGGTAGAAACGCATCTGTGGCCTACCTCAGGTAAGAATTTGGTCTTATCTGGGGTTGATTATAGATGTCCATGGGTGGCAGTAGCTTACCAATAGGTGGATATGCCCATTTGAAATTAAAAAAAATATGAAAAAATATGACTGGAAAAGCATAATAAATAGGAGAGAATAAATACAGCGGCAATGCTAAAAGTATAGACTACAGGCCATGTTGTTAAGCAAAATGTACTCACTCGACCTGTACTTTCGAATTCTCATCTGCACTCAGTTGGACAGCTTACAAGTGACGGCATAGTGCTGAATCTTATTATTTTATGCTCTTATATCGTTCTAGATAGGTCACCTGGTGGTTCAAATGACCCATAACTTTTTCAACATGGGCCTGTAGTCTATAGCAGCTATATTGTAGCCTTAGTATATAAAGCCCTTAGTCAATAAAGCCCAGTCATTAAAAAGCTATAAGGGCTTACCTATTTCCCTCAGAACAAGCGGTGGGTTGCAAAGTCATTTTTCTCCCACAATAGCCGTTCATAAATTTTAACAGCCCGTGAAAGTGTTTTGGCTCTACATTGTGTTGCTACTTGCCAGTTACGCCCTGGTTTTTATGTGATGGATTGCACGCACCTGGTTTAATGGTTAGTGTAGCCCTTGCTTAAAGACTTGCTTGACGACCCGCGTGGCTGAGCGGTCACCATGCCGGTCTGACGCGCAGAGGGTCCCGGGTTCGATCCCCGGCCAGACAGATTTCTAAATGATGAATTTAGATTTCTGTTTCTGGGTCTGGGTGTTTGTGTATTTGTCTTTGTGTGTGTCCATAGTACCCACGATACAGGGAATCCTAGTGTGGGGCTGTGAGTGTAGAAAGCGTTTTCCTTCACCGTTTAGCAAGTGATAATTTTCCTTCACCTACTTCACCTACTTCACCTACTTCACCTACTTTAAAGGTAAAAACGGGTTTTCAAAATAAAGTGTAAGTGTAAAATGTAAGTCTACATTTGCTACCACTGAGGACCAAGTTGGAACGCCTCTGATAAGTGTCTCTTCAAAGAGGAACAGTAGCTAAACACTGCTGTTTTGACAGAATAATTATCGTTAAACACTTAAAACCACGCTAAAATCGCACAAGGAAATTGACTGAGGATGATAAGTGTCTCTTCAAAGAGGAACAGTAGCTAAACACTGCTGTTTTGACAGAATAATTATCGTAAAAAACTAAAAACCACGCTAAAATCGCACAAGGAAATTGACTGAGGAGTATGGGACATAATTATTAAAATCGTGTATTGTCAACATTGTCATTGTCAACTTAAATTATTCGAACCTTTCAAAGTGGGCAAAATCGTGTTCAAAGATTCCGTTACATACATACAGGTCAAGCTAAAATCGTGGTAAAAATACATATGAGAATTGGGCAAAGCCATAGGACAAGCCAGAATTTTCGTTTGACTAGGCTTAACGAGGCTTTTAAAGTACTTTATCGAAAAAAAGGTCTGACAAATTTCAAGTATGCACTCTCCGAAATACGTATAAAGTTGGTAAAATCGATGGTTGTATTTATATTTCATATTTCGTAATATTATTAATTCAGAAAGAAATATTATTTTCCAGAAGAATCTCTATCGCGTCGATACAAAAGAAATAAGGTATTTCCATTATAACTTCGCAACCTTGATACAATTACAGTTGGCAAGGTTAGTTAGAACTTGAAAAGTTAGATGATGTTGGGAAAATCTTTGGGTGGAGTCGTTTGGCGGCTGTCCAGTGATTTAGGATCTATGTAGTTTGGAAATGAACTGTGTGCTTTCTCTAGCCATATATGTATGCTTAAGTGATATTGGTGACGATAGGTTTGCTTTCATTTTGTGTAGTGTCTCAGTCAATATAACCACGTAGAGCACGTAAGTAAGAAAAAAGAAGAACCACTAATAAGAACCAGTAAATTGTGGAAAACGGTGCTGATAGCAAAGTTAAAATGTTGGATGTAATCATATTTCTGTAATATTGTATTTTGTTACTGTTTGTTTTCTCTAATAAATTAAACAAATATATAATACTTAAATAACTTAACCAATGACGCTTATGAAAGGGATTAGGTGCTGTCTTAAGTGCTGCTTTGTTCTTATTTGAGAAACTTACCGGAGGCGTTGCAATCCTAGGAGTTGATTACAGAAGTCCACGGTCAGTGACTTCTGTTACCTGTTTGCAACTCGTTTATTACTTCACTTTAAAAAATCAATTATAACGGATGTGACGTCAGCTAGCTCTCTAGCCAATCGGAGCCAATGTACGATGTTGACGTTCCTCCACTACTTAGCCGTGCCACTCGAAATGTGAGGGTAGTCGTCAGTAAAAGCCAATGCCAGCCATTTTGTACGTTAACACACGAAGTAGTAACACAAACAGAACCCTAGGATTACTTCGTAATCCGCGACCGTACAAGTATGCCAGAGGGAAAAATCCTCTGGCTGCTTAGCCCTGTTCCGTATAAACAGGCCACGGCAGACTCTTTCGGAAGGACCTGTTTTATAAAGATACCCCGCAGGGCCAAGCGGGAAGAAAAGCCGTATCTTGCATGTTATTACGATAGAGATTAAAGAACAAGTGAAAACTTGCAGATTTTTTATTTGCTTCTGTTACAAAATACATTAAAGGTTTTCGAAGTAAATAAAGGAATATTCAGTTCAAATTGCTTTTCACCTGCATTCTTTACATCATTAGGTACATCGTATTTTCTTATTCTCCATTCATTTCCACTCAGTTACCAAGTTCACAATTTATAACCTTGGCAATGAAAATTTGAACGTTTTGGTACACATTCCGCCGGAGCGACGAGCAAACACTGCAATAACACTGTCTAAAAATCGCAATTCGATAACACGAGAAAGTAGGGTGCCAACAATTTATCATAGGACGGGACAATCCTGACTGATTTGATAGTAAAAAATCAAAACGCCGTTATGATTTATGGCGCCATTTTTGTTTGTTATTTCGTGGTGTTTGATGTGTACTGACCAGTTTGCGTTTACTCCGTGGATTTATTGAAACACATTGAATTTTGGCTTTCTCGTGACTCCGATTTGACCCTGCTATATACATTGTGACCTTGGCTTCCTGTGGACCTCGATTACCTCCTTATAACTGTTAAATAAATAATTATAATTACATAAGTTGAAAAAAATGCTATGTAATAGCTTTACCGCGGCAGTTCCCAAGTGCCGCGCTTTTTTTTATTATTTAATTTAATAAAGTGTATACATTTTAAGAAAATGTAGTTCTTATTTTCTTTCTAGGGATGTTGCTTTTCGCCTTCGCGGATGGGAGCAAAAACGCTCCGTGAGAGTCCGTTCTCAGTCCGAGTTTAAATATCCAACATGGTCACCCTACACACACAGCTCTTGCGAAGTCACAAACAACTATAATTTCTAGTCTAGTGGACAGGGGGACAATAAAATTGTTTACAGGAAACTGTTTTATTGTAGCCGTTCATTATATTAATATAGGTGGTAGGTATCGGGGTTGTTTACGTTTCTTTAAGGGTGTGCGAAGGTCGAATAAGTTTTTGTGATAATGAAGGATATTTTTGTACCTAAGTAAGGGTTTTAGGACGTTAAAATATGTTGACCATATCTTAATGCAAATAGAGAATTTATTATAAAAACGAAAATTCGACTGCGTTATAATATAGCCACTATGATAACTTATTTTACTATTACTGAATTACTGACTGACGTGTCCCTTTGATAACCTAATCGTTTTTTCTTCGACATATATATTATATCTCTTTCTTTAACATGTCCTGTTGTCTAAACGACTTGAGGGATTTTAACATATGAGGTGTCGTTGGATTCGTCTAAATCGTGGGAGTGACAAAGACATGGACATATGAAGCTGGTAGAACCCTTGTGGTTCGACTCTGGCGGCACCACCGCCGCACCTATTTCTGCCTCATAACAGCAGTGTTAAACGCTACTGTGTTCTGGTTTGAAGGGTTTGATAAGGGAGACATACTTTTCCGAGGCGTTCCAGCTTAATCCTCAGGGGTAGCGGCGCATCTGTGGCCGACCTCAGGTAGGAATATCTAATCCTATCTGGGGTTGATTACAGATGTCCATGGGCGGCAGTAGCCACTTACCATCAGGTGGACTGCATGCTCGTCTGCTACTCTTATATTATAAAAAAAATGTGTTGCAATTATCCGAATTCTTTCTTTCTTACTAACATTATCCTCCTCCAACCAAAATAAACTACGAACACATTTGATTCCTAATTAGTTCCTTCCCTTCCAATCCGGGCAATGAAATCCACATTACTGTAATCGTTTCGGCTGAAGGAGATTTAATTGCAGACATCCCTTTTTTGGCATGTTAAGAGGACTATACACAATCCGTCTTTAGGATCAAAGGATTAAAAGGAAAAAAATACGAGTATGCGTGTGAGTTAAGACCACACGACGTTTTGAAGGTGGTAGAACCCTTTGTGGTTCAACTCCGGCGGCACCACAGCCACACCTATTTCTACCATATAAGAGCAGTGTTAGGCGCTGCTGTATTCCGTTTTGAAGGGTGTGGTAAGGGAGACATACTTTTCCGAGGCGTTCCAGCTTAGTCCTCAGGGGTAGCGGCTCTTCAGTGGCCGACCTCAGGTAGGAATATCTAATCCTATCTGGGGTTGATTACAGATGTCCATGGGCGGCAGTAGCCACTTACGATCAGGTGGACTGTATGCTCGTCTGCTACTCCTATATTATAAAAAAAAGGTAAAATTTCTTCAGCTTTGAGGAGATAAGTCAAACGTGCGTAAAGAAGTTTAACTTCAAAAAGAAGTATTCGCTTTTACCTGCTGCTTCGCTCGCGATCAGAGATCGATGACAACACAATTTGATAAAATTGTCCTTAAGCATTTTATATCTCTCCCTCGGGAACAGTACTTTTTTCGGGATAAATAGTACACGATATCCTTTCTGGACTCCCTGACAACATGTGTACAAAATTTCATGACAATCGATTATGTAGTTAAGGCGTGAAAGCATAGCAAACAAACAAACAAACAAAGTTATATTTGTAATATTAGCAAGCAAACAAGCTTAGAGTCCATCTGATAGTATGTGGCCAGTGTCGTAGACATTTGTAATCAACCCCAGATAAGGTTAGAGTAGGTACTACTTAAGGTCGGCCACAGGTTTTTATATAAAAAAATAATAATATAATTTGACGACCCGCGTGGCGGAGCGGTCACCATACCGGACTGACGCGCAAAGGATCCCGGGTTCGACCCCCGGTCAGACAGAAATCTGAATGATGAATTTAGGTATCTGTTCTGGGTCTGGATGTTTGTGTCTTCGTCTTTGTGTGTGTCCATGGCACCCATGATACACGGAATACTAGTGTGGGGCTGTGAGTGTAGATAGCGTTTATTATTTTTAATCTATTGCACGGACGTTCTTGTCACGGATGTGTAAGATGTGGAATGAGCTTCCTCCCGAGGTATTCCCGGAGCGCTATGACATGGGGCTCTTCAAAAAAGGTGCAAAAAGAGCTCTCCTTCAAAGCCGGCGATGCATTGGCGACTCCTCTGGTGTTGCAAATGTCCAAAGGCGACGTTAACTACTTTCCATCAGGTAGCACGTCTGCTTTATCGTCAGGTTCAAATTAAAAAAAAAAATATAGCACTCCCAGTATTTAGACGAATTCAACGATAACATACATAAAAAGCAGTGATAGTCTAGTAGTTAAGAAGCCGGCCTCTCCATCGAGGGGTCCGAGGTTCAAATCCCAGGCACGCACCTCTGATTTTTCAAAGTTATGTGCGTATTAGAAATTAATTATCACTTGCTAAACGGCGAAGGAAAAACATCGTGAGGATACCTGCATACCTGAGAGATAAAAAAAATCTCAAAGGTATGTGAAGTCTACCAATATGCACTTGGCCAGCGCGGTGGACTATGGCCTAATCCTCCTAATTCTGAGAGGAGACCCTGGCCCAGCAGTGGGACAGTAATGGGTTGACGATGATGATGATATATAAAATCCGTCAAACCCTTTGAGCTGCAGGCAATCCAAAAATATTACCCTTTGCAGTCTGGTAAAAGGACTTAATATGTTGTACTAAAAGTCCCTTAACAATCACTGTTGCGTGAAATAAGATGTAAATAAGCGTAAAATTGTCCCTTTGTTTTGTAAACCCTACATGACACGAATCCTGTTTTATGTTAAGCCACAGAATGGGTTCATAAAATCAATTACAGCACTTGAAAAACTAAAATAGAGGTGCTTTTAATAATAAATTCAATCACAATTTTGGCAAAAATCTAAATGGTTGATTATGTCATGCAGTAGGAGGAGTAAGGGGCAAATGGTTTTTTATAAGATCGAAGTAGAAGACGGGCAGTCTTTCTGATGGTAGGTGGTTACTGCCTTGTCCCTGTAGTTCCGGGACCAGAATAGGGCTACGGTATCCTCTGCCTGTCGTAAGAGGCGACTAATAGGGGGCTTCCGGGGTTGCGGGCGGCAAGAGTGGGAGCTCGAACCGCCCGGCCAGCGGCTACGGAAGGACGACGGTATATGTGGTCGCATACCGTCGTACACACCAGACGGTGTGGCGAGCATCAAGCTCACCTGAGCGGAGCCCCACGGGGCAACGCGCTAAGAGGACTCCGGTTGCATTCCTTTGGAGATCCCGGAGCCCTCTACGCAGCGCAGAGGACGGCCACCGGGGGGGTTTTAGTGCGGTAAAATCCCACATAACCCGGCGTCGCTCCCATGTTGCCGGGTACCTTTTGAAGGTTTCCCCCTCGATAACAAAAAAAAGTGGTGGTCACTGCTTTCTATGGACATTTGTAACCAACTCCATATTAAACAGGGGTTTTACCTGAAGCTGATCACGTTGTCACTCCTGAAGACTAAAGTGGTAGCCTTATTTATGGATAAATCAGCGACATCACACTCTTTCATTGATTTTTTATTGTTTCAGAAGTATTTATTATAACTGTATCTTTATGAAAGTACAAAACTTCTTCAGGTTAGAAATAGTCTTCCAAGAGCCCTTTATTCCTCTAGGCCCTTCATCGCTTCTCTTCTGCAGGGTAGTAGTTCTCCAGGACCCTCAAGAAGGTCTTATGATTCACTTTGATGAGAAAGAGAAATCTGCTGTAAGGGTTTAATCCCACTTTCTTACACCAAATCTCATCATACTTTACTGTGATTGACCCGCGTGGCGGAACGGTCACCATATCGATCCGACGGGTCCCGGGTTCGATCCCCGGCCAGACAGATATGTAAATTATTAATTTATATTTGTGAGTCTGGATGTTTGTGTATTTGTCTTTGTGTCTGTCCATGGCACCCACGACACAGGGAATCCTAGTGTGATTAATTGTAGAAAGCGTATCTTTTTTAGATTTAGACTGGACGATAGTGTGTACAAACCCTAATAACTGGTTAGAACTAGCAAATATTCGTCAGAACTTTCGTACACAAATGATCCTGATGTTGTTTGCGCCAACTTTGCGGATCCAGTTCGCAAAATATGTGCGATGGATCGATACCCATATAACATGTAAATCAGGGGAAGTTTCAGGGATGTGGCTGTTTGGTTTTCTATTGTTGGGTACGTAAACAGTGTTGATTACGTTTATTATTGAATCTCTGTAAAAGAGCTGATAAAGGCATCGATTGCGAGATGGGTTATATCCATATTAAACAATGTGGGTATTTTTTATTCAAAAAGGTCTAATCTAGTTTCTTTTCTAAATTCTTCTACACTTATAGCTCTACACTAGGATTTTCGTCGTAGAAATCTAAATTCATCATTTAGGAATGGCCGGGGATCGAATCTGGAACCCTCAGCGCCTCAGACCGGTATAACGACCGCTCCGCCATGCGGAATTCTAGCTTCTAATAAAAAACGTCTTCTTAAGGTTTTCATAAGATGAAATAAATTACTCAGTTCCTTTCGATTTAAGGCGTCCTGACCGATTTACATATAAGGTCCTTAGTCTTCAGGCATTTGTAATCTTAAGGTATGTATGAAGGTGGTAGAACCCTTTGTGGTTCGACTCCGGCGGCACCACCGCCACACCTATTTCTACCTAATAACAGCAGTGTTAGGCGCTGCTGTGTTCCGGTTTGAAGGGTGTGGGAAGGGAGACATACTTTTCCGAGGCGTTCCAGCTTAGTCCTCAGGGGTAGCGGCGCATCTGTGGCCTCAGGTAGAAATATGGGCGGCAGTAGCCACTTATCATCAGGTGAACTGCACGCTCGCCTGCTACTCCTATATTATAAAAAAAAGTAATACTAATGACCGTTTACCATCTTTTTCTGCATGAATCCTATAAAAATATATATTTTCACAATACAATACCATCTGATGCAGATGCATTACATCTTTTGCTCTTACAGTTTATTTAGAAAACAGTCCAGACGTCATTTATGCTTTATTTAAACAAACAATACGAAGAAAGATAATATTCCTGAAATATTCGATGATAAACGTTATCCGTAAACAGGATAGGGATGGGAATTCTTCTTGAGAAAGATGGATTTGTAAGTTGATTCGAATCAAAGTCTGAAAAAGCGGTCTATAAAGATATTGAATACTAAAAGATTGATTTCTCATATAGCAATATTTTTCAATTAAGTGTGTATGTTTCAATTGGGTGTATTTATCGGCGAAAGTATTCCCTGTCTTCCAATATCCCAGGAATCAAGTCAAGGAAAAAAATAAGAAATACACGTAAAAATATACATATGTAAAGGTAACAGAAAAAATTGAATGTTGTATTTAAGATATCTGCGATCAATTCGCTAGATCGTTTTATTTTTGTCCCTGTAGTTCCGGGACCAGAATAGGGCTACGGTATCCCCTGCCCGTAAGAAGCGACTAATAGGGGCTTCCAGGGTTGCGGGTGGCAAGAGTGGGAGCTCGCACCGTCCGGCCAGCGAGGAGTTTTAGTGAGCTAAGAATCCCACTAATAATAACTCTTTGACACTCCCACGACACTGGGTACCTTTCGAAGGTTTTTCCGTCGAAAAAAAACATCGATTTATTTTTATTACTTCTTCGAATGATAAATTTTTACAAGTAACCCTATATGGCATAAATATGTGTAGCGGTGGTACCTTCAAAGTCGAACCACGAAGGATTCTACCACTGCAAAAGGAATTTCGTGAAATTGCAACTTTATTTATCACCACCCGAGAAAGAAATCACGTATGTAAATACGATTTAAATTCTCAATGTTGGCTACTCCAGGATTTCAAAATGCTGTTAATAACGTTATTACTCCAAAATTTTCCGGATATTGCATTTTCTACTGCAGATCGAATGGTACTCGTATCGAATTCGACGGTTTTTTTATTTTTGTGTGCATAACTACATATTTTAGGGTTCCGTATCACGTAAAAACGGCACCCTATTACTGAGCCTCCACTGTGTGTCTATCTGTCCGTCTGTCATAGGCCTCTTTTTCTTGAACCGTAAAATACACTTGATATTTTACTGAGTATGTATAACGGTGGCCGCTGTACAAATACTTAAAAAGAAAGAAAAAAATGTGAGCCGTCACAGGACGCCTGGCAGATGTGAAACATCGACATTATTTTGTAAAAGTAATATGCAGAAAAGAACATATTGTGATAGGAACTAAATATGTCATAATGATAAAATAAAATATTACGATTTTTTTTCCAGATAACGATGACTTGAACAAACATTTATTTTCATTAAATACAAAAATTTACGAATTTATTGATGGCTTAACGCCAGATCGAGTGGGAGAGAATCGCATAGTCGCCTGCGCATGGCGACGCGTCGCCACACCGTACACACTACTGCATATAGACTGTACATATATACCATCGTATAGCGTGGCACGGCATGCGTCGCCACGCCAGAAATCGGTTTTACGTGCGGCTATAGATGTTTCACATTAAAAACTAAAAATTAAATGATGGTAGAATCCATTGTGGTAAACTCCGGCACACCACCGTCGCACCTATTTACTCCAAAAACAGCAGTGTTAAGCGCTGCTGTGCTCTGGTTTGAAGGTGTAGTAAAGTAGACATACTTTTACGAGGCATTCAGCTTACAGCTTAGTTCTCAACTGTAGCGGCACACTTGTTGACGACCTCAGATAGGAATATAATATTACCTGGAGTTGATTACACAATTCCATGGGTCATAGCCACTTTTCTTTAGATGGACTGCATGCTCGTCTACTACTCTTATATTATAATTATAGTTTAAAAACCACGCTAAGTTTGCATAACAAAAATCGTTAATCCTGACGATTCTGATGAGGAGAACGGGGTAAAATTATTAAAATTGTGTATTGTCATCGGTTCTTGATTCTCCTAATAAGTTTTAAAATAATCGGACCGTTCAAAGTGGGTATTAATCGAATTCTTAGATTCCGTTACGTACATACATACGTACAGGTCCAGTTAATAAAAGCGTGGTAAAAATGAAGTAAGGCAGTGATAGCCTAGTGGTTAAAAAACTCGGCGTCTCGATCGAGGGGTCCGATGTTCAAATCCCAGGCACGCACCTCTGATTTTTCGAAGTTATGTGCGCATTAGAAATTAATTATCACTTGCCAAAACGGTGAAGGGAAACATCGCGAGGAAACCTGCATACCTGGGAGATTTATAAAAAAAAGAAAATCTCAAAAATATGTGAAGTCTACCAAACCGCACTTGTCCAGCGCGGTAGACTATGGCCTTATCCTTCTCATTGTGAGCGGAGACCCGTGCCCAGCAGTGGAACAGTAATGGGTTGATGATGATGATGATGAAAAATGAGGTAAGTTTACGTTTACAGTTCTGCGAAGTTACAATTCTATTTCCAAAATGCTATTCCATATCCATGTAATATTCGACGTCTATTGTAATCAGAATTCAATTTTCAGTCGGTTCTAGAAATTGAAATCAAATGGAGAGGCAGGATGTTATCGTATAATGAAATTTGGAAAACAGTTTTGATTTCAGATGAAAACAGACACACACATTCACACGATACGGTAAATTCTGAAGGTGTTTATGAAATGAAAAATAAAAGAGATAGCTATGTTGAAATTTTTATAATTTTCATTATATAAGAGAAGCAGACGAGCATGCAGTCCACCTGATGGTAAATGGCTACTGCCGCCCATGGACATCTGTAATCAACCTCAGATATGATAAGATATTCCTACCTGAGGCCACAGATCCGCCGCTACACCTGAGGAGTAAGCTGGAACGCTTCGGAAAAGTCTCTCTCCCTTACCACACCCTTCAAACCAGAACACAGTAGCGATTAACACTGCTGTTATGAGGCAGAAATAGGTGTGACGGTGGTGCCACCGGAATCAAACGACTAAGGGTTCTACTACCTTCAAACTTCAAATGGTAAATCTTTATTAATATTAGAGGTGAGACGTATATACTGGAACAGGTTCAGGGACTAGGTATTTTACCGGACTAGGTCGGACCTAGTCCAAGTTTTAATATGTACCTAGTCCAAGAATAAGTACCTAGTCCGAGACCAGATTGTACGCGTGTAAAGATTTTATGGGACTAGGTGGAATAGGTTCAGGTTCACGCTTGCCTATTCACTCTTGATTTGAAGACTCCTAGATTATATTTATGGGGAAACACATAAGCCGGCAAGGCATTCCACTAAGGTTTTAAGTTTAAAAAAAAGTTCTTAAATACCTGTGAAGTCTACTAATTCGCATTTAGCCAGCGCGGTGAACTAATCCAACTCTGAGAGGAGACCATCCCAGCGGTGGGATAATAGTGGGTTCACGACAGAGCTACTTAACACTTGAACTAAATGTGTACTCATTTAATTTTCCATTCCAAACGAATATCAAAGGACGTTATTAGAAACCAATTAAAAACATCGCTCGTTTTCAAACCGAAGTGCAAAGCGCTGTAAACACGATTCCGTTTGATTACAAACATAAAACGACTTGATATCGTTTTCGAAGTTTCTATAATTAAAAGGTACAAAATTGCTCTCGACCTGTGAACACCACCGCCACACCTATTTCTGCCTAATAACAGCAGTGTTAAGCGCTGCTGTGCTTTTGTTTAAAGTATGTGATAAGAAAGACATATTTTTCCGATGCATTCCAGCTTAGTCTTCCGGGGTAGTGACCAATCTGTGTCCAGGGGTGATTACAGGTGTCCACGGTTGGGGGCGACAATAGCCACTTATCATCTGATGGACTGCATGCTCGTCTGCTATTCCTATATCATAATAAGTTATAGTTTTACTAGCTTTACCAGCGGCTTCGTGGTCAGTAGCACTACCATGAGTTTACAAAAGTATTACTCGCTAGCGACTGCGTAAAATAAATGTATGAAAAATTGTACAGCGCCTCTGGTGGTTACTCGTAGAACTAAATTCCGTAGTGTGAGCCACTCGTAACGTAAAAAACCTATCGAAATCAAATCGCTAGCGAATGTCATTATGATCTATTGCCATACAAATTCGGTCCCATGAGTCATTAATTTGACAGACGTTGTCAAGAAATACCGTAACGATAGTAGTTATGTTATTCACTAGCAAAATGACAATAGTTTTCTATTTACAATTTCTATAGTGGCGTTTCTATGCCAACTCATGGTAGTGCTACAGAGCTTATTCTAAAAAGTTAATTATATCAGGCGTTACTTTGTGGAAATCCATGCTATTAAATTATGATTAAAACTACTTCGCAACAATCCGACACTAATATGTATGATGTATATATTTTAAACCATGCAGTATATACTATCCTCCCTCCCACAAAGGATGCGTGATTGAAAAAAAACAATTATTATCATCGACCCGACACGACACGAGCGAAGCCGCAGGAAAAGGTAGTTTACGATATTAGTTAGGTTAAAGTTAGTAGATACTAATTAAAATTCATGAAATCTTCAGATTATTACAATTTAAAACGCGATAGAAACCGCGGCACTCATCAAAAGTAAATTAAAATCACAGTCCGTGGAACGTAACAAAGATAAACAAACCGTGTAAACAAGCTTTGATAAACATTATGCGAATCGATATGTTTATGGCACACAGATCCGTGTTGCCGTTCCACCGTGTGCCTGGGAATGAACCTCGGAGCCCCCGATCAAGAGCTCGAGTCACAACTAGGCTACCACTGCTATGTTGAATTCAGGATAAAGTTAGTAGATAGTAATTAAAATGCAAGAATACTTCAGATTTATTGCACTTTTTAACACGATAGAAATCGCGGCGCACTCATCAAAAGTAAATTAAAAACATGTTCCGTTGAACGTAACAAAGATAAACAAACCGTGTAAACAAGCTTTGATAAACATTATGCGAATCGATACGTTTATGGCACACTTAAATCTGAGTTACCGTTCCACCGGATGATATTTGTAACGATGTTGATGGTGGTTATTATGGTCCGATAAACTTTTCTATGCGTTTGGCAGTTTTCGGTAACAGTCACTTGTTGTCAGATTTATAAGCTATTTTTAAATATTCTTCATTAAAAATAACATATTATATATTAATTTAATAAAATTACGAACTAAAAAACTAGAATTTAAGTTATTTGTTGATAAAAAATAATAAATCTATCTATCTTCAGCCCACATTAGGTCACTGCTAGACATAGGCCTCTCCCAAGGTACGCCATTGAGCCCGATCTTCGGCTCTCCTTCCAGCTAGTTCCCGCCGCCCGGCGCAGATTGTCGTGCCACCTTGCAGGAGAGGAGGGAGTCCACTACGTTTGCCTAGACGCGGTTTCCCCTCCAAGAGTCGTCTCCAGCGGTTATCGGCTCTTCGACAGATGTGGCCAGCCCATTGCCACTTCAACTTGCCAGCCTTTAGAGCTATGTCAGTGACTTTGGTCCTCATCCGAATTTCTTCATTGCGGATCTTATCTCTCAGAGATACACTGAGCATAGCTCTCTCTATAGCCCGTCGAGCGACTTTCAAATTGTGGACTAGCCCTACTTAAATAATAAATACAATCGTTATTTTTTTTATTTCTTAGATAGTCTTTATAACCTTTTTTTATTTTTCATAACGGTATGCGACCACACGTACCGCCTTCCTTCCCGGGGTCGCTTGCTGTACGGTTCGAGCTCCCACTCTTGCCGCCCGCAACCCCGGAAGCCCCTTTTAGTCGCCTCTTACGACAGGCAGAAGATACCGGTTCCCTATATTGGTTCCGGAACTACAGGGACAAAGAGAAATAATACCTAACAATGCTTTATTTACAAATGAATCCTGTAGAGTCAGCTCTAAATAGTACTACAGATTCCGGGCAGCGAAATAATTCCCGTTTATTAAGATTCGGTCTCTCATTTCGCTCGAATGACAATAATGAAATACGTAATAAGACGCCGGGGAACGAATACCAATACTAATGTGGTCTGGTCTCCATGGGGTTGGGTAGGGTTGCTAGATTTATAAATGTGTGTAGAATAGTATTAATGAACAAGTGTTTCTAAGGATATGAAATTAGGCTTCTCTTTTTGGAGGTAAGAAAGTAAAATTCTAAGCACCACCGAACCGAGAAGTGATAGCACAGACCTATAACAAAACAAATACAGGTCTGTGAGTGATAGCTTAATGGTTAAAACTCGACCTCTCGATCGACCGACATTCAAATCCCAGACTTCTAATTTTTCAAAGTTCATCGTGTTGAAACCTGCACAAAAAATTGCCTCTGGAATGGAACGACAAAGTGTTCTACTAGTTTTGAAAACTTTTGTGTATTCGAAAGAGAAGAATAACTGTCATGATATTAATTACAAATTCATGCTGCCCTCGAGAATTGAGTTGAGAGAACAATACTTCATAATGTAAATACTTCATACATCTGATGATAATGATAGCTTAAAATCTCTGATCCACCAGATACCGAAACCATTCTGCTAATTGTAGCAGCCCAATTGTAGCAATTAGTGTAAAACGCCATGTTGCAACTGACGCGGTTTTAGATTTGTGTTCCATAACATTACGCGGTTACGGACACAGAGCGTTCCGACATCCAGATAACGAATGTAGCAACTGTATAATTATCTAAATCTATAATTACACTTAACAAAGAAGCAATCAGTGTGGTGATTGTTAATGGAGATTGCCGGAGAGGGACATTTGTAATAAACCCCAGATAGGATTACAATCCTACGGCCTACCTGAGATTAATTGTTTTAGCGGATAATTAATTTGGAATCATTCTTTCCCATAGCATACTCTTCAAATCAGAACACGTAGACTTTAGCACTGTTGTTACAAAGAAGTATTAGATACGGCAGTACCCATCGGCATCGAACTATAAAGGGTTTTACTGCTTTTAAAATCTTTTGTATATTCGAAAAAGAAGAATAACTGTTATTATATTCTTAACGCATTCTTTGCTGCCTCTAAGGAGTGAGCAAGAACACTTCATAATGACATCTGATGATAACGATATCTTCATATTTCTGCTTCACTACTTATTAAAAGCAGTCTGCTACTTGTAGCAGCCCTGTAGCAATTAGTATAAAACGCCATTTTGCAACTGACGCGGTTTTAGATTTGTGTCCCATTATATTACGCGGTTACGGACACAGAGCGTTCCGACATCCAGATAACGAATGTAGCAACTGTATAATTCCAGTATTATACAGGGTGGCGCAAAATTAATCACCCTATTTTGTTTTTGAATAACTTTTTTACTAAATAAAAAAGGGATTTTGAGTGATAGAAATCTTTACTAGGACTTGTAACTTCTTTTTGGAACTGAGAAAATATGATATCTGTCATGTGTCTTCCACCAGCGTTGATACAACGTTGCGCCCGATTTACCTACTTTCATTATTATACAGTGTTAGAATTAGCAAACATGCATGCAGTACAATGGTGGAAAGCGGTAAATGCCATCCATGGATATTTTTAAACAACCCCAGATTACATTAAATTCCTACTTTAAATCCCCCATAGATGCGACGTACCACTTTATATAAGTATATCTCCCAGCCGGACAGAGACATTTGTAATGAATCCTAGACAGGATTAAAATCCAATCTGTGATTGGTTGTTTTACCGGATAATTAATTTGGAATTAATCTCTCCCCTACCATGCTCTTCAAACCAGAACAAAGCAGAGCTTAACACTGTTGTTATAAGGAAGTAACTGATACGGCAGTGGTGCCACCGGAATCGAACGACAGTCGTCAGGGGTAGCGGCGTATCTGTGCTCGACCTAAGGTAGGAATTTAATCCTATTTGGGGTTGATTTTAGATGTCCATGGGCGGCAGTAGCCACTTATTATCAGGTGGACTGCATGCTTGTATGCTATTTCTGTATTACAAAAAACCCGCAAGTTTGAGATATTTTACGTGTGTTTTAACAATAATAGTTTTCTTTGATAACGATTATAAAGCTCTACCCAATTTCAAATCGATTCCTCATTTGTCACATCACTATTAGGTATTGGCAAGGAAGGAGAGCAGTTAATAACAGTGAGTGGCGCTCGATAGTGGTTTAATCGAATCCCAACTCGATTATTGGCAACATGAACATAATTAAGGCCCCATTTAACTGAACGACGTGTAAAATGTAGTGGATTAAATACGAGTAGATTGAGTTTACACCGTTTAATTAAGTTTGCTAGTACATAATATATAAACGATATGATATTTTTTTGTAAAATATAGGAGTAGCAGACGCGCATGCAGTCCATCTGATAGTAAAGTACTGCTGCCCATCAGCATCTGTAATCAACTCCAGATACAAATAGATTCATATCTGTGGTCGGCCACAGATGCGCTGCTACTCCCGAGGACTAAGCAGGAACGCCTCGGAAAAATATGCCTCTTAACACACCCTTTAAACCAGTACCCTTACCATGAGTTTTCAAAACATCCCACAATTTTACGTTACGTTTACTCAATCCAATATTCTGTTCCGTTTGCTTCAGTTGACTGAGTAAACGTAACAATAAGTAAGTGCCTTTTTGTCTGCCTCACATGTTCGCAAAAAGGAGAGACAAAACATGAATCGCCATTTTGTCAATTTAGACATTTAATGTTACGTTACTGACACTATAGTTCTGACACAATCCGCTAGGGGCGCTGATTGGAAATTGTATGGGCAAATACGTAAACAAATACCAAAATAGTCATATTTGTGAAAACGTAAAAACTCATGGTAAGGGTACAGAACACGTGTGGCGGTGGCGTCTCCGGAGTCGAATCATAAAGGATTCTACCATCTTCTAGACCTTTGCTACCTTTGGATGTTCTACTGTTAGGCGCAGCTATCTTCACTAGGCGGAATCTGAAACATATTCTAACTCTTCCAATAGGATTTGGCTTTACAGTTGCACGATCTTTTTTGATACGGATGTTCGCGATATATGTAGAATACTAATCGACCGAACCAAAGATTTCGTCAGAAACTAAAACTGAAAGTTACATTTCTATCCTAGATTATTGGTATTGGCCGTTCCACATCCGTGGCACGAACGATCGAGCTACATTCAAGAAATGTTTACACAAGGCAAGCATAATCACTGTTTTTATCAGACTTAGATTTTTTCGCTACGCTTTTTATTAAAATTCCTTTACGAAAAATGTTACGTAACAGATTAGGGTTTTTAACCCGAAAACGTCCGGTGTAGGGACAATGATAAATTGCCAGCCACAAAAATTCTGGCGGCGTGAAGTGGGTTAAGAAACTGTGTGTATATGTTAAATACTTAAGCAAAATTTGCTTAGAAATATTATTGCTAGAATGCTTAGATTAATTAAAAATTTGATGATAAAATCGACTCTTATTTTTTTTATTTCTGGAAAGTCCAACTAACAAATATAGCTTAGGTAGGTTTTTCTGTAATTATTGGTTCCTTATATTATAAAATCAATTTTTAATTTTCATGTTTATCTAATAATTTCATTAATTATATTACTTACATGGTTTTCCTATTTCCTACTTTAAAGCAGTCGGGTTTCTTGCTTTCATCATATTTTTAGTAATTTGTCAGACACAAAAAAATCTTTCTTAAGATGTCTTCTTGGAAACCAAACCTGAAACGTTTCCAACCGAACACGCCAAAAATGCATTAAAACTGAAAGATCACATTCCATTCAGAGTAAACAACTATTGATACATCATTTTAAATTCGTTCATTTATAAGTAGGTGTAGACATCAAAGAAGATTCGATCAAAGAGATATTTTTAGTGCTGCCATCTGTGAAGTATGGACGTAAATAACGACCGATGACGTAGGCAATTGGTAGGGAGCTGTGAATAAAAAGTAGATACGGGTGCTTATTTATGTAGCCTAAGGGTTTTATAGGGTTTTGTAGGCATTTATTTTTGTTAAATTGATTGAGTAGCACTCGACTGCCACCTGACTACCTTTTTTATTTTATTTTATTTTATTTTTTGACGAAATCAAAAGGTACCCGACGCCATGGCAGTGGTTATGTGGTTTAACACCGGGTTATGTGGTACTTTTACCGCACTAAAACCCCCCCGGTGGCCGTCCTCGGCGTTTGGAGAATTCCGGGATCTCCAACGGAACACTAGCGGAGTCCTTCTAACGTGATGCCCTTCTATCGGGCCCTAGGGGGAGCAATTTACGCTCCTCTCACATCGCCTGTTGAATACAACGATATGCGACCACACAAACAGCTGTCCTTCCCGGGGTCGCTTGCTGGACGGTTTGAGCTCCCACCCGGAAAGCCCCTTTTAGTCGCCTCTTACGACAGGCAGGGGATACCGTGGTCCTATTCTGGTCCCGGTACTACAGGGACAAAACTTTCCTATGAAGCGACTATTTTAGTCCTCAGGAGAAGCAACGTATCTGTGATCGACTCAAAAGCCCTATTCTGTATGGTGTTGGTTAAAAATTTCTATGTATTATTTCTCTTTTGTTATTTCAATTTAAGGATTTATTACAAACGAGCTTTTGCCCGCGAGTCCGCTCGCGTTACGAAGTAATATTTTCATCCCCGATTTTATCCCCTTGGGGGTCGAATTGATCAAAATCCTTTCTTAGCGGATGCCTACGTCATAGCATCTACCTGCATGCCAAATTTCAGCCCGATCCGTCCAGTGGTTTGGGCTGTGCGTTGATAGATCACTATGTCAGTCAGTCACCTTTGAATTATATATATTTAGATGTACATGGGCAGCAGTGGCAACCTACCACCAGGTGGGCTATATGGTCGTTTGCTACTCCTATATTAAAAAAAATCAACGGGATGCATTTCGTGAGTGCCGGCAGAAGTGAAACCTTGAACATTAACCTTGTTCATTGTTGATACTTTGGAATGGTTAGGGAATAATTTTGCACGAATTTTTTTAATCCTTACTTCCTTACTAATATTATAAATCCGAAAGTAACTCTGTCTGTCTGTCTGTCTGGTTGTCTTTTCTTCACGCCTAAACCACTGAACCGATTTTAATGAAATTTTGTACAAAGATAGTCAAAAACCCAAGAAAGGACATAGGATAGTTATTATCCCAGAAGTCTCACGGGAACTAGGGATGGCGATCTAAGATTGATTAATCGGATAATCGATCTTTTGGACCAAAAAGTCAATTATTTTAATCGATATTAGTAAGGATTGAATCGAACTATGCATTTCATCAAGTGACGATCTTTAACAAAGTTGTTATCCATGAGCCCACAAAGGTTTCAGAGTTGGTATGACCAATTTTCGCCAGATTGCGCCACTGTCATTCCAATGAAGGTACGAATTTTCAGTTTTATGTATGTTAGTATGTCATATTATTCTCTTTTCAACGCGGGCGAAGCCGCGGGCAAAAACTAGTTATCAGTATAAAACTACTATCATTTATGTGGTAAAATACAATATTCATTTATTGCGCTATCGTACACAAACAGTCTTACGAATTTTAGATCAGGTCACGTGTCCTGACGCGAGCTTAACATTTTTTACCCATCACAAAACGTGCAGAACGCCACTAAAGAAGATTTTACTTCAAGGGTTTGCCTCCTTTCAAAGTTATTGTGTACAGAGAGGTTTATTAATAAACTAATTATTAATAATTACCAAAGTTATCTCCCGGCTCCTGGACCGGTATCGATCCGATAGAGGATCGGATACGTTCAATTAAGATATAATTCAAACAGCTGAAAGATACATATAACAAGCCCTGTCGAGTCACTTTACACGGAATTCTCTTGAAAAACAATTTTGCGATCAAACTGATACGTGGTTAGGGTTGTCACAAGTTTAAATTTTTTTTTATTGATTTTTTTATTTGGTATGTAAATAATTATGTGCTTTGGGGACTTTATTTGAGGGATTGTTTTCATAGTATAGTCCGATTCATAATTAGGTGTCCAAAATGTAAACAAAGGTGTTGACCTATCAAGAAAATATGTGTCAAATGGCAGTTTGTTATTTTTGACAATATTAAATTAATATATAAAATAAAATAATAATCTGAATAAATTAAAATCAATTCACATTTTCCAATATTTATATTAACTCAATTTAATTTCATACAGTAATAATAATAAAAACGAGATTTATGAGAGAAAATTAAATTGTGATAATGGTCACACAATCGGCATCCAAAACATTTTTTGTGCCGCCATTTTTAAGTTTCGTAGTTGATATTATTCATTTTCGTGATCGTGATCGAACTCGAATTTTTTCTAGTTTTCTTAGCGCATCTTTTTTAATTGTGTGCAGTTATTAAGTTTTTGTTTTATGTTGAATTTTGTGAAATTTTTCGTTTCTTGTTAATTTGTTAAGGTTTGCAATACCTGTAATCGAATTTTGACAATGACATTTCTTTGTTTACATTTTGGACACCTAATTATGAATCAGACTATAGTTGTTAAGCCTTGTCGTAGGTTTTTATGTGATTTGAAGGTGGTAGAACCCTTGATAGAGCGACATCCAGGTCACCTATTTCTGCCTTACAACAGCGGTGTTAAGCACTGCAGTGTTTCGGTTTGGAGGCTGTGGTAAGGGACGTACTTTTCCGAGGCGTTCCAACTTAGTCCTCAGGGATACACGTGCTGAGCCATGTAACTGTGGCTGAGCTCGACTAGGATTCTAATCTTATCGGGGTTTTCTTTTATAATATAGGAGTAGCAGACGAGCATGCAGTCCACCTGATGGTAAGTGGCTACTGCCGCCCATGGACATCTGTAATCAACCCCAGATAGGATTAGATATTCTTACCTGAGGTCGGCCAGAGATGCGCCGCTACTACTGAGGACTAAGCTGGAACGCCTCGGACAAGTATGTCTCCCTTACCACACCCTTCAAACCAGAACACAGCAGCACTTAACACTGCTCTTATAAGGCAGAATGGCGGCGGTGGTGCCGCCGAAGTCGAACCACAAAGGTTTCTACCACAAACAAGGGGGTTGATGGTACATGGACGGCAGTGACTACTTACTGTCAGCTGGACTGCATGCTCATTTACTATCGCAATCTTGTAAAAAAAACAATATTTATTGTTATCTACACTAATATTATAAAGAGAAAAACTTTGTTTGTTTGTTTGGTTGTAATGAATAGCCTCAAAAACTACTGGACCGATTTTAAAAATTCTTTCACCATTCGAAAGCTACATTATCTACGAGTAACATAGGCTATATTTTATATGATAAATAGATTTTGAGGCGGTACAATATTTGCCGGGTCAGATAGTATCTCATAAAATAGAAAAAAAACAAGATTTCCTTTTTACCCGACTGCCAAGGAAGGGTTATGTTTTTCGCGCGTATCTTGTATGTTTGTCTTTCTTTATTTGATCCGATCTACCAAACGGCTGGATGAATTTCAACAGTTAAAGTGTCATTATATTTGTCTCAACGACCCGAGTGTCCTTAGACAGGTGTTAGTAAAAAAAAATCAGAATGGCGGATTTTTGGCGCGAAATAGTAAAACATTTAAAAAAAAAAGTTAACCGAACCTATCGAGTAGGGTATCAAATGAAAGGAAATTAAACGGAGATTATAAAAACATATTTGTATATATATAAAACAGTAAGGTGACTGACTGACTGATTAACTAAATGACTTTTTCATTTTTCAGAAATCAACGTACAGCCTAAACCAAGGACCTTACAGTTCTGAAATTTTTCACACAGGTTCTCTATATAGCTTGAATAAGTACTAAGAAAGGCCTAATTGGAAAATCTACCCTTAAGAGGGTAAAATAGGGGAAAACAGTTTTTTTGAAATCCTTTAATTTTGAAGCAACTACTATAAAAATTTGTATTTGGCTTTCTGGATAGGAACAAAGACGCACTTATTTATCCCCCTCCGAAAAATCAACCCCGTAGAGGGTAAAATAAGGGTTAAAAGTTCATTTGAACAATCGTCAATTTTGAAGCAAACACTATGACATGTTGTATCAGGCTTTTTGGATAAAAATAATGAAATGCTACCTCTAACGAGGTAAAATAATGACCGAAACTTTGATTTACTGAAGTTATATATTTTATAGGCCGTAAATGGTGATTTTTTTCGCAAAATAGTAACACGTTTTAAAAAAAGTTAATCAAACCTATCGAGTAGGGTGTCAAAATAAAGGAAATTAAGAGGAGATTACATATACATTATATAATATATCTTATATATAAAATTCTCGTGTTAGTTACCGTACTCCTCCGAAACGGCTTCACCGATTTTCACCAAATTTTATATACATATTCAGTAGGTCTGAGAATCGGCCACTATCTTTTTTTTTACACCTAAGTGATAAGGGTTGTTCATCCCTAACATTTTTTTTATTTATATGGCAACACAACGTTTGCCGGGTCAGCTAGTACATATATACTCGTATATACACATCGAGATGACTGTCTGACTAAATGAGAGAGTTGCTGTGCCAGAGATCAACGCAAAGGGAAACCGCTGAACTTAAGCGTGCTGGAATTTTACACATAGGTTCTTTATATAGCGTAAATGAACACTACGAGGATAAAATAGGATAATATTGTTTGAACATCTTTTGTTTTTGAAGCAGACACCTACTATGAAACTTTGTATTTGGCTTTCTGGATAAAAATAATGAAATGCCTATTTCACTGCTTTTGGAAATTCTACTTCAGCCTTTTTGGTGCAGTCGGGTTTTTGTTTTTTTTAATTAATTACTTGTTTTTCTTGTATTTTAGATACAGGTCTGTGAAGAAACCCCTACTAAAGAATGCCGGAAATGACGATAATATGTTTTTCTACGAAACTTTGCAATACGCACTACGTAATGTTAACGTCAATCTGTCATATTCTTAGCAAACAGTACAAAGAATCAATTTTACTGCCCACTATCATCGGGATCCATTATCGAAAACAAATATTAGGGGCCGCGTAAACATTTTAAAAGAGTTAAGATGTGAAACATAATGCTGAGGTAGGGTGGCCATGGTTGTCCCTGTAGTTCCGGGACCAGAATAGGGCTACGGTATCCCCTGCTTGTCGTAAGAGGCTACTAAAAGGGGGCTGGGTGTTGTTCCGGGACCAGAATAGGGCTACGGTATCCCCTGTCGTAAGAGGCAACTAAAAGGGGGCTGGGGTCGCGGGTGGCAAGAGTTGGAGCTCGAACCGCCCGGCCAGTGACCCCGGGAAGGACGGTGGTATGAGTGATCGCATACCGTCGTATACACCAGATGGTGAGGTGATTCTGAGTGGAGCCCGACGGGACATGCGTTGAGAGGACTCCGGTTGCGTTCCTTTGGAGGTCCCGGAGTGCTCTATGTCTCTAACCTAATCCCGTGTCACTCCTACGGCTCTGAATACCTTTTGGAGGTTCCCCCTTGAGAAGAAGAAAAAAAAGGTGGCTATGATAGTAATCGAAGGAAAGTTTTTGTGGTTTGACTCCGTGACACCTATTTCTGTCTACTGACAGTAAATTTTCTGCATTCGCCCAGGGTTAACTGGTAGAGAATGCAATCAGGCATTATGTTTGCCCTTTTGTACCTTAACTTTGTAGTGTTACAATAAATAAAGATTAGCTTTAAACGCTGTTGTATTGAAGGGAATGGTAAAACACATACTTATCCGAGTTGTACCAATTTAGTCCTCAGAGGTATGTACCTGTGGTCAAACTAAGGTAACGATGAAATCGCTGCGAGATATTAAAAAAGCTATTTCAAGTCAATCGACGGTGGTAGAACCCTTTCTGGTTCGACTCCAGCGGCACCACCGCACACCTATTTCTACCTAATAACAGCAGTGTTAGGCGCTGCTGTGTTCCGTTTTGAAGGGTGTGGTAAGGGAGACAGACATTTCCGAGGCGTTCCGAGGCTTAGTCCTCAGGGGTAGCCGCGCATCTGTGGCCGACCTCAGGTAGGAGTATCTAATCCTATCGGGGGTTGATTACAGATGTCCATGGGCGGCAGTAGCCACTTACCATCAGGTAGACTGCAAGCTCGTCTGCTACTCCTATATTATAAAAAAAAACATAATCCCTATATTTCATATGAACAAACGTCATGGACAACCTATTCAACGAAATTTGAATTTACGTGAATTGGTATAGAATTTCTAATTATAGCTCAAGTTATTTGCAAACTGCGCACATACAGGACGATTGAGTATTGAAAGCCATTTCTTTTAATAGACTGAGTGGTACTATTAATAAATAGGGTTGAAATGTCTGTCTGTGATTTTAAATTCAGTAATTATAAGTACACTATCATCATTATCATCAACCCATTACTGTCCCACTGCAGGGCACGGGTCTCAGAGTGAGAAGGGTTAGACCATATCCACCGCGCTGGCCAAGTGCGTATTTGTAGACTTCACATACCTATGAGGTTTTTTTTTGTTATAAATCTCTCAGATATGCAGGTTTCCTCACGATATTTTCAATCACCGTTTCAGCAAGCAAAAATTAATTTCTAATACGCACGTAATTTCGAACAATCAGAGGTGCGTGTCAATGGGCGGCAGTAGCCACTTGTCATGAGGTAGATAGCATGCTCGCATACTTCTATAACAAAAGTAATAAATGAAGATAATAAAGAAGATAATAACTACTTCCTATGCTCATTTGAATGTATTTTCATATTATGTGTGTCTTTAATTCAAAGGATTTGGCAAGCATTTATGAAAGAAATGCAAACTCGGTAATATGAAGCTAGAGTCCGCAAAAATACTCGATAGTATTTTTGCCTACAAAAAACGTTGACCTAGTAACAAAATAGACTGTAAGTTTATCTAAAGGACTTAAAGCAATATCTATGTGTAATAATTATTTGTCAAATTACTGTAAATGTTTTTTAGCTTGCATGAGTGTAACAAAAACATAACAAAACAATTTCATATTTTGCCTCATTGTTTGTAGGTACAGGGTAATCCTTAACAGGGATGTTATAAAGTGTACCTTTTTTACAAGGAAAATGTATCTGATTCACGCGTAAAAATTGAATAACCGATTTTGCTCCCGGAACAACGCGAAGAGAATACGTGATAAATTTATTTTTTTCTTAATATGCTTTCTACCTCAGATCACCGCCTGTTGCCAGTCGCCTGTCGCCTGTCGCCTGTCGCCAATCGCCAGTCGCCAGCCGCCAGTCGCCAGTCGCCATTCGCCTATAGATGCGCCGCTACCCCTGAGGACTAAGTTGGAACGCCTCAGAAAAGTATGTCTCCCTTAAAACGGAACACAACAGCGCCTAACACTGCTGTTATTAGGCAGAAATAGGTGTGGCGGTGGTGCCGTTGGAGTCGAACCACAAAGGGTTCTACCACCTTTAAATAACACTTTTCTATTACACCTATTTATGCAATATTGGTTTTAAGTAGGAGTCTACACCATTACTCTACGGCAATAAACATCTAAATATATCCGGGCGATTGCAAAATCAATCTCGCATGTTCAGACGATATAGAGCCTGTAAGCTCTTCAAACGTGCAAGATAATCCCTGTCGAGAGTCAGCCAGACTTTTCCGTAACCCGACCGATTTGAAACGTACGCTCAACGATAGAAGTATTACGGGTTACGGGATTTTTAATTTAGCCGCGTTGGACGGGTTGGCGAGCCCCGCCCTCAACCAACCCCTGATTTTCGTTTCATTCATTCGCGTTCCGACGCCCGGAGAGGGTGCATGTGTTGTTGTCGCGGTGTTAAATAAATAAACAAATTATCACAACAGTTGACTACGTGCTACTGATGTTAAAGTTTTGAGGTGAGTAACTCTGATTTTTATGTTAAATGTTAACTTGTAATGTTAAGCTTTAAATGAGAATTATTAGAGGTTTTTTCGCGAAGGTGACAACATTCGGCTAAGCGTGATTTTCGATCATATTGTCGATTGGAAAAATATTTTTAGGCGGTTACTTAGGTAGCGAAGGCAAGAAAAAGAAATGCTTAATAAGTTTTATAATAAAATTTTAAAATATTACTCACATTTATATATTTTTTGAAAGCAACACATGGGCTGCTTAATTAACAAAAAAATGTTGAAACAAAAAAAAAGTCGTATCGTCAAAATCTTCAATTGTGTTGTAATTTTTATTAATTGTGTAACAGTAAATAATATTTTGGTTTTGCAAAAATTACGATTTCATATAATCTGTCAGTTGTAAATAGATTTATTATTATATAAAGTGTCGTAAATTTTTCGTAGCTCTACATTTACGCATTAATTTTTTATTCAATTTATCAGAAAAGATGGACGCAATCCACTTAAAAATACTCTTTTATGAAAAATTATCGGTTTAATTATTTTATGATCATCAATCATCATAAACCCAAAGCAGTATGGGACCACGGAACCCATTTTAAATTTAGAGATTAATTTTCCCATAGATAAGAATGATTCAGATACACGTTTTCAGGATTTGATTTTCTCTCTCTCTCTCTCTCTCTCAAGAAAAAAGGTTTTAACAGGCAGACAATAAAGTGATCCTATAAGGGTTCCTTTTCATTGTGAAGGGTAATTAATGGTCTTCGAGCATATGTATTGAAGGTGGTAGAACCTTTTGTGGTTCGATTCCAACGGCACCACCGCCACACCTATATCTGCCTCATAACAGTAGCGTTAAGCGCTGCTGTGTTCTGGCACAGTTCTAGTTTGAAGGGTGTGGTAAGAGAGACATATTTTTCCGCAGCGTTCCAGCTTAGTCCTCAGGTATAGCCGCGCATCTGTGGCCGACCTCGGGTAGGAATATCTAATCCTATCTAGGGTTGATTGCAGATGTTCATGGGCGGCAGTAACCACTCACCATCAGGTGGACTGCATGCTCGTCTGCTGCTCCTATATTATAAAAAATATGTCTCATTATTTGCCCTGTAGCCCCTAACTGCTTATAGATTTTTAACATATGTTTAATTCGTCTATATTGTAAGAGTCATTACGACAAATTGTAACGACTCGAGTTTTTTGTTTTATAACAATTCTCTAGTTTCTTCTCTTACGGAACCCTAAAAAAGTTAATAAAAAGTTAACGCAGGCACACAAGCGTAAATAATGTTAACGGGCCATCCATCATGTTACCTTACATGTCGCGGTACGTTTATAGACTTGCCTATTTACATATTTATGGCAAATACTCCCTATATACATACTGACATATTAACATACTGCTACTTAGGGAGGATACCTATCAAATTTTATGTAACTAAACGATATAAAATAATTTGCCAAGTAAGAGTCAAACTCGCACGATTCTGTACCACCAAAGGTTCATTATATTATACTAACTTATATTAACTATACTAAAATATGTTTTATTATTCTTATATGTATTTATTACAATAGCTGTCAAAGTGGTAAACGGATTGTAAATCTTTCAACTGTCTTCCTAGTACAGTTTAACAGTTCGATCGATAAAGTTCGAAAAATACCGGTTTGTTGTATGAAGACCCCTTCAATATTTAACTTTATTTTTTTTTTAGTATTTGTTGTTATAGCGGCCACTGTTATGCGTCCTCTGTAAAATAATTCAAGTCTCTATCTATTACGGCTCAGGAGATAGGCTTTATCTACTGAGCTGTGACCGACGGACAGACAGCGTAGTCTTAGGAATAGAGTTCCATTTTTAACCGACTCCAAAAAGGAGGTGGTTATCAATTCGGCCGGTATCTTTTTTTATATAATCTTTTTTTATGTGTATTCCTAAAAGACTATTTTATATAATACAAGATTCAATAACAACTCCATTATTTATCTTCTCTGACAATCTCTTCTATGACATCTTGTACTCTAAAAATAAAGCAACTTAAATAAAACCTTAAAACCAAACCCCTAGCTACTCCAAAAAGTTATTTTACAAATGTATTCCAACTTTAACCGCGGTCTAATTTGAGGACTGCATACATTACCTAAAGCTTAATTCGAATTTGCAGTGAAAATCAAACCAGCTGAAATTTAAGCGTCCACTTTGCGAACTGAGGAGCAACTGTAAAGTCCTCATAATAATATCTAGGGCTGTCAAATGCACAAAACTCAAATATCAGGTGGACTGTAACCTTGTTGACTACTTCAATATTATCTAAAAACATAGACATTTAAATAACTATAAACGAATAAGTTATCATTCAAGTGTGTACATGTTTTAAGTGAACATATTTTCATTTGATAACATTGTCATGGGCTGCAATCAAATAATTCGTCTTCGATCATACGATGTCCGCCATATTGGATTGAGAATGACGTCACTACGCTACTCATACAACATATTGTAAACTCGTTAGTCCTGAAAGACTATTTTATATAATAAAAGATTCAATAACAACACCATTATTTATTTTCATCTTATTCTCTAAAAATAAAGCAACTTAAATAAAACCTTAAAACCAAACCCTAGGTACTCTAAAAAGTTATTTTACAAATGTATTCCAACTTTAACCGCGGTCTAATTTGAGGACTGCATACATTACCTAAAGCTTAATCAGAATTTGCAGTGAAATTCAAACCAGCTGAAATTTTAGCGTCCACTTTGTGAACTGAGGAGCTACTGTAAAGTCCTGATAATAATATCTAGGGCTGTCAAATGCCCAAAACTCAAATATCAGGTGAATGTAAACTTGTTGACTACTTCAATATTATCTAAAAACATAGACATTTAAATAACTAATTAATAACAAAAACATTTAAATAACTATAAATGAATAAGTTATCATTCAAGTGTGTACATGTTTTAAGTGAACATATTTTCATTTGATAACATTGTCATGGGCTGCAATCA
Source organism: Epargyreus clarus clarus (assembly GCA_014595695.2). NCBI lineage: Eukaryota > Metazoa > Arthropoda > Insecta > Lepidoptera > Hesperiidae > Epargyreus > Epargyreus clarus. The sequence continues at coordinate 1,315,436 of JACTTY020000005.1, read as the reverse complement.
AATAATTCGTCTTCGATCATACGATGTCCGCCATGTTGGGATTAGAATGACGTCACTACGCTAATCATACAACATATTGTAAACACGTTATTCCTGAAAGATTATTTTATATAATACAAGATTCAATAACAACTCCATTATTTATTTTCATCTTATCCTCTAAAAATAAAGCAACTTAAAACCTTAAAATCAAAGCTGTAGCTACTCCAAAAAGTTATTTTACAAATGTATTCCGACTTTAACCACGGTCTAATTTGAGGACTGCATACATTACCTAAAGCTTAATCAGAATTTGTAGTGAAATTCAAACCAGCTGAAATTTCAGCGTCCACTTTGCGAGCTGAGGAGCTACTGTAAAGTCCTGATAATATAGGGCTGTCAAATGCACATAACTCAATTTAGTAGCTTTGGTGCTGAATTTATACTATTTGCTTAATTAATGAAAATGAATGACCTATAGTTTTTTTTCTCTGGTTCTTCGGCGGACTCACTACTATACCTATTTTTGCGTAATAACAGCAGATTTTAGCGCATTGAAGGGTGTACAAAGGGGGACACTTATTCCTCAGGGGTAGTAAACCTATTAATTTAATAAATATATACATATTAGTGGAATGCATAAAAATATTTGGTCTGCCATTTTAGGGTGTTCGCCATATTGGATTTAGCATGACGTCACTACGCTAATCATACAACATGTATTTTCAATGAAATTCAAAATATCTGAAATTTCAGCGTCCACATTGTGAGTTGAGGAGCTACTGTAAAGTCCTGATAATATAGGGCTGTCAAATGCACATAACTCAATTTATAAGCTTTGGTGCTGAATAAATTTATACGATTCGCTTACTTCATGAAAATCAAAACGTAGTAGTTTTTATGCTGCAAATAATGGTTTTATAGGTGGTAGAAGCCTCTGTGAACCCCTAATACCACCACACTTATTTCTGCATGCTAATAACAGCAGTGTTCAGCGCTGAAGTTCCGGTTTGAAGGGTATGGAAAAGGAGGAGGGTTAGTCCTCAGGGCTACGTCCTTTTACGAGGCCTTTAAACTTAGTCCACATGGTTAGTAACCCATCTGTAGGCAACTTCAGATAGGAGTCCAATCTTTTCTGGGGTTGATTACAGGTGTCCATGAGCGGCAGTCAGTCACCATATTACTGGTCGCTTCCTATATCTATATCGTAAAAAATCTTAGTGGGCGGCAATAGTCACTTACCATCAGACGGACTGCATGCTTTTTTTTATAATATAGCAGTAGCAGACGAGCATGCAGGCCACCTGATGGTAAGTGGCGTCTCCCGCCCATGGGCATCTATAATCAACCCCAGATAGGATCAGATATTCCTACCTGAGGTCGGCCACGGATGCGTCGCTACCCCTGAGGACTAAGCTGGAAGGCCTCGGAAAACTATGTCTCCGTTACCACACCCTTCAAAAGGGCAAACAGCAGCGCCTAACACTTCTGTTATGAGGCAGAAATAGATGTGGCGGTGGTGCCGCCGAAGTCGAACCACAAAGGGTTCTACCACCTTCAAAACTCCTGCTCCTTAACTATTTCTATATTTTAAACAAATCTTAATCCATCCATTAAATCATAGTGCATCTGTAGACAATCTACCATTACTTTGACTATGTTCCTCAATAAAATCTTATTTTATTTGACTTGCAAATTTCCGGCCCATAGCAAGGACGACTAAGTTTCCTGAGGGCCTCATTAGCATAGCGTCCGGGAAAACGGGAATTTTAAGCTAGTTACATAATCAAAACATTTCCCGGGACTCCAGGTTTTGATCGTCAAATTTATGTATTCCCCGAAGTTCTAAAAATCTGACTTAGTAATTATGGTTGCGATTTTCATATTGTCATTATCATCATCAACCCATTACTGTCCCACTGCTGGGCACGGGTCTCCTCTCATAATGAGAAGGATTAGGCCATAGTCCACTGCGCTGAACAAGTGCGTATTGGTAGATTTCACATACCTTTGAAAACGGATGTAAGGGTGTACGGGTGTAAAGGTTTCCTTACGATGTTTTTCTTCGCCGCTAACGCAAGTAATCATTAATTTCTCATCATCAATCAGCAATATTTGCCTGGGATGTGAACTCGTTCAAGAGGCCGGGTTTCTTAACCTATCTCTACCACTGTTTCGCATTGTAAGAAACTGAAATATATACCACTGAGCTATTCCCCTCTGATCAATGGGTATAAGTTTAAAAGTCTCTACCGAATCCTATTCATGATGATAATGAAGTCTTTTGTCAAAATCCAAAGAAGCGAAGTCATGAAAAAGACTTCAAACTTTTTCAATCTACGTGAGGAGACTTTCTTAGGTCATTGAAGTCACAAACTATATCAAGAATAGAAATAACACAATCAAAAGCATTGATGGCCTAATGGTTGGCCTAACCTCTAAAACGAGGGGTTCGAGGTTCAAATCCCGAGCACCTTTAATTTTTCAAAGTTATGTGCGTAATAGAAGTTAATTATCACTTACTTTAAAGATGCAGGAAACCTGCTTACCTGAGATTTTTTTTTAATAATTTGCTAAATATGAGTCGAACTCGCACATGAAGGTATGTACCACTATGTTCATTAAATATGTGTGTTCTTATTTGTTTTTATTATAATAGCAAGTATAGTAGTATGCGGATTGTAAAAATCAACCGTCTTCGAAGATCGAAAAATGCCGAAAAATACCGGTTTGTTCTATGGTGAAACCTTTCTGTATTTAACTTAATTTAATTTTTAATATTTGTTGTTGTAAAAAATTCAAATGTGTATCTATTACGGTTCATGAGGCGGAGCTCTATGACACACGGACAGATGGACAAACAGACACACATATTTAATGACAGACGGACGGACAGACAGCGGAGTCTTAGTAATAGGTTCCGTTTTTACCTCGGGTACGGAACCCTTAAAATGAACCCTTAAATGCCTGTTACTTGCAACAAGCTCAAAATCTCAACCTCAGTTTACGCTAATGAGATCTTTTGAGAAAACTTTTCCGAATTCGTCCGTTCTCGGGAAATACTTAAGGCTTTTGTCCGCTTCAGGCCACTGCATACATTTCAACACGTTGTAAGATTTCTTTCAATGACTCAGCTGAAGTTTTTAGAGCCTTTTTTTTGTGACACGTGGAACTGGTAAAGAATATTGTCTTTATTAGTATACCTTAAATTTAAATGTAGTCATTCTTTCTATCATTAATTATCGTTTTACGTTTCGTTACTACGCTTTTATTTATATATTTTATTGCTCTTATTTGTATTTATTATAATAGCAGTTGTAGTTGTAAACAGATTGTAGACAATGCATCTGTCTTCCTAGTACGGTTTAACAGTTATATCGAAAAATGCCGAAAAATACTGGTTTCTGGTATGGAGGTCCCCTTTTATATTCAACTTTATTTTATTTTTAGTATTTGTTGTTATAACGGTCGTCGTTATGTTTCCTATGTATAAATTTCAAGTGACTATCTATTACGGTTCCAGAGATAGAGTCCTGTGACAGACGGACAGAGTCTTAGTAATAGGGTTCCGTTTTCACTTTGGGTACGGAACCCGAAAAATAAACCTTTAAATGTCTGTTTAATGCAACAAGCTCAAAATCTCAACCTCAGTTTACGCTAATGAGATCTTTTGTGAAAACTTTTCCGAATTCGTCCGTTCTCGGGAAATACTTAAGGCTTTTGTCCGCTTCAGGCCACTGCATACATTTCAACACGTTGTAAGATTTCTTTCAGTGACTCAGCTGAAGTTTTTAGAGCCTTTTTTTTGTGACACGTGGAACTGATAAAGAAAATTGTCTTTTAATTTAGCGATCTTTATTAATATAACTTAGATTTGAATGTAGTCATTCTTTCTATCATTAATTATCGTTTTACTACGCTTTTATTTATATATTTTATTGTTCTTATTTGTATTATTTTAATAGCAGTTATAGTTGTTAATGGATTGTAGAGAATGCATCTGTTTTCCTAGTACGGTTTAACAGTTAGATCGAAAAATGCCGAAATATACCGGTTAGTTGTATGGTGACTCCTTTTTGTATTCATCTTTATTTAATTTTTAGTATTTGTAGTTAGAGCGGTTATGCAACCCCTATAAAAGTTTCAAGTGTGTATCTATTACTGTTCACGAGATAGAGCCCTATGACAGATGGACAGATGGACAGCGATTAACTAAGCGACCTTTATTAATATGGTTTAGATTTAAATGTAATCTTTGTTTCATTCATTAACGTTTTTCTTATAGATTTTAATTTACCCTGTTAACTGTAGTCAGGTAAATTCAACAGTTTTCGACAATGACTTCAAAAATTTGTGGAGTTTACCACACGGCACTTTTGCATAGCAAGTTTTTGCGTTTATCAAGTTGTAGCAATTATTTTTCTTGCAACAAGTGGAGTGTAAGACAATAAATTCAGCTATTGCATTTAAAGAGGTAAAACCCTTTGTTGTTTGGTTCCCGAAATAGTACAACCACATCTCTGAGATTTTTTACAGTTATTGCATCATCATCAACCCATTACTGTCCCACTGCTGGGCACGGGTCTCCTCTTAGAATGAGAAGGATTAGGCCATAGGCCACCGCGCTGGCCAAGTGCGTATTGGTAGACTTCACATACCTTTAAGATTTTTTTTTATAAATCTCTCAAGTATGCAGGTTTCTTCACGATGTTTTCCTTCACCGTTTAAGCAAGTGATAATTAATTTCTAATACGCACATAAATTTCAAAATCAGAGGTGCGTGCCTGGGATTTGAACCTCGGACCCCTCGATCGAGAGGCCGCGTTTCTTAACCACTAGGCTATCACTTTATAATGCATATATTACTTTTTATTATAGGAAAATCTTCTAAGCATCCGTTATTTTATCAGTTCTACTGACAAATCTGTTAATCGGTACACAAAGTTAGAACAACAATTGATATTCTAACTTATATAGAAGATTTTAGAAGCTCAATTTATCGTCTTCCCAAGAGATTAGCGGTTAGAGCGGTCAACATAGACTTGAAGGCTTACCTTTGTGCATTATACTTGTTTTCTTAGGGCACTTGTCTTATAACCAGCGATAAACGTAAAATCAACAAGTAAACGAGAAGCGATGGAACATTTAACTAATAATAGTTTTATTAAATTTAATCAACGTGTTGCTTTTACGACCCGCGTGGCGGAGCGGTCACCATACCGGTCTGACGCGCAAAGGGTTCCGGGTTCGATCCCCGGCCAGACAGATATCTCTATGATGAATTTAGATTTCTGTTTCTGGGTCTGGGTGTTTGGGTATTTGTCTATGTGTGTGTCCGTGGCACCCACGACACAGGGAATCCTAGTGTGGGGCTGTGAGTGTAGAAAGCGTTTTTTATCATGGGATTTAATTTTTAATTGGCGAATTAAAACAATATTATGATCATGCAGTCCACCTGATGGTAAGTGACTACTGCCTACAATGGACATTTCTAATCAACCCCAGATAAAATTATATTTCTATCTGACGCTGGCAATAGATGCCTTGCTATCCCTGACGACTTAATTGGAATGCCTCGGATAAGTATGTTTCCCTTACCCGACCTTTCAAACAGTACCCTTACCATGAGTTTTCAAAACACCCCACAATTTTACGTTACGTTTACTCAATCCATTATTCTGTTCCGTTTACTTCAGTAGACTGAGTAAACGTAACAATTAGTAAGTGCTCAAGTGACGATAAACTTTTTGTCTCCCTCACATGTTCGCAAAAAAGAGAGACAAAACATAGAGCGCCATTTTGTCAATTTAGACATTTAATGTTACGTTTGTCTGACACAATCCGCTAGGGGCGCTGATTGGAAATTGTATGGGCAAATACATAAACAAATACCAAAACAGTCATATTTGTCAAAACGTAAAAACTCATGGTAAGGGTACAGAACACAGCAGCGCTTAACCCTGCTGTTATTAGGCAGAAATAGCTAGTGGTGTCGCCGGAGTCGAACCGCAAAGAGTTCTACCACTTTTATTGCTGATTTACGTTGCACTGTTAAATCAGATATTAATCTATGACCTTCATTTCATCCCACACGCTTTCCAATTAACTACTGAGTGACAAGCTAGGCTCGTGCTTAATTACAAAAGCTCCAAAACCCACAAAGACAAGAGGATGTTAATGATGTAGACCACAAAATACCAGGTTTAAGAGACCGCCTTAACGGTCAATTATATTGTGCAATATTGCGAATTGTGCAATATTATTGAGCGTTTAGGGTAATATTGAAAACTGCGCAAAGATTGAACGCAAGTTTGAGCGAGATTAATTTTTATAGCACCATATTTTTATTGCATCGTGTAGGGTCAGTATTGCGCAATATTTTTACTCAAATCCAATCAAATCATTTTTTAAAATTAAAAATAGGTTCTTTACAAAGCACTTTTTGAATGTCAATACATTTACCGTCAGTTCACAAGGTGTTTCGTAATGGAGAGAACTATTCTCGATCCCCGACTGAACACGAAAACATTGTGCAGATCGTATTATTGTGCAATATAATTGCTCGTTTGGAGTCCGAGTGCCTTTCAGTCTTATTGTACAATAAAAAGTATTGTACAATGTAATTGTAGGTCTAGGGGCAACCTAAGCCTTTGACTTTCGGCAACGCCAATGTTCTTTCAAAAATTATAGAGACTCATCGATGACGTAACCAAAAAGACTTTTTATATGATTGAAGATTTAAGACAAATGAACTTGCTCATTAGTCTGCTGCTTAGTGGCGGTGTTAAGGAACTCAGCCTTTTGATTGAGCGGCCTGAGGTTCAACTCCCAGGCATATAAGAAATTTATCACTTGCTTAAACGGTGAAGGAAAACATCGTAAGGAACCCTGCATACTTGAAAAGCTTTCGAAAGAAAAGGCTTCAAAGTTATGTGAAGTCTATCAATTCGCACTTGGCATCTTGGAATCATGTGCAGCAGTGGGACAGTATATAAATTGTTGTTGTTTATTGGGTTGTTTTATAAATTTGCAGGTGGTAGAACCCTTTGTGGTTCAACTCCAGCGGCACCACCGCCACACCTATTTCTATCTAATAACAGCAGTGTTAGGCGCTGCTGTGTTCCGTTTTGAAGGGTGTAGTAAGGGAGACAGACTTTTCCAAGGCATTCCAGCTTACTCCTCAGGGGTAACAACGCATCTATGGCCGACCTCAGATAGGATCTGGGGTTGATTACAGATGTCCATGGGCGGCAGTAGCACTTACCATCAGGTGGACTGCATGCTCGTCTGCTACTCCTATATTATAAAAAAATATATCTCAGGTGTGGTTTCCCCACGATTTTTTCCTTCACCGTCTTTTCAACGTCAATGTTTTTTTTTTATTTTAATCTATTTTTTTCTAAATGTCCCTTATAATCTCTTCTCGCTATAAAGGGAACGCTATTACATTTGCTTAGAAGTAAATTCTTAATCACCCACCTCGGGGGACAGTTGTTTGTTGAAGCAATTGTGAACAGTTAGAAACGACCTTTGAAGCTCAGTCTCTGTTTAAAAATCCTAAACAACTTTATTGTTGTGGATAAATGGGATGGAGGTAGGTCTGTCAGGGATTGAATAATATAGTGCGATGTGCGATTAAAACATGGACGGTTTTGTATCAGGTTTTGATTTTATTCTATCGAAGGATATGCCTTGTGAAAATTTATTGTATTTTTCCTATTACGATTCAATAGATAAATAAACAGAAAAATACCGCTGGCCTGTCCGTATGAATCTTTCCAAATGCCTCTTTTGTTTTTTACTTTTTTTTTAAATTAGTAGTATTTTCTTTGTAATCACACACAATTCAAGTGTCTTTCTCAGTTCAAATGGTAGATAATTCAATAGATAATCGTTTATCCCTCCTTTAGTTTAGTTCTCTCCTTTTTAACCTTACTTTTACATATTCGTTGATATAGCTGCCATAGCTCATTGCTATCTCCGCTTTTACAGAGTATATTTATATGGCCTGTAAAACTTTCAGTTGTCTATTTATTACGAGCCATAGCAATATTGCTATCTCCACTTTTCATATTACAGAGCATATTTATATGGTCTGTAAAACTTTCAGTTGTCTATTTATTACGATTGAATTGATATCGCCCTGTGACAAACGGACAAATAGTGGAGACTTAGTAATAAGATTCTGTTCTTACAATTTTTTTTTGTAATATAATAATAATAATAATAAGAATGGTTTATTGCCTCAAGAAGTTACACAAGTAAACAAATAATTTGGAATATTACATATTGAGAGCAAATGGAAACGGCTCAGCTGATGCAGACCCAGGACCTAAATCCAGAACTGCGCTGATTTTCAGCCGCCCCGATTTCCCTGAGATGTTATGCGGGAATTGATGGTCAAGGCTCCCCAAATGCTGCCATTATACAATTTATATTGCGGTACAAAAACAACGAAACAAAAACAAAAACAAAAACATTATACACAAAAAGATATTTCCTGCTGGACTAATGTGTGTGTGTATGTGTGTGTGTCTGTGTGTATATGTGTGTGTATGTGAGTATATGAGTGTGTGTGTACGTGTTTATGTGCGTGTGTGTGTATGGATACATATAAATGGGCGTGTAAATTATGCTTGTCGTAGTTATTAAGAATTTATATATATATATATTTCACATTAAACCGCGAAGTAATCCTTTAAACTGAGGTATTTGTTATGAGCTAGTTTCAAGCTCTCTGCAGCAAGTTGCCTATTAAGCAGTGCTGTTTTGTATTTCCTTTTGAAAGTCTCTGTGCTCATATTGTTTCTCAGGGGAGGAGGCAAGTCGTTCCATATTCTTGCTGCAGCGAACTTGAAACATCCTCTATATCGGGTTGTTTTATGCACTGGGATTTGTAGACGGCTCATTGCGTTTAGACGAAGGCTACGCTGTGTGTATATAGGAGTAGCAGACGAGCATACAGTCCACCTGATGGTAAGTGGTTACTGCCACCCATGGACATCTGTAATCAACCCCAGATAGGATTAGATATTCCCACCTGAGGTCGGCCACAGATACGCCACTACCCCTGAGGACTAAACTGGAACGCCTCGGAAAAGTCTGTCTCCCTTACCACACCTTTCAAACCGGAACACAGCAGCGCCTAACACTGCTGTTATTAGGTAGAAATAGGTGTGGCGGTGGTGCCGCCGGAGTCGAACCATAAAGGGTTTTACCACCTTCAGAACTTAAACATCAACAAAAGTCACTTAAAAAGGGTTTAGACGTCACACAGAAGGGTAAATTCTACAAAAAAGCAAGTACCCTTATTTTTATTTATATACCTAACGTAAATTACGTATCTATCTTTCCAAAACACCACCCACGCTTACAAATATTCTGTGCGAAGTGTTTCCAGTATTTACCCTATTTACCCTTTGATATATGTGTAAACATTTCAGAATAATTATCTAGACACGTATGTGTAAACAATATCTTTGTGGAACATTGTGTTTATGCTGACTGTTTGTTTGTGCTCTTTCATGTTTATTTGCTAGGCGTTTCGTGTGCTGATTAAGTATTGATGTACCTTGTTTGAATTGTATCAGTGTGTTTAGGTGATTGTTTTGCTTGTGGCGTTGTGCGTTGAAGTGACATGTAAAATATCGTATGTAAAATAGTATTATAAATTCGGACTCGTAGTAAAATACACTTAAAATCTAACGACTCCCCAATCCGGGAGTTCTACACCTGCGCGGAACAACTTCACAGCCGACGAGGAATTTGGCGCGGACTATACCTCTGATCTTTCTTTGTTATATGTGTGTTAGAAATTAATTGTCACTTGCCTTAAACGTTATAAATTCGAAAAAAATCTCAAAAAAGTATCAAAGGTGTATGGAGCCTAACAAACGACGTTTGACTTTACCATAGATTAATAAAGATTATCTACTCACTCCTTACAAGAAAATGTACCCAGTTTTGAGAATTGAAATAGTTGCGTAAAAAAGTTTTGCCACGTCTCCGTGCTAAAATGTCATTAAATTTTATTTGAAATAATTATTTATTTTTTACGGAAATTACGCAGTATTAGTTATTTATTCGTAAATTTTCTCTAAAAATGTTTTTATTTGTCAAGAATTCAAAAAAAGAACTTACTAATAAGCCGGTATCTTTACTAATCTATGGACTTTACCCTAAACCCATTCTGAGAGGACTCGTGCCCAGCAGTGGGACAATAATACATTGACAAAGATGGGCAACAAACAATTACCATCAGGTCGACTTCATTGAAAGCGTCAATTCCCCACTAAACACAGTTTTATTTTCAAAAAGTTTATTTCTCAAAAAGATATTCCTTTAAAACTCATCTTAGTTTTAAAAGAAACAGCACTTCGTCTAATTACTCAGTTGCCTAACAAAAAGTGACCTCTGCTTTCAAAGGTTTCGCTCACAAAATGCTGCCTTTATAGTACCGGTTTGAAACACGGAAATGCACTTTTACACGATTTCAAGGTTTTACTATTTTTTGGGTTTAAAGTCGTTTTGAACGGTAGAATCCTTTGTTTGAGCCGGCAGCTACCGCCACACCTATTTATGTAATAACAGCAGTGTTACGCGCTTGTTGTATGTGGGTTTAAAAGGTGTGGTCAGCCAGAAATACTTTTCAGAGGCGTTCCAGCTTAGTCCTCAAGGGTAGCGGCACATTTGTGGCCGATCTTAGTAGGTAGTTATAGTAGGTAGGAATACAATCTTATCTGGGGTTGATTGCAGATTTCCATGAGTGGCAGTAGCCACTTACCAACACGTCAACTGGATGCTTCCATTCAAAGCGACAGTATTCCCAATAAACTCAATTTTATTTCTAAAAAGTTTATTTTTCACAAACCATTCCTATGAAGCATAAGTCATCTAAGTTTTAAAAGAAACAGCACTTCGTCTAATTACTCAGTCGTGTAACAAAAAGTGACCTCTGCTTTCAAAGGTTTCGCTTACAAAAGGCTGCCTTTATGACGCCAGTTTGAAACACGGAAATGCACTTTTACACGCTTTCAAGGTTTACTATTTTTTGGCTTTAAAGTCGTTTTGAACGGTAGAATCCTTTGTTTGAGCCGGCAGCTACCGCCACACCTATTTCTGTAATAACAGCAGTGTTACGCGCTGCTGTGTTCACTGCCTTGTAATTGAAGGAAGCCATTAAATGGCTTAAACGGCTGACAATTCTGTCAGTCATTTAATGGCTGTCATGGTGTAATTTATGCGACATGCCGACATGCGCAGTTAAGACACGAAATCGAAAAAAAAGTTCGGAGAAATATCGTTTCATTCGCAAATGCTCTAAAAACTACATTTTTTAAATATTTTTCATACACGAAAATAGATGACAGTGACAATTACAATAGTTAAAACTGGTTACATTTTATTGTTAGGAGCAAGTCTTCTAAATCGTAATCTTTACTAATCTATGGGTAAGCGAAACATACTTATCCGAACCATATCGAGGTAGCGGCGCAATTGTGGTCAAGCTCAGGGTTGAATCTTATCTTATCTGGGGTTGACTACAAATGTCCATGGGCGGCAGGAGCCACTTACCGCGTATCTGTAACCAATTCCATTGAAAACGGAAGTTGTACCTGAAGCATATCACGGATGCGTTACTCTGAGGACTAAGATGATCGCTTTACATGTAATCTAGTCTGCATTAAAACGCCAGAATTGCATCACGAAATGGTGTGGCATTAGTATAGTCCGCGTAAAACTACTAGTCCGCTCTGAATATAGAAATGAATTGCGTCGCCATAGTATATTGTATAACTACACCTGCTCGCAACAACTTCAGAGCTGACTAGCAGTTTGGCGCGGACTATACTTCCCCGCTCGAACCACTTCAGATCTACCTTCTAAATTATAATATCATCTCGTTACATCTATAGTATTATTTTACGTAAATATGTAATACCAAAACCCTTGAGTGAAGTAAAATGGCCATGACGGAGTCAAGGTGAGCGGGAAACTCAATGCCTTCTATTTGCTCGTACTTCATATTATGAATGCTGGCTTCCGGTTCCAAACTTATGATAAATAGGCTTTATAAAAGATGAAATATCCTAAGGCCTATGAGGAAATGCCTCGGAAAAGTTTTTTAACGCATACGTAACATAGGAGTATATCATAATATAGGAGTAGTAGACGAGCATGCAGTTGACCTGATGGTAAGTGGCTACTACCGCCCATAAACGTCTGTAACCAACCCCACAAAGGATTAGATTACTACCCGAGGTCGACCACAGACTCGCCGCTACCCCTAAAGATTAAGCTGGAACGCCACGGAAACGTATGTCTTCACACCTTTCAAACCACAACACAGCAGCGCTTAACACTGCTGTTATTAGGCAGAAATAGGTGTGGCGGTGCTACCAGAGTCGAACCAAAGAGGGTTGTACCATACGAATGTGGGTATTCGTACCTAAATACCTGTTACAATTATAACCGTTTCTCTTCTCCGTAGTCAAGTAAAAAGAAAGGCAGTTATAATAATTGATGTAATTTGTTACTTCAGTGGATTGCATGAATGCAGGTGCTCTGAAGCAAATTGAAGAATTAATCAAACGGTGGGAATCTCCACTTTTTATGCTTCAACTTTCTTTTTCTTGAGGTAGCAAACAAGCGTGCAGTCCTAATAATATGTAACCCTAGATAAGATTAGATTGCTTCCTGACGTCGGCCACAGATGCGCCGCTACCCCTGAGGACTAAGCTGGAACGCCTCAGAAAAGTATGTCTCCTTACCACACCCTTCAAAACAGAACACAGCAGCGCTTAACACTGCTGTTATGAGTCAGGAATAGATGTGGCGGTGGTGCCGCCGGAGTCGAACCACAAAGGGTTCTGTTTTGAAGGGTGTCCTAATAATATGTAACCCTAGATAAGATTAGATTGCTTCCTGACGTCGGCCACAGATGCGCCGCTACCCCTGAGGACTAAGCTGGAACGCCTCAGAAAAGTATGTCTCCTTACCACACCCTTCAAAACAGAACACAGCAGCGCTTAACACTGCTGTTATGAGTCAGGAATAGATGTGGCGGTGGTGCCGCCGGAGTCGAACCACAAAGGGTTCTGTTTTGAAGGGTGTGGTAAGGGAGACATACTTTTTCCTTTGTCCTCAAGGGTAGTGGTGCATCTGTGACAGATCCCAAGTAGGAATATATCATAATAATTCTATCAACCCCAGATGGGTTCATTGCAGATGTCCAATAGCTTACTGTAAGGTGGACGACATGCTGGTCTGCATATAATAAAAAAAAAACAAATTTAATAAATGTTATTCCTTTTTAACTTTTTTCAAAATATAAATTTCTCTTAAACAGTCAACCCTTACATAGCTACTTTTGTCTCTACAAAGAGTTCCCGTTGATGCAATTATCTCAGTTCCTCCTTTCACGATCTCTACATTTCTCTACAGATTGCTTTTTAAGTTCTTTAGCATTGAAATACTGATTCATAGTAGAGTAAGCCTTTTGTATAAATGTAGAGTATTAAGTTTAATAATTGTAGCGTGGAAATTATTTTAGTAATTAGCCTAGTGATTTGATATTCAGCCTCCCATTCGAGTAGTCCAAGGTACAAATCAGGTACCAGATTTTTCGAAATTATGTTTGTATATAAAGTTAATTATGACATGTTTTAACAGGGAAAAAAAATATAACATTTTTTTTAAAATGTCACACAAAAGTCATAGATTAGTAAAGATACTTCGCCGCCTTGAAATTGAATGAAGCCACAAACGGCTTATTTTAGTAAGTTCTTTATTTGAATTCTTGACAAATAAAAACATTTTTAGAGAACATTTACGAATAAATAACTAATACTGCGTAATTTACGTAATAAATATCTATTTATTTCAATAATTATTTAATTATTTCAAATATTTTAGGGACATTTTAGCACGGAGACGTGGCAAAACTTTTTTACGCAACTATTTCAATTCTCAAAACTGGGTACATTTTCTTGTTAGAAGTGAGTAATCTTTACTAATCTATGACAAAAGTAAAGAATTCGCACTTGGCCAGCGTGGTAGACTATGACAATCCTTCTCAATCTAAAAAAGATTCGTGGTTAGCAGTGGGACAATAATGGGCTGATGATAACTTTATCTCTCTAGTATCTAATCTTATGGTTTACGCAATTATTCATTGTACATTGTGCATGGGCAGCCGTTGCCACTTACCATCAGATGAACTGCTAGATTGTCCCTGTAGTTCCGGGACCAGAATAGGGCTACGGTATCCCCTGCCTGCCGTAAGAGGCGACTAAAAGGGGCTTCCGGGGTTGCGAGTGGCGAGAGTGGGAGCTCGAACCGCCCGGCCAGCGACCCCGGGAAGGACGGTGGTATGTGTGGTCGCATACCGTCGTGCACATCAGACGGAGTGGCGAGCACCACGCTCGCCTGGGTGGAGCCCGAGCGTTCCTTTGGAGATCCCGGAGTCCCCTACGCAGCGCCGAGGACGGCCATCAGGGGAGTTTTAGTGCGGTAAGAATCCCACATAACCCCGTGTCGCTCCCACGGCATAGGGTACCTTTTGAAGGTACCCTATGAACAAAAAAGATAGCGACTCCAAAAAAAATATGAATTGTCATTACCGCATTGGGAAAACACTCCTAAGAATCATTCCTAAGAATTCCTAAGAGTCCTAAGAATAAGAACAAGAATAATAAGGTCATTATGTTGTTTACTGCTTCAGGATATTATTGACCTAAGATGATATAACAACTAGTTCATAACAACAATAGATTCTGCGCTGCTTGGCAGTTCGTCTGTTACGTATGTCTTGGCAGTGTCTGATACTTTCTGGAATCATTGTTACGTTATCGTTATCCATTACTATCCCACTGGGAACAGATCTCCACTTAAAAACGTTTTTTTTATAATATAGGAGTAGCAGACGAGCATGCAGTCCACAATGGTAAGTGGTTACCGGCCATGGACATCTGTAATCAACATCGGATATGATTAAATTCTTACCTGAGGCTGGCCACACGGCAGCACGGAGTTATGTGGGAATCTTACCGCACTAAAATCCCCGCGGTGGCCGTCCTCGGCGCTGCGTGCAGGACTCTGGCATCTCCCAAGGGACGCAACCAGAGTCCTCTGAATGCATTGCCCCGTCGGGCTCGGCCCAGGTGAGTATAACCTCGCAACACCTGTGGTGTGTTCAACGTGCGACCACACATGCTGCCGTACTTCGCGGGGTCGCTGGCCGGGCGGTTCGAGCACCCACTCTTGCGCCCGCTGACCCGGAAGCCCCCTTTTAGCCACCTCTTACGACAGGCAGAGGATACCGTAGCCCTATTCTCATCCCGGAACTACAGGGACAGCGCCGTTACGCCTAAGGACTAAGCTGGAACGCCTCGCAAAAATATCCATAAATAAAAACCAATGTTCTCTACTTCCTTTCATTATTATCGTATTCGTAAGCTACTAATCTTGGCATCGATTCCACGATGTTATGCCAGGGTGATATCATAACTATTTGAATGTAGTGCCAATTTTTGGTAAGCTTAAGTAACAATGAAGTTGATTTGAAATGAGCCTACAGCCTTTGTTAGGTTTTACATTTGTAAAACGTATAAGAATATTTTATTTATATTCTATGCGTTATTCGGTATTATATGTATGTATTGTATGATTAAAATAAATAATAACATATTTTCATTCAGTCTCGTGCACGCATATCCACCGATTGTTAACCCATCTCCTTTTAAAGGTCTGCTGGAAGATATTTCATTAGGAATAAGGAGTACCTTTGCACAAAATTTTATTTATAAATCTTTTATATCAATTAATTATCTATGTGTGTATAAATAAATAAGAAGCCTTTATGGTTTAATTGTTTATTTTACAATAGAAGAGTAGTCAACGAGTACATACTCGTCGTGGAGTACATACTCCACCTAACAGAAAATGGCTACTGCCGCCCATTAATATTTGTAAGCAACCTCAAATAAGATTAGATTTCTATCCGAAGTCGGCCACAGATGCGCCGCTACCACTGAGGACTAAGCTGGAATGCCTGAAAAAGAATGTCTCCCTTACCACCCTTCAAACCAGAACACGCTTAACACTGTTGTTAAGAGGCAGAAATAGGTGTGGTGGTGGTGCCGCCGGAGTCGAACCACAAAGGGTTCTACCACCTTCAAAACGTTGATCTTCTATACGATGACACCTGGTGCCTAGTCACACCATACAACTTTTACCACCTTCCGAAAGTTCTGATGAACCTGAATATCCGAGAAACAAATATTCTTCGCATTGGCTAACAGCCTTCATATTAATATTGATTTATTTCCCAACTCTAACTCATGTCCGCTAACTAAAAGTCCCTTTCGGAGATATAACGGAAACTTTTAATCCTCGCCATGTGCCGTGTTAGGGTGACCGTTATAGTGGACATAAAACCGGGACAAATATCTAAATCGTCTATTGGGGGCTGCTTTCTCTTAAGGTGAAGATAGTCAATGGCCTAAAATCTAGTCAAGTACAGGTAATTCATTTGGTACGCGTTGTAAATACCTTACCGCACAACCCTCCCCCCGCGTTTGGTGGAGAACTCCGGGATCTCCAACGGAACACAACCGGAATCCTCCTAACGCGATGCCCTTTCTATCGGACTCTGCCCTGGCGGGAGTAATCTACACTCCTCTCACATCCCCTGGTGATTATAGCGATATGCGACTACACAAACCGCTGTCCTTCCCGGGGTCGCTTGCTGGACGGTTTAAGCTTCCACTCTTGCCGCTCGCAACCCCGGAAGCCCCTTTTAGTCGCCTCTTACGACAGGCAGGGGATACCGTAGCCCTATTCTGGTCCTGGTACTACAGGGACAACATGTTGTAAATACCTACTGAATATTTGAAGCATGTAAGGTTTGTGTCTTATTCTCCATTAACGTACTCATCATTATTCTGCTCTAGATCGGAATTCGACAATTATACTAAGCTAAATTAATTAAAGTGCGTAATAAAACAAAATAAATTAAAGAAGTTAAGTACAGCGAAACAGACAGTCATTTTGTGGAATTAAACAGATAAAACCTATTTAAGACTCTAGGACTAAGAAGAAAACTAAGGTCTAGTTATAAATTTAAAATAGATTTGTAATATTTATAAAGAAAGTATGATATTGATATCCCAGATATACATATTGGAATATCCAACATAATCATAAAATCTGGTAACAGTACTAGTCCTAATTTATTGTCCAATTCTTTATAAAACTTCCTGAGATTGTCCAAGTTTTATCAGGCCCCATATTTCTGCTATCTGAGGGTCAAAGTAATAATTTGAAAAATATTACCGGACCTTTTCGGAAAAATAACGATTTCCCTTAGAAACGGCGTACTTTAACCTTAAAGGGATGATATAGTGCCGGTTATGAACTATAAATCTTTTTAATTGCATTTTTAAAAATAATTACGTTGGGTTGAGTTTTATGGCCCAAAAGGAACTTCTTGGTTTGTTAATTATTGTTAACGAATTCAAAAACACCACTATAATCAACATCTTCTTGAAGGTAGTCATGTATAACCGAGTCACATATACGGTACGGAGTAACGATATTACAATTACACGTAAGTAAGTACACACTAGTGTTTAGAGGTATTATAACTATTCTCGTTATTAAACTGTTCTTGCTGAAGTCTCCGACCAGAATGCCACTCTCTGTTAACTCGAGCGCCGCCATGATATCATCCCCTCTTGACATCTCCACTGCATCTGTGTTTGAACTGTAGTTGTTGTTGTTGTTGCTGTAGTTGAATCAAATGAGTGACTTATTATTTTATAGGTACTATTATAAAAATGCGATACCGATAATATCGAAGCTTCATATTAACGACAATAACATCACATATGTTAAAACGAGCTTTTGCCCGCGGCTTCGCTCGCGTTATGAAGTAATATTTTCATCAACTATTTTATCCCCTTGGGGGTAGAATTGATCAAAATCCTTTCTTAGCGGATGCCTACGTCATAACATCTACCTGCATGCCAAATTTCAGCCCGATCCGTCCAGTGGTTTAGGCTGTGCGTTGATAGATCACTATGTCAGTCAGTCACCTTTGAGTTATATATATTTAGATTCGTCAAGCCGTTTGGGCTGTAGATCGTGTGGAAGAAAGAGACATACGCATACACGCTTGCACACATTACCCTCCTCATTCGAAGAAAAAATACAGTTGGACCACATAGATTTTCACAACACCAATACATTATTATGAATTAAGCACAAAAGTTAAAATAGACATAGTTATATGTAAATTAAACTGAATAAAGTTATAGCATCAATAAATTCCGTATCTCACCGCGGATGTCGCGCGGGGCGGATATCCGGTTCCAACGATCGCCCTGTTCTCATAACTGTGTAATATATTACCCGTATACACTATGGTTACAATTTTACAAAAACACTTTGACCTGACCAAGTTGGAAACTGTATTTATTTTGTCGGTGTTATAACTATACGTTTCTTATTTATTTATATAAATGCGAGTCGTTTATTTCCCAAGTAAATTGATTAACATATAAAAAATCTACCTTTTAGGGGTTTAGACCCCAGCAAGTTGGTAGAATTTTTCATTCAAACCTTATGGTTTGAATATAAATGACGTACATCTGTTATTTTAAAATCATGTACGAATTAAAAATTAATGATCATTTGCCCTAATAGTGAAGAAAAACACGATCGGGAATATATATTCCATTGAATTCTGTTTAAAGTTATGAAAGGTTTTGTAGTTTACCAACGCATTGGGCAGCGTAGTGGACAGTGGTCTAAATCCTTATTTTCAGAGGGCACAACACTGAAATAGTATTAAATTATTATCATCTATAATAATGGAATTTAACTGAACAAAGTTATTAATAGCACAAATAAATTCCGTATCTCGCCGCGGATGTCGCACGGGGCGGATATCCGGTTCCAGCGATCGCCCTATTCATAACAATGTAATATATTATACGTACTTGTTATACAAACATAATGGCTACAATACTTTGAAACTTCAATCTGATCAAGTTGAACCGCCATCAATTGGAAACTGTGTTTATTATTTTGTATTATAACTATAAAATGTAATTTATGTTGAATGTGATTTGTGGTTTCCCAAATAGATAGATAAAATTGTACCATTGGTACGTCTTAGGCATTTTTTATATCAAAGTATAGCAAGCAAACAAGCTATAAAATAAGCATATTTTAAATATCTAAGCATAGATGTAAATTCAAGCAGCATTTAGGAAAAGCAGCCATAACATTCAGTCTTATAACTTGATATTCAGCCTATGACCCTGGGGTCTAAGGTTTGAAGGCAACCGCGATAAAAATTGTCGTTTAGAAATACATATTTCTGAAAGTTCTGTAAAAGTTCTTAAGGGTTTGTGAAGATTTTTAATGCATTCGGAAAGTGTCGTGGACTATGACTAAAGCCTTACCTTCAGAGGGGACAAATGGTCAGCTCTGAGATAGTAATAGGATGATATAGTCTGCGTCAAACTGCTAGCCCGCTCTGAATATAGAAATTAGTCGCGTTGCAACAGCAAATTGTAGATTGTAGTTGTGTTCGACCTCATTGGCTCTCTGACTACACAGTCGCGCAACAACTTCAGAGCGGACTAGCAGTTTGTCGCGGACTATAATGATGAAATTAAACTGAATAAAGTTATATCAGACAACAATAAATTTCTCGTATCTCGGCGCGGATGCGCGGTGCGGATATCCGGTTCGAGCGATCGCCCTCCTTACCCTGCGGAGAGTAATGTTTTATCGAGCGTATATAATATGTCTCATTGTGAAGCACACTCTACAGTCCGAACGACTTTTTAACATATAAGGTGTCCTTGCGTTCGTCTAAATTGTGGGAGTAACAAGGTAAAACTACCTTCTTCCATTTTCAGTATTTTTTTCTTTTGTTTAATTACCGTCCTATGTCCTTTTTCAGTAGCTTTTTTTTGTTTATATTATAATTAGTTATAGCAATGTAATAATAATATGTATTACTAAATGACCCGGCAAACGTTGTGTTGCCATATAAATAAAAAAATGTTAAGGGTGAACAACTTATCACTTAAGGGGTATGAAAAATAGATAGTAGCCCATTCTCAGACCTATTGAATATGCATATAAAATTTGGTGAAAATCGGTAAAGCCGTTCCGGAGGAGTACGGTAACTAACATTGTGACACGAGAATTTTATATATAAGATTTAAACCCTAACATACATACATGCAAACCAATAAGGCAAGTTAAATAAAAGCGCGTAAAAACAACTGGTTCTATTTTTTTTATATTTACAAGCTAAGCGCGAGTTGAACTCGAATATGGACGGTTCCGTACCAAGTTTTTATTTATTTCCTGTATTTGTCATCATAGCAGCCATAGAAGTGACGAAACGCATTTTGAAATTTTGTCTACCTATTACTGTTCAATAGATACAACGAAAAACGCCAAAAAATCGCAGTTTGTGACGACCTCTATTTGCTATTCTCTATTCTCTATTTACTATTCTCTATTTTCTCTATTTACTTTGAGGATGTTTTAAAATATTTATTGTAGCAGTTACCTTCATACATACTTTGTAAAAATTTTAAGTGTCTATCTATTACAATTCAAAGTACAGAACCGTTTGTCAGACAGATAGCGGAGGCTTACTAGTAGGGTTCCATTATTACTCTTTGGACATGGAACCCTAAAAAACAGAAACCCCAATGCCCAAAAAATAAAATAAATATTTAAATTTATTCCTAGTGATTGAACCCAGGACACAGCACAGCTTAGCTATAAGGTAATCCATAATCTTACAATCACGTGTGTGGATAGAAGCCTTATACTGTATTACATCGGCTTCAGTCGCCAAGAGAAGCTTGCTAATTATATCTGCGTACTAGATATATCTGATACGTTACGATAAATATATTTTCAGATCGATATTATTGAATTTAAATTATAAATAGTATACAATGGCTTGCGTGACTAAGCGGTTATAAATTTACAATAACAGTCTTATATATAGAGGGGGTGATAAGGGGTCGTACAACGTTCGAACTACTTTGAGCCTAGGCTGTAACCTATAATATAATGGTGTGGGTATGAAGTTCGGTCTACTTAGAACCCGAGCATACAACTCTACACGTTACATATAAAACCCCATTACGCTGTTTGTCCACCGACCACTAATACCGAGCCGATACCGATAATTAATGACGGCGCCGAAGTAGCGTACATACATTTACTATAGCAGCTTGTCCACCGCACGTCCGTCACCCGAGCACCGTCATCCCGGCCGCCGATATTCCGACTAGATCGGCGTGACCGCTAGATCGGCACCGAGTTTTTGACGGGCCGATGTGCCTACACTGCCGTCACAGCTGGAACAAAAGAAACTGCCGATATCGGTCGCAGTGGACAAACTATCGCCGTCACGACATAATTAAAATCGACCCGAAATAATCTCGTTCTCGGTATCGGCTCGGTGACGGTTGCGGTGGACAAATAGCGTAGGCTGTATGGGGAGATCCACAAATTACGTGAGGTGTTTTTTTGAATTTTATGTCCCTCCCTCCCCCCCTGGTGAGATGTCGTGAGATTTTATTCAACCCCCTCCCCCATCCCCAAATCTCACGTGAGATTTTTCAAAATGTGCGTTTCTTAAATATGTAATTCTTAAATATGTAAACTTCATTCTTAAATATGTAAACGTGTTGGAGTGTTATTGTAAAAAGAAAAAACAATTTGCTTCGTACTTTTATTTACGACTAGTTAAGACTAGTAATCAATACTGCTGAGTTATAAGTGTAATAAAAATTTAACAATAGAATACTTAAATCGTAACTAATGCGATTAAAAAAAAATATCTACTCTAATTCAGTCCATGGAGAATCATGCGTGGTCTCAAGAGAGACTATTGGAACCAACATGTCCATATGATTTTCAATAAAATCATTTATGCTTAAATCTTAAGCATGTAGAATCTGGATAATGGGTCAAAATAGTATAGTTTTTTTTTTGTTTCAATAAGAAAAAAAATTGCGTGATATTTGCCGAGACCCCCCCTCTCTCCAACGTAAGATTAGATGAGATTTGACTCGACCCCCCCTCCCCCTTAAACATCTCACGTAATTTGTGGATCTCCCCTATGTACCAATGTAGGTGTGTAACGGAATCTTTGACCTTTGTTTACCTACTATGAACGGTCAGATTAATTCACCATTTTGAACATATATCAAGAACTGCTGACAATAGCCGATTTTAATAATTTCGTCTTTTTGTCCGTATCAGGATCATCAGGATTAATGATTTTCTATGCGGTGTTCGAGGTAGGTGGCGCCGCGGCAATGTGGTGCGGACTAAATCATAACTAATTAGCCAAGTGATGCTGTTATCGATCTACAAAGTTCATCACCGAATCGCTAGATGGCGTTAATTATTGGGATAAAGTTCATGGCAAAGTTACTAGATTGTAACAATTATTACTTTTTAGTTTGAGTACCTATAAAAGTGTAGTTTAGTAGTTATTGAAACTAACATTTATTTCTTACTACTCCCGGAACGGAACACGACTTCAAAAGGCAACGACAAAACTTAATATTCGAATGCTGGTCTTTCACAAAAGACTAAAACGCTTATCATTTACATTTTCTGTATTCCCACTACCCTTTCGTCTTCATTCTTGTGGAAAATTTGCCAAAAGGCCGCGTTTCAAAGAAATTAAGGCATTAATGGGATGAATTTCTTTCATACTTCTACCGTTGGGGCAGATTTTAAAGAAATATGCTCTTAGTAAAAGAGAAAAAGGACTCATAGCCTACGACATGAATCGTCGTCAACCCATTACTGTCCCACTGCTGGGCACGGGTCTCTTCGTGTAATAAGAAGAGTTATAGGCCATAGTCCACCGCGCTGGCCTAGTACAAAATGGTACCTACCTAACACACTTGTGATTTTTTTAAGATCTTGTAGGAGATTGACGACCCGCGTCGCGAAGCGGTCCCCATACCGGTCTGATGCGCAAAGGGTTCCGGATTCGATCCCCGGCCAGACAGATATCTGAATGATGAGTTTAGGTATCTGTTCTGGGTCTTCGTCTTTGTGTGTGTCCATGGCATCCACGACACGGAATCCTAATGCGGGGCTGTGAGTGTAGAATGCGTTTTTTTTTTAATTTCCTACGATGTTTTTCATATAAATAAAAAAATGTTAAAGATGAACAACCCTTATCACTTAGGGGTATGAAAAATAGATAGTAGCCTATTCTCAGACCTACTGAATATGCGTATAAAATTTGGTGAAAATCGGTAAAGCCGTTTCGGTGGAGTACGGTAACTAACATTGTGAAACGAGAATTTTATATATAAGATAATTCGTTTATAATATTTATAAGTTTTAAATATATAAAACATACGTGGCGTATTTATAATCTCTTGCATAACTCAAGAAAGCCTTGGAGGAATACAGAGAAGCCATCTTTGGGGAAAACGATTGCGTTATTCAAAAGCGTTTTACCCCACCTTTGTAAATAAGGTCTTAAAGATCACGAGTAATCGTTCCGTATCGCCCTTTATGCAAAATATTTCGTTTAAGGGCTTTCTGGAACTTTGTAAAATGATGATAAAGTTAATAAGAAGTTAAGACGTGTTCCAGCTTAGGCTATATTAATATACTTACAAATACATTAATACGAGGCGTTACAATAAGCTTAGTTTTCTTCTTACATGCGATAAGTTATATTACGATGGTGCCGGAATCAAACTAAAATGTTTTTTTTACGAGGGGGAAACCTTCAAAAGGGTGGCTGTCCTCGGCGCTGCGTAGAGAGCTCCGGGATCTCCAAAGGAACCGGAGTCCTCTTAGCCTATTGCCACATCGGGCTCCGCCCAGGTGAGCTTGACGCTCGCCACACCGTCTGGTGCGTACGACGGCATGCGACCACAAACCGCCGTCCTTCCCGCACCTACTCTTGCCACCAGCGACCCCTCTTAGTCGCCTCTTACGACAGGCAGGGGATACCGTAGCTCCCGGACTACAAGGACAGCCAGAGAGGGACCCAGCACCTTCAAAAGTCTTAAGAAAGAATCCCTCTTGTATATGATGCTTATTGGACAGCGACCACTTACGGGCGGACTGCAAGCTTGTTTGCTAACTAAATCTCTTAAAAAACATTTGGTTTTAGAATCACAACGAGAACAATAATGTATTAATTACAATTACCATGAAGACCTGGAAAATACATTTCTCGGTAAATTCCTAGCGTGTTGGAAAATTCCGTTACCGACGTAAACACATTTGGAATAATTGTGTCGCGTCTGTAATGAAAACATCGAGACAAAGAGACTGGGTGGGAAATAGAGCTCGTGTATTAAATAATTGGCGAAGTGCGAGTCGTACTCGCCCACGGAGGGTTCCGTGCCACCAAATTTTCATTTATTTTTTGAATTTTTACCATAGCAGCCATAGAAATGAATTCATTGTGAAAATTTGAACACACTATCTATTAGATTTTAATAGATAAAGCGAAAGACGTCGAAAAACAGCCGTTTCATGTATTTACTTTCAAGATTTTTTATTTTTCTTATTTGTTGTAGTGACCACCGTTATACATACTCGTAGACGGTCAAATTTCTAGATAGAGTCGTATGACAGACGGACAGGCAGCGGAGTTTTAGTAATAGGGTTCCATTTGGTTCCACAAAATCAGAACGTTACTGTGTATAAACATTAATTTATTAATCATAATTATCGCGAAAAACTGAATGAAAATACATTTCTCGGTAAATTCCTAGCGTGTTGGAAAATTCCGCTACCGACGTAAACACATTGGAACACGGAGGGTTCCATGTCACCAAATTTTCTTTTAATTTTTTTTTCTTAGTATTTGTTACAATAGCAGCCATAGAAGTAAATCCATTGTGAAAATTTGAATTCTGTCTATTACTGTTTAATAGATAAAGCTAAAAACGTCGAAAAATGCGGTTTCTTGTATGGCAACCCCATTTATTTTCATAGTTTTTATCGTTTTTGTTGTTAGAGTGGCCTTCGTTATACATAGGTACAATATCCAAATTTCAAGTCCTGTGACAGATGGCCAAACAGGGGAGTCTTAGTAATAGGGTGCCGTTTTTACCCTTTGGGTACGGAACCCTAAAAAGAATCTTTTGAAAATCACAACGTTATAAGCAATAATTTATTAATCACAATTACCATTTGTGTTCTACTTTTGGGTACAATAAAGAATATTATTATTATTACAACGAAAATCCGAATGAAAATACATTTCCTATGAAATTTTGGAAAATTCTAAATAATTATGTCGCGTCTGTAATGAAAACATCGAGACAAATAAACTGGGTTAGAAGTAGAACGCTTATGTATTAAAATATAAATTAGTTTTGAAACGACGCAATGTCTTAAAAAAAGGTACTTTGGTGGTATAACCATTCGGCGCTAGAGACACTACTGGCACACCTATTTCTACTTAATAACAGCAGTGTTAGCGCTGCTGTTTTCTGGTTTGAATGGTTTGGTAACGAAGACATAGGTATCCGAGGTTTTCCCGCTTAGACCACAATGGCAGCGGCGCATCACTGGCCGACCTCAGGTGGGAATCCAGTCTTGCCTGGGGTTGATTGCAGATGTAGTGATGAGAGAGTGAGACTGAGAGTACCACCATGGGTGGTAGTAGCCACTTACCCCCAGATCGACTGTATGCTTGTCTGTTACATCAATATTATGAAAAAAATATATTTATTTCTATCGTGAAGCAATTCTGTGTCACCGACGTAAACACATTCGGAATAATTGTGTCGCGTCTGTAATGAAAACATCGAGACAAAGAGACTGGGTGGGAAATAGAGCTCGTGTATTAAATTAAATAATTGACCAAGTGCGAGTCGAACTCGCCCACGGAGGGTTCCGTACCAAATTTTCTTCTATTTTTTTTATTTTATTATTTGTTGCAATAGCAGCCATAGAAGTAAATTTATTGTGAAAATTTCAACACTCTATCTAGTAGAGTTTAATAGATAAAGCGAAAAACGTCGAAAAACAGCGGTTTCTTGTATTTACTTTCAAGATTTTTTATTTTTTTTATTTGTTGTTATAGTGACCACCGTTATACATACTCGTAGACGGTCAAATTTCTAGATAGAGTCGTATGACAGACGGACAGGCAGCGGAGTTTTAGTAATACGGTTCCGTTTGGTACGGAACCCTAAAAACAATATTTTCAAAATCACAACTGAGACTGAGTTGGAAATAGGACGCTCGTGTATTAAATAAATTAGTTTTGAAACAATACACTGGTAAATTGAGGTCGCATTACGACCTAGATATTAGAGAGACACCATCAATACAATGTATATATGATATAGAAGTATCAGACCAGGATGCAGCCAAGACTCGATGCACCTGTGGTCGGCCACAAATGCACGGCTACACTTGAGGATTAAGCAGGAATGCCTCGGAAAATAATGTCTCCCTTACCACACCCTTCAAAACGGAACACAACAGCGCCTAACACTGCTGTTATTAGCTAGAAATAGATGCTTGTTTTATAATATAGGAGTAGCAGACGAGCATGCAGTCCACCTGATGGTAAGTGGCTACTGCCGCCCATGGACGTCTGTAATCAACCCTAGATACGATTAGATATTCCTACCTGAGGTCGGCCACAGATGTGCCGCTACCCCTGAGGACTAAGCTAGAATGCCTCGGAAAAATCTGTTTCCCTTACCACACCCTTCAAAACGGAACACAGCAGCGACTAACACTGCTGTTATTAGGTAGAAATAGATGATTACGTAGTTAAGGCGTGAATGTATAAGAAACAAAGTCACATCGCACTTATAGGATTACACTCTTGTCATTCCTAAGTGTCTCCCGTGGAACTAATTGTTTCCTCGTCAGCTAACAAGCCGTGGGAGTTAATTAAACCTTACTTAGTTCGAATGCCTTCATAAAGTGCCTACGTCATTAATTTTCGAGATTGGCTTATTATTTCGTTATTAGTCAGCGACAAATTGGCTTTATTGGTCATAAATAGGGACAGAAAAGGCTTGAGTGAAACTTAGTCGAAGAAAGTTAAGCAATGATGAGCGCGGTCGGGAATTGGATGGGTGATTGAAGCATGTGAAATGAAATGAAATGAAATATATTTATTTTGTATAGGCCAACGACGGCACTCACAAATTGTCAGTTACAATATTTTTCTTAAACTACTACCGGATCGGAACGCGACCTCTACTGAGAAGATCCGGTAAGAAACTCAGTGGGTTTGTCTTTTTTTTAATAATAATTATTCTCTTTTTTAATGCCATCATTTTTACATATAATTAATAAAGCATTAGCTCCAGTATCTTGCTTTACATTTATCTAAAAAAGAAGTTTGTGAAGTGATGTGTGTGAATGTGAAGCCATCGTTCTCAGTTGTTATCACAGGATAGCAGCGGTAAATGTTGTCAGATGAATTATGGCGCTCATGAGATTACCACATCCCTCCCACTAATCCGTACTGGAGTATCGTGGTGAAGAATGCTGCAAACCTCCCCTTTTTTTTTTTTTTTTGCTGACGAGGGGGATACCTTCAAAAGGTACCCTATGCCGTGGGAGCGGCACGGGGTTATGTGGGATTCTTACCGCACTAAAACCCCCCCGGTGGCCGTCCTCGGCGCTGCGTAGAGGACTCCGGGATCTCCAACGGAACGCAACCGGAGTCCACTTGGCGCGTTGCCCCGTCGGGCTCCGCCCAGGTGTTATCATAGGATATCAGCGGTAAATGTTGTCGGATGAATTATGGCACTCATGAGATTACCACATCCCTACCACTAATACTGGAGAAGCATGGTGAAGAATGCTGCAAACCTCCCCTAGATGCAAGAGCCGAACCCAGCAGTGATACATAACAAGGTTTACAGTCACGCCTAGTATATAAAACTACCGTCCAAGTGCGGAAGGCGAGGTTTTCTTAGAATTAAATAGGTTTAGAATTAGATCATATTCCACCACATTCACATTTCGCCCTTATGAACTTTAACAAACCATTATATAGTTTGCTCGAGATATTTTCCTTCATGGTTATAGTAAGTGATAATTAATTTCTAATACGAGCATAGCTTCAAAAAACCTAGAACCTTTTCCATTTTCTAAGTTTTTATAAGTAATGATGTGATAACCTAGTGGTTAAGAAACTCGGCGTCTCGATCGAGGGGTCCGAGGTTCAAATCCCAGGCACGAACCTCTGATTTTTCAAAGTTATGTGCGTATTAGAAATTAATTATCACTTGCTAAACGGTGAAGGAAAAGATCGTGAGGAAACCTGCGCATACCTGAGAGATTTATAAAAAAAAATAATCTCAAAGTTATGTGAAGTCTACCAATACGCACTTGGCCAGCGCGGTGGACTATGGCCTAATCCTTCTCATTCTGAGCGGAGACCCGTGCCCAGCAGTGGGACAGTAATGGGTTGTTGATGATGATATAAGTGACTCGTGTTATCATCGTTAATACGAATCTTGGATATTAACGATATCGCATTTTATAATAGTACTTTAAAATAATAAGTCACTCATTTGATTACTACAGTTCAAACACAGATGCAGTGGGGATGTCAAGTGGGGATGATATCTGCCGGCGCTCGAGTTACCAGAGAGCGGCATTCTGGTCGGAGACTTCAGCAAGAACAGTTTAATAACGGGGATATAGTTATAATACCTCTAATCATTAGTGTGTACTTACTTACGAGTAATTGTAATATCGTTACTCCGTACCGTATATGTGACTATATTTATACATGACTACCTTCAAGAAGACGTTGATTATACTTGCTTGTCTGGGCTTCGAACCTCGGACCCTCCGATTGAGGCCAGAATATCAACCCAAGGTTACACTAAAAACTATAGTTCATTCTTACTAGACCCTTTGTACCTTATAGCCATTTAGGTTCAATAGGGTTTGTCCCTTTATTACGAAAGGGTCTTTTATGGGCGAACGTTGCTGTAAAAATCAACTGACGGTAATCCCTTAGTGTTTATAGCCCTTTGTTTTACGAGCTCCACTTTATTTTGTATTCTGTTTGCAAGTCTTTAAAAACATTCAGAAAATAAATGGTCGCATAAGTTATTGGCTGCTTAACTTTATTTTTTAAAACTTAGGTACTTTTTTTCGAGGCGTTCCAGCTTAGTCCTCAGGAGTAGCGGCGCATCTGTGGCCAACCTCAGGTAGGAATATCTAATCCTATCTGTGGTTGATTACAGATGTCCATGGGTGGCGGTAGCCACTTACCATCAGGTGGACTGCATGCCAGTTTGCAACTTCCATGTAAAAATCACTAGAAGAAACTGTTATTTACAGTAGAATTAATTGTTATTTACAGTTGAATGAGACTTTTATTCTATTCTCAGATTATTGGTTTTACTAAGTTAACCTAATATAAAGGTTACTTAAGTTTTTGGTCAAAACAAGCGTATTGGAATACGTCCAAATTACCTAACTTTGTGCTTAGATAGCCTGAATTAACTGTTAGATATGTGGTCGAACTACAACAATTAACTGCTAGATACGTAGTCAAACTTCCAGACAGTCTAAACAATCCTATTAAATTGAAGAATAACTTTTCTTTCAAAATTGTAAGCTCTTTTATTGCATGTAACACTAGCAGTCTACCTGATGGTAAGTGGCTATTGTTGTCCATGGATTTCTGTAATCAATCTCAGATAAGAATACAGCCTTACTTGAGGTTGGCCACAATTACGTTACACTGGGATAGGTATGTCTCCCTTTATCCCTGTAGTTCGGGACAAGAATAGGGCTACGGTATCCCCTGCCTGTCGTAAGAGGCGACTAAAAGGGGGCTTCTGGGGTCGCGGGTGGCAAGAGTAGGAGCTCGAACCGCCCGGCCAGCGACCCCGGGAAGGACGGCGGTATGTGTCGTCGCATACCGTCGAACGCACCAGGCGGTGCGGCGAGCGTTAAGCTCACCTGGGCGAAACCCGACGGGGCAATGCGCTAAGAGGACTCCGGTTGCGTTCCTTTGGAGATCCTGGAGTCCTCTACGCAGCGCCGAGGACGGCCACCGGGGGGGTTTAAGTGCGATAAGAGTCCCACAAAACCCTGTGTCGCTCCCACGGCATTGGGTACCAGGTTTCCCCTCGTGAGGGTCCTAACACCTTTAAAATACCTTTTGCAGTAAGGTATTTTTTCAATTTTTGCCAAAAACTTTCAGCTAATTACCCAGCCCACTAGTTGCTCGAACTCTGCAGCTTTTAGGGCAACGGCCCTTAAAGTTTTATGAAAAGCTTTTATGATTCATCGGAAGCTTAAAACAGCTTGCAATTTATATCCATTAGCCTTTATTATACATTGTTTAATGCGTAAAATGTAAATATATATCAACCCCAGATAAAACTACAGGCCCACATGACATCTGCCTCAATTACGTTGCTACGTCTAACTAAAATGGAATTCTCGAGGCATAAGTTTTTTTTATGTATATAAATAGTAAAAGACGAGCTTGCAGTCCACCTGATGATAACTGCTACTGTCACCCATGGATATCTGTAATGAACATAAGATAAGATTAGATAACATAAGATAAGATAAGTCTTATAGTCCGCTCTGCTAGTCCTAGTCAAAATTGCTAGTCCGCTCTGAATATAGAAATGAATCGCGTCGCCATAGCAAATTGTATGACTACACCTGCCCGCAACAACTTCAGAGCGTACCAGCAGTTTAGCGAGGACTATACCTGAGGTCCGTCACAGATACGTAGCACTTTTTAAAATGTCTTTGGCTGAAGAGTATTCTCTCAATTTTTTCCAAAAAACAAACAAACTTTCAGCTAATTACCCAGCCCACTAGTTGCTCGAACTCCACAGCTTTTGGGGCAAAGGCCCTTAAAGTTTTATGGAAAGCTTTATGATTCATCGGAAGCTTAAAACAGCTTTCAATTTATCTCCATTAGCCTTTATTATACATTGTTTAAGCGTAAAATGTTTTATCACATACTGGGTATGGGATTGTCACTTCACCTATAAAGCCTTTTTGTTGAACCAATGGGGATTGGTAGACTATTAAATGTTAGAGTTAAAATAGAAAACAGTTATACTAAGCCATATTGATCCTGAAGTGGCAATGGGCTGGCCACATACTTCGTAGGACCGATAACCGGTGGGGTAGGAAGGTCCTCGAATGGAGACCACGTCTCGGCAAAAGGAGAACAAGACGCCCCCCCACCAGGTGGACTGACCTGAAGCGGACGGCGGGTAACCGCTGCGGACGGCTCAAGACCGGTCGGAGTGGCGCAGACTAGGGGAGGCCTATGTCCAGCAGTGGATAAAGGCTGATAGATAGATAGATAGAAGCCATATCGTGTTTTTCTGAGAACTTTTCAATTATAGAATGTTGTAAAATTTTAATATGATTACGAAGGTTCATCAGAATGTGACAGACTTATTTAATGTTAGCTAGCTAGCAACCACGTAGATCAATTGACACTCGAAAAAAAATTAAAAATATTAAAAAAAAAAGTTCTACCATTGTATGGTGTAATATTGAATTTTTTTATAGGAATAGCAAAAGAGTTGTAGTCCGCCTGATGATAAGGGGCTACTACTACCCATGGACATCTGTAATCAACCCCAAATAAAATTATAGTCCTATATGATTTTAGACTAAAATTATCGCGCAATTGAGACTTTTTATTATGTAACGGATACTCACGATATGCGTTTTTAAATTTCTTTATTGTCGACACTTCGACTCATGCATGGATCGTGGTCACGGCGAAACTGCGGGCTGGTCTCAGATAGGACTATAAAAAATATAGTCCTATCTGAGGCCTGCTCCAGACGTTTCTACCTCGAGGACTAAGTTGGAACGCGTCTGATAACTTTTTTTTTGGTCTTTTTTTTTGTTGACGAGGGGGAAACCTTCAAAAGGTACCCTATGCCGTGGGAGCGGCACGGGGGCACAGGGCACGCGTCTGATAACTATGTCTCTTAACACACATACATACAAACTAACAATTATAACAACCAAAGTCGAAGGTGGTAGAACCCATTGTGGTTCGACTCCGGCGGCACCACCGCCACACCTACTTCTACCTAATAACAGCAGTGTTTGGCGCTGCTGTGTTCCGGTTTGAAGGGTGTGGTAAGGGAGACAGACTTTTCCGTGTATTCCAGCTTAGTCCTCAGGGGTAGCGAAGCATCTGTGGCCGACCATCCTATCCTAATCCTATCTGGAGTTGATTAAAGATGTCCTTGGGCGGCAGTAGCCACTTACAATCAGGTGGACTGTATGCTCTTCTGCTACTCCTATATTATAAAAAAAAAGTATTTTTGAAGCAATTCAAAAAGTATTGGGTTACTGTTTTTGTATGAAACAAAATCGCAATCTAGATCGTAACCGATACGAAGCACAATAGCAATCTCCGCTCTAATTAGTACCAATAACAAAGGGCTAGCTCTTTGATCAGCTCCCACTTTGATTGTTTGCAGCACTATCAAATTGACAAAGTACGACTCGAACTCGCATACCGAGGTTCCGTATCAAATTTTCATGTATATTTATTTTTAGTACGTGTTGCCTTAGCGCTTGTAGAAGTAAATGCATTGTAAAAATTTGAACTGTATTGCTGTTGCGGTTCAACGAATAAAGCGAAAAACGCCAAAATATATAGAGGTTTCCAATATGGCGACCCAAAGCTTTTAATTTTTAGTATTTTTTGTTATAACGGCCACTGTTATAATCTATAAAAAATGTAAGTGTCTGTTTATTAGAGTTCAAGAGATAGAGCCCTGTGACAGATGGACAAGCGAAAAAACAGTGGAATCTTAGGAGAAGGGTTTCGTTTTTATCCTTTCGGTACGGAACCCTAAAAACCTAATCGAAATCGTGAGAAATCAAAATTGTATACTTGGGTTACTGCTTCTATATGAAACGATATCAGAATCAAGGTACCTGAATTACCAATAAGTGAAATACCATAACCTGAATTACCAATAAGTGAAAGCGTAGGAAAAAGGGTTTCTGCCTTTGAGTACGGAACCCTAAAAACTGAATAAAACCGCGGGATAACTAAAATTATTATTATTACCAGTGTTTCTGTATGAAACAATATCGGAATCTAGATCGTAACCTGAGTTACCAATACGAAGCACAATAGCAATCTCCGCTCTAATTAGAGCCAATAACAAAGGGTTAGCTCTTTGAT
Organism: Epargyreus clarus clarus; assembly: GCA_014595695.2. Taxonomy (NCBI): domain Eukaryota; kingdom Metazoa; phylum Arthropoda; class Insecta; order Lepidoptera; family Hesperiidae; genus Epargyreus; species Epargyreus clarus. The sequence goes on along the minus strand of JACTTY020000005.1, from coordinate 1,282,219 downwards.
CAGCTCCCACTTTGATTGTTTGCACCCACTATCAAATTGACAAAGAGCGAATCGAACTCGCACACCGAGGTTCCGTATCAAATTTTCATTTATTTATTTTATTTATTTATTCATTGCATCAAATATGGTACATTAGATGGTATATTTTGACAAAGTTCTGCACATTTGGCCAATATCGGCATGCAACAATATAAAAGTAATGTCAAATAAACTGAACATAAATTAAAATACAACAATTAAAATTACACAATATGATAATTGCTGCTCAATGCTAACATCAATTATATGGCGTGATAACATTACAATACTTAAATTAAATGAAAAATATTACGTAATTATTATTAAATTATCGCAGTGAAAAAAACTCTTCAACAGAGTAAAAACAATGTAGGATTAAAAATTCAAACAACATTGTTTTGAATTTGGTATGGTCATGTATTTTTATTTTTAGTATGTGTTGACTGAGCAGCTGTAGAAGTAAATGCTTTGATCAGCTCCCACTTGGATTGTTTGTTACCTACTATCAAATTGACTTTTAGGAGTTCGGTTGCACTTCAACCGAGCAAATAGTCCACCGGATGGTAAATGATCACTGTCACCGACCGTCGATCACCGACAGACGGACAGACGGACAGGGACAGACGGACAAACAGACAGACGGACAGACAGACGAACGGACAGGCGGACAGACGGACAGACAGCAGAGTCAATAATCTGTTGTTAACGGTTGGGTATTATCGCTTTTTAATACGCTTTTTTTATAATATAGGAGTAGCAGTCCACCTGATGGTAAGTGGCTACGGCCGCCAATGGACATCTGTAATCAATCCCAAATAGGATTAAATTCCTAACTGAGGTCGGCCACAGATGTGCCGCTACCCTTGAGAACTAAACGCCTCGGAAAAGAGTCTCCTTTACCATACCCTTCAAACCTAAACACAGCAGCGCTTAACACTGTTGTTATTAGGTAGAAATAGATGTGGCGGTGGTGCCGCCGGAGTTGAACCACAAAGAATTCTACCACCTTCAAAGACGATTTAGGACACAAGTTTATTAAACTCAGAAAAGTAAAACATTGTTCCTAACGTATTTCGAGGCTAAATAGTTTTATTGTTCCGAATAAATTAAAAGCAAGAGCTTAATTGAAATAATTAAGATGTAAGTACTACGATAAAAGCCGTTTTCATTGCGAAGGCTGCCTAGGCTTTTAGGTACGTGCTCTCAATTGATTTAGGCCAGCTGTTCTCAACTTGAGAACAATGAAGGGATCTTATAATTCTTTGACGAACACCAAGGCGCGGCATTGTGTGCTTTTTGTGATGGGTAAAAAAACTTGCGTCAGGACATGTGGCCTGATAGAAAATTCGTAAGACGGCAAAGCAAACTGCAAAAGTCATTCAGTGTTAGCATAGAAACAATGTCAATGGGAGTCAGTTTAATTTTGTATTTATTATATTTTATTATTCAGGTTAGGTTTCGAAAGTTTCCACTTCTGCCGGCACTCCGTGCAACCCGTTGATTTGTTGACCTTAGACTTTTATAAAAATCATGCTAGATAACAGAACTTTTATAAACAATGCGGCATTTATATTTGCCTCTCACTCTTTTTTATGATGTGTGAGAGAAAATAAATATAAACGCCGCCATTTTTAATAAAATAGTTGAAATAAGTCAAATAAACAAATACGAGTAGTTCTCTATCTATAGTCTGATTCATAATTAGGTGTCCAAAATGTAAACAAAGGTGTTGTCCTATCAAGAAAATACGTTTCAAATGGTAGTTTCTTATTTTTGACAATATTAAATTAATACAACAATAATAAAATAATAATCTAAATAAATTAAGATCAATTCAAATTTTCTAATATTTATATTACCTCAATTTCGTTCCATACAGTAATAAAAACAAGGTTTATGGTAGAAAATTAAAATGTGATAATGGTAACACAATTGGAACCCAAGACATTTCTTGTGCCATCATTTTTGAGTTTTGTAGCTGATGTTATTCATTTTCGTGATTGTAATCGAACTCAAATGTATTATCGTTTTCATAGCGCGTTCGATAAATTGTGAATAATTGTAAAGTTTTCGTTTTTTGTTGAGTTTTTTTAAATTTTTGTTTCTTGTTAATTATGACAGTGACATTTGATTGTTTACCTTTTGGACACCTAATTATGAATCAGACTATAAAATCATCTCATTCTATAAGTAGTTAAAAACTACTTTTTAATGTACTTATCAAGCAAATTCCTCCTTTTTTGGAAAATTTGTTCTTTTGAAATTACAAACAGAGAGTTTAATTATATTTATTACAACTGATTAACTGTAATTGGGATTCTTTGAAGATTTCACAGGTCAGCGACCTTTGTGATTTGAGCGACCTCAAACAAAAGTCCTAAATACGTATATTTTCGAAATTACCTCATTTAACCAAATCATTCAATCATGAAATTATTATATTTTTAACACACTTTTATTAGCTTGGGTTGTATGTATGTATGTATGTATATACGTATCTGTTACGGAAAAAGTGTGGGGTCCTTTCGTAAACTGATAAGTGGAGCACCCCACGCTTTTTTCACAATTATACTATTTACTGTTCCGTAATTGATTCCTAGGTAGAAAATTATTATCTACTTTTTAGTTGATTTTATCATAAAAGCGTGTTTTTAGTTTTATGAACTATATTTATTAGTCTGTGCGTAAGAGACGGCTTGTCACGAGTACAGGATCAATACTAAATAATTGGCCAAGTGTGAGTCGAACTCGCACATGGAAGGTTCCGTAGAACTTAATAGTTTTCATGGATTTTTATTTTTAGTCATAGATAAGTATAGATATCTCGCCCCCTTGTAATTGAAGGAAGCCATTAAATGACTTAAACAGCTGACTATTCTGTCAGCCGTTTAATGGCTATCATGGTGTAATTTACGCGGAATAATGCCGACATGCGCTGTTAAGACACGAAATCGAAGAAAAAGTGCAAAGAAAAATCGTTTTATTCGTAAATAATGTAAAAACTAAATTTTTTATTATTTTTCAAACACGAAAATAATTGACAGTGACAATTGTCAAAAGGTTACATTTTCTTGTTAGGAGCGAGTAATCTTTACTAATCTATGTTTTTAGTATTTGTTATCCTGGCAGCCATAGAAATAAATGTATAGTGAAAATTCACTGGTTTCGTAGGTATTACGTAGACTATTACGGTTAAATTGGCTTGATGAAAAAATCTATATAAAGACTAGTGGTGCCCGCGGCTTCGCCCGTATTTTAAAGAAATAATATGACATACATAAAACGGTAAATTTGTACCTGCATTGGAATGACAGTGGTGCCATCTGTCGAAAATTGGTCTTACCAATTCCCAAACCCTCGTGGGCTCTTAGCCAACAACTTTGCTAAATATCATCACTTGGTCAAATGCATAGTTTCCGATTCTATAACTACTTACGAATTAAAAATTAATTAAAAAAACCTTTTCCCACAGACTAAATTGTGAATCTAAACCATTCTCAAGTCCCCTTGAACACACACAACAAATGTCATCAAAATCAGTCCAGTCGTTTAGGAGGAGTTCAGCGACATACACACGCACATAAGAAATATATATATAAGGATTGAGAACCGCTGTCTTCCCACGGCTTATGGTGGTAAATTGAATATTTCGCAGTCAAGTGGGTAAAGTGAGGCCTAAATAATTTAAAGGGTTCACACGTATTTTACGGGCCCTTTTCGCAATAACAGATGATGCCCAAGTCATTTATAATTCGTGCGCCATTTGTGGAAATGTCTCTTATTCTTCTATTTTAAAGGAAAATTTGTAATAATTTTAATAAATTTACAAAACTAGTGGTGCCCGCGGCTTCGCCCGCATTTTAAAGAAATAATATGACATACATAAAACGAAAAATTTGTACCTGCATTGGAATTACAGTGGTGCTATCTGTCGAAAATTGGTCTTATCTACTCTAAAACCCACGTGGGCTCTTGGCCAACAACTTTGCTAAAGATCATCACTTGATCAAATAGTTTAGCATAGTTTCCGATTCTATAACTACTTACGTAAAAACCTTATTAATTAAAAAAAAGGCCTTCATTAAAAAATCTTTTCTCACGGACTAAATTGTGAATCTAAACCATTCTCAAGTCCCCTTGAACACACACAACAAATTTCATCAAAATCAGTCCATTCGTTTAGGAGGATTCAGTGACATACACACGCACATAAGAAATATATATATATAATGATTATATTTCCAGATTTCTTAATATATTAAAAATAGCAGATATTTAGCATACTATTATTACCAGTTGCATTTTGATGATCTAGCAGGAAAATAATTCAATTATTTTATCTTTACTGTATTCGGAAAAACATATATAACTGTTTATTTTTAGATCTAAAAGGTAAACCTTACCATTTAGAAATCATAGATTAGTAAAGATGACTCACTCCTAACAAGAAAAAGTTTTGACAATTGAAAATATTTGAAATAGTTGCGTAAAAAAGTTTTGCCACGTCTCCGTGCTAAAATGTCCCTAAAATATTTGAAATAATTATTTCTTTATTATGTAAATTACGCAGTATTAGTTGTTTATTCGTAAATTTTCTCTAAAACAGTTTTTATTTGTCAAGAATTCAAAAAAAGAATTTACTAGTTAGCCGTTCGTGGCTTCATTCAATTTCAAGGCGGCGAAGTATCTTTACTAATCTATGACCATAAGTTATTATCTGGGAAACACATTTTATGAAAATAAGAGTCATACCAGCTTTTTATGAAGTCAGCAATGTAACCCAAGCAATAAAAGGCCTGTCAAATATCAGCGTTAATAAAATCCCCTTACAAATTGCCATTGCATGACATGGGTGGCGATATCCACTCTCTAGTATTGTTCGAGTTATACTAGTACAGTCGGTAAACAAAGATTATCTTTAGCCAGCCTGCTCAGGGTAATATTCTTTTTGAGGGAATGTATGACTAATCCTTTGAAATTAACATATGAGGATTCGTCTAAATTTTGGAAGTAAAATAGGTTTAAAGGTGGTAGAACCTTTTGTGGTTCGACTCCAGCGGCACCACCGCCACATCTATTTCTGCCTCATAACAGCAGTGTTGTGTTCTGGTTTGAAGGGTGTGGTTGAGGAGACATACTTTTCGGAGGCGTCCCAGCTTAGTCCTCAGGAGTAGCGGCGCATCTGTTACCGACCTCAGGTTGGAATCTAATCATATCTGGGGTTGATTACATATGTCCATGGGCGGCAGTAGCCACTTACCATCAGATGAACTGCATGCTCGTCTGCTACTCTATTATAAAAAATATGTTTATAGCGCATAAGTACGTCACTTTTTAACCAGAGATCGTATACTACAAAATGGCGTCGATTTAGCGCCTATTTATAACGATATTAAAAATTCTGAGGGCAAGGTTGCCGCTTTCAAATAAAACGAAGGTAACAGAGTGACAAAGGGACGAATAAAGTACCTTATAAACTGCTTACCTGTTATAACAATAAAGTTTGTATATCGGTACCATTAACATATCATTATGTGATTTGCAAATGTGCGTTGGCCTAATCCAAAACTATGACGAAAAGTAAAAAATCCTAAAATTTGTTACGAGGCCCAATTTTGTTAAAATCAAAACTGCATGGTTGGAGTTTTAAAGAACCTGTTTCTCTTGGGAATCGAACGAGTGTATTAAAACACACATCCTGTATTATTTCACTTACAGATAGATCATACTAAGATCAAATTCCAAGAAGTACCTAATTATAAATAACAAACTTAATGAAAATGATATTTTTTATGAAAATACAATTTTCTATACATTCTTATCATAGGTAGCGAAAAAAAACTAAGTGTATGATTCTGATACTAAACCTATCTTTACTTACTTACCAATTCTTAACATTTATATCCATTTATTGAATACATACGTATAACCATAGATTAGTAAAGATACTTCGCCGCCTTGAAATTGAATGAAGCCGCAAATGGCTTATTATAGTAAGTTCTTTTTTTGAATTCTTGACAAATAAAAACATTTTTAGAGAAAATTTACGAATAAATAACTAATACTGCGTAATTTTCATGATAATTAAATAATTTATAATAAAATTTCCAATATTTTAGGAACATTTTAGCACGGAGACGTGGCAAAAATTGTTTACGCAACTATTTCAATTCACAAAACTGGGTACATTTTCTTGTTAGGAGTAAGTAATCTTTACTAATCTATGCGTATAACTTATATCTTAAGCATAATATTACTGATACTCATATAATTCTTATTATCTTATGTACATAGGTAAACAATTTGCATACATAACTCCACGAAAATATAGAAAAATACCATGTAGCAATAAAAGATCGCGGCTGACAAATAAGTGCGCAAATAAACAGTATCTGTCCGTATAAATAGCGAATGCCACGAGTAACAATTTGCGGACCCCAAGATAAAACATTCCGTATGAAACGGAATGTTATTAGGACGATACATTGTTCACTCCCACACAGTTTTAGGGTTCCGTACCCAGAAGGTTTTTTAATACTTTTGGTCTGAAATTCTTCTTTTCATCCATAGATTAGTAAAGATTACTCACTCCTAACAAGAAAATGTAACCAGTTTTGACAATTGAAATTGTCAATGTCATCTATTTTCGTTTTTTAGATCATTTACGAATAAACGATATTTCTCCACACTTTTTCTTCGATTTCGTGTTTTTGCACCACTTAAATGCACATGTCGGCATTGTTCCGCGTAAATTACACCATGACAGCCATTAAATTAATTCCGTATGAAACGGAATGTTATTAGGACGATACATTGCTGACTCCCACACAGTTTTAGGGTTACGTTTATATCTAGTATCTTATAGTGTTGTAGTTTCAGATTTTTCTTCTAAATCTAAATTTTAATAATACCCTTTACGTCCATAGATTAGTAAAGATTACTCACTCCTAACAAGAAAATGTACCCAGTTTTGAGAATTGAAATAGTTGCGTAAAAAAGTTTTGCCAGGTCTCCGTGCTAAAATGTCCCTAAAATATTTGAAGTAATTGTTAATTTATTATGAAAATTACGCAGTATTAGTTATTTATTCGTAACTTTTTCTAAAAATGTTTTTATTTGTCAAGAATTAAAAAAAACTTACTAATAAGCCGTTTGTGGCTTCATTCAATTTCATAGCGGTGTAGTATCTTTTATAATCTATGTTTACGTCATTAAATTATTTTTGTTGGCTTATTGTTTGCTTTAAAAAAGATTGAAAAAGGTTTTTATTTTTTTAATATTTGTGGTGCTGTCTTGAATTCTTTTTTTTTGGCTTAGATACATTTACATTTTTGTATTTATTAATAAAGTTTCTTTTAATTCTGCTTTATGTTATTGGATTCTCTACATTTGGCCAAACTTATTGTATACGTTAACTTTTTTTCCAGCATTTGACGTCATTTTTTTAGTTTTTTTCTCATCATTCCATTTCATTCATAAGCGGCCTATTACTGTGTGTATCATATCGGTTTAATTAATAATTAAACGATGTATAGTTCCATTGTGTTTGTGTGTAGAATTATTTTTTCAAAAAAATCTTTTTTTTTTGTTCCAGATGAAAATAAATGAAATCGCCGGATATATCCTCACAACTCAAATAAATTTTATCTATAAAAAATAAACATATTAATCTTATGTAATAATTAAAGTCCCCTAAACATTAACGCACAGACAATAATCCAAGCCAAATTAATTATTTAATATAAATGTAATATTCATATTTAATTAAAATATTTACATACATTAATCAAAGATCATAAATTCATATTTATAAATAAAAAGAGAAATATATTATCTGTGCATTATTTATTCTTATATTTACAAAAATAAAAAGAAAAATACTCTCTGAGATTTTTTTATCTGTCAAATTGTTGCACAGATAATAAAAAATGAGTTTCGATTCGAACGGTTCGGCTAAAAAGCTGAATTTGAATTTGGAAAGGGCGAATAACTTTATGAGGCAGTTCCGCGACCCGGATTCCAGGGAATTGAAGAAACTGTCCGCGAATCAATTTATGGAAGTCTGGAGCCACTACGATAGAGATGGTGAGTGTTTTTTATATTTTAACTAGCTGACCCGGCAAACGTTGTGTTGCCATATAAATAAAAAAATGTTAAGGGTGAACAACCCTTATCACTTAGGGGTTTGAAAAATAGATAATAGCCGATTCTCATACCTACTGAATATGCATATAAAATTTGGTTAACATAGGTAAAACCGTTTCGGAGGAGTACGGTAACTAACATTGTGACACGAGAATTTTATATATAAGATTAAAAAAAAACTTTTTTATTAACAATGATGTATCATCCACCTGATGGTATGTGGCTACTGCTGCCCATGGTTCTCTGTGATCAATAAATAACATTAGATTGCTACCTGAGATCGGCCACAGAAGTGCCGCTGCACTTCAGAATTAAGCTGGAATGCCTTGGAAAAGTATGTCTCCCTTACTACACTTTTTTAACCATAACACAGCAGCGCTTAACACTGCTGTTATTAGGTAGAAATAGGTGTGGCGGTGGTGCCGCCGGAGTTGAACCACAAAGGGTTCTACCACCTTCAAGATTCTACCACCATCAATCTTAAGTAATTATGGGATTTATTATAACTGTGCACGATTCGTTTCGAATAGTAGACATTGCATCACGAATAGCTTCACATATCAGATTAGACTGATATCCCGATATAGCAGTGCACAACACTATTTATATCAAAAAGGTTTCATGCCGCACACGGTTGTCAAACCCCTACAAATTCAAATGTGTGGATAGACATTTGTGTGGGCTTGCAAGAACTTGTACCATAGCTTTTAATCGAGCTAACATTTGTAGAGATTTGGAGTTTGAAGTAAACGAAAGAGTATGGACGCGGCATAACATTCCTATAAAAAATATTTTATAAATAATTAAAAAAAAAAACAATCTTATTACGTCACAATACGGATTGTACTAGTCGAATAACTATAAAATAAAATTAAACTGTGAGATCTTATAATAAAATACTTTATATGATAAAAGCTCATGAAACTTAATTGCTAGCTACACTTAGTATAAAGCTCGCTAAAGGAGGGTAAATTTGCACAAAGCTTCCGTAACTTTGAACTGCTACTTGAAATAAGCTCCTTTGCTGGTGGAGCTTATACCAACTGTTGTAAACTAGAGCTTTTTAATTAAATAAAATTTTGATTAACATTAGTTGCATTCACTTGATGGTGAGTGGTTTTTACTGTGCAGGGATATCTCTAACCAACTAGATTAAATTAGATTTCCACCTGACTTTGCATCTATCCTTACTCCTGAGGACTAAGCTTTTTTTATAATTATATAGGAATAGCAGACGAGCATGCAGTCCACCTGATGGTAAGTGGCTGCTGCCGCTCATGAACAACTGTAATCAACCCCAGATAAGATTTGATTACTACCTGAGTTTGGCCACAGATGCATTACCCTTAAGGACTAAGCTGGAATGCCTTGGAAAAGTTTGTCTCCCCTTACCCTTCAAACCAGAACACAGCTTAACACTGCTGTTACTGAGGCAGAAATAGGTGTGGCGGTGGTACCGCCGGAGTCGAACCACAAAGGGTTCTACCACCTTCAGTTACTACTTTATATTTTCTTTTTCTATGCAACTAGCATAGAAAAAGAAAATATAAAGTTTAAACGTAAACGAAAGAAGTTGAAAGGCGAAGTAAACTAACAGGATGATTCCGGGATTAAAAAGGGTAGAGGGTTAAGAGGGAATTAAATTTTCCCGTGTTTCAGAGGGACAAGTGACAAGTACTCTTATATTCGTGTCCTTTAGAAAGGGCATGAGGGTTCACAAGTGATTCTTATATAAGGAATGTATATTATAGCCAACCGTTGAAACGGCCTCCTAATCGAGTGGTCTGAGGTTTGAGTCCCAGGTAGGCCTCTAATTATTGTATATTGTGCGTATTAGAAATTAATTCTCACTTACTTTGTTGGTGAAGAAAAACATTGTGAGGTACAGCCTCATTTCCAGGCACGTACCTCTAATTATTCAAAATTATGTGTGTAATTAATTATCACTTACTTTAACCGTTAAAAAAAATATAGTGTGGTAACCTGTAAGCTTAATCTTAAAAAGTTTTTAGAGAATACTAATACGCATGTGGCAAGCGCGGTGGAGTATGGCCTAATCCTTCTCACTCTGAGAGGAGACCTGTACCCAATAGTGAGACAGTCATGTGCTCACATCGATATGTGTAACTTTCTGTCAATTAAAATAAAATATTAAATATATACCTAGCGATATTAAGTAAACATTATCAAGGTTTTCTATTCAAGAAACACTTCCATTAAATTTTACATTAACACAATCTGAGGTAATTAACAGCTGGAATACATTTCAGATCGACTTAGTACCGATTGATAGTGGATGTACCGGAGGATGACGCTTTTCCTTATGTGTATTATATAAAAATTGCACGCCCTTAGGGTATATAAAGATAAACCATTACCATTGTAAAAAACATCATATGTACCTAAATTACTGATTACTGTAGTTAGGTATAGTCCTCGCCAAACTGCTAGTCCGCTCTGAAGTTGTCGCGAGCAGGTTTAGTTATACAATTGGCTATGGCGACGCGATTCATTACTATATTTAGAGCGGACTAGAAGTTTTACGTGGACCATACCACATCTAATATCATATTTTTATATAAGTTATTTTTAAATAAACAGAACAAACGGACAATCTCATTTCATTTATTATAATAAACAGCTACATAGGTACGTAAATATCATATTATTTAGTTATTATAGGTAATAATAATTAAAAAATTCGTCCACACAATGGAAGTATGGATAAAAATCTTTTTGTTATTTAACCATTGCGTGTTGAGATAAAAGCGACGTTTAGCACCCACGTAGCCTAAATATAAAAAGTTTAGTCATTTTTAGGGTTCCGTAACCAAAGGGTAAAAACGAAACCCTATTATTAAGCCTCCGCTGTCTGTCCGACTGTCTGTTTGTCACAGGGCTCTATCTCCTGTAAAGTCAGCTGTTCACTATTATAATAGTTCACAATTTATATTAGAAATTAATTATCACTTGCTTCAACGGTGAAGGAAAACATCGTGTGAAAACCTGCATACCTAAGAGTTCTTTCAAAATAAATATATCCCAAACATAATTATGTGAAGTCTATCAATTCGCACTTGGCCAGTGCGGTGGACTATTGCCTAATCCTTCTCATTCTGAGACCAATACCCAGCAGTGGAACAGTAGTGGGACGACGATACAAAACACTGAAGTGAAATATAAAGACCAAAGCTACTCAAACAACAATAAAGTTCGAAACAGATTAACAACAGTCCGTCACCTCTCCCTACCTTTAGATCAGACTAACGAAACTCGACAAGTCATCCGTCAAAATGAAAATTTCAAAGCCCAAAGCCTACACAAACTTTGTTTGTGACATCGCTACTTTTGCTGAAGAAATTTAATATCCCGAGGCATTCGACTGGAATTTCTAAGTTAATATTGATGCCCTCTTAAAAAGTTTGAAGTTAATTATGAATATTGTAAACTTAGCTTTTAAATGTTTGATTAAAAAAGCTCTTTAGATATTTTTACTTAGTTTTGTTTTAATGAAACATAATTTAATATTTTATTTTAGATTAGATTCTTAAGTAATACTTATAAAAGTAATTATAATTTTTTTATACCGACTACGTAAATCATAACAGAATAATCCTGTAGAAGTGATTTTCCCAAAACCGTGTTACACTATTTCTGACCTTAGTGCTTGCTGCAAAAGCATTGAAGCATTGAAGATCAGAGTCTGTCTAGAATTTGAACTTTTAACCCCAATAGATATGGTGTTTCAACCCCTAAGCTATCACCCTTTATTTTTGGTAAAATTAAGTAATACTTCGACTAATATCACTTATGATGTGAAATTGTGGTGAAGGTTAAAGATCAATGTCAGGGTTAGGAATAGGGATGTTATTGATATGAACTTTTGGATCTGGATATAGATATGGATTTATTAAAAACGACCTTTTGCCCGCGGCTTCGCTCGCGTTACGAAGTAATATTTTCATCCCCTATTTTATCCCGTTGGGGGTAGAATTTATCAAAATCCTTTCTTAGCGGATGCCTACGTCATAACATCTACCTGCATGCCAAATTTCAGCCCGATCCAGTGGTTTGGGCTGTGCGTTGATAGATCACTACTTGAGTCACCTTTGAGTTATATATATTTAGATATTATATCAGTTTCGGATATGGAATTATTTCGGATTACCTGATAGTTCCGAATAATTTCGGCTACTTACATACTTCATGGGCTTTGTTAGGAAAAAAAGTGTGTGTGTGTCAGCTACGACGCACGATTGGAGTTTACTCCGTAAACGTTGCCGCCCAGCGACATGTATATTGTATACATGTCCGAGTTTAGCACCATCGTATTTGGCTTATTTTAAATTATCTATGTTTTATTTGTGGCTAAAAATACTTTTAATATGTAGTCTGTGAACCTATTTTACTGATACAACGCATTCCTTCACGTCACTAGTACAAAAAAATAAAATTATGACATTTCTATTCAGTGACTTCACTGGTGTTGCGCGTAAAGTGTGGATATATATGTTTGTCTCTTTCTACGTAACGCCTCAACTTTTCGTGTTACACTTGATTTTACTCCTCATAAAATTTCCGTACCGGGCCTTATAACTCAAATCGTTTCTTAAGGAGTAAACTCCAAAAACCTTAAATAGGTATTGTGTGTAAATTAGTGTGTTAGTTATTTAGACTTCGCCCTTATCCGAAATGATCCGAAACATTTAAATCGTATTCGACATCCGATAGTCTCGGTTACGGAGCTCCAAAGCAACCATAGTTAGGAAGCTTGAATTGAAGGTGGTAGAACCCTTTGTGGTTCAACTCCGGCGGCACCACCGCTACACCTATTTCTGCCTAATAACAGCAGTGTTAGGCGCTGCTGTGTTCCGTTTTGACGGGTGTGGTAAGGGAGACATACTTTTCCGAGGCATTCCAGCTTAGTCCTCAAGGGTAGCAGCGCATCTGTAACCGACCTCAGGTAGGAATATCTAATCCTATCTGAGGTTCATAACAGATGTCCATGGGCGGCAGTAGTCACTTACCATCAGGTGGACTGCATGCTCGTCTGCTACTCCTTTATTATATATATATAAAAAAAGCTTGAATTCCCTTTTATTTTTTCATTGTGACATATTTGTGATTAATTATTTATTTCAGAGTTCAGAGAACGATTCTCGAACAATGTTGGAGCACGCAACGTTTTCAAGGGCGCAATTAAATAATTAATTGTGAATTATTTCAATACAGATTGTTATCTTAAATGTATATTTGAAGGTGGTAGAACCCTTTGTGGTTCGACTCCGGCGGCACCACCGCCACACCTATTTCTACCTAATAACAGCAGTGTTAGGCGCTGTGGCATCTGTGGCCGACCTCAGGTAGGAATATCTAATCCTATCTGGGGTTGATTACAGATGTCCATGGGTGGCATTAGCCACTTACCATCAGCTGGACTGCATGCTCGTGTGCTACTCTTATATTACAAAAAAAATCCGCGTAAAACTGTTAGTCCGCTCTGAATATAGTAATGAATCGCGTCACCGTACCAAATTGTATGACTACAACTCGCAACAACTTCAGAGCGGACTTTCAGTTTGGTGCGGACTATACACGCTCACTTTTACCCGCGGCTTCGTTCGCGATCAGTACCTTTAGTATGACGTGTTACGTTTTTACAAAAATGACTGTTTTTGTATTTGTTTACGTATTTCCCATATATTTCCAATCAATTCTGATACAGTCCGCCAGGGGCGCTAATTACTGATTAAAAATACCTTTCCATTTTTAAGAAGTGCTTCAAATTCCCAAATAAATGACGTTTTAACAAGCTCAAAGATAATTTAACTTTCTCTAACAGAATTGTACTAAAGATTAGTCTAATAAAAAATACAGGGTACGTTCTACAGAGTTAAAACTTTAAAAATCCAATAACACTAAGTATGACAAGAAGGATTTGACAAATGTCTGCAATTTCCATGTAACAAAGGTTCCGTATACATTACGTCTCATAAAATTTTATGGGTGACAGCGCGAAAGATGCAATTATTCTATATCCGCCCTAAGAACTAGGGTTGTACATTTTTATTTGCAACACAACGTTTGCCGGGTCAACTAGTAATTCTAGCTGACCCGGCAAACGTTGTGTTGCCATATAAATAAAAAAACGTTAAGAGTGAACAACCCTTATCACTTAGGGGTATGAAAAATGGATAGTAGCAAATTCTCAGACCTATTGAATATGCTTATAAAATTTGGTCAAAATCGGTAAAGCCGTTTCGGAGGAGAACGGTAACTAACATTGTGACAAGAGAATTGTATATATAAGATGTTATGATATAGAAGTAATATACGTGTAAGTAAAAGTAAGAAAAAGCAGTGATGGGAAGAAAAAAGCAGCCTGGTGTTTAAGACACTCAGCCTCTTGATCTAGGGGTACTTGGTTCAAATCTCAGACCGCTGATTTTTCAAAGTTATGTGCGTATTAGAAATTGATTATTATCACTTGCTTAAAACGGTGAAGGAATACATCGTGAGAAAAACCTGCATGCCCGAGAAATCTGTATGTGAAGTCTATTAATTCGCACTAAGCAATGGTGGTGGATTATTGCCCAATGCTTCTCATTCTGAGAGGCAATCCGTGCCCAGCAGTGACACAGTAACGATTAAGCGGCCACTGTTGTCCTTGGACATCTCTTACCAAGTCTATATAAAAAATCGAGCTTTATTTTAAGCTGATCCAGGGCCGGATTTAAGGGAGGGCAACCGGGGCGGCAGCCTCGGGGGCTACACAAAAGAGGAGGGGCCCCCACAATAGAGACGTCGGCTTTTTTTTTAAATCCGACTAGTAAACGCTAGTAAAACAAAAATACCTTGGATTTTTTTTTCGCTGTTTTACCTTTATCTACGGTACTTTGTACAAACATGAATACTAGAAGAATCTATCTGCGTTTCACAATCAAATATTTATTGAAAAACTCAACTGAAAAAATTGTTCATTTTATTCGGAAAATAATTTGGGGCCAGGGGGCCTCCACTCCTTTGTTGCCCCAAGGCCTCTAGACATCTAAGTCCGGCCCTGAGCTGATCACAGATACTACTCCTGTGGACTAAGGTGGTCGCCTCATCATTACGGACATTAAGTCAGACATCCACATCCACAAAAAAGCAAGAAGAGCTTCAGGGAAGAAAAAGGTGTGACAGTGTGACCTCCCCGTGCATATTATCAATTTAATACGTCCTACATCATTTAGTAAAAACGTTTTAAAGTTAAAAAATAGTTAGCCAAGGTATATCCAGAAATATTCATATTTGAAGATAAAACTATTCTTATATCTACAATGGTTCGGGCAAAGAGCCAAAAAATAGTATCATAACGTTTTTGCCAACCCTACTCTGTAGCGTAGAGTCAGCAATAAAATAAGGCTCGAATATCTCGTATCTGATAAATCGGGAGCCATTTGAACGGAGATATATCCCGGTATGATACCCGCAAGATTACATGCTGCAATATTTTTTCTTTATAATCGATTATTGTAGAAATAATTGATTCATCATCATCAAGCCACTACTTTCCCACCGATGGGCACGGGTTTCCTCTCAGCATGAGAAGGATTAGGTCACAGTCGACCGCGCTGTTCAAGTGCGAAATGGTAGACTTCACATACCTTTGAAAAGGTTTTTTTTCTCAGGTATGTCGGTTTCTTCTCGAGGCTTTGCTTCACCGTTTAAGCAAGTGATAATTAGTTTCTAATACGCACATAACTCGAAAAATCAGAGGTGCATGCCTGGGATTTGAACCTCGGACCCCTCGAGCGAGAGGCCGAGTTTCTTAACTACAAGGCTGTCATTGCTGCTAATAAAGAAATAATCGATTAATAATCTATTATAAGAACTTAGTTTTAAATTGACCAACGAAAAATGGCCATAAAAGTTCTCAAATTGTAATCAAGTTGCCGACCGGTCGCTTAAAATAATAAATGAAGTAATTGATTTTTTGTAAATAGCAATCGATTATTCCTCTTTTAAAAATCGATTTGTGAAAATCGATTATTAAACAAAAATATAGATTGAATGTAATTATACATGAAATATAGTGCAAGTGCAAGTCGCACTTGCACTATATTTCAGTCTTAGGGTACGGAACCCTAAAATAATTTAATTAAATTTTAATTTTAAATAAAAAAAAAATTTTAAAAATTTTAATTTTCATTTGATTAGTTTTATTTTACTGTACTTGGCAACTTATATTGTTTTATTAATGCATATTAATTTATAAATTTCTATTAATGTATAATTAAAAATGCCTGAATGATGATTTATAATCCTTAGAGATTGAAATAAACGATTATCATTATTATTTTTATTGTAAAATCGTTTATTTATACCCATCCCCAATATCTCGTTGCTGATAAATCGGGCGATTTGAACGGAATGGAAATGTATCGCAGGATATATTTCATCATCATCATCATCATCATCTCATAGCAGCATGAGATACGCAATATTTATACGCTGCAATATGTCTTGTTAGTAACATTGTAAAATATTGCATCGTGGTTCCCTTGAGTACGATACATTTTGAGAAAGAACTTTAGATTTCTTGTAACAGAAGTTATAATCCACAAAAAACTAACATACTGTTTTATTACGCTATCAGATAGTGTCACTTATAAGGACCCAACTTTTTATAATCGATTATTGTAAAAATAATCGATTATAAAAATTTAATTTAAAATTGGTCAACTTAAAAAAGATCATCAATGGTCCCAACTTTTTTTACAAATTGATCAAATAATCAATTTGTTAAAAAATAATCTATTATTACAATTTAAAAATCAGTTTAACTAATATATTATTATAAAAATCGGCTATTTTTACACATCCCTAATTTTGAACGGAAAGGATATACATAATATATCCCGCTATAGGATACGTAACATTATACCATAAAGTTTACCATGATTATACGCTGCAATACATCTTGTTAGTTACATTGCAAAATATTGCATCGTGGTTCCCTTGAGTACGACAAATTTTAAGGACGAATGTAGGTTTCTTGTAACAGAAGTAAAATTCCACAAAAAAATCACACTGCTTTATTACGTTATCTGATAGTGTTGCTTATAAGGATCAAACTTGTTATAACCGATCATAAGAATTTAATTTAAAATTGGTCAACGATAAAGGTTATCAATAGTGTTTGAAATCTGGCGGCAAAAAAACGTCATTACTAAATCAGTTTTCAAGTTTTAATCAAGTTGCCGACCGGTCGCTTAAATTATGTAATTAATGAAATGACCGATTTTTTGTGAAAAGCAATCGATTATACCTCTATTAAAAATCGATTATTAAACAAAAATATAGATTGAATGTAATTATAGATTGAATACAGTGAAGTGCGACTTGCACTGAGCCAAAATTTTATTATTTGGGAGCGGAACCCTAAAATCGGTTATTTTTACTCATCCCCAATATCTTGTTACTGACAAATCAGGAGCCATTTGAACGAAATGGAAATATATCCCACTATGAGATATGTTATATTATACGCTGCAATACATCTTGTTAGTAACATTGTAATATATTGCATCGTGGTTCCCTTGAGTTGAGTAATGTAGGTTTCCTGTAACGGAAGTTAAATTCCACAAAAAAATCACACTGCTTTATTACGTTGTCAGATCTGATAACGTTGCTTATAAGGATCAAACTCTGTGAAGTAATGATATATGGTAAAGTAAGAATAAAGTCTTATTTTTAAGAAAATACTTTTGCATACATCTTAGTCCAAGAGTGTCTATGTGATATCTTAAAAAGAATGTAGGTTTCCTGTAACAGAAGTTAAATTCCACAAAAAATCACACTCTGCTTTATTACGTTATCTTATAGTGTTGCTTATAAGGATCAAACTCTGTGAAGTAATGATATATGGTAAAGTAAGCATAAAGTCTTATTTTTAAGAAAATACTTTTTTATACATCTTAGTCCAAGAGAATTGAAATCCTAAGGATGTAACGTTTTTAGTAGCAGACGGGCATACAGTCCATCTGATGGTAAGTGTCTACTGCCGCTCTTGAACGTCTGTAATCAACCCCAGATAAAATCAGATTCTCATCTGAGGTCGGCCATAGATACGACGCTACTCTTGAGGACTAAGCTGGAATGCCTCGGAAAAGCCTGTGTCCTATAGTCCTATAGTCCTATAGTCCCGTTTAAACCTGAACATAGGAGCGCTTAACACTGCTGTTATGAGGCAGAAGTAGGTATGACGGTGGTGTAGCCGGAGTAGAACCACAGAGGGTTCTACCACCTTCACATATGAGCGACAGCCTGGACATCAAAAAAGGATCCAAGAGAATTTCTCCGCGTCGAAAACCCTTAGAATATATCAATGTTTTAATAAAGATAACATTCCAAACTTAACACAATTTAAGACTATCAGTATCATAAAGGTTAGATAAATATCAAAGATCGTAAAAATAGAAAGGTTGGAATAAGTAAACGTAATAAAAGTCGGCTTAAACCTAATACTTTGATTTCGGCCAACAGTTTGCTACCAAAGAATCATAGAACGAAATCCGTCCAATCAAGAAAATCCCTAAGGAAAGCCCTGAACTGGAATTAGGGTGAGCTGCGGCTTAGGAGAATAGGTATACTAAAATAGTACTTTAATCTATTAACTAATATAAAGTTAATTAATATAAAGTTAACTAATATAAAGTTAATTTAAAGCGTTGATAGCCTAGTAACTCGGCCTCTCGATTGAGGGGTCCGAGGTTCAAATCCCAAAATTCCAGAATCCAGAGTTCGAATCCCAAATCTCTGTTTTTCGAAATTATGTGCGTATTACATAATTACAAATTAATTGTCACTTGCTTAAACGGTGACGGAAAACATTGTGAGTAAACCTGCATACCTGAGAAATCTTAAAAAAAAACAAAGGTAGGTATATGAAGACTACCAATACGCACTAGGCCAGCGCGGTGGACTATGACCTAATCCTTCTCATTATGAGAGGAGACCCGTGCCCAGCAGTGGGACAATAATAGATTAATAATGATGATACGCCTATGAAGTGTTCCTTTAAGTATCATTAAAGTACCTGTGCGGTGGACTGTGGCCTAATCCTTCTCATTATGAGAGGAGACACATGCCCAGCAGTGGGACATTTTTTTTTTTTTTATAATATAAGAGTAACAGACGAGCATGCAGTCCACCTGATGGTAAGTGGCTACTGCCGCCCATGGACATCTGTAATCAACCCCAGATAGGATTAGATATTCCTACCTGAGGTCGGCCACAGATGCGCCGCTACCCCTGAGGACTAAGCTGGAACGCCTCGGAAAAGTCTGTCTCCCTTACCACACCCTTCAAAACCGGAACACAGTAGCACCCAACACTGCTGTTATTAGGTAGAAATAGGTGTGGCGGTGGTGCCGCCGGAGTCGAACCATAAAGGGTTCTACCACCTTCAAATAATAATGGGTTAATATGAATAATGAACGGTCCCTTTAAGTATCATCAAAATACATGTTAAAATTAAATGCATATAACCGAACGACGTTTTACCGTCCGTGTATTTTCGACGCTTGTCACTCCGAAGTGGGTCACCGGAGTGTACCATAAATTTTCATGGAAAAGTAGGACAGCACTTAGAAGACATTACTTTAAACTGTTGTTCAGAATAGAATCTCTACCTTACTTCTAAGACAATTTGTAAGCTAAGCGACTTTTTAAGTTAAGAATATAATATTCCGAGTTTTAAAAAAAACAAGAAAAACTTTATAGAAATCTTTTTTTTTACAACTTTTCTTTTTACAACTTATACTTGTACATATAATTATGTTATATAACAAATACATCTAAATCTTAAGTTGTGTTATATGAAATATGCATTGTAAGAGTGTGATATAGTAAAGGCCAACTCAACTTATTGATTGATTCGTGATTTCATGGTCTATAATAAATATGAAAAGGTGGTCGAACCATTAGTGGCTAACCTCTGGTGGTACCACCACACGCCAATAACATCTGTCTTTTGGTTTGAATGGTATGGTAAGGAAGATATACTAATACAAGGCGTTCCAACTTAGCCGTCAGTCCTTATGGTCATATAGTCAAACGTTATCTTTCAAAGTTATCTTTCGTTCGTGTAGTTATTAAAATAACTAACCTTTTTACACATTCAAACAAATGTTAATTGGGAAAAATAACAATAGACGAAAGAAAATATTAAACTTCGACCCACACCAAAAACTCTAATCTATTTTCCTCAATGCACCAAATAAGAAGTATCACTTATCACAGTATACAATATCCTGTCGATATGCATAATCATGGTGACCCTAGTGAGGTGTTCCATAGATAATGAGCACATGTAGGTTGCCCGAAAAATACGCCCTCCGTAATCAATCAATGAGAATCGACCCATATTAAAAGTTTAATGAGCTTCTTATTGGTTACGTGGATTTGTATGGCCTAATTGGAATCAATAAATCCACGATTATATGATATACAAGTGGTTTTTGATGCAAGCTTTTGTGGGTGGTAGAGCCCTCTGTGGTTCGACTGCGGCGGCACCACCGCCACAACTATTTCTGTCTAATAACAGCAGTGTTGAGAGCTGCTGTGCTCTTGTCAGAATTGTGTAGTGGTGGTGCCGGCTGGTCCACAAAAGGTTCTACCTTCAGTGGTACGACTGATAAAAATATGGAGACTGTCTATATTTTTTATAAGTTGGTAGAACCCTTTGTGGTTCGTCTCCGGCGGCACCGCCGCCACACCTTTTCTGCCTAATAACAGCGGCGTTAAACGATACTGTGTTCTGGACTGAAGGGTGTGGTAAGGAGACATACTTACCCAAGGCGTTCCAATTTAGTCCCCGAGTAGCCTTGTAATTTGAGCTTGATTACAGATGTCCATGGGCGGCAGTAGCCACTTACCATCAGGTGGACTGCATGCTCGTCTGCTACGTCATTATAAAAAAACATCTTTAAGAGTAGCTTTCTATTAGTTTCTTTTTCTTCGGACGTTTTCAAAACGTGATATAATTATACAAAGTAGTTTTCAAAGTCAATCTATTTCTCCAGAACAATTATTAGTAACTAGTAATATTTATCGTCTACACTAATATTATAAAGAGGAAAAATTTGTTTGTTTGTTTGATTGTAATGAATAGGCTCAAAAACTACTGGACCGATTTTAAAAATTCTTTCACCATTCGAAAGCTGCATTATCCACGAGTAACATAGGCTATATTTTATATGAAATATATTTGATAAATAGATTTTGAGGCGGTACAAAGTTTGTCGGGTCAGCTAGTATTATAATATAACTAGAAAAAATCTAGTTTTTAAGTTCACCTATTTGTTCATAACAATTATGAGCAACTAATGAAATTTTATTTTAATTCCAGGGAATGGCTACATAGAGGGCACTGAGCTGGACGGGTTCCTCCGAGAGTTCGTGTCGAGTGCCAACTTCACTGACATCAGCCCAGATGTGAGTCGTTAATTAACTTTAATCCCCATGCAATCCCATGCATAGCTTTTATACAGCATACTGTTCTGACGCGCAGAGGGTCCCGGGATCGATCCCCAGCCAGACAGACATCTAAATTATGAATTGTTTTTATATGTAACCTAACGATAAGGCAGACGGGCTACCTGATGGAAAGCAGTCACCGTCGCCTATGAACATTTGCAACACCAAAGGAGTCGCCATACATCACCGGCTTTGAAGGAGAGCTCTTTTTACACCCCTCTTGAAGAGTCCCACGTTATAGTACCTCATGAGGAAGTTAATTCCACATTTTGCACGTACGCGGCAAAAATGAACGATTAAACTGAACCGGGTCCAGTTGATGTGGATGGAACTTCATCCTTCGGCGAGTGGTGCGATGAAGGTGGTGCGATTAAATTAATAGGCCTGGGTTTGTGTGCTTGTGTATTCGTCTATGTACGTGTCAATGCCTTCTCATTCTGAGAGGAGACCCGCGCCCAGCAGAGGGGCAGCGATGGATCGATGATGACGTGTCTATGAGCGACGTGTCTAAGACGTGGGGCTGTAAGTGCAAAAAGCTTATTTTTTATTTCTAAATATTTAAGCAACCTAAGATTTTTAATCCTAAATCAAAAAAATGGTAGGTACCCAGTATGGTACCAGGGAAGTATCACCGCCACTGTTATTTATAGTATGAGGCAATACTATACAATACAATTAAGTGGTGCAAAAATACAAAATCGAAAAAAAGATCGGAGAAATATCGTTTCATTCGTATCTGTATCGTTTCATTTGTATTCGAATCTGAACTACATGTTTTTAATATTTTTCAAACACGAAAATAGATGACAGTCAACTGTCAAAACTGGTTACATTTTTTTTGTTAGGAGTGAGTAATCTTTATTAATCTATGACCGACGTTAATATGTCAGCAGCAATTCAGCGTTTTGGTGGATAGCTGAATTAATTCCCACTAATTTTAATTTTTGTAAAAAATAATGGTGGGAAATCACCCTAAAATATCTAGTTTATAACCCTAGTCAATGTCCTCTAAATTTTCGGAGCAAGGGTGTCAACGGAACATTTATGAAAAATCCTAAGATTAATGGTTTTTCACGGCGGGGTGATATCAAAAACCATTTGTTATGTGACAAATGCTTTTCATCAGTAATATGTACGGATTAGGGGTAGATAAATGAAAAAAGGGTGGTGAAACCTTACGTGGATAGACGAAGTGACAATATACCATTTTTGAAGGTGGTAGAACTGTGTGGGCTTCGACTTCGGCAGCACCATCGCCACACCTATGTCTGCCTTATAACAGCAGCGTTAAAACGTAGCTCTGTTCTGGTTTGTAGTGCATGGTAAGGGAGACATACTTATCCGAGTCATTCTAGCTTAGTCCTCCGGGGTAGCGGCGCGTTTGTGGGCGAACTTAGATAGGAATGTAATTTTATCTGGGGTTCATTAAAAATGTGCATAGAGGGCAGTAGCCACTTACCATCAGGTAGATTGCATGCTCTTCTGCTACTTATACTACCAATTCATACTTGACCAGCGGATTAGACTCCCCCCATTCTGCATAGAGAGCATGTAGCCTATACCTAGACCTTAGCCTATACCCCTCCCACTCTGCATACAGACCATGTAGTAGTATAAGTCAGCAATGATAAAAATAGTTGGTAAATAGTAACACTAAACACGGCCAAAGCAATTAATTTTACATTACAATAATCTAATCACTAAAAGTATTAATTACTTTAAAATCGATGACAACATTAAGAGTACCATTTAGACAAATATTTGATAGTAACTGACATAAAAATTCACTTTAGTCCCATATTATATTATTGTACAATTTAAAACCAGAGAGACTACATACAGACATGAAGCAAGCATTATTATATTTAGTGGTATGTTTAAGTTTCTCAAATTTGAACAGTGTACCAATCGCTGAAAATGGAGGAAAGCCAAAATTCGATTTTGTTTTTAGTGATGAAATAGAACTTTTGAAAGACCTTGAAAGTAAGGATGAAAAGGCTCATCCGATACAAATGGGAGAGAAAGTTCAAAATATGGCAAATAATAGAAGTGAAGAGAAAAAGGATAATGATAATCTTGCGGATAGAGCCATGTTCGAAGGTGCCGGCTGCGCTGCGGGATCAGCGAAGGTTTCCGGGATGTGTATTGACGTACATAAGAAATAGTAATAAAAAAAAGAGTAAAAAACATAAAAAATAATGAAAAGAAGAAAAACAATAATGGCTTAATCTTGCGGAAATAGTGATAAATAAATAAAAAGAAGAAAAGAAAAATATTAAAAGTTAAGACAAGAATCAGACTTAATCATACGGAAATAGCGATAAATAAATAAAAAGAAGAAAAGAAAAAATAATAAAAGTGAAGCCAATAATGAGACTTAATCTTGCGGAAATGGTGATAAATAAGTAAAAAGAAGAAATGAAAGAGAATAAAAGTAAAGACAATAATGAGACTTAATCATACGGAAATAGTGATATATAAATAAAAAGAAGAAAAGAAAAAGTACTAAAAGTGAATCCAATAATGAAACTGCATAGATGTATAGCTGCATAAAATGTCACTGTGAGACCGTTAATCTTGCAGAAATAGCGATAAATAAATAAAAAAGAATAAAAGAAAAAAGAATAAACGTGAAGACAATAATGACACAGTTAATCTTCCGGATGGAGCCATGTTCGAAGGATCCGGCTGCGCTGCGGGATCAGCTAAGGTTTACGGGATGTACACTCAGCTTCATCTGCTTTTGGAGTTGGCTGTACATTAGAAATAGTGATAAAATCCATCAAGCCTGAACCATGCAAAAGATACATTAGACAAAGATGTTAATAAACCTTTTAGTTCGAGCCTCCGAGAAGATTCACTGAGAAGAAAATGTTGATTCATTTATGATTTTGGATTTTGTAAAGCATATGTTACACAGTTAATACGATAATGTGGAATATATTGATCAACTTATATCCAAATACTAACTGATATATACCTTTTTTAAACTATTTTTTTATATATCACTTTTAAAATGTATTTAAAATTGAATTGAATAAATATTCAAAAATACTGTCTTATCACCATGTATACTCATATTGTGTTTTTCTTAAAAATAAAATGAATGTAAAAAACCTTATTCCTCATTTAGTAATCAATTTTCTAACATAAAGCCCAAATCCTCAACAGAAATCCATTCTTCATTAGAAGTCTGTCTAACTGAGATAACAAAGACCACATTTCTCTACATTATAACTAGTTACCCGTTGCAGGGGTGGAAATTCTACCACAATTAAATACAATTAAAAATGAAAGTAAAGATTCACAAAATGTAACATTTTAGTTCTCAACATAGATTAGTAAAGATACTTCGCCGCCTTGAAATTGAATGAAGCCACAAACAGCTTATTAGTAAGTTATTTTAAGTTATTTAATTCTTGACAAATAAAAACATTTTTAGAGAAAATTTACGAATAAATAACTAATACTGCGTAATTTACATAATAAATAAATAATTATTTCAAATATTTTAGGGACAGTTTAGCAAAACTTTTTTACGCAACTATTTCAATTCTCAAAACTGGGTACATTTTCTTGTTAGGAGTGAGTAATCTTTACTAATGGTAATTTCAATGTCTATATTTCATTTTGTTGTTGTACATAATTCGAAAACAGATTTAGTATACCAGGAAGATTTTAATTTTTTATTTATACATTAATTTTCAAGTTATATATATTTTCAAATATATAAGCAGTGATAGTTTAGTGCTTTGAAACTCGCTCTCTAATCGAAGGTTCCAGTACCCTTACCATGAGTTTTCAAAACATCCCACAAATATAGGTTACGTTTACTCAATCTATTATTCTGTTCCGTTTGCTTCAGTAGACTGAGTTAACGTAAAAATAGGTACGCGCTCAAGTCTTTTTTTCTGCTTCACATGTTCGCAAAAAAAGAAGACAAAACATGAAGCGCCATTTTGTCAATTTAGACATTTTATGTTACGTTACTGACACTATAGTTCTGATACAATCCGCTAGGGTGCTGATTGGAATTTGTATGGGCAAATACGTAAACAAAGCAGTCATATTTGTCAAAACGTAAAAACTCATGGTAAGGGTACAGGATCGAATCTAAGGCACGGACCTCTGATTTTTCAAAGTTATTTGCGTGTTCGAATTAATTATTACTTATTTAAAAACATCATACGCGAATCTATCTAAAATATTTTTTAAACATGTATAAATCCTATAAATCCGCTCATACCCAGCAAAGGGACGGTAATGGGCGTCTACCCGACGACGACTACTGAAAAATGTATTTTGAAAAGTTATTCTGAGTTATTATCAGTGTATTAACTATTTTTCTGTAATTTACAAATAAGATGAAGGAATGATAAAACTAAGTAACTTCATTTTTAAAGTAATAATTACAATTGAGTTTAAAGTTACAAAAATAACTATTCGTAATAAAACAACGTTATTATTATTTTCTTATCATATTTATTACACTTTTTATAAATCTTAAATTTATATAAAACTAACATAATATATAATATTGTTATACAGAATTACATAAATAAGATTTTGTTACGATGAACATTATTTTTTACTTATATTACAATTTTAGTAATAACA
This sequence comes from Epargyreus clarus clarus, assembly GCA_014595695.2. Lineage (NCBI taxonomy): Eukaryota > Metazoa > Arthropoda > Insecta > Lepidoptera > Hesperiidae > Epargyreus > Epargyreus clarus. The sequence goes on along the minus strand of JACTTY020000005.1, from coordinate 1,255,915 downwards.
TTTCAAATTTTAAATATGACACTTACACGAATTTTATTCCAAAAGTAATTATTTTATCATGAAAATTGGTATAGTACGCGTAAAACTGCTAGTCCGCTCTGAATATAGAAATGAATCGCGTCGCCATAGCAAATTGTATGACTATACCTGCTCGCAACGACTTCAGAACGGACTAGCAGTTTGTCGCGGACTATAACAATCTAATAACATTCTTGTACGAAACATAGTAATAAATATAAGTGACAATCATAATTAAACATATTATAAAATCAATGGACTTCCACACAAGTACCGTAAATCTTAGCAAAACCGTTGGGACAACCCATATTTATTCCTTGTTCCACATTTGCCATTCTGAACAAGGCTTCTTGATCAGTATTATCTAAAGAAACTTCTGAGGAAACTTCTTGAGAAACTTCTGGAGCATTTTCTTGAAAAACTTCTGGGGGAACTTCTGGTAAAACTTCTGGAAACACTTCTGGGAAAACGGCACCCTTCTCCTTCTCAAGTTTGCTGTTCAATTCGTAAAGTAGAACCCCGACTTTATCTTCTTTGATCGGCATTTCCACATTTGGAACATTTTGTGCACCGATAAAGTTAGAAAATATACAAAGATATGCAACACAAAGCAGTTGACCGTTCATTTTCGTATCCAATAGAGAATGACCTAACGATTTTATTATATCATTTTCGTAATAACAGCTCTTTATAAGTAATTAAAAAGCTATTAGATATGAAATTGCTTTACCCATTTTCGAAAATAGTTTCTAGATTACGTTGATTGTTGTAATTATGTAATTGAAACCAAATAAATGGAAATGAATATGACACATGTTTTATATTTAGAATTTTATAAGTTACTAGCTGACCCGGCAAACTCTGTACTGCCTCAAAATCTATTTATCAGATATTTTTCATATAAAATATAGCCTATGTTACTCGTAGATAATGTAGCTTTCGAATGGTGTAAGAATTTTTAAAATCGGTCCAGTAGTTTTTGAGCCTATTCATTACAATCAAACAAACAAAGTTTTCCTCTTTATAATATTAGTGTAGTTACTCATTTGCCGTGGTTAACAAAAGAGGTTTTATGCATTTAAACAAATTTTAACTGAGCATACGTTTAATGCCTAGATGCGGTCTCCACTCCAAGAGCCGTCTACTCCAGCGATTATCGGCTCTTCGACAGATGTGGCCAGCCCATTGCCACTTCAACTTGCTAGCCTTTAGAGCTATGTCGGTGACTTTGGTCCTCGGCGGTCCTCGACGGCTCTTGGAGTGGAGACCGCGTCTAGGCAAACGTAGTGTGGGACGCCCTCCTGCAAGGTGGCGCGACGATCTGCGCCGGGCGGCGGGAACTAGCTGGATGAGGAGAGCCGAAGATCGGGCTCAGTGGCGTGCCTTGGGAGAGGCCTATGTCCAGCAGTGGACTAACGTGGGCTGAAGATATACGTTTAATAGGTAAAATAAATAATATTAATAAATTATGTGTTACAATGACGCGCTACGCTAAAATATGTGTTACATAGCACGCGCAACTTCGTCCCCCACTAAAACATATAATATGTTTTCCAAACATAAAGAAGTATAATTTCAAAAATATTTTATAAAATGTTACAAGAGTTGCAGTAGACTTAATTAAAAATACCAAAATATTTTGCTGTATTTCGTGTTAATCTACATTTTTGCTGTCGAATTCTGATACGAATTGGAGACTTCACTTTTAATGGGCACTCGTTTCACATTTTAATTAATGATAAAATATTTTAAAGTAATTTAAAGTATGTAGTTAAAAACAAAGCAATAAGCGTGCTTTACTAGGGGCACTGGTAGTAGGTAATAGAGGGTTGCAGCTAACCTGTGGCTATCGTAGCAGATTTTGCTCTATAGGAAGGTGGTAGAAACCTTTATGGTTCGTCACCGGCGGCACCACCATCACACGTATCTCTACCTTATAACAGCAGTGTTAAGCGCTGCATTGTTCTGGTTCGGTGGGTGCGATAAGACAGACATACTCATGCAAGGCATTACAACTTAGTCCTCAGGGGTAGCGGCGCATGTCTGGCCGACTTCCGGTACGAATCTGATCCTATCTGGGATTGAATTCATATGTATATATCGGCAGTAGCCACTTGCCGTCAGGTCGACTGCATGCTCGTCTGTTACTCACAAAATAAAAAAAGACCGTGTCTGAACCGTGATTTTTTTATAATATAGGAGAAGCAGACGAGCTTGCAGTCCACCTGTTGATAAGTGGCTACCGTCGCCCATGGATATCCGTAATCAACCCCAGATAGGATTAGATATACCTACCTGAGGTCGGCCACAAATGCGCTTCTACCTTTGAGGACTAAGCTGGAATACCTCGAACAAGTATGTCTCCCTTACCACACCCTTGAACCCAGAACACAGTAGCGCTTAACATTGCTGTTATGAGGTAGAAATAGGTGTGGCGGTGGTGCCGCCGGAGTCAAACCACAGAGGGTTCTACTAAATTCAAAATAAAGATATTTAAATACGCTATAAGACCCCTTGATTACCTTAAGAGATGTGCTAAAGCACTTCTAGCAAAGGTGATACGTGCCTTGCTAAAGGTTAACCAGATAAACGCTAGAAGTCGCAAAACAAACAAGTGACTCATCTTTTCTTATTTACTCTGTCATTAATCTTAGTGACTTATGAATCAGCTGTATGTTTGCTACTTTCATTATAAGAAGTCTACTCGTATTTTTAGAGATGTTAATTTCTACTACCTTCGTTGTTTGGCTCCAAATGCATCACCGACACACTTTTTTTTTTCGGGGGGGATACCTTCAAAAGGTACCCGACGATGTGAGAGCGAAGCCGGGTTATGCGGGATTTTTACCGCACTAAAACCCCCCGGTGGCCATCCTCAACGCTGGTTCGAGAACTCCGGGATCTCCGACGGAACACAGCCGGAGCCCTCCAAGCGCGATGCCCCGATCGGGCTCTGCCCTGGGGGAGCAGTTTTCGCTCCTCCCACACCATGTAGTGTTTACGGTATGGGACCACACATATCGCCGTCTTTCTCGGGGTCCCTTACTGGACGGTTTGAGATCCCACTCTTGCCGCCCGCAACCCCGAAAGCCCTCTTTTAGTCGCGTCTTACGACAGGCAGGGGATAATGTAGCCATATTCTAGTCCCGGAACTACAAGGACAATCATTATCACCTATTTCTACTTAATATTTCTTTTTTTTTATGAAATAAGAGTAGCAGATGAACATGCAGTCCACCTGGTAAGTGGTTACTGCTGCCCATGGACATCTGTAATCAACCCCAGATAGGATTACATATTCCTACCTGAGGTAGGACACAGATGCGCCGCTATTCCTAAGGACTAAGCTGGAACGCCTCGGAAAAGTATTCTGCCTTACAACACCCTTCAAACCAGAACACAGCAGCGCTTGACGCCGACTCCGGCGGCACCACCACCACACCTATTTCTACCTAATAACAGCAGTGTTAGGCGCTGCTGTGTTCCGTTTTGAAGGGTATGGTAAGGGAGACATACTTTTCCGAGGCGTTCCAGCTTAGTCCTTAGGGGTAGCGGCGCATCTGTGGCCGACCTCAGGTAGGAATATCTAATCCTATCTGGGGTTGATTACAGATGTCTATGGGCGGCAGTAGCCACTTACCATCTGGTGGACTGCATGCTCGTCTGCTACTCCTATATTATTAAAAAAAAAAACCTTTAATTAGTCTACTATCATAGTTAGTTTATTGATCCACCATAAACTAAAATACGCGCAGACTAAGTTTAGTGCCTTCATTAAACAATAGTTTACGGTTCAGAGACAAATTAATTGCTCTAATTAGGTAATTAGGGTGTCCACTCGAGGTCAGTGAGGGGGTTGAAGGGGAAGCGCTTCGTGAGGGATGAAATTAAAATGTTTGGGAAAATCTTTAGAAGTACTGTTTTTGTTAAAATTAGATTATTTTTATATAAAGCTTTATAAATATAACTAAAATATCGTGTAAGCATCACTTGTGTTAAAACTTAAAGCGATCAAAAGGGATTCCAAAAATACAATATATTCGTCCATAATCATCATTTACATTAAATACATTTATTATAATTAAATTATTATTCATAGATTAGTAAAGATTACTCACTCCTAACAAGAAAATGTACCCAGTTTAGAGAATTGAAATAGTTGCGTAAAAAATATTTGACACGTCTCCGTGCTAAAATGTCCCTAAAATATTTGAAATAATTATTTATTTATTACGTAAATTACGCAGTATTAGTTATTTATTCGTAAATTTTCTCTAAAAATGTTTTTATTTGCCAAGAATTAAAAAAAAGAACTTACTAAAATAAGCCGTTTGTGGCTTTATTCAATTTCAAGGCGGCGAAGTATCTTTACTAATCTATGTTATTATTATAAAATTTCCAATACAAAACCCATTGCAAAAATCAGATGGCATTTTATAACTCATAGGAAGAGAGAATATTCTAAAAAATATAAAAAGTATTTAGGGAAGTGACATAAGTGATCAAGAAAGTAATTATGCGATCTGTACAAGAACAATAGTGATGTGACTGTAACACTTGATAATAAATAGTTTTTTTTTTATAATATAGGAGTAGCAGACGAGCATACAGTCCACCTGATGGTAAGTGGACTGCCGCCCATGGACATCTGTGATCAACCCCAGATAGGATTAGATACTACCTGAGGTCGGCCCCAGATGCGCTGCTACCCCTAAGGACTAAGCTGGAACGCCTCGGAAAAGTCTGTCTCCCTTACCACACCCTTCAAACCGGAACACAGCAGCGCCTAACACTGCTGTTATTAGGTAGAAATAGGTGTGGCGGTGGTGCCGCCGGAGTCAAACCACAAAGGGTTCTACCACCTTCAAAGTTCATTGTGCTCGTTGGTTACTTCTATTTTATCAAAAAATACATTAAAAATATTGACACTATTATATGATATATTTATAAGCATTCATCGTGGTCCGATTCATGACCGACTTTTCACTTGTTACAGCAAAAAATAAATGGCATCGCACACAATCGTTATAACAAAGGTCTGGCCGTGCGCCAATACTCAAAGTCAATTGCACCTCGGTCGCTACCTAGCAATTATTGACTGCTTACTTCCGCATACACTTCCCTTTTTACTTCCTTTTTACTGATCCATTGCCAATATTTTATGCAAGAATTGACAAATCATACAAGTAAAATAATGACTAGTTGTATTGTAGAAGTAACAAACAGTCCATCTGATACAGTCCACCTGATACTAATACTAAGTGACAACAGTAAGCAAATCCAGAAATGATCAGAGTATTACTATAAATTTTATTTAAAAATCATAGTTTAGTAGTGATTACTTTTAATTATAAGAACAGTTACCTATGCCAAAAAGATTCAATGTATGCCTTATAATTGTGTCATCTGTGTCTTATGTTGGTAATCCATAAATAAATAAATTACCTAAGATCAGCCACAGATGTGTGACCTCTAAAAACTAAGTTGGAACGCTTCGGATAAGCATGTCTATCTTAACACACCCTTCAAACACAACAGAGCTTAACATTAGAGGTGCGCATTATATATCACTGAAGTGAAAAGAGAGAGATATATCTTTTCAACTCAGTGATATATATCACTCTTTTAGCTCAGTAACTCACTTTAGCTCAGTAGCTCTGTAAAGATATAAGCGACATTTTATATCAGTATATCAGAGAATCAGATCAAAATGTTTTGACAACATTTTTGATTCCTATAATTAATACAAAACTGGCAAAAAATTATATATAAATTTCACAGCCAACACTATTTGTATATCCCTATTTTCATATTCTTAGCAAAGAAAAAAGATTTTAATTAGTGTTTAAGACGTAATGCATTTGACTCGAATCAGACTCTCTCAGTCAGTCGCTCATTTGACTCATAACTCACTCGCGAGCGAGTATAAAACTGTTGAGTTGAAGAAGATCTTATATCCGGAATCGTACGGACCTATGAACTCAACCATGTGACGCGGATATAAAGATATAATTCAAATTCGTCGGAGTTGATGAGTGATTAGCTCTTTCGTGAAGATATATATCTTTTATATCACTCACTCGCGAGCTACTCAAGTCTACTTAACATTGCTGTTCTGAGGCAGAAGTAGGCAAGCTGTGGTAAATAATTATTGAGTATAAAATGTTAGTTATCGACGGGTCCTACGTAAACTGGTGCAAGTGCGTTTTCACAACTTTACAGTAGACCGATTTGAATGTTCTAATTGGTGTAACTTTAACATTATTCAACGTACATAGTTAAAATTTTAAAATGGTATAATCGAATCCTTTTGAAAAAAAACTGCATTATACGTGAATAAGCCGACGACTAAGCTGGAACGCCTCGGAAACATATGTCTCCCTTACCACTCTTCAAACCAGAAAACAGTAGCGCTTTACCGCTGTTATTAAGTAGAAATAAGTGCGGTGGCGTAAAAAAAACTTTAAAATAAATAGGGGTCGTCAAACAAGCAAAGCAAGTTGTATCTATTGAACTGTAATAGATAGACAGTTCAAATTTTCACAATGCATATACTTCTATGACTGCTATGATAACAAATCTAAATTTATATAACTCAAAGGTGACTGACTGACATAGTGATCTATCCACGCACAGCCCAAACCACTGGTCGGATCGGGCTAAAATTTGGCATGCAGGTTGATGTTATGACGTAGGCATCCGCTAAGAAAGGATTTTGATCAATTCTACCCGCAAGGGGTTAAAATAGGGGATGAAAGTTTGTATAAAACTTCTTAGTTAATAATATCACTTCGTAAAGCGAGCGAAGCTGCGGACATAAGCTCGTACTAAAAATAAAAAGCAAATTAAAATTTGTTAGTACGGAACCCTCCGTGTACGAGCTTGCGGCACTTGGTTTCATAAGGTGGTAGAACCTTGTGGTTTGACTCCGGCGGCACCACCGCCACACTTAATTCTGCCTCATAACAACAGTGTTAAGCGCTGCTGTGTTGTTGTTCGAAGGGTGTGGTAAGGGAGACATACTTTTCCGAGCCGTTCCAGCTTAGTCCTCAGGGGTAGCGGCGCATCTGTGACCAACCTCAGGTAGGAATATCTAATCCTATCTGGAGTCGATTACACATGTCTATGGACGGCGGTAGCCACATACCATCAGGTGGACTGCATACTCGTCTGCTACCCGTATGGTATAAAAAAATATTGGCCAATTATTGGCTACACAGGCGACGCTGGCAAAATAGCCTTACCCAAAAACGGAACTTGTCTAGACTAGTCTGTTTTGATACAGCCAATTCTTAGGTCAAGGCAATTGTCAAAATCGATTCGGTAACATCGATTGAGCTGTTATTATAGAGTTCGTGAATTGATAGGGTATAGTTTGTCTGATAATTATTCAGTACTCAGTATTCGATACAGAGTTTTAAAAATAAACAAATATGAAGTGACGGTATTTGATATTTAAAAAGCATGTACATATTAATATACTTACACGTTCTAAAGGTGGTAGAAGCCCGTCTATAAGCACATTTATAAGGCTGCGTTCCGTATTCAGCCCTAAAAGAGATTAGATTGCCTTGTAGGATAGACCTGTCACTCGTATTATTATTTTTATAAGGAGTAGCAGAGGATCAGGCAGTCCATCTGATGGTAAGTGGCTGTTGCTGCCCATGGACATGTGTAATCAACCCCAGATATATATTTTTTATAATATAGGAGTAGCAGACGAGCATGCAGTCCACCTGATCATAAGTGGCTACTGCCGCCCATGGATATCTGTAATCAACCCCAGATAGGATTAGATATTCCTACCTGAGGTCGGCCACAGATGCGCCACTACCCCTGAGGACTAAGCTGGAACGCCTCTGAAAAGTATGTCTCCCTTACCACACCGTTCAAAACGGATCACAGCAGCGCCTAACACTGTTGTTATAGGGTAGAAATAGCTAAATGGTGGTGGTGCCGCCAGAGTCGAATCACAAAGGATTCTACCACCTAAAGATCACCGAAAGATAAGGTTAGATCCTTACCTAAGGTCGGCCACAGAGGCGCAGCTACCCCTAAGGACTGAGCTGGAATGCCTGGTAAAGGTATTATTTAATTACCATACCCTTCAAACCATTTCAACTTCAAAACACAGCAGCACATAACACGTTAGCTTAAAATATATATTTTGAAACCTTGACCTGACACTATCGCTCCAAATCCAGGTAATAAAGCCAGATAGGGATTATTTATTTGTCCCACAATAATTGTCGGGTGCCAAAAGCCATGGCGAACTAGTCTAGTTATATCACGAAAGTTTTAGTATAGAAAGCCAAGTAAGAATTATATTGAGTCACCGAGAATTGTGTAACTTAGTCTATGGTTTTTGTATGGTAGAGGATGGGTAGAGGGTACTGCTTTGGAACGCCTTGCCCGTGCATATCCGCAAAGACCCCAATAAAGCTGTGTTCAAAAAGCTTATCCAACATTATCTTAACTCCTCATCTAACTCTTAAACGACTGTTATTACTACCTGTGTTTAATAAGTTATTTATATTTTTATATATGATGAGATTATTTTTGTGTATTTGTATATAGGGATATTATAATATATATAACGGCGCGAGCTATTATTTTCAATTAATTTTAGTTAATTTTGAGTTGAAGCTATTTAATCTTATTTTATGATTTCCATTCAAATTACTTCATTAACAATTATTTTAGTAGACTATATTTTTGGAGCGGGTAACTCCGGATGGGGTTGCAAGTGTCGCCTTTTTGTTATAAGAACTATGATTATTGTTTCGTTTTTGAGATTGAGTTGACAATTGACGTTGATGGGTGTGGACTTGTAAATCCATCGGCTCCGAATTTATTATTTTCTTGTGTGCTTCTTTGTTGGAACCGAAAGCAGTTGGTGCACTATGAAGGAACGCCATCTGGCATTTCTATATCGGTCAGACGCGAGGCTCGGCGATCTGACATATATTTATTTTATTGTTAAAATATATATATTCGTTATTTTTAATACATATTGATATATCTGCTGTTTCTATTATTGTCTATCGCTCTTTGTTACTTTAGCATAACACCTGCTGCAAATTCTCCTCAACCACCCAGGGTTGACTGGTAGAGAATACCATCAGGCATTGTTTGCCCTTTCGTACATGTCTTCTTAGAGGTGATGCAATATTTTTTGATGTGAAACATCTATAGCCGCACGTAAAACCTATTTCTGGTGTGGCGACGCGTCGCCACACTATACGATGGTATACGATGGTATATATATACAGTCTATATGCAGTAGTGTGTACGGTGTGGCGACGCGTCGCCATGCGCAATCGACTGTGCGAATTAAGTAGTCACGATTTGTAATAAATACGTAATTTTTTGTATTTAATGAAAATAAATGTTTATTCAATAAATAGTCATCGTTATCTGAAAAAAAATCGTAATATTTTATTTTATCATTATGACATATTTAGTTCCTATCACAATATGTTCTTTTCTGCATATTACTTTTACAAAATAATGTCGATGTTTCACATCTGCCAGGCGTCCCGTGACGGCTCACAATTTTTTTTTATGTACATATTTGGTCCCACAGCCCAAAGGGCTAGACGGATTAAGATAGGTGTCGTTGGATTCGTCTTAATTGTGAGAGTAACTTATGCATATTTTAAAGCAGTCAGATTTTATGATTTTGTAATAATTCCTTGTTATAAGTTTATAGACAAGCGTGCAATCTATCTTCAATTTTGTTTCTTTTGTTATTTTAAAAAGTATCAATAACCATGTTTCGTTATGTATAGTGTCACCGCCATACTTATTTCTTGCTTTGATGCAAGTTTGTGGATGCCGGCTGACTTTTTTTATAATATATGTAGGAGTAGCAAACGAGCATGCAGTCCACCTGATGGTAAGGGGCTACTGCCACATCGACATCTCTAATCTACCCCAGATAGGTTCCTACCTGAGGTGAGTCACATATGCGCCGCTGCACCTGAGGACTAAGCTGGAACGCTTCGGAAAAACAACTTCCGTTGCAACACCCTTCAAATCAGAACACAGCACCTAATAACAGCAGTCACATATGCGCCGCTGCACCTGAGGACTAAGCTGGAATGCTTCGGAAAAGCATCCCTCCGTTGCCACACCCTTCAAATCAGAACACAGCAACGCTTAACACTGCTGTTATGAGGTGTGGCGGTGGTGCAGCCGGATTCGAACCACAAAGGGTTCTACCACCTTGTGGTGTGAACTCCTTGAAGTGGCTGTCTTAGTTCTCATGAGTGGTGAAGCATCTGTAATCAGCTTTAGGTAGAAGTCCTATTTTGTATGGATTTGGTAAATAGATCTATTGACGGCAGCAGCCACTATGGAAACAATTATGAAGACTTCATACACATTATTATCGTTAATAATATGATCTTGTTTTGTCACAGACACGTGTGACACACACGATGTCTGTATATGCATCTAAATGCATCATAAGTACCTATTTATTCTCATAGATCAGTAAATATTCTTCGCCGCCTTAAAATTGAATGAAGCCACAAACGGCTTATTAGTAAGTTCTTTTTTTGAATTCTTGACAAATAAAAACATTTTTAGAGAAAATTTACGAATAAATAACTAATACTGAGTAATTTACATAATAAATAAATAATTATTTCAAATATTTTAGGGACATTTTAGCACGGAGACGTGGCAAAACTTTTTTACGCAACTATTTTGTTCAGTTTTGTCTATGGTTCTACGTATTAATTATCTGTCGTTGGTATTAATTTTAATCTGTAGGATTAAAAGCATAGAGATTTATAGTTTGAATTAGTTCGTAGTAGTATCGTCGTTGTCGTCGTGTCGTTCGCGGTGGTGTATGCCGCCACCGGGATAAACTTGTTCGAGAAGCTTCGGAGTCGTCGGTCGCGCTCGCGCATATTTGTCGTTTTAGTTATACTCCGAAGTAGAAGCCACTATTCGTATTCGTAGCGTTTCCTTTAAATTCGCGTTAACTTCATTGTTCGCGGTGCAACGTGCTGTAAGATCGACGCCACGTGAGAAGAGGAAGAAGGTAGAGGTAACCGGTAGACCATTCCGAGGTAAGACTAGCTAGCTCGAGCTTAGGGTGAGTTGAAGGTGCCTTATACCTAGTACAAGAGGCTGCGCCCATCAGCAGCAGGTGAGTGCGTGACCCTATAGCACTTTGCATCTTATTTTCCTATATACAGTCCACTTAACCTTCTTCGGGACACGGTCATCCTGTCCATCGAAGAGAGGAACATTCGGTTCCTTATTTGTTCTAACGGCCGCGGAAATCTTAATATTTTCGGTCTCGGAGCCGAATTCATAACATTTTTGGCCATCGTGCCGGATGTATGCTTAACATTTTTGGTCACTTCGGCGGATCTTAATTGTTCCATCGTCCTAAACACCATTTTTGCTATTTTCCGTCGACCGAACATAACGAACATTGAAATTAATTTTATCGTGTCGTATTTCGCTAAAGGAACGAACATTTACGTAAAGTGGCTTCTAAATTTGTCGTTTCGTGTCGTATTTCGTATTAGATTTGCTATTTTGTATTGCATTTCTATAAAATTTCGTAATTTTCGTTTTGTCGATTAACATTTTATGTTGAGGGTGGGTGTGATTCTTTACAACTCATCACTTTGTTAGTTGTACTTAGGTCCCGCCATCTTTGCGCTATTTTTATTAATAGTCGTTGGTTGTCAGTATTGCATTGCGCCATATTTATTTGTCGTTGGTCATATTGTCAATACTGTCAAATTGTATTAGACTTTGACGTATTATTGTGTCGAAGTCAGCTGTCAGTGACATTGCAATTATTTGCTATTGTTGTCGATTTCGTTAAGTTTATAAACTTATATCAATTAATGACAATGTCTACTGGGAGCAACGAAAGTGGCGCAAGTGATGGGGACGTTAATAGGATTGCCCGGGATTACAGTATGATGCGATTGGAGTATATAGCGAGATCGGATATGACAGGCTGCGTTGAGGAGGACCTTAGGGAACTTTCAAATGAATTCCATAAAGCGCAAATAAATTTATTGCGTTCATTAAGTGCTGCCCAACGCCAGTCTGAAATTGGTGTAACTGCATCATTTGATACAAAATTTAGAAGTGTTTTGGCCCGTCTGCGGCATTTAAATAGTGACCGTCAGATTAAACAAGAAGTAGTTTCGGGTTTTGCTAAGCTGCCTAAAATTAACATTAAGCCATTCGATGGTAAGCTAGAAAATTGGTTATCTTTTAAACAATTATTTGAGTCGTTGATCCATAATAGAAATATTCCTAATGTGGAAAAGTTACATTACTTGTTAACTTGTGTCGAAAATAAAGCGTATGATTTAATCAGGAACTTTCCACTCACGGATGAAAATTATATAGACGCGTATGATACACTTAATAAATATTATAATAAGAAGCGCTATATAACGGCCTCCTATTATCAAAAGTTGTTGTCATGTGAGCCAGTGAAAACAAAATCAGCTGTAGAACTTGAGCGTGTTCATAGAACTTTTGTGGAGAATTTAAGTGTTTTGGAAAAGTTTGGATTACCAGATAAGAACTTCATGTTGTTCCATTTATTTTGGTCAAAATTAGATCGGGCCACAAAAGAATCATTTCAATTAGAATTTAATTCAGATGAGATACCAGAGTTCACTCAAGTTCAGGATTTTGTTGAGAAACAAGTTAGGGCATTAAGTGAGGTAACTCCGAACCCAATATTAAGTAATGTAGGAATATCAAAAGAACCAAAACCAAGTAACTTTAAAAAGTCCAAATCCTCATTTGTCGTGTCGGGAGTGACTTGTGACTTTTGTACTGGCCAACATAGTCTTTCATCATGTAAGAATTTTCTAAATTTAGATATAGATTCTCGATTTAAATTCATTAAAAATAAAAATCTTTGTATCCGTTGCTTTTCGAAAACTCATAGGGTAAAAACTTGTCGAGTCCCTATAAGTTGTGGTGTATGTGGGTGTTCACATAACACATGTTACATTTTAAAAAATCGGTTACACCGTCCGCTGATAGCAATTCCCAACCTGATACTGAAGTTGTTAGTTCCATTTATAATAATGCACAACTGAGTAATATTGTTTTAACTTCTGTCGGTGGTAAAAGAACAATCTTGTTTTCTACAGCTAAGGTTCTTATAAAAGATAGTTGGGGAAACTTTCAACCTGTAAGGGTGTTGTTGGATTGTGCAAGCGCTTGCAACTTTATTTCGGTACCATGTGCAAAGCGCCTCGGGTTATGTATTAAAAACACTAAACAATCAATAAATGGAATCGGATCTTCTGTTGCTGAGTCTCGTGGTTCACTATGTTGTGAAATAAAATCCTATAACTCAAATAAAATCGATTTTAAGTTTGAAGCTTTTGTTTTGTCGTCGATATGTAGTGACCAACCTGCACATTTTGTTGATTTTTGTGGTTGGTCACATATTAGGAATTTACCTTTGGCTGATCCAGACTTCGCTCGTCCAGGGGCTATTGACATGCTATTGAATGCGGATATATTTGCTTCATCTCTCATACCTGGTCTGAGACGAGGGAGGCCGGGACAACCAAAGGCTCTAAATACTATATTTGGTTGGATTCTAATGGGTGAGTGTGAGGTAGATCACACACACAACTGTCGTAATGGTAAACAGAGTGATTGTTTTTTCGTCGATAACTCTTATTTATCAAATATAAAATTAGATAACACTTTAAAAAGATTCTGGGAAACAGAAGAGGTTCGCACTCCTGTCTGTAAAATCCTTTCGAAGGAGGATCAAGCCTGTGAAAATTATTTCACTAATAATTATAGTCGTAACGATGATGGTAGATTTGTGGTGCCTCTTCCATTCATGAATCCTGCAGTAAAGCCATCGTTCTCACATTCCCGTGAAATTGCTTTAAAAAGATTTCTCTCTCTCGAGCGAAGACTTAATATAAATGTTGAATTTAGAGATGCCTACGTTCGGTTCATGAATGAGTATGAGGTTGCCGGTCATATGGAGCAGGTGGATCCCCCGACTTCAAGCGTTGGGAAGTTTTATTATATCCCTCATCACGGAGTATTGCGACCAGATTCTGTTAGCACCCCACTTCGTACTGTGTTCGATGCAAGTTGTAGAGATGCTAATGGATTGTCTTTGAATGATACGCTACTTGCTGGGCCTAAACTGCAAACTAATATTTTCGATTTACTTATTCGGTTCCGTTGGCATGCTGTCGTTTTTACTGGTGACGTCAAACAGATGTATAGACAAATCTTGGTTTGTAGAGATGACACCGAGTACCTACGCATTCTGTGGCGCCCATCTGCTGACGGTCCTATACGTGACTATAGGCTTCGCACGGTCACTTATGGCGTATCATCTGCACCGTTTCAGGCTCTTCGTGCGATCGCTCAACTAGCAGAAGACTCTACCCAAGAACTTCCGGCTGCTTCTACAGTTCTTAGTAGAGACATTTATGTCGATGATATCGTGTCGGGCGCTGACTCGGTAGAGCAAGCTCTACAATTGCGCTCGGAACTCACCAAAATTTTGTCGTCTGGTGGTTTCCATTTAAGAAAGTGGACATCTAATTGTAGTGAGTTTTTCGTTGATCTTCCATCTTCTGACTTATACTCAGAAGAATTTAAACATTTCGAAGAGATGTCAGACCTCTCCTTAAAAATTTTGGGACTTTTATGGCATCCGCAATCGGATGATTTCGTGGTAATCATCGGGGTTGACGACACGGATGATTTCGTGTCGTCAACCCCGATGATTCTAGGTGCACCAAACGTACCATACTCTCCCATATTGCGCGGATTTATGACCCTTTGGGATTTCTAGCGCCGATTACGTTTTATGCTAAATATCTTATGCAACTTCTTTGGACTTCGGGAGTTTCATGGGACGATAATGTGCCACCTCACATTGCACACGAGTGGTTGCGATTTAAGTCTCAATTGTCGTCGTTAGTTTCGATTACCATTCCTCGGCGTATGGTAAATTCTTTCGTGTCGTTACAGTTGCATGGCTTCTGTGACGCTTCAGAACGTGGCTATTGTGCTGTCACATTCTTTCGTGTCGTTGAGGCGGATGGCTCTACATCCGTTCATTTTTGTTGCGCAAAGTCGAAAGTCGCGCCTTTGCGAAAATTGTCGATTCCAAGATTGGAACTTTTAGCTGCTGTCTTGTTATCTACTTTAATGGAATCAGTAGTAGAGGCTTTAAAACCATTTCATGCAGTTCAAGAACTTTACGCATGGTCTGATTCTACTGTCACTTTGGCTTGGATTAAATCTTGTCCATCCAAGTGGAAAACGTTTGTAACGAATAGAGTCAGCCACATTCAGAGTAGAGTAGCTCCTGACCATTGGCGTCACGTGAGCTCTAGTTCGAATGCTGCGGATATTGGTTCTCGTGGTACGCTTCCAGCTGACCTCGTTGACTGTTCCATGTGGTGGAAGGGCCCTTCATGGCTTGTAGAGCCAGAGAATGATTGGCCTTCTTCATTATTGGTAGAACAGGACACAGACTCTATCGCAGAAGAACTAAGGATTCTTAGCCTTCTGTCACCGGAAAAGGTGAATCTCGTTAGCGATTTGTTAAATCGTTTTTCGTCGCTTTCGAAAGTAAAGCGTGTTTTGTCATTTTGTTTTCGTTTCGCTCATAATTTGAGAAATTATAAAAATAAACTTGTCGGTGCATTACAGCCTTGTGAGCTACGTCAAGCTTTTGAGTTGCTCATAAAGCAAGCACAAGTAGAGTCGTTTTCGTTTGAATTGGATTGTCTAAGTAAAGGTTCGCCTAATTCGCTACCCAAAGCCTTGCGTAAATTGTCTCCTTTCGTTGATGACGCGGGTATTTTGAGGGTGGGCGGTCGGTTAGCTAACGCTAATGTAGAGTTTACCGTTAGACATCCTATTCTTTTGCCTCGTAATCATAGATTAACATTTCTTATTATCGATGAGTACCATAAGAAATCCATGCATCCTGGTGCTCAAACTCTACAAAATTTACTTTCGCAAGATTTTTGGATTCTCTCGCCTAAACGAGCTATTTGTTCTGCATTTGTTGCTCTCTGTCGTGAGCGTGGTGTGCGAATCTAGAAGTATTTCTTATCGTTTTCGTAAATTAGTTTCGTTTCAACGTAACTCTTTCTTGTTGTAGGTTAATAATTTGTGTCGTTTTCGTAAGTTAGTTACGTTTCCACGTAACTCTTTCGTGTCGTAGTTCATAATATGTGTCGTTTTCGCAAAATAGTCAGTTTTAACTTAACTCTTTCTTGTCGTAGGTTAAGTAATGTCTATTTGTTTTCGTAAATACGTAGTATTTAGGTGGGCGGTATGTTCAGTTTTGTCTATGGTTCTACGTATTAATTATCTGTCGTTGGTATTAATTTTAATCTGTAGGATTAAAAGCATAGAGATTTATAGTTTGAATTAGTTCGTAGTAGTATCGTCGTTGTCGTCGTGTCGTTCGCGGTGGTGTATGCCGCCACCGGGATAAACTTGTTCAAGAAGCTTCGGAGTCGTCGGTCGCGCTCGCGCATATTTGTCGTTTTAGTTATACTCCGAAGTAGAAGCCACTATTCGTATTCGTAGCGTTTCCTTTAAATTCGCGTTAACTTCATTGTTCGCGGTGCAACGTGCTGTAAGATCGACGCCACGTGAGAAGAGGAAGAAGGTAGAGGTAACCGGTAGACCATTCCGAGGTAAGACTAGCTAGTTCGAGCTTAGGGTGAGTTGAAGGTGCCTTATACCTAGTACAAGAGGCTGCGCCCATCAGCAGCAGGTGAGTGCGTGACCCTATAGCACTTTGCATTTTATTTTCGTATATACAGTCCACTTAACCTTCTTCGGGACACGGTCATCCTGTCCATCGAAGAGAGGAACATTCGGTTCCTTATTTGTTCTAACGGCCGCGGAAATCTTAATATTTTCGGTCTCGGAGCCGAATGCATAACATTTTTG